>JALPQD010000100.1:3418072-4618072 GCA_023101885.1 Typhlomys cinereus | reverse complement strand
TTCTTTCTTTCTTTCTTTCTTCTATCTTTCTATCTTTCTTTCTCTCTTTCTCTCTCTCTTTCTCTCTTTCCTTTCTTTCCTTTCTTTCTTTCTTTCTTTCTCTCTCTTTCTTTCTTTCTTGTGTGTGTATATGTGTGTGTGTGTGTGTGTGTGTGTGGTGTGTGTGTGTGTGTGTATCAGAGGGCCTCTGTGTGTATATGTGTGCGCCTCTGGAAGCCAAGGGTGACTTTGGGACTTCCTGTTTGCTTTGCTCTAGAGTTTCCTAGTTTTGCCTTCCAGGGCCAGAAGTACAGGCTGCTACCATTTCTGCCTGGAGTTTTTACTTGGGACCTGGGATCTGAACACAGGACCTTCTGCTTGCAAGGCACAGTCTTAGCCTCTGAGCCATCTCTCTAGCCTCCCCTTACACATACCCCTCGATGAAGATTTTTGAGACATAAGGAAGAGGAAAGAAGGCCATGCAGAGTTGAGTTCATATGCACAAGTGTGTTTTGATGCCTAGACTTACCTGACCAACCAGGTAACCAAGCAATCAGAAAATTTGAATTGGAGAGAAGAAACAACATTTTAGGAAGTGACAATATCACAACCAGCTGTGAGGTGCCCTGCTTGGGGCCCACACACCACACGTGCTCAACCGATCAGGAAATGAGCTGTTCTTGCAGCTCTGGGCCGAGAAGGATGCTGACTGTCCCTGGTATAAAACCACTCTGTGTTTACGCAGGAGACTGGCACAGCAGAAGCAGGAAGCATCGCTGACTCCAAGCTGCTGAGCCTTGCCTGACAGTGTAAACGCCATTTGTCTGATAAGGCTGAAAAGGCTTTATGAATCTGGGCTCCTCGCCAGGCATCGGCAGGTCATTACTGAAGGTCCGTAGACTGCCTTCCAGAAAGAGCCATTTCCCTTTTCCAGCTCAGCTGTTCTGCGGCAGAATGGAAAGTTCTACAGCTAGTACTGCTTCATTCTTCTCTACCACGGAAGGGCAGGAAAGCTGAGGGAACAACATGGGCCTCTGAAAGAGAAACTTCAATACAAGGAGCAAAGGGCAGATGAGGGGGTGGGGAACTCCCCAGACATTTGTCCTCGTGTCAAAGATGAAGAAATGTTATGTCAGTGATGAAAAGAAACAGCTCTCTGCGCTGACTTGGAACTCCATCACGTCCTGATACCAAGACAGAAAAGCCAAGGCCAGAGCAATCAGTATATAGACACAGCATGCCATAATTTATACATGGAGAAAATGCTTGTTTACAAATTCAAAGGCCATCTCTAGAAAGATGCTCAAGAAACGTCATAATCTTGGGCGTGTTTTCAGAAGGAGATTCTGTTACTGTAAAACATGAAATGAAAAGACTTGATTTCGATCATAGACACATTCTAGTGTAGTATGCTAGAGTATTTCATATGCGTAGAGTAGCTAAAAAAATAGGAACTCAATAAACTGTAGAAAACAGTAATTATAATAAATAACACAGCATATCTGAGATCAGTCATGGCGGGGCACACCTTTTATCCCAGCGCTTGGAGGTAAAGGCAGGCGAATCAGAAACTCAAGGCTATTCTTACTACACATTGCTTTTTTTAAGACCTTGTCTGAAACACACACATACACACACACACACACACACACACACACACACACACACACACACACCTGAAAAGGTAGTATGGTCAACGATTAGAAGCAAGCAAGCTTGAGGAAGGAAGTAGCAGACAGGATATACAGTAAAGTACAGTAAAGCCAGTCTCAAAGGCAATAGTGTAACATGAGCGCATTAAGTATGACAAGGGAGCACACTGAGGGGTGAACATCAAAGAGAAGAAACCATTCTCTAAGGCTGGGTGCTCATGGGTAAGAAGTAGGAGACCAGACACAAGTCAAATTCATCCACGGCAAAACCTGACTATGACATACATGGGGGGCTCCTAAAAAAATTAAATGTGGGATTACGTTATTGGGAAGCTAATGAGATAAAAGATGCAGGACAAATCTTCATAGCCAGGAGATTCCAGATCTTAACCCTGTTAGATTAGATGCTACCTGAGATTAAGATCAAACCTTAATCCCTGGGGAAGACTTAGCCCTGTAGGAGCTTCCTTCTCCCAGCAGGTTTCCCATCAGGCCTTCCTTACACTCTTCCTCCTTTGTCTAAGCTATGGGTAGCATTTAAGTCCAAATTTTAGCCACGCTTCTGAGCTAGTCATCCTGGAATAACAACAGAGTATTATATGGAGTAGGCATGTTTTTTGTTTGATTTGACTTGTCTTTTGTTCTAGGAGTTCTGAAAGGCTGTGATCTAACAAGTCCCAGAAAAAACTGGAAAGATAAAAGAAAGATTAATTCTTTTCATTCTCCTAGATACAAATAGCAAAAAGCACTATTGAGCCTGGAACCAGAAATAGTAGAATTAACAAAGTAGAATAGAACATCCAAAAATGGGCATAATGACTGTACATACCAGGAATAATTCTGAAAACATCAAGCTATGTATTTTAAAAATATTTTTAAATTATTTTTGCATATGTATCTGTGTGTTTCTGTGTGTCAGAGGACACTGTGTATGCCTGTGGAGGCCCAAGGGTGACTTGGGAATCGCCCTGGATTGTGCTGCCTCCTCTTTGCTTTGCTCTAGAGAGTTTCCCAGGCTCTGTTTTCGTGGTTTAGGAGTACAGGCTGCAGCCATTTCTGACTGGCATTTTTATGTGGGATCTGGGATTCGATCTCAGGACCTTCTGCTTGTGAGGCAGAGGCTTAACCCCAGAGCCATCTGTCTAGCCCAAGTGAAGCATTTTAATCCTATATTTTTGATATTCTGTCAATTATGTTACCTAGAAGCCACTCTGCCATTATGGTTCCAGAAAGATGGCCACTTGGCCACCAGGGGAAGAAGGAGGTACCAAAAAACAGAGAAAAAATAAGATGGGAAGTAAAAGAAGCTTTGCTGGTCGTGGAGGACGGGGAATAGAAGAGAAAGAGCAACAGATAGGATAGGGGACACTCTCTCCACTTTGGGGGGGCTTAATGTTAAATTGGGAGAAGATGGTAGAGAAAAGTTACCATCTCTCTGGATCAGAAACATAAAGAATGAGGCTTGTGTTTGTCTCCATTTGGGCTTTGAAGATCTACCCTGCAGGAGGCAAATAGGGGTGTCTTCAGATCCAAAGAGCTGGGGCTTCTGGACAAGCTTCTCCTAACACCTACTACGGTTTCTTGAAGAGAATACAAGGACTCTAGATTGCCAAGATCCCCCAAGTGATGTGGGGCTATGGGTTTAAGAGCAAGTGTCTCAAACCCGAACTGCAGGAGGATAGAATCAGGCACTCGGTTCAGCCTTTGGACCACCTCGCCTGCAGCTTCTTGGACCTGGAGATCAGAATCCCTGGGTGTGGCGCCCAGAGTCTGTTCTGACAAGCTCTCCAGCTGACTTCATGCATTGACTTCATCCTTGCTGAATTCTGACGAATATTCCAGCAGGCAGTCTGGCCAAGGGACGGACTGCAAAACAGAGAACTCCAAGGAAATCACGGGTACCTGTTCCCCTTGGTGCATGGCCAGGTGTGGGAGGGCACACAGTTGGGGCCGCCCAAGGACCTGCATCCCCCTACCCTTGCACATGCTGATACTGACTTCAGAAATAGGAGATAAAACATTATTGAGACATTATTTATCTCAAATAAGAGCTATTAGCCAGAAGAGATAGCACCTAACTTTTAAATAGCAGATCCAAGTTTTTCTCATGACCACATACAATACAGATTCTTGTGGGATCATTACAGAGGAATTTGAAATCTGTGCTCTTTGGTACCTGAGTGGATCACATACTCTGTTGAAATTTAGAATTAAAACACACCTAGATCATTACCCCCCCCCAAAGTCTAGCATGAATCACAGGCTCTAAGATCCTTAGAGGCAAGGGATTAACAGCCACAATAGTGTTCCTATACTAAAGGGGAATACAAAAAAGCTCTAGGCAATGCTACTGAGTCCTTACACCTCATCAGAGAGGAGGACCCAGAGGGAAGTTTGACATGCACATTAAAGGATGCTCCAGGAATGGGGGGAGGGCGCACTGGGAGAAAGGGAGGAAGAGAGGAAAAGAAGGGAAAAAGGGGAAAGGGAGTAAAAGGATCCAGAAAGGGGTGGAGGGAGGGAGGGGAATGGGGTACCTATCAAATTTGTATGAGTGGAAAAATAAATTTAAATAATAATAAAAAATAAAATAAAACATGGCTAGAGTTTAGTAGGGAAAACAGCTGACTGAGTAAGGGCCTGCTCACAAGCATGGAGATCCGAGTTCCATCCCCAAAGTACTATGGTGGAAGGAGAGAAATGACTTGGAAAGTTGTCCCCTGACCTCCACCTATGTACCTGGCAGGCATTCTCTCTCTCTCTCTCTCTCTCTCTCTCTCTCTCTCTCTCTCTCTCTCTCTCTCTCTCTCGCTCTCTCTCTCTCAAATAAATAAAACACTTAAATTTACAACATAAAATACTATGGTTTAGCAGGAGTGGGTGGGATAGTTCAGTCCCTAAGGCGCCTGCTTGCAAACCTGGTGGTCTGAGTTCAATCCCCAGAAGCCATCATGGCAGAAAATAGAGAAATTATTGTATGTATCCCCCTTTTCAGATAGATAGATAGATAGATAGATAGATAGATAGATAGATAGATAGATAGAAAGATAAATTTTAACAAAAAATGCTAACTTTTGTTTTTACTTTTTTGATTTTGAGAATGGGTCTTACTTGAGCCCAGCCTGGTCTGGAAGTCTATGTCGCCTACATTGACCTTGAACCCATAACCCTGCTGCCTCAGCTCCCCAATGCTACAATGCTGGTTTTTTTTGGGGGGGGGGTCTTGTTGCAATACTAAAGAATTAAAATCAGACCTTGTGTGTGCTAGGCAAGTGTGCTCCCACTGAGCTATATGTCCAGCCCTTGAAATGCTGTTTATGATGGGTACTATGAAACAATGTACAAACATGAAAAGGAATAGTAGACAGCTACTAAAAATTATTGCCATTTTTCCTGTCAAGCATTCATGGCTTATTCTTAACCGGTAAAAAGAAAATTACAAAATAATATCACAAAATGTATTTCTATAAAGTTATATTTTTATGCATAATAAGTATATATGTAAGTATATATGTATGTATTTATATCTATAGTATGTCCATATATTATATGTATATGTCTATATAGAATACATATAGTATGTGCATCTATAGGTATATATGCATATGAGAAAAAGATTTAAAATATCTTTGTCAAATATATTGTATTTATCTTTGAATACCTTATTAAAACTACCTTTTCTTTTCTTTTTTATATTATGCTCACTTTCTAATGAACATGAATTATCTGTATAATTAGCTGGAAGGTTTTGTGCCAAACCCAGAACCTCATGCTTGCTAAGCACATGCTTTTACTAATGGGGTGAACCCCTCATGCTATATAATCAGATTTTGTAAAAATATGTATATGGATATTTATGAAAGTGACTTTTAGATTACAAAATTCTAGTATGGTTATATACAAATATGATTAAAAGTAATAAAGGTCCACACACACAAATAAAAATTAAATCCATTTAAAAAAAAAGAAACAGTGAGACTTTTATAAGGTGATTAAGTCATCAGGTATCGTTCTGTCATGGACAGCTGTGATTTCTTGTACTTGGGAACCTAGGTTAATTTCTGCAAAAATGAGTAACTACAGAGTAAATACATTCCTTTTTTTTTTTTGTCTCTTTGCATGTGCCTGCTTGTCCTTCCCTCTCTTCTATGAATTAGAGTATTTCACCCTACCAGATACAGTTGCTTGGCTTTGAACTTCCCAACATCTGTAACCAGAAGCAAAGATAAACTCCTTTTCTTTGTAGATTAACCAGTTTTAAGTATTTTGTCACAGTAACAGAAAATGCACTAAGATGGTTCCTACAATTCATGATTTAGCTCTGACCCTTCCTTCTCCTTCACTTTTCTCAATATACTCTGTTGCTAATTTTGGTTAAATCAATAAACAGAGACTATCTTATTATGTCTGCATCAACAATGTTCTTTGTAGAGTTGGGGAATCAGCTGTGACTGGTTCTTTTTGGGGATAATTCTGGGTCTTTCTTTCCTAGAGTCCTGACATTTCTTTTCTGCCTACAAAATCCTCCCCCAAAAAAACACCATCTCTTCAGCCTCTAATACGGAGCTAACCCACTTTTACCCTAGGACACAGAGTCCCTTCCCGTGGCATTTGTCTGCCCACTCTGATCTGGTCCTGCTGCCCTGATGTCATTCCGGGGCTTTGATTAGGGCAGAGGGAGAATATCTGCCTGACAGAAGATTATTATCCCAGACTTTAGCAGCACCCCATCCCCTGACCTCCAGCCCAACAGCAGAGTAAAGGACCCAGCGCATCCCAGACCCGGAGGGGCTTTGGATCTCAAGTACTCATCACTAAGACTAGGCTGACTGGCCAGTGAGCCCCAGGGATGAGCTTGTCTCTCCCTCTCCAGGGCTGGAATTACACGTGCATGCTGCCACACCTGTCTTTTTATAAAATGTGGATTCTGGGACCTCAAACGTTGGTCCTCATGCTTGCACTTCACTGACTGAACCATCTCCCCATTAGAGGCAGGCCAGCATAGGGAATAACTTAGGAGCCCCCATTTGGCTTGGTCTAAGTATTTGGTAATGCACTTTGCACGTTAAATTGTTTACCTGCTATACACTACACATACACACCCCTCTCTAACAATGCACTTGGCAATCCTAAAGCCCCACCTGCATTGGGCTACAAGTATACCCCCCCTCTCTAGACAATGTGATAAGTTTCTCTTCTCTTAGTAACTATCAAACTTAGACAGTTGCTATTCAAATGCATTCCCATACATATGGTACAAAGAATAGAGAGACCAATCTGGCATGAACTAGTTTGGGATACATGCACAGTGGGGAAAGCTGTGCCCTTCAAGTGAACTTATAGCAAAAAGTCCCTATTGGGAGCCTGGAAAACCCCAGAGCAAAGCAATAAAGTGGAAGAACAGTTAAGAATGACTCCCAATGTCATCCTTGGGTTTCCACAGGCACATAACTCAAGTACCCTCTAGTATATATGCCTGCCCATTCATGCACATGCATGTAAAAAAATACTGGAATTGATTCATTCAACTGGGATTGGATCCCTCACTATTGAGACATTTTGGACACAGCAAACATTCCTATCTTTGTTGAAGCTGATTACTGCTCCTTTTTAAAAATGTTATTTAGAAAGAATTTACATTCTCGGCTTGGTTAGCTAGCATTTAATCAGAAATTCCACACTCCCAAAGCAACTATTGTAAATACTTGAGAAACTATTTGTTTTGGCCCTAGTTCTATAGAATTAGATAACTGAAAATTGTGTTATTCCACGTATGTAAAGGAAAATATTTGGGAGATATTCTCCTCTCTTATAGCCATAAAATTTGATGAACTATTAAATTATGTCTTCAAGAATATTGTTGCCTTTTTCTGAAAAAAACATTTTATGGAAGGTATGGTTGAAGCATTTGGATTAGAGGACTGAATGACTGAGTTTATCATATTGACCTGCTTTTGTTTTGCTTACTTATTTTCTTTAATAAATGTTTACTTATAAAAAAAGTTCCTATAAAGGACTCTCTGGGAATGGGGGGGGAAGCACTGGAGGATGGGGAGGGAGGGAGGGGGAGCAGGGGATTCGGGGGGAGGAGGAGGGAGGGAGGGAACTGGTCTACCTATTAAGTTTGTATGAGCGGAAATAATAAAAATGTATTAAAAAAGTTCCTATTTACCATCTTTTGCCTATGCACAGCTGGGTATGTGTATGATTAAAATCAGATGCATTGTAGCAGAGTATATGCACAGTAGAGAAAATAATCACATAACCTTATCTATGAATCAAAATAGACAATCACCCAAACTACACCCCTTCCTTTAAATCCCCATAAATAGAGACCCTAGTCAAAAATCTGTGGTCCTTGAGGGTCTTCATTCATGTGGCTTTGTATTGTATCCTGACTTCTATGTCGCTTTGCTTGGAGCAAAAGTTAAGCAAATCTGTGTGGGCTTCATTCTGCTCTCGAATAAAGTACTAAGAACCTGAAATCATTCATCACAGACCCAGACCACACAGCTCCTGGGTTAAGTTTCTTTACATCCTCCCCTCCATGAGAACCTCTTCTACTTCCTCCAATTACACATCTGCTAAATCAACACCAACACCCCATTTCCCCAGGACAGGCACTGGCACTAATTGCTGGGAACAGAGACCCCCAACCTTCAACTAGCAAGCAAAGAGCTGTCTCCCTGTTGACCACATCAATATTCTGCACCTCCCTTTTTCCTGGGCGTCAGCCATGTCATTACTGTGCCCGTCGTGTTGGTTTGTTTCCTGCCACTCCTTGGGACCAGTCTGGGAAATAAAGCCTCCACATTGTGCTGTGGAGGAAGCTCCCTTGGTTACCCTCGAGGGGCTGCAAAACCACCCCTACAGATGGGCTTCGCTTCATTCTCAGCCAAGAGTCTTTGTACCTCCAAGGCCTTCTGAAGCAAAGTGCAATGAGATCAGTCCTTTTCATTTCAAGAATGTGTGGTATATCTCCGTTTTCACATGTATTGGGAGGAAGGGGAGCTGGAAGGAAATACACCACATGTCTCTAGTTATGTCTCTAGACATGGTTGTCAAAATGGCATTTTTAATTTTTTTTTACATTTTTCTTCACTTTCTTATTTATTCATTCTTTGAAACTATATCTCCCATGAGATTTGGTGTGTGTGTGTGTGTGTGTGTGTGTGTGTGTGTGTATACAAGAGGAAAGTTGAATGTGTGTGCCTGTGGAGACCCAAGCTTAATAGCATTGCTTCTACTTCCTCGGTGCTTTGCACTGTAATTTTTCCCAAGCTCCATCATCCAGGATTAAAAGGCGGGATGCCACCATTTCCACCTGGCATTTTTATGTGGGATCTTCTGCTTTCGAGGCAGAGGCTTAACCCCTGAGCCATCTCTCTGACCCCCACATGATGCTTTTTAAGAAATATTTTTAAACACTTAATCATTTAGGCAGACAGCCATCTTGATGTGGAATTCTGTCAGGCCATTGGGGTGAGCGGGCAGAGGACACTCTTGAAGGAGTTGTGTTGTCCCCAGAACTTACGCCTATGTCTGGTGCATAACATGCATGCAGAATATTCTTAAGATGTATTTGGTAATGAATGAGTGAATGGGCAGGAATTCCTGAAGGCCAAGTCTGTTCCAACCAGGAACTTGGTTATGGGAGCCAAGGCCAGACCTGGCGCCTCTGGGCTTTGTCTCTCAGCCCAGCCTTCAGTGTCTGAGTTCTGGTAGAACAGGATGCTGTAAATGAAAACGGAAAAGAGCTGTCGTTCTACAAACAAACAACTTGCTTTAAAACTGCATGGAGAAAATATGTCAAAGAAAGCAAAGGGAACGCATTCACTCTCGCTTCTTTGTGGGCCAGCCACGCTCCTTGGCAAAGGGGCTCCAATGGGAAATAGAAGTGCAGGCCCAGCCCAGGGGGAGCCGAGGTACTTCGCCAGGCCCCAGCCAGCAGCCAGCACTCTGCACCTGGTTCAGAGTTGGATTGGCAGCAACTCGCTTTTCACAAGTGAAGATTCATTTGGACATAAGATGTTCTCTTTAAAAGTCCTAATTGGGAGGGGAGGAGTGTTGGCCATTTCCATGGCTGGCCCCTTGTCTCAGTCAAATCTAAAGCTTGCTTCTGAGAGTCAAGATATCCACTCCAGCCATCTTTGAATGGCAGGTCTGAAGTCTAAGGTTTCCTTGGTTTGACCTTAGAATTAGCATTGGTTCTGTCAGAATGTTTCCAGCTCAGGGCACTGCCTGTCTTCTCTCGGTTGTCATGGACTGTGGAGAATGTTCTTGCTGCTCAGCAGGTCCAGTGAACCTCTGGACAGAGCTTCTTTACTAAGGTATCTCCTGCCTCATTTTAATCTCTTCCGGAAGAAGCAGTAGGAAGGTGAATTGAAGGGAATCTGGTCCTTGGGGCGTGTTTAAGGATGGCATCAGGTGGAGAGGACTGGCCGGATCCTCAGAGGTGACGGTGGACTGAGCATGCCCAGCGGACTCCTCATTCTGTCCTCAGACCCTGTGATGTAATTTATGTGCCGACTCAGTCTAGATGTTTGGACCACTTGTTTGGTCAGACACTAATTTGCATGTTGTCTGGAAGGTATTTGGTAGATATATTTAACATTTAAATGAGCAGAATTTCAGTGGTGCACAAGACCCTCTAAGAGGTGAGTGGGCCTCATCTAAACAGTTGAAGGCCTTAAGAACAAAACTGAGGTTTCCCAGAGAAGTTTCTGTTTCAAAACTCCGAAGCAGAATGCAGACTGGTTTTCTGGCCTGCTGGCTTGCCCTGAAACTTTGGAATCAAGATTCTGGATTCTGAATTTTCAATGTTTTTGCTAATTAGTCTGTTGTACATATATATTATATTTTCCACTCTTCCTTCCCTCTTTCTTCCTCTCCCTTCTCCTCTCCTACCTCTTACTATTACTACTACAATATATACACACATACATATGCATATGCACTCATGCACATGCACATACACTCACATACATACCCACATATATGTGCACCCACCCACCCATATACATGCATGCACACATACACTCACACATATATACACATGCACATATTCATACACATTTATAAATACACACTCATACTGGTGTACACATGTGGTGTATACACCCACATACATATGCGCACACAAAGACACATGCACACAAACAAACACACACACACACACATACACACACACACACACATTGATTTTGTTCCTCTGGAGAACACTGACATACTGATAGTGACTCACAAACTCAGTCTATCTTCTCATCTCAGCAAGCTCTCATTCTCAGCCTGTTGAAATCAGTTATGAAAAAAAATCTTGCTGAGCCAGTTCATTAAGATACTTTCCTGCCCACAGCTAAGTGAGCTCCTCTGTCCTCACCTCAACCTAAGGATGCTCCTCTTAGCAATTCTCAGTCCCCTTCCTCAGTCTGTCCATGGACTATAAGCCTCGCCCTGTCCCTGTGTGTGTGTTCAGCAGCTCTCTTGTTCTGCTTGGCATGCTATAACAAAATCCCTGGGAGGCCAAACTAACTCTGTTTGGAAAGGAATGACTCCTTTGGATGTGGAAAGGATAAAGGATTTCTCAGGCCTCTTGAATCTCACGGACATGGGTACAATCCCACTCATGAGGATCTGCCTCATGACTCAATCCCTTCTCCATAGTTCATGGGCTCTTAATAATATTGCACTGGGAGTTAGATTTCAGCATAGGAGTTTTGTAAGGTGTAGGGAACATAAACATTTAAATTACACCCTTCCTTGCTGCAATAATCTGGAATAAAAATCCGTCTTTCTAATTATTTTATTATATCTGAGTCAGGATCTCATGAAGTCCAAGCTAGCCTTGAATTTCTGATGTAATGAAGAATGTGTCCTTGTGCTTCTGATTCTCCTGCCTCCACCTCTGGAGTGTCAGGATTTCAGGCATGTGCAGAATGCTTGGTTTATTCAGTGCTAGGGATCAAACATAAAGCTTCGTGATGGCTGGGCAAATACTCTGCCAAATGAGCCATATACCCAACCCCCTGTCTTGCCATTTTAACTGGTGTCCCATGAATAGCTTCTCTTTGACTACACAGACCCAAATTTTAAGGCTGTGAAAAAGTCTTAATCGTCACACAATTTCTCATGTGGTTGCTGTGTCTCACATTCCTATTGAAACCAGAAGCACTGAACCGAGGGACGTTTTCAATAGGCCTAGCTCCGTTTATGAGGTCACTTTTATTGCCATACAGTTACACAGGTCACTGAAGGAAAAGAGAGAAGACGCTCAGTGGGTGAGATGCTGGCGATCTCAGCTTCATCCCTGAAAACCCGCAAGGTGGAAGGAGAGAGTTGACTTGCAAAAGTTTGTTTTCCTGTGACCTCCACTCTGTGCCATAGCATTCTGGTGTAAGCTTCTTCCTCAGACTCTCTCTCTCTCTCTCTCTCTTGCCCTCTCTCTTCTCTTTCTCTGAACAGCACATGCTTTTGCCTGTGGTGTGGGAAACAAGGAATGGGAGGAAGTTGCATTTGTGGTCCATTCAGGGGTAGTACATCAGCAAGCCGTGGATGTGGTCATGCGGAAGCACTAATGGCTGGTAACGCCGCTAAATCCCTTTAGCCCGCGTGGAGCAACCAGACAGCTGGCGGGAGCGTGGAGTGAGGTGGGGCCTGGGTGTGAAGGGCAGGATAGCTTGGGGACAGCAAGCCTCTTAGAGGCAGCACACGCTCAGCAAACTCATCTGCAAGATCCACAGGGACTCTGGCGCCACATGCAATGGGTTAGATTTGTGGAGTGAGATTCGGTTATTAGGGTACTGGATTTCCTCTCTTAGGAGCAGCTGGTGCTCCGTAGGGGTATGACGAGTGCCCATCTGGATGAGAGGGTCCCAGGGGCAGCCAACACACCAGACAAGCTGTGTCATCATCCGCCGCACCCCCGACAGTTGAGCTCACAAGACTGACCTCAGCTGCCATCATGGGGCAGAAGCGGCTTCCTTCCATTGCCAGGCAAAAGGCCACCAGGTCCAGGGTGGGAATCCATCCCTAGAAAAGAGGAACAGAGGACGAGAGTCAGAAGCTGGATCAGAGGGATAGAGACAGCAAGGCAGAAGAGAGGAGGCATGTGTCCACCTCCGCCTAGGTAAGTACCTCAAGCCGTTTGACTGTTGCATACCTGGAAACCTGAAACCAAGACCTTGCTCAGGACAAGCAAGGCCTCCGGACATGGGTGTGGTTGCCTCCAATGGGGAATTCCCCAGAGACTCAGCCTGAAGGCTTTGAGGGAGTAAAGCCAAATCCATCCATCTTTCCAGCTCTCCTTTAGGCAAGATGTTGACCCAGGAGGAGCATCTCTCTATTATTGGGGGAGGGTGCCTAGACTCACCCCCAGGGCTTTCCACAGGGTAAGCAAGAGCTCTACCATGGAGCTATTTCCTCGTCTCCCTTTTCTTGTTGACAACTCGCCCCTTTTCCTTCAGTGACCTGCATCATGGCACAGTCATAAAAGTGATATAATAAACGGAGCTGCGTTTATTGAAAAGCCTCAGGCCAGGCATGTGACATACTTAATTGCATACTATCAACCCTGCTATTCACAACTGGAAGATGGGAGCACCAAGGTTGAGGAAATGCTCCCAATTAAACAGCCAGAAGAAACTTAACGTGGGTGCAGGCTGGGTGGGACACTCAGCCAACGTACTATTATTTTAGCATGAGCCTTTGTCTTAAAGCATGGCTGTCACCAACCTGCCCACATCTGAGGTGTGACCTTAGCAGGGGGTCCTGGTCTTAGTTAAGGTGGGGGGGCTACTCTGTTCACTGGGGAACTAATAACATATTAAGAAGTTTCCAGATCACTTCCGAACTTTGATTTTTTTAGCCCCATGGCCTTGCTAGCCCAGGCACAACTATTTTGCTCAGTAAAAAGGTTGACACTTGGTCTTTCCAGCATCAAGAGAAGCTTCTCCAAAGGCTGCAGAGAGGAGCCCAGAGGGAGCAGTGACCTCTGAGCTCAAGGAGACTTCTAGAATAAGTTCTCAGCAACTGTTTTGCCTAAAACTCTTTAGTGCTTAGAGAAGTTCAGGGACTGCGGGTTGCTGACATTTTGAAAATAGCAGTGTCCAAATTGCAATGAGCTGAGCCACTTGACAGGAAGTTCTGGAATTAGAGTTCCTCCCCACTGCAGATTAGCACAGTGACCTTCAGCAAGTTACTTAAATTCTCTCTGCATATCAAGTTCTTCGCTGACAGGAAAAATGCCACATAGGGCTTCAAGGGTGGGAACAAAACAAACAAGTTATAAAGCCACAACCCCAAGGATGAACACGGAGTGCAAGTTCTGTCGTATCTTTTCTTCCTTGCTAGAGACAAATGCTGTCAAAGCAACCCGAGGCAGCCAGAAGGCCTCAGCTGATTAGGGTTCCCTTTCTTTCTTCCCTTTCTTTCTTTCTTTCTTTCTTTCTTCCCTTTCTTTCTTTCTTTCTTTCTTTCTTTCTTTCTTTCTTTCTTTCTTTCTTTCTTTCTTTCTTTCTTTCTTTCTTTCTTTCTTTCTTTCTTTCTTTCTTTCTTTCTTTCTTTCTTTCTTTTCAGAGACTTCTTGTCTCTAGGGAGCATTTCCTCTTTTCCCTCTTGGTGGGCCAAGTCAGACTTGCTTTAAGGGGGAGTAGAGAGCTCATTCAGCACTGAGGTCGGGACAGCACCTTGCTCCTATGCTGGGGCACCACTTCTGGCCATGGTGCTGAAGGTCATTTTTCGGCATTTCCCTGCTTACTGTTTCTTGTACCCACAGGATCCAGTGGGCAGCGTGGCCCCAGCTTACAGTCAATGGCCCTAATTTATCTCTACCGCTCTCCTCTGGAGTCACTTTCCCAGTTCAGGAAAATGCTGCATCAGTTTGGACACTGGGAACAGTTCCAACAATTTCTGATTCAGCATTCACCCCAGCCACCAGCTCCCTGCTCAGAAAAGTAATAAGAAAAGAACGCTGATAGCTAGCTACTTTACCTTATCATTGAATTAGGTAATGGTACTTAATAAGCTTGGACTCTGGCCTGACATAGAATTAGAAATGCAACTTGCATTTTATTATTGTTATTTTCATTTTATCTTCTCGAAATTCTGGTGAGCAGATATTGCCATCTTTATTTTGCAGGCAAAGAATCTGACTTCACTAATGACCAGTACATACTAGAAGACTCAGCCAGAAAAAGTAGGAGAAAAATTAGACACTAGGTCATCTCATCTTAAAACTGTTGCCAAGAGATTATGTTACTGTGTGTGTGTGTGCACGTGTGTGCATGCATTGGGACGCTTGTGTGCGTACAGATGCATGTGTACATGTATGCCAGAGGTCAATGTTGATGCCTTTCTTAATTGCTCTCCCCCTTGTATTTTAAGAAAGGATCTCTTGGGCTGGGGAAATGACTCAGAGGTTAAATGACTCTGCCTCTCAAGCAAAAGGACCTGAGTTCAGATGCCCAGATCCCATGTAAAAATACTGGGTAGAAACGACAGCAGTCTGTACTTCCATCACTGTAAGGTAACCCCAGAGCAAAGCAATAAGGAGGGAGAGAAATCCAGGAGAATTCCCAGTCATTCTCGGGCTCTCCAAAGGCACACATACTCAAGTGCCCTCTTACACACACACACACACACACACACACACACACACACACACGCACACACACACAGGCCTGGGCATGCATGAATGTGCAAAATAAAAATAAATGGATTCATTAAGGATCTCTTACTAACTTGGTGCCCACAGATTCAGCTATAGTATGTGGTCAGAGATCTCTAGGGATCCTCTATCTCTACCTTCCAAGGCCTGGGATTACAGGGGCATGCTGTCTCACCATGAGTCCTAGAATCTGAATTTAGCTCCTCTTGTTTGTGTAACAAGTAGTACCATGTCGCCTGAACCATCTCTTTAGCTTCATGTCATGCAACTTTTTAAATTCCTGACTGACTACATGACCTGTGTCTTTTGAGCTCAGTCTAGTGGTGCATAAAGGACTCTTATTGGTTTGTAAAAATCAATTGTGCCTTTGTTCCGGACACTGGGTTCAGTGTCACCACATTTGTAGCATGAAATCAGCCATGGTGAAAATATTTATACCATAGAATTAAGCAAACACTGCAAATCAGGGCTTTCACAATATGTCTGGAAATGTGACTTACTAATACTCTATTGATTAAGACTCTTAGACTAAGACACAGACAATGTCAAGCACTCTGATTTATGCCGGTGACTTTTAGTACTATGAAAAGAAAATACATTATTAGGAGAGTAATTATACATTACTTCATCACCTTGAAATTCAGTGGCTTAAAATAGCAACAAGTAAGTATTATCTCATAGTTTCTTTGAATCAAAAATAACTCAGTGTTTAAAACCCTTGGCACACAAACAAAAGGATCCCACGTGAAAACGCTGGGAAGATACAGCAACAGTCTATAATTCAGGTCCTGGAAGGTAGAGTCTGCCAATCCACAGAGCAAAGCAATAAGGAGGTAGAGCAATAAAGAGTGATTCCTGGTGCTACTCTTGGGCCTCTACAGGTGCCCTCTTATACACACACACACACACACACACACACACACACACACACACACACACGTTCACATTAAAAAAAGTTGGCTGGAGAGAGGCTTAGGGGTTAATACTCCGTCTTGAAAGCAGAAGGTCCTGAGTTTGATCCCAGGTCCCACATAAAAACGCCAGGCTGAACCAGCAATGGCATGCATTTCCAGCCCTGGTGGGCGGAACCTGGGAAATCCCAGAGGGAAACAAGGACATGTAGCAATCCAGGATGATTCCCGAAGTCACCCTTGGTCCTCCACAGGGACACACAGCGCCCTCTGATGCACACACACACAAATAAATAAATAAATAAATTATTTTTTAAAAAGCTGAACAGGTCTGTTTGAAGTCTGTTAAACAACTGGGTGTGGAGGCACATGCCTGTATTCCTAGCATTTGACAGGCAGAGATAGGAGCATCACAAGTTAAAAGTCATGCGGGGATGTATAATGAAACTTTGTCTCTAAAGCGAAGAAAAAAAATAAGGTCCAGCTAAATGACCCAGTGGGTAAAGGCACTTGCTGCCAAGCCTGGCAACCTGAACTCTGTTCTCAGAGTCCATATGGTAGAAGTGTCCACAAGTTGTCCTCTGACCTCTACAAGTGCTCCAGAGCATGCATGTAAGGAAATAAGTAAATACACAAAAGTAAATCAAAATCAAGCAAGCTTTCATGGCTAGGCACAGGTGTCCACTTGACTGTTGAGGGTTTGAGCTCTGGGCACATTGGTAGATAACTGGTAGAAGAGTGACTGCAGAAGATTGCTTAGTGTATGAGGAAGGCCCAGGCCTTGGTGGGACTAGGCCCTGAACAGGTGAATAAAACACAGAGAGCTGGTTGAGGAAACTGGCATCTTTGTGTACACTTGGCCAGACATGCTGGTCTGGCAAGTAAGGATCGTCCCTCTCTCAGTCGTTATGTAGAGAAGGTGGCCAGTTCCCTTGGCCCTGGTGTTGGTAGGAGCTCTCCTCTCAAGCTGGACTAAGAACTATAACCAGACAATCATAAGAGAATAAACCCCTTGTTTTCTTAAGCCGTTTGATGGAGATTTTATCGGCAACAATACAGGCTGACTTCAACAAGAGCCAGGACAGATAGATGGAGGTGGGGGGTCGTCTTAGGAACTCAGAGGCAAAGCACTGCTGAGCTTCCAACATCTGAGCAATTTTCATATGCAGGGCGTGTTTGCGCTGGTCACTGTTGGGAGGTATTAGGTCCTGGTCATGCAGACCTCATCAAAGTGTTGCAGCAGTGGGCTTCTTCCGGGGTGAGTGATCCAAGGGAGAAAGGCGGAAGCTGTAAGGCCTTCCACGGCTTTACTTCTGCAAGTCAAATTCAGTCACTTCCATGATACCTGTGAGTCACCAGTCACTGTATCCAGTGTAGGACACTGTGGAAGACCGTGAACATCTGCAGGTGGGAATCGCCAGAGGGATCCTGAAGGCCAGCACCATGATTGTATAGAGAGACTGAATACCAGCACCATGAATGTATAGAGAGACTGTGAATACCAGCACCATGAATGTATAGAGAGACTGTGAATACCAGCACCATGAATGTATAGAGACGTTGTGATTTGTTCATCTCTTGGGAATGATAGCAGTCCCCAAGCCACCTGCTCCGTATCTACAGCGAATGGTTTTCTCCTAAGCAGTGAAGGAGGCTGGCTGTCAGCTAAGCCAACAGATGACCGTGTCTGCGCATTATACACTTCCAGACAAGAAGCTCTTCTTGTCCTCTGCAGACAATTGGCCTCTGCATGTTTTCTCCCAGCTTGTTAGTCAGAATAAATCACCCTGTGTCTTCTACGCTTGGTTGGCACAAGCCGACTCTGAGTCTCTGATTGAACAGGCAGCTGCCTTTCATGGGGGGGGGGCTGGTATTCGGAATGTCTTTCTTTCTTTCTTTCTTTCTTTCTTTCTTTCTTTCTTTCTTTCTTTCTTTCTTTCTTTCTTTCTTTCTCTCTCTCTCTCTCTCTCTCTCTCTGTCTCTCTCTCTCTCTCTCTCAATCTCTCTCTCTCTTTCTTTCTTTCTTTTTGGCTCAGAGGAGGCAAGAGCAGATGATGCCTCAATTGAATTTGGTCTGCGCGCAGATGCCTAATTCTGAAGTTGCTGCTCCATGGTTTAGACTGAAGAAGGACATGATACTGACCCTGAGGAGTTCTCGTTGAAAGTATCTGAAACATTTCCAGAGCAGTGTACAGTGAAAGAGAGGCAGAGAGAAAGAGAGAGAGAGAAAGAGAGAGAGAAAGAACACAGGAGGGCACTTGAGGGGCCTAAGAAGGTTCAGAGATTAAAGTCTTTGCCTTGTGAGCAAAAGGGCCTGAATTTGGACCCCCAGATCCCACATAAAAATGTTGGGCCACAGGCACACACACACACACACACACACACACACACACACACACACACACACACACACAAACACGATGGCACTTGAATGTGTGTGCCTGTGGAGGCCCAAAGGTGACTTTGCAAATCATCCTGGATTGCTCTACCTTCTTACTGCTTTGGGCTTCGATATGCCAGGTTCTACCTTCCAGGTCTTGAATGACAGGCCACTGGTAAGTCTGCCCAGCATTTTTAGTGGGATCTGGGGCAGCAAATTCAAGTCCTTTTGCTGGCGAAGCAAAAGTTTTAACTCCTGAGCCGTCTCCTTAGCTCCAAGAGGAGTTCTGGTACTAAAGAACTTATCAATATTTCACACTTCCACAATATAAACAGCACAGGTGTGTCCCAAGGAAGAAAGATGATGTTGCTCCAGCTCCGCAAGCTGCTCGTCACTCAAAACATTATCATGAAGGGTTCGAACGATAAGTAGCTGGCAAATCTTTGCCTTATAAAAAGACTTGTATAGAGCAGGCGCTACAACCCCTTCTATACTACAACCCCCTCCCCTCTGATTCCTTCCAGCCCCAAGATTGAATGTTTACGTCTAAGGGCTTTCAAGTGGAAAGTACATTCTCCTCTAAACCGAGATAACTAGGTGTCAGACAAAATGCCCAAATTGTAGCTTTCCTTATTACTCTGATCAATTGCCTTGTCTGCCTAGTAACGTGTGTTCCATGCAGAAAAATTACACCTGCACAAGGCACATCCAACTCAACAGAATCATTTGTGATCTGGAATCACGGGTCAGGTAGATGAAAGAACTGCTTAGACGGAGGCACCTGGCCTTTAGCAAGGCCCACAGAAAAAGGACAGTGATGTGGCGCTGGGTGGCAATTCTGTGGAGAGAGTAAGTGGTGGTCTTGAAAGGGTCTCAGACAACCTCCTCTGTCCACTTGAAGCAACGGTCTTTCTTTTCCCCTCTTGTTTTTTTTTTTTTTTATTCAATTGTGTGCATGTGCGTGTGTGCGCGTGTGTGTATGTATGTGTGTGTATGTAGAACCACGGATGAATTCGGGAACCACCATGGACGCCTCCACCTCCTCTTTGTTTACTCTGCCCCGGGATTCACAGGCTCTGCCCTACCAGGACCAGAAACGCAGGCGCCCCCGCTTCTGCCTGGCATCTACACGTGGGGTCTAGGATCCGAACTCAGGACCTTCCGCCTGCAAGGCAGAAGCTTAACCCCTGAGCCACCTCTCCAGTCCCCCTTCTTAAGTTTTAGATACATCTAAACATTTGATTTACTAGAGAGGAGAAAGAGAGAGAGAGAGAGAGAGAGAGAGATAGGAGAGAGAGAGAGAGGAGAAGACATACACATTCACACCATGGGAACATGAGAGAAGGGGATCAGAGGACAACTAACTTTTGAAAGCCAGTCATTTCTTTCCTTGCACCATGTGGACTTCTAGAGATCCAACTCAGATCACCAAACTTGTTAGCAGGTGACTAACCCATTCAGCTAGCTCGCTGGCCCTAGATACATTCTTGTGAAACTTTCCTTGTGTAGCAGCCGAGGTTCAGTTAGGGAAGCAGAGCAATATGATACTATATTCATTGGGAGAATTTGTCTTTATATAGGACAGTCATATGTTTAGTCACCTTAGAAGGTGGCTAAATAGTCTCTGTGAGTCTGCCATGTTTGTCATTGGTGCTGCGACATGGAATCTCTTTAAGGCAGGAAGGGAAGAGAGGAAGAGGGGACGACAGGGAGAAGGGAGGAAAAAGGGAAGGAGAAGGGAGGAGTGGGAAGATGAAAATGGACAAGATGAGTCCAGAGCTAAGCTGGAATGGACCCAGAAGATTGGAACCCATGTGAGTGTAGTGTTCAAAGCCTTCAGCTTTGAGTGTATGATGTTCTGTTAAAAAAAAAAAAAAAAGCCCGTGTGCTTTCTTCATGGAGCTGAACACACAGGTGAGCCCGAGTTGAAGCTGAAGTATCATTCAGGGTGGAAAGGTGGAAAGGAATGGCTGCAATGTGGTTGATGAGCTTCATGAGCAAGGCGACCGAGCAGCTAAATGACAGGTTATACATTCCTGGTGCCCTGCATAGACCTTCCACATATCCAGAAAAGAAAAAAAAAAAGACTTTCCAAATGCCCTGAAGTGGCCAGACCTGCCAGAAACTAACAGGGAAGGGATTCTGAGAACACGCTTCCTCCCAGCCAGGCTGACAAATGGAATAGCTGCCATGCCACCTCCCAGACTGAGCACAAGAGTCCTAGCCTGGTGACCTTCGTCCTCCTGGTATCTATCTGTCCATAAGTCTCATGATTGCAGTACCCAGTATCTGAGCCTCTCATTTTCTCGGCCTCTTGAAAGAAAAGCAGCTTTCTCTCTCTCTGCGGTTTTAATAGCGTCTCCCCACGCCTAATATAATTGAGCTTATTTTCATGCACTTAGCTACCATTTGCAATTCTCTGCATTGAAATTCAGCCAGGATTTTAAATCTCTGCTCTTCTCAACTCTCTGCTCATCTTACATCCCCTTGCTCCCTGTAGATTTCCTTCTTCACAAAGAAAATTGAAATTCTCCCAGGAGAATCTCCTCTAACTTCTTCCCCTGTCCCCCAAGCTCCTCTCCCTTGCTTGGCGTCCTGTCTTCTTCCTCCTCTCACAGTCCTGCACTGCTCACTAATTCTGTCTTTCTTGAGTATTCAACTGCTTCCTCGAAATTCATCTCTCTAGCTAAACATGCTCAGTCCTTTCTCCTTCACCTCTCCTTCTCAGGGCAGTTCGACAATTGAGAATGAAGCCCTAGGTATACCCGTGAAGAATTATTTAGTTAACGCAAGCTCTGAGCAAGGCTGTGGGAGATTATCTAAATGATGTGGGATGAGACGGTCTTAGGGAGTGGGGCCATTCCCTGGGGAGGTGGATAAGACAGAGCAGACCGGCGATGCTCTCTCAGCCTTCTTGTAGATATGGTATCGTCAGTTCTCTTGACTCCTGATAAATGAACTCTCCCAGCATGCTGATGAATGGTAAGCAGAAACTGTGAGTCAAGAATAAACCTTTCACCCTACATTAATCACGTGGAAACAGGCCAGCCTAATCTCTCCCCATCCCAAAGCTCAGGGAAATTTGCAGAAGAGGGGGCAATAAGATTGTAAGAGCCTAAAGATGGGGAGGAGCAACAATAGGCAAGATACTCCATACAAGTTAGGGCCAAAGTAATCATAATAGGACTTTGCATGACCTGCGCAATGACCAACATATCATTGAACCGCCAAAGTCTAGCATGTATCACAGGCACTAGGATCCTTAGAGGTAAGAGTTTAACAGCCACAAAAGGGTTCCTATACTAAAGGGGAACACAAGAAAGAGCTCTAGGCAATGCTACTGAATCCTTACACCTCATCAGAGAGGGGGACCCAGAGGGAAGTTTGACATGCACAGTAAAGGATGCTCCAATAATTAGGGGGAGGGGCACTGGGAGAAAGGGAGGCAGGGGGGAAAGGAAGGGGAAAAGGGGGGAAGGAGCAAGGGGATCCAGGGAGGGGTGGAGGGAGGGGAATGGGGTACCTATCAAGTTTGTATGAGTGGAAAAAATACACTATAAATAAATTAAATAAATAAATAAATAAATATAATAAACCTCTCATTCCCCTAAATTGTTTGACTCTGCAGAAGAGAAGTTGGAATGCATCTATAACCTCTTTAAAAACTCGTACACAAGGCTGGAGAGATAGCTTAGTGGGTAAGGTGCTTGCTTTCATTCCTGGCCACATGACCTCAACCCACAGGAGCCTACACTGTAGAAGAGTACGTAGTCTCTGACCTCTACTTATGCACTATGACGCGTATGTGCTTATCTCTCTCTCTTTCTCTCTCTCAAATAACTATAATACAAAATAAAAAATTCATGCAGAACCACAGCTTTGCTTAACAACTCTATAGAAAAACTACATATCTGTCTCTAGTCAGACTTCTCCAAATGTCAGTCTTGCACATTCAATTGCTATATCCCATTTGGCTGTCATTAAGGTACATCAGCCACACCCTAACCACACTGGACTCATCTCCTATAAATCAGTCACCCTCCAGTGTTCTTCCCATGGCCACCATCGCAGAGCAGGTTACTGCCATCTTTCACATGGATGCCCATAAATAGCGTTTGGCTGGTCTCCATGCACCCGCTCTGCCTGCTGAGGGCTGTTCTTTGAGCCAGAATGTCAGATGCATATCAGATCACAGTGGACTCTAGGCCATCTCTCTGCATAGGGCTCCTATGGCCTGACCCACAGTGACTTCAACAGTCTGATCCACGAGGGCTTCTGTGGTCTGACCCTGCCTCTGCCCAGCCTCAAGTCACACCACTCTCTTGCACTTATTTTACCTCTACCCCAATGTCTGCAACCATCACTTTCGCTCTCATCTCAGAAACCCAGCATTTAAAGGGGTGCAGCTTTCTCTGACCTCAGCAACACTAAATGCAGAGAGCTGGAGGAGAGGCCACCTCCTGCCCTAAAGATAAGTTGTCCCTGATGTGTTGTGACCTGTGGCTCAAGCTCTACTCTCACTCTGTCCTCTCCGCAGTGCCCTGGGATGCTTCACACTGCTGTCGTTTCTGTCTTCTGTCCATCACCCATTCAGATGAGCAGGAAGCCCGGGGGGTCAACACTGGGCCATGACTTCCCCATCCACCTTGCTCCTGTGACACACACATGTTGAAGCACAGTGCTTGGTGAGGCCATGCCACAATCACAAGAAAGATCTCTTATGTAACCCCAATATTTGGCTCCTAGCAACTTAGTCTCTTTACCTCCTATGAGTCAACAGCAGTGTTCCCCACTTTCATTATCAGTTCGATCATGATCTCTTTTTCCCCCCTTGGCCCACCAGGGTAGAATATGTCAGTGCTGTAGATATTTTCAGACACAAAACTTTGGCTTCGTCCTTTCTTAATTAATTTTAATAGCTATTTTTTATTTACTCTGCAATCTTTATTTCTTGTTCTTACATGGTTTTCTTGACTTCTTCTTCCTCTTCTTCTTCTTCTTCTTCTTTTTCTTCTTCTCCTTTTCCTTCTCCTTCTTCTCCTTCTCCTCCTCCTTCTCCTCTCCTCTTCCTCCCCTTCTTCCTCTTCCTCCTCCTCCTCCTCTTCCTTCTTCTCTTCCTTCTTTTCCTCCTCCTCTTCCTTCTCCTTCTCCTTCTTCTCCTCCTTCTTTTCCTCGTCCTCCTCCTCTTCCTCCTCTTCCTCCTCCTCCTCCTCCTCTTTCTTCTCCTTCTTATTTTCTCCTTTGTGGTCTAACATTTGTTAGATCAGAAGCTGACCCCTTGGTCTCCAAAGTAATATGACTAACCTCTACACCTCCCCCTGATAGTATTTATAGACAAAACTTTCAGGAGATAATTAAGGTTCAAAAGGGTCATAACTGGGAAGTGTAAATCTGATAGAACTGGAGAACCATGCAGAAGCTAGGAACAGCATCTCCACCATAATTCCCCCCACCTCCTCCCAGCTCTGCTGCCACCTTGATCTCAAGCTTCCATCTTCTGGAACCTTGGGGAAAACACTCCTCTGCTGCTTCAACACTCAGTCTCTGGCATTCTGCTGGTGGCTGAAGCAAAGTTAAGACACCGGAGCTCTTGGTCTTCCTGGCTCTACTTGCTAACTTCCGATTCTTTCATTTCATCAGAGCGCTCCTTCCCAGTCCTTGAGGCTCGGCTGCTCCAAGAATTCTCTGGTCTGTTGTTGCCCTCCTGCTGCTTGTTGCTAGCTCTGAGATGTCTTCATTTCTCTCTTCCTTTTTTAAATTTTTTTTCTACTTTTACCAGCATATTGAGTATTCATCCCAGCTTCCCTCCCTCCCCTCTCCTTCCCATCCCCTTCCTTCCCTTCACCATTCCCTCCCTCCCACCCTTCCGCCTGTATGCTTCTATGGGCCCCAGGGTCCACTCGGGCTTGTCTACTCTGTGGAGACTCAGGCCTCTACCTCTTTTCAGGCCACTCCACTAATACGCGCATTTCCTTTCACTCATCCAGCTTTAGACCAAAAAGTTTCCACTGTAAGTGGAACGTCCTGATAAAATGTTGGTCAGAGAGGTCTTAAAGGCCCCCAAATATTACAGGCTTTTGTCATTGCTCTTGGTTGCTCTCCAAAAGCTGTCAGTAAGACCCTATTACTGAAATGCAACATCAATGGATCACAGAACATGGGAAAAATATACCAACTGGAACTGGTGTGAGGACTTTCTCCTTGCTGGATAGCTTACACAGTACCAAGGAATACTGTAGAAGCTACTGGGGGAGAGAAACAGTCACAGGCCCCATCAACAGCATGAGATCTGTAGGTTGCAATATAAATCACCATGGCAACAGGTGACCACCAGTGTAATAGTGGCACGAGTACCAAGGAGACGACCAACAGCTTTCTGATTGGCCTCAAGACCCACTTGTCAGAGTGGTACACATCCTTGTTACTGTAAACTAGAATAAGAACTTAAGAAGGAAATAGGTCAATAGGGAAGACAGCCAATAAACCTGTAAGTAGGAAGACAGTACATCTTATTACCTTATTAACTTTCCTCTATCAACAATGCTATACTTGTGGATATTGTTCCACAGTCTTTACTTGTTTAGACAACTTCCTTTAGTTTTTTCGAATATTTTAAAACAGCTAATGTAAAGACTTTGAGACTTATTAAAGCAGAGTTTCTATTGTGCACTTTTTCCCTGTGCACAAAACATGATTTTTTGATTCTTTATATATCTCATAGTACTTTTTGCTTAAAATTAGATTCAGTAAATTTCACTTTCCAGTTTATTGCAAGCTATTGCTTCAATTTCGACAATATGAGAACATTGATCTGCTAACTTTTAAAGCAATATTCTCACTGACAGTAGAATATAAGCGTTTCAGCTCGCCTGCATGGTTGCTGACAAATCACCATCAAACGGCTTAAGGGAACAAAGGGTTTACTTTTTTTATGATAATCCGGTTACAGTCTGTTCCAGCTTGACGGGAGAGCAGCACCAACACCAGGGCTGAGGGAACTGGCCACACCATCTCTAGACAATGACTGAGAGAGGGATGATCCTTACTTGCCAGACTAGCATGTCTGGGCAACTGTACAAAAAGATCCCGCCTTCCTCAACCAGCTCTTAGTATTTTATTCACCTGTTCAGGGCCTAGTCTCACCCATCATGGGCTGGACCTTCCCCATCAGCTAGACAATTTCCTGCAGGTTTGCTCTGGGCTTAACTCAATCACTAATTCTCTACATATGTGCCCAGAGCTCAAACCCTCAACAGTCAAGTTAACACCTGTGCCGAACTATGACACACACACTGTCGCTCTCTCTCTCTCCTCCAGCATATCCACCTGCCCAATGGTCCCACCCACTGTGGGCTAAGTCCTCTCTCATCAGTTGGATGCTCTCCTGAAGACCTGCTTGAGGCTTTGCCTTACCTACTGATTCCTCACAGATGTGTCCACTCAGCCTTCAATTGTCAAGTTGACATCTGTATCAAACTAGCATAGCTAGGTACTTTTTTCTTTTTATGTCCATGGGGCTCACACACTGATAGAGCTAAGGAGAAAGAGCACCTGCTGTTTTGGGGCGCTGGTCAGGTCTGAGGCCTATGAGGTGGCTCTCATGAAGCTACATCAGAGGATTCGGCAAAGGCAGACAGTTTTAGGAGTGCAAGGGGAAGCCCTCCAGACGATAATTAAGCAAAGCGGAAGGGCCCCAAGAACGTCAAGAATGAGGGTTCATATCCCCACACCTTACTTTGAACTTCAATGAAGGACATTATACTGGGATCTCTCTAATTTATTTATGTTCCCTGGTATGATTTTTCTCAAAGAAAACCCTTCAGTTGTTGTTGTTGTTGTTGTTGTTGTTGTTTTTTAAGAACACTTGAAAACTACTGACTTAATCCACTGTTAAATAAATGGAAACCCGACCCAGAACATTTTGCTGACTGTCCCAAAACCAGGAAGGGCAAAGTCACGCTGGGACTTCAGCGTAGGTGTCTGTCACAACAGTCCAAAGTTCCTGCCACCTCGCACGGCGCCTGGAGAAACAGCGTGTGCAGGCTTGAGTCATGGGATATTCTTGTTTGCACACACCTTGTCTCCAAAATAAGCAACCACAGATGTTTTGATCTGCAGTGCTTAGGGACACTAGACTTCATTAAGAGGGTGAGTTTTATACCCAGGCTCTGGTTTGAATCCAGATACCTCTTCGCCTGTGCCTCTGCACATTTCCTCTCCTCCCTGCTGTCTGTCGGTTGCTCTGAGGATCAAGAAAACAAAGTACCTGGAAAAAAGGCATTCTGTTGTCATTTCTTCCAGTTCCCCTCAGTTTTTTGCTTTAATAGCAGACTGCCAGTGCTCCAGACCTTATTTGGTTCAATGTCTCAACACCAGCTTTCTATCGCAGGGCCAATATCATCCTGATTGACATGCCAGAGACACTGTGTCAGAGCAGCTAGAAGTTGGTCACTGTAGAATGGTGGGTGATGCGTGACTCCACCCAGGACACTCCTTTCAGCTCCTCTAATTCTCCAAGGCTCATAGGCTTCAGCCCCCAAGTATCTGTGTTTGCTCCCTCCAAATCTGGTCTGCCTTCATCTGACCGCGTGATCCCTCCAAATATTCAGGTGTGGTGCCTTTTTTATGTTCTTCCACGCCCTCCACTTACATATGGAATGTGTGTGGCTTACATATGGGGTTTGTAGTTTTCTTTTTCTTGACTACTACTTATCACCTGCAGTATTTGGTAGGACTGACCGAGCCTCTAGCTTCCTTGACCCAAGCAAATGAAGAAAATCTTGAGATCCTCTTAGATTTTGAACTGCTTCTATGAAAGTTCTTGTATCTGCACACACTGGTTTCTCATAGGCACTATAGATTTGATTCTTTTCTTTTTTAATTTTTAAAAAATTTTATTTATTTATTTATTTATATATTGATGGGGTCTTATAAGGCTCCGTGTTGCCCTTGAATTTGTCTTGTAGTGGAGTATGGTCTTGAACTCTTGATTCCCTTGCTTCTACCTCCCAAATGCTGGGGTCATAGGCTCATACCACCATACCTGTTCTGAACTTGGTTTCTAAGTGCTTCGTCATCTGTGAATTCCTTTAGTGGATACAGCTCACTCACACTGATGAGATTAAGAGAATCTCACCTGGGCAAACTAACTTTTTGGATAAGGTGCTGGCTTACCTGAGTTCCATCCTTGGAAGCCCCATGGTGGAAGGAGAGAGCTGGCTTCTGAAAGTTGTCCTCTGACCTCCACCCATGTGGCAGTTATACATGCATGCACACTTTCTTCCTTCCCAAAATAAATAAATAAATAAATAAATAAATAAATAAATAAATAAATAAGTAAATAAATAAATAGTGTATTAAAAAAAAAGAGAATCTCATCTTTTCCCTCTAGTTACCAGTGATTCCTGTATAAGCCAATCAGCTCCTGAGACAATTTGGAGCCAGTAGTGGTATTAAATCAACTCTCAGAACCATTTTTCTGACAACTGGATTTTGTCCAGAGCTCACCCAATTAAATCCAAGTTCAAGAATTTCATTTTGTGGCTTCTTCTCCAAGTGACTGGAGTCCATTCATGACCATGTATGTAGATTGCTCTTGCAGCCTTCTTGCAGTTGCAAGTGAAGTCAGATAAATGCACAGGGTGCAAGATAAATGCACAGGACTGAAAGTCACAGAAACATAACGTTAGAGTCCTTCCTGATCAAACCCAGCCTGAACTCTGTCCATATTTTCATTAGGGTGAGTCTTTGGATCGCCTTCATGTTTTAAAGGTAGTTTCTACTAAGACTGTACTTTCATTCTATCCATCCTGTAGTTCATTGCTGGAGAAGTTTCTCTGACTGTGTGGAATACCAAGACAGTTTCTATTGAATATTACCATTATGATGGTTAATCTTGACTATCATTTTGATTGGATTGAGAAATACCTTACACTACTGAGTGTACCTGTGAGGACCTTTCTAGAAAGGATTAATGAAGGCCTGGATGAAATGATCAATGAAAAAACGAGAGAGAAACAAGATCTGATTACTTTTCTGATTAAAACCTTAAAAGGTCTTTTATTTGCTCTCAAACAAGTGATACGCAATAGTGCACAGCCTGGGGAAGCTAAGGCAGAGGGATGGATAGTTTGAGGTCCATATGGGTTGTATACTGAGTTCCACGCCACTCAAGCAGCATAATAAGACTGTTTGAAAAACAGAACACAACAAAACAAATCCCAAGCACACTCAAAGCTTCAACTGCCTCTCAGTCTGCCCTTTTTGCCCTTTCACCTTGCAGAACAGGAGTTTGCATCCCTCTAGCCTCAGGTCTCTTTATGTTTCTTGAGCAACACTCACTCCCTTCCCCCCACCCCCTGTTTCTCTCCCAGGTGAATGTTTTGCCCCTGTTCTGTACCTGACCACCTTGTTCCCTTCCTCAAAGTCACATCTCAGATGTCACCTGCCCACCTCTTCCAGTTACTTTTGGCTCTCTGGCTCACCTGTGTCTGCAGGATGCTCTCCTCCAACTTCCTTCTTGTCATGAGACCGCAAGTCACAGCACTTTGAGTTAAATTAGGCTCGGTAAATATTTGGCGAATTGTTGAATGTTGCTGGACACCTGAATGCGGCTCTGCAATTCCTAGGGAGGTTCCCAGAGAGCCACTCAGGGTCCTCAGATCTGTTCTGACACTGAGGCCAGAATCACTGACTCCAGCATCCTGCAAGTGAGAGTCACACTGCTTCTTTAGCGGTAACTTTAGTGAGGCAGCCTTATCTGTGAGCTTGCTAGAGCAATGTTGACCCTACACCTTTATTTATACCCCTTTAAGGCTTTAACATGAATTCTTCTCATTTCGCCCCCTAACTATCCAACCCAACCCTCTACATTCTCCACCACACCCCACCAGCCTCCCTCCGGCTCTCTTGTCCTGTGTGTGCGGCTCACTAAGTCCCATCTGAGTTACTGCTAATGACGTGTCTGGTCACTTGCTGGAGCAAAGACAATATGCCAGCGGGCAACCATTAGTAACAGGAGCTCCCCTCCTCCCTCCTCCAACATTCGTCTTTATTAGTCTCCCAGGGAGATGGGGTGCCTCTTGAGACCTTTCCCCTTCCATGGTGAAATGCTGCACAGGTCTGGTGGATCATGGGTGTGGTGGTCCTGTCTTGTTTAGAAGACACTGTTTAGCACTCTGAACACGCGCTGCCTGTGCTAATGTCTGAAAAATCTCTGAGTCAGAAGTCAGGGTCCTGCTTTCCCATTTACTGTGTAACCTGCTGCAGTAATTTTAGCCTCTTCTTGCCTTAGTCTCCCTCCTGTAGGAGACCTGGGGCTCTTATCTGTAAAAGATAGCATGGTGATAAAGCAGAGAGCCTCGGGACTTTCTCCTGACCTGTGATCTTTGAAACCCTGGAAATAGTAAGAGAAACAGGAACTAGCAACGGGGCAAATGGCAGTGACCAATGAAGAAATGAGCTTCTGTGGAAGAGCATACATATGTGTGTATATGTGATACACACACACACACACACACACACACACACACACACACACACACACGTCTATTTGACTGTAAAGAATAGCTTCAAAGATGATTTACATAGGCTTTTATGCCTGTGTGTGTGTGTGTGTGTGTGTGTGTGTGTGTGTGTGTGTGTGTGTTTGTCTGAGGTACCCCCTCCCCAATCACCTTCCCACCTTAAGGCTTGAGGCTGGGTCTGTCAATCAAACCCAGAGCTGACTGAACACCTTGTTGTGGAGACCCCCAGTCTCTCTTCTCAGAGGCTCTGATTGCAGACAGGCTGCCAGGCCCCTCTGGCATTTTCATGGGTTCTGGGGATCTGAACTCCGGTCCTTATGCTTCTATGGCAAGCACTTCGACTGCTGAGCCAACGCCTCGGCCCCAGTCTCTGTTGTTGAGAGGATCCCAGAAGAGCTTGGTAAGTCTGATCCAAGGCTCTCTGAGTCTCCAGACCCCAGGTGATTCAAATGTGCAGAACAGGTTCAGACTTGTATTTCGAAGATGCTATGAGTGCCAAATGAGGTAGTAAATGGGATGCACGTTTAACGTAGCTGTCACTCAACCTTCATAATCCTCTTGTACCCTTTTGAGTGGCTAAAAGAAAAGAGGAAAGGAAATAGAAGAGAAGATCATCTATGGAACAAATCTAATATTTACCAAGCACCCATCACGGGGCCAAATGTTTGAAAATATGCTACTCCAGGGTGTCTACTTCGGTGCAAGCTGAACGTTGCCTCAGACTAGGCCATACATGTGTTAAAGAAAAAAAAACCAATCGATAATCCGTGTTAAAGCATGGTAAGGAAGTTGTCGCTCAGAACCACTGCTGCAAGAGTGGGGATCTCAGGGTCATGAGATAGCACGGGGAGCGGGACTGCACTCCACACAAACAGGCTGCGCAAGTAGGGATTTGTCTTCAAGGAGAGTCAATAATGGATGGATGACGACCAAGAGGAAGGAACCATCAGGGGCAAGAGGGGCACTGGCAGAGATGACCCTGTGAGCCAGCTTCCTGCTACTTTAACCTGAGCTCATCAGCTTAGAGGGTTTGCTTTGGCTCACAGTCCTGAAGGCTTCTGCCATGGTTGGTTGGTGCTTTGGCCTGTGTCAGGCAGCCATTAAACTAGGGAACTTGTGGCAGGATAGTGCTTACGACCTGGACAGAAAAAAAAAAGAGAGAGAAAAGAAGGGGCTTGGGTCCTACTAGCTCCCTCAAAAGCCCACCTTAGGTTTCTCATCCCTTGACCTGTCTTCAGCAACCATCCTGCTACCATAGAAGCATAGAAGGGACAACAGGTCAGGAGGTGAGAGACTTGGTTGGGGGGGGGTGTGGTGGAAGAATCCAATCAAGTATTGAGGATGAGAGAGAGTCATGTTAGATCAAATCCAGCAGGGTTTTGGTAATAATGGATAACATAAGGATATCCAAAGAAGTCCAACTAAAGTTTGCACAGACCTGGCCATATGGAGCGAGTCGCCAATCCTTCATGGACGCGCAGGTCTTCCTGACATTGGCACCCAAGCGATTTCCAAACTGCGAGGCTGCCTCTTACCTAAGAGAGTGAAGTTGTCCAAAATGTCGCAAGTGCTCAGCAGCTGCAGGAGGGTTGGGAGAAGGGGAGGGAGGGAAGGAAGGGCAGCTGAGACCAGGGCGCTGCCCAGAGAGACAATGGAGTTCATTGTTGTTAGAGCCCCGGGCTGGAGAACAGGTGTGCGGCAGGCAGCCAGGGAGAGTTTCGGAGCACATCTGACCAGAGAGGGAAGATTTAGGTCTGTGTCTTTGGCCTCCAGCCACAGTGTCCCAGTACTGGTCACTTTGGAAACTGGCATTCTTCCAGGCCCTGTCCCCAACACGAAATCTCAGCGGACCCACTCCTCAGATGAGCACTCCAAGGCCGGAGACATCCAGGGACCGGCCCAGCATTTTAGTTAAACAAAGGCAAAGCCCAGACTCAATCCCCTGCCCAAATCCCATGGTGTGGGGGACCCTAGAGGCTCAAACTTGACTTCTTGTGATTATTTCGCAGGCCGAAGAAAGGGGAATCTATGACTATATAGAACCCTTCTGGCTAATAGGCATACCATTCTGTTTCGAGGGGAGAATCCTATCATCGCTAAGGAGAGGCACTGAGCAAACATTTCAGCACCAAAAGCAGGACGGACCACCGGACCCTGAATCTTTGCCAGAGAGCGCTGGGGTTGCTCCGTCACTGAGCGCGCGCTGCCACCTTGTGGCATCAGCTAAGAACTGCGACTCTTCATCTACCCAGGGAGCATTCGTGAGAATTAGTTTCGCTTTCTTTTCTTCTTTTGTAGGCATCGAACGTTTGCAACTGGACGAAAGGCAACGGCATCGGATCAGGGAGCAGAAGAAGCGAGTCCGTTGTGGGAAGGAGCAAATTGACCAAGGATCTTTGTGATTAAAAAAAAAAAAAAACAACAACAGGAAAAATCGTATCAATTTTGCAGCAACAAAAACAAATGAATGTCTGGGATGTTGTTTAATTCGATGCCCTGGGTTCCATACCCAGCACTGCACAACTGGACGTGGGAGGCATGTCTGTCATCCCAGGACTCCCAGGATGAGGCAGCAGGATCAGAAGTTCAAGGTCCTCCTTGCTTACATTTAGAGTTCACACACACACACACACACACACACACACACACACATACACACACTCTACCTGAATTCAGACAGACTTCTGTTTCGACATCTAAATATAAATGTAGAAAGTTTTCATGGACTGGAGAGATGACTCAGGAGTTAAGACTGTCTTACAAGCAGAAGATCCTGAGTTGGGATCCCAGGTTCCACTTAAAAACTCCAGGCGGCAATGGCAGCAGCCTGCACTTCAGGCCTTGGTGGGCAGAGCCTGGGAAATCCCAACGGAAGTAAGAAGGAGGCAGAAGAAATCCAGGATGATTCCTAAAGTCACCCTTGGTCCTTCACAGGGACACGCAGTCCCCCCCCCCCACACACACACAGTAATAGTTAAGCACAGGTGTCAACTTGACTGTTGAAGGTTTGAGCTCTGGGCACATTTGTGAAGAATTAGTAGTTGAGTTAAGCCCACAGCGAACCTGCAGGAGATTGTCTAGCTGTTGGGGAAGACCCAGCCCATGGTGGGTGGGACTAGGCCCTGGAATAAATCACAGAGAGCTGGTTGAGAGAGTTGGTATCCTTCTGTTCACTTGGCCAGACATGCTGGTCTGGCAAGTAAGGATCATCCCTCTCTCAGTCATTATCTAAAGATAGTGTGGCCAGTTCCCTCAATCCTGGTGTTGATGTATGCTCTTCCATCAAGATGGACTAAGAACTGTAACCAGGAATCGTAAGAGAATAAAAGTCTTGTTCCCTTAAAAGATTTGATGGTCATTTATCAGTAACCATGCAGGCGAACTGCAACACACACCCACACACACACACACACACACACACACACACACACACACAAATATTTTAAAAGCTACCATAAAAAAGAAAACTTTTTCCCTTTCCCCACCTGCCCCATGTACGCAGTCCAGCCAGGACACATGGCGCCCAAGGGGGTGACATCCAATACCCATCAGAATGGAGCCAAGGGCACTGCAGAAGCAGCAAAACTGAAAAAAAAAATATCAACAAACCATAATTCAGAACCTCAGCGACTTTATATCAACCACCTGGAACTAGGCTAGCCTAATCTCTCCCCATCCTGAAGCTCAGGGAAATTTGTGGAAGAGGGGGTGGTAAGATTATAAGAGCCTAAAGATGGGGAGAAGTAACCATATGCAAGATATTACACACAAGTTAGGGCCGAAGCAATCATAATAGGACTTTGCATGATCTGTTCAGTGACCAACACATTATTGACCCCTCAAAGTCTAGCATGGACTAAAGGCACTAGGATCCTTAGAAGCTAAGGATTAACATCCACAATAGTGTTTTTATACTTAAAAGGAACACAAGAAAGAGTTCTAGGAAATGCCACTGAATCGTTACACCTCATCAGAGAGCAGGACTCAGAGGAAAGTTTGACATACACATTAAAGGATGCTCCAGGGATGGGGGGGGCACTGGGAGATAGGGAGGGAGGGGGGAAAGGAAGGGGAAAAGGGTGGAGGGAGCAAGGGGGTCCAGGAAGGGGTGGAGGGAGGGAGGGGACTGGGGTACCTATTAAGTTTGTATGAGCAGAAATAAAAAAAATAAAAAATAAAAAATAAAACTTTTTAGAATCTTTTACCATTGAGAAGAATACAGAAGTATATTTAATCAATATTGATGTTTATAGTTTTTTCCTAATCAATTGGATGCAAAGACTCCTTTGTCCCCAGGAAATTTGTCACATGGAAGTTTCAGAAGGAGCCAGTCCGTTATTCTGACGATAACTTACTAGTTTATTTGTGACTAGAACTCATGTCTATTTGGCAAGGCAGAGAGATATTTTATAGCAAGATGAGATGGAGTGGGAAGATTTCCCTATTACGCAAGCATTTGCTTGATGACACACTTAAAATAATAACTCTTGAATATGAAGAGGTCGCCAGAGGCAATGTTTATATTGCATACATATGTAATACATGTTCACATCCATATATATGCAATAAAACATTGCATATGTTTAAATATAACATGATATATAACGAATGATAAGATAAACACATGTGTATATAAAACATATATACGTCTTCTAAGATCTTGCTTTGTGGCCGGGGCTGACCTCATGATGCTCTTGTCTCAGTTTCTTGGAACCAGCATGACAGGTGCATATTGCCGAATGTGGCTCCTGTCTTTTAAACTGGGTTTCATACAGTCCAGAATTCTACACGAGAGACCTTGGGTATTCCAGGGGATGGAACCCCAACCCTTGTTCTCCTCCACTGTCATCTGTTTAAAGAGCTTTGATAGAAAGCTACACTTGCTTGCTAGAGCTCTGCAACCAAATTCTGTAGATTTGGGGGTTCATGAAGAAACAAATCTTTGCCATGAGGGCAACCCAACTCACCCCATTGCGACGTCATATTCAAATCCAGACACGCTGGGGATTAGGGCTGCCTTAAATGAGGTGGGAGGGTCTTCAGTGTCATCTTCCCATTGCCGACACGGGTACATGGCAGCTTAGTGGATGAGAGGGTTTTTAAATTCCTGCTAATGGTTTGCAATCACAGGCTCGAAGATCCTAAAGCAATGCTTGCCCCTTCCCCAGCTCTGGCAATCCGACTATCCAAAGTGGACTCAGAGAATCTGGAATTTCCCCAGGAATCTCACATCAGGAACAGAGACAGGGACTTCATAGAGCACGGAAAATTTGCCAAATCTGGTGTCAGCCAGAGGAGGAATTTGTCTCCCTAAAGAAATGCCACACAGTTCTCCCCCCCCTCATACAAACTTAACAGGTACACCAGTCCCCTCCCTCCCTCCACCTCCCCCTGACCCCCCTGCTCCTCCCTCCCCTCCTCTCTCCCCCACCTTCCCCCTCCCCCCAGTGCCTTCCCCCTCCATCCCCAGAGCATTCTTTAATGTGCATGCCAAACTCTCCTCTGGATCCTCTTCTCCGATGAGGTGCAAGGACCCAGGGGCATTTCCCTGAACCCTTTCCTGTGTTCCCCTTAAGCTTAGGAACACTACTGTGCCTGTCGATCCCTTGCCTCCCAGGATCAAAGTGCCTTTAGCACTAGACTATGTGAGGTCAATAGTGTGTTGGACATTGCGCAGGGCATGTGAAGTCCAAATATGATTGCTTCTGCCCTAACTTGTGTGGAGTATCTTGCATATCATTGCTTCTCCCATCCTTGTGCTCTTACAATCTTACTGCCCCCTCTTCTGCAAATTTCTCTGAGCTTCAGGATGGGGAGAGATTAGGCAGGCCCAGGTCCAGGTGGTTGATATAGAGTCTCTGATGTTCTGAATTATGGTTTGTTGATTTTTTTTTCAGTTTTGCTGCTCCTGCAATGCCCTTGGCTCCATCCTGATGGGTACTGGATGTCACTCCTTGGCCAGAGATAAAAACCTGTTAAATTAGAGTCTTGTTATAAGAGTATATTCAAAGATAGATGGAATAAAAGTAAGAGACCAGAGTGAGAGAAGGGTCAATCACCCATTTGCAAAATGGTTACTTTCTATCTGGCAGACTATATGCCCTCCCCTTCTGGTGAGATCATACCCCATCAGTTGCAAATGATCAGGAAGGAAAGTCTGTGAACTTAACCAGATGTCTCATTACTTACCTGCAGTCCTTGATGGAGGCCTATTTTCTTTGGTGTAACATGGTCCCCTCTCTCCTTGTTTCTGGTGGGGCCCTTCTTCCCCATCCCTCCTGTTTATAATCTTTACAATTAATGTAGTTCTGACAGCTTGTGGAAACACCTTGCAGAGATACAGCTAGCCAGCAGTGGGCGAAGCCACGCTTCCAGCAGAGTTGCTTAGTCATGCAAAGCTCTTGCCTCCTGTTGGGACTCTGGAGGGAAATGGCCGTGGACACTGGATATTCTCTGCCCAATAAGGCCAATATTGAATAGATGCGCTTTTCCTGCTTCTCGCTGCTAATTTGATTTTTTTTATTGATTTATTAACGGCAGGAGGCCAAACCGAGGCACAGACTCTGCCACAGGCCTGGTAATGGATTCTTTAGGGTACCGTCTATCATGATGGCCGGAGAGCTCATACCAAGGGAACTGACCACACCGTATCCACGGGATGAGCTGAGAGAGGAGCATGTTTTCTAACAACCCACGTGAACCTCAGTGGGCCACACAAGTGAAAAGACATGAAAATAGGAGGGAGACTGGCAAGGAAGATGAAGGATTGTAATGGGTAAAGCAGAGAGAATGGGATTGGGGATTAAAGTATGCAAATATCATAACTTCACTATATTCATGCACGACTTTCTAAAAGAATAAAAATAAGAGAAGCTTCTGCCCTGTCTGTCCCTTGAGACAAAGAACTGACAGACCCCCCTCTCTCCCTTTCGCTCCAGGACAAAGGCGCTGCAGGCCTCCTCTGCAGGGAAGTCTCTGGCCCCTGCTGATGTAGCGGGACCGGCTTCCTGACCACGGTTGCTGCTCTGAGTAGATGACTCTGATGTCCACCCCTAAACTGGACGGCTGGGTCACGGGTGGTGTGAAACTCCCCCGCATGCTCAGAGAATTTATTGTCAGGAATCTTGGTCATCCTGGGTTGGGGGCGGGGGGTGGGGGGTGGATTTGCAGATGCGGAGAGATTTCTTTGCAGGGAGGACTCAGCGATCAGCCGAGCATGCTCCCTCATTCCTTCCTTCTGCTGCGCGGGGCCTGGGACAGGAGCATCCCGCGTGGGCGCTGGAGTGCGCCGAGTGGCATTTCTCCCCAGGGTGCCTGCTCCAGACCACAATCTAGGAAGGAGCGCTGTGGCGTCCTCATCCCTTCTCCCTTCTCCACCTCACCCGGCTTTATGAAACGGACGAAACACAGGCCTCTATGCAAGCCTCGTAGGAGGTTTGCGTGCATGGCCTTATTCTGGCATCTGCAAAGCAGAGGAGTTCCCATGCTTGCCCCACCCCCACCTCCAAAGACTTGTCTGTTTATCTCCCCAGTTCACTAGATGAGTTTTCTTCTTTTTTTCTTTTCCCTTTCTCCTTTCCTCCCTTCCTTCCTCCCTCCCTCGCCCCTCCCTCCCTTCCTCCATGGCACTTGGCTCAGCTAACCTTTCTACCACCAGACTTCCAGCATGACCCTCTATTGTTGGTCATTTCCATCTTCCTTTAGGGCAGCAGGGGTCACTGCAATGTGCACCTACCCCACTTTGTCCCCGATGTCCCTCTATGGTGGACAGGGGCCCCTGCCATTAGTAGCACTGATCCAGAGGCACCTGGACTCTTCAAGAAACAGGTGAGCCACAAGGAAATCATGTGTTTTGGGCACAGGGCAAAGCCATGCTGTAACGGTTACTCTTCACTATTGCTGGAGAGAGCACCCAAAGTCAAACAATTTATGGGGAAAGGAAGATTTATTCAACTTACAGGTCTAGGGGGAAGATACAAGGCAGAGACGGCATAGCTGAAGCTGGCAGGCTGGCTAAGTCACAGCAGACCTCACATAGCTGGAGCATTCCTGGAGCGTCTCTCTCTTACATTCTGTGGTCCTTTCTATATATGGTCCGTTACTGGAAGGTTCCTATGAGACCTATGGAGATTCCGATGGGATCTAGAGCAGGTATAATCCCTTCAGGTGGTCTCAGTTGATCCTTCCAGGTATGGTTTCAGCTGATTTGAGTTAACACCAGGTGTGTCAAGTTGACACCCAGGATTAACTATCACACACGCCAAGCTTGGCAAACTGTCAGCTTGTAGGGGGACAGCAGGCTGGTGGGGCCACATCATTGCACATCTTAAGCACTGACAATTCATTCCAAGACATTTTTAACAACTTGCAAGCCAAACCGACATAACCAAGGACTGTTTTTCCGGGAGCGGGCTGGTGGCTGACTCGGGGCACCTAGCCAGCAGGTGAGGTCCTGGGTCCACCTACATGGTGGTTGCCATTCCTGACATCTCCTCTCACAGTCAGGGACGTGGGTGCAGGGGCAGAGTGAGTGACAGGTGCCAGTTTGACTACTGAGCATCCAGAAGCAAACCCCAGAACTCTGCCCCCTTTCGTGCTGAAACAGAGCCCCTGGGGGGCATGCCAAGGTCTATAGCAATAGCTCTGCTTGCTGTGCTTGCGGTGTGGGTGCACGTCATCTCTCCAGCCTCACAGTGTCCCGTAAATACACATTACGGTCTCACAGGGGGTTTGGAGAGCTCAGGCTGCGGTGTGGCTTCCTCGAGGTCTCAAGGGAGGCAATCAACGCTCCTTCAAGAGAAGGACCAGGCTCGGCGGGACATCAGAGACTTGTGGGTAGGATGCTGGAGCATCTTCCCAGCCTGGCTCAGTCCTGGGAGTAGGGGGGTGGGGGAGGGAGGGGGACAGATGGATCTTGGACTGAGCAGCCCCTTGGAGAGGCTCACTGGGCTCGGTCCTGCTTGCTCTTCTGCGGAGAGAGGCACTGCCAGATCCCCCTGCGGACGGGCTCACTGTGCAGGGCATAGTTGATGGCATTGATCGTGGGCGTTGCTTTGGCAATGAGGGCAGGGACCTGTGGTGAGAGCAAAGTCTGGGAATGATGTTTCGAAGCCTCTGCTTTTCTCGTGGCTCCCACGTCATGGCTCTGCGCCCCTCTTCTGGAAGCTCCCCATCCTTTGATCTTGGCTCCATTACGCAGCTCTTGAGCCTTTTGTTCTTTCATGTATGTGTGTTTGAAATGTGTGTGTGCATGCGTGTGTGTACATAGGTGTGTATGCTTGTGGAAGCCCGAGGGTGAAATCAGGAATTACCCTCAACTGCTCTTCCACTTTATTGTCGTAAGTCTAGGTCTTTAATTAAACCCAGAGCATGTTGTTAGAGATTGTCGAGCCAGCTTACTCTGGGATTCCCAGGCTCTGCTTTCCAGATCTGGACTACAGACGGGCCCACACCTGCCTAGTATTTTTAGGTTGGATCTAGGGATGTGAACTCAAACTTTTTACTCTCCAGGCAAACGCTTTAACCACTGAGCTATCTCCTCAGCCCCTTTGAGCCTTTCTTGACCAGTTAGTGGACACACTTGGTTCATGGAATGACACAGACTCCCATCCCTATTTCAGCCAAATGCACATGTACCCAGCTAGGAGCCAAACTCAGCCCCCAGCCAGTTATAGAGTGTGCATGCTATGACTTTTTGTCCTTAATATATCATACTGGTGTGACCCAAGATGTGAGGGGGGGGTAAACAAATTCTTTGTGCACAATGAGTATTTAAAAGAAGAGGGTGGAGGCTGTAGAGAGAGCTTGTCTCGCAAGAAGAAGGTCCTGAGTTTAGATCCCAAGTCCCACATAAAAAAATCTAGGCAGAAATGGCAGCAGCCTGCAGTTCTCTGGCCATGGTGGGCAAAACTTGGAAAACCCCAGAGCAAAGGAAAAAAATAAAAGGAGGTAGTGATAATACAGAATGCTTCCCAAAGTCACCCGTGGTCCTCCACAGGAACACATAGTGCCCTCTGATAACACACACACATACACACACACACACACACACACACACACACACACTCACACACACACACATTAAATAGATAGATAGATAGATAGATAGATAGATAGATAGATAGATAGATAGATAGATAGATAAATGGGAGAGGGAGGGTGGGACAGAGAGAGAGAGGAAGAGTGAGGGGGAGAGAGAGAGGGGGAGAGGAGAGAGAGAGAAAAAGAGAGAGGAAGAGAGAGAAAACTTCCCATTCTAGAAGAGACCGTACCATCTGCAGTTTGGGAGAGATGGTGCTCACGTCTGCGATAGCTGCGTATAGATACAGGAGGGCGTAGGGGCCCCAGCCCAACAGCAGCGTCCTGATTGGCAGAGCGGTGTTCACCTGGGAAAGAGCCATCACAGGAAGTGTCAATCCATGCCATGAGGTCACAGTTGCGAAAGGGGCAGGCTGGTCCAAAGGCTTAGGAAGGGGCTGAGCTAGCAGAGGACCTTGGCATTGATGGCCTTTCTGCCTCCAAAAGCTGTGTGACCCTCAGCCTGTTGTTTAGGATTATTTGACCTCAATGGTTTAGTCTAATACACCTCACTGGCTTGGAGAGGGACAAGGGTGAATAGTAAGTTTCCTTCCAGGTAACTGTTCTTAAAAAGGATTCCTGGGCTCTGTGACGACGTGCACACGAGTCTCCAGGCTGAGCGCCCCTCCAGAGTGAGTTCACCATCAGTGGTTGTGGCCACCTGTTGAGCCCACCACCATCTGGACATATCACATGACCAGAAGTGGGTCTGGCTGGGAATTTGAGTAATGCTGAAGTACCTCCTGGAGCCACAAGGAGGCGTATGACTTGAGATCCCATTCAGGATGAATTGGCAGTGATCTTACCTCTGAATACTCTCAGACACTTTACTTTTGATAAGAGTGCCGCTTGAGCGTGAAGACCCAAGTGCAGCTCCCAGCACCCACATAAAAAGTGGGGTGTGATGGTGCACGCCTGTGATCCCAGCATTGGAAGTAGAGTGCAGGATGATCCCGAAAGCTTACTGGCCGATCATTCTAACCCATTGGTTTAGCTAAAGACCCTACCTCAAAAATAGAATGGAGGGCTGGGGAGCTGACATAGCAGTTAGAACTTGTGTCTCACAAGCAAAAGGACTGGAGTTTGGATTCCCCGGTCTTATATAACAAATATCACACAGGCTTGGCGGCCAGCCTATAATTCCAGCCCTGGAAAGCAGAGCCTGGCAATTCACAGAGCAAGTTGGCTAGCCCTAGAGGTGAACTAGGTTTAATTAGAGACCCGGCCTCAAAAGAATAAGGTGGAAGAGCAACTGAGGATGATTCCTGATATCAAATTGGGCCTACACACATATGCTTGTGCATCCACCCACATACACCCAAACGCATGCATACAAACACATATGTGCTCTCCCACGCATTCATACATAAAAATGGAAAAAGAGAAAAAAAAATAAAGTGGCAAGTGACAAAGACAGCAGACTTGACCTCTGGCCTCCATAAGTATACATAGATGCACGTACCTGCATCAAACACTCACACACACACACACACACACACACACACACACACACACACACAGGAGACATATTTTTTTTTCTTTTGAGTTATCCCTCTTTCTGGGAAAAAAGGGTGGTTTGCACTGATGGAGCCTCCCAGGAAGAAGCTGAGGTCAGAAGAGAAACTAGCACGTAAGAGGGTACCACTTCAGCTCCAGAAGCCACTCAGCGTGTGCTGTGGGCATGGCGACCTCTACTGGCGACTGCAGAGCCAGCGACTCAGTGTCAATGAACAAGATGAGAAGAATCATGGCGGAGGTCTTGTCTCCTGGCTGATTGAACCTTGGATGTGCAGACAAATGTTGGGGTCAACAGAGTGGAGCACAGCCTGAGAGGACGGGTAGGGTGGGGGGCAATGCCTGTGCTGCAAGCTGGGAGCCAAGAGCCCAGATTCTAATCCCAGTGGAGATTTGGATCTTTGAGCTGGGTGTCCAGATAAAAATCTAATTTTGAAGTCGTTTTCCCCACTCCATGGAAATGAAATAGAGAAGAATATTAAGTATCTTAATAAAAAGATCATTTCCTTTATGTGCTCTAATTGAGCACTTGAGACAGGAGTCCCAACTCCTGGGTTCGAATCCATCTCTGCTCTTGCCAGGTGTGAGGGTTTGGGTGAGTGGCTTCGCTACCTAAGCCAGCCGGTGACACGGGGATAATAAACTGTCCTTCCTCAGAGAGTGCTGACAAAGAGGGAACGACACATATAAAATCACAATGTCTGCTTTAAGAAGAAGTCTGTGGGGCTGGAGAGGTGGCTCAGGGGTTAAGCCTCTGCCTTGCAGGCTAAAGGTCCTGAGTTCGGATCCTAGACCCCACGTATAGACGCCGGGCGGAAGCGGGGGCGGCCTGCATTTCTGGTCCTGGTAGGGTGGAGCCTGTGAATCCCGGGGCAGAGTAAACAAGAAGGAGGTGGAGGCGTCCATGGTGGTTCCCGAATTTGCCTGTGGTTCTACACACAAACACACACAAATGCATACACACACATACACACACACACACACACACGTGCACAATTGAATAAAAAATTAAAAGGAAGAAATCTTTACTGTTCACTATATGACTGGCTGGCTAGCGGTCCAGGTATCAAGGAACACAGTGGCAAGAAAGTGCTATGCAGACATGCAAAAATGGCCAGGAGGGCTTATGTTAAAGCGTCATTTCTCCTGGACAAATGTGCTTGCGAAGGAGACTGTATGTTGCTGGTCATGGCCTGTGATTGTGTTAAGTCCTCACAAAGCAGCCTCGGAAGGGACTGTGGTTGTGCACCGAAGCTCAAACACCTCGGAAGGATGTGATGCCACCGCATGGGTGATGGTCCCACAGGGAGTCCCTGGGTTGCGGTGGGTTAATCTGAGCTGTTCTGGTTCTTGCTCCCCTGGCTTTGGAGATGCACAAGGAGAGGACACTACTCAGCCCTAACAGCCTAACAGCATTCCATACCAGCAGCATTTTCCTCCTGATCGTTGCAAACACAGAAAACCCAGGTTGACATCTGTCATGTTAGGTGTGTTCCCAGAATCTCTGAGAGGGTTGCGACCTGGCTCCTTACCTGGAGATGACCACTGCTCCTGGTGATTCTCTGTTCCATGAGCTGGTAGGAAGTGACTGTGATGAAGAGGGGCACCAGGAAGTTGAAAAAGGCCATGGTGAAGAGGAAACTGGTGAAGTTTCTACAGGCAGAGGGAGCGGAGGACCAGGGCTCAGCTCCCATGGGAGGCCCAGCTACTCCGGCCCACCCATCTCTATGCCAGACAGTGAGGGCTGGAGAAGTGGCATCTCCAGTCCCAGATGCAAACCCCTCAGCAGCCAGGGACACATGAGGCCCACCTAGAGCTTAGTGTCAGGAGCCAGCAGCCCGAGAGGAGGAAGGGGTTACTTCCTACTCAGGGGCTCAACCCCTGTAGTGCTGTTTGCTCCCCAAGCTTGCAGAATAGAATGCTTCAGTTTGGGAAGCATGTTCATTAACTGAGCATCAGTGGGCGGGGAAGGAATGTGTAAGAAAAAACTCTAGGTGCACGGGCTTGAAGGGAACCTGTGGATAATGAGAAAACTGGATATGGTGCTGCTTAAGAGTTCTTGGAAGAGGATAGGTTTGGTGGTCTGTGCCTATAATCCCAGCACTCCGGAGGCCAAGACAGGAGGATTGCCACAAGTGCGAGGCTAGCGTGGGCGACACAGTAAATGCCATGCCACCAAAGCAAGCCACAGTGCGAGAGCCTGTCTGAAAACAAAAACCAAAAACCAACCAAACAAACAAACAAATGCACCAAACCATCCCCAATAAAAAACAATCCTGGAAAACACTACAGAAGAAACTGGGGTCTCAGTCCAAGTCATGAAGAGGTAGGAGGGGAGATCAGCGGCAAGCAGGACTGAGACTGTCTGGTGGTAGCAATGCTGTGCACCTCCATTAAGGAGAAAGGCGGGAAGAAGAGATGCCAGAAGGATGAGCCCTGCGGGTTTGTCGGGCGGGGCACGTGGACAGTAGTTCTTGCAGTAGTTGCTCTGGGACTTGGCTTCCGAGCACCTGTCCCAGGTGCCCTTGTCTGCCGGTGGTTCATGTGCTCATCTCCCTTGTGGTCAAGACCCCAGAGCAAACGACGGGACCCAGCAGGGCTTGCATCCCCTGGGATGAGCAGGTCTCCAGCTCTCTTCCCACACTCTGCCTTTGTGGGCCAGGGGGAGGGGTGCTTCCCTGCTGCAGATGTCTATGGTGCCACTGATGAGATCATGGAAAGGGGTTGGGTTTGGGGGTTCAAAGCCCATAATCCCAGCATTGGGAGGCGGAGAATGGAAGATTCAGGTTCTTGGGTTGATGTCTATGATTGGATCCGGGCAGATCCTTCACGAGTTAGCATCAGTTTTGAAATGAATGCAACATGGTTCTGGGGGAAACAAGAGGGGGACGGAGGCCACGGGACTACCTCCCCAGGTGATCCGTGAGGGGGTTCCTAAGGCCTGTTCTCCCTACAGCCAGGTGGACAGGACGGTACTAGAACACAGGCTCCATGATAAGGACCCACAATGCTCAGGGAACCCTTAGAACTGACCTCCACGTCGGGAGGCCCCGCCCAGTGCAAAGCTCTTCCAGTCTTTGACTCTGCTGAGCTAACGGGCAGGGAGCGATGCCTTAAGGCAGAAAGGGACGTCTCCCTGCGCTGAAGAGGGCCATGTTGCTGTGTCATGTTCCTCTGGGAACTCGAATCTGGGCCTAGTTTACACAACATTCCCACCACTTGGCCAGTCTTCACCGTGGGCTTCCCCCGTCCCTTTCCTAGCCGGCAAGTGAACACCGGGACAAAGGATCTGCGGATGACAGCCAGTGTTCACGTTGCCCCACCGGGACTCAAAGCCAAGGTCCCCATGGACGGAAGCCTCAACGCCCCCCTCCCGTCTCACCTGTCACCCCTGGAATAGTCCAGGGTGCAGCATGTCCCCAGCGGCTCGTAGTCATAGTGGCCCCAGCCCAGCAGGGGCAGGGTGGCCCAGAAGGTAGCGGAGAGCCACACAAACAGCACCAAGGGAATGGCCGTGCTCCACGCCAGCCGCCTGCCTGCACGAGACAGAGGAAGGACGGGCTGTGAGCAGACGGCTTGACCACGTTCCCCGCATCTCAGCTCTGGTTCTTCACAGCAGGTGCCTCGGGCGGGGACAGGGGCATCGCTGAACCTCAGCTTTCTCCCCACGCTGGACGAGACACTTCCCGACTCAGAAGGCCGTGAGGAAGAACGAAAGGAATCGTGAGTGGCGAAGGTCTCCTAGCAGACATCCTTGCGAGCTCTTCAGGGAACAGGGAGAGGAGACGCGGACGTGTGTCCCAAAGCCAAGTGAAGCAGGGGCATGGACAATGGCTTGGGTGGGGTGAGCAAGGAGGAAGGTAATTGCTCAGAAGTGGGGGGGGGGTCTCTGCTTCCAGAATACCCTCTGAGAATTTGGAGACTGAGGCCATTGGCAGAGGCCAGATCCTGACAGCACGTTAGGGTGTGGTCCAGCCCCACTGAACAGATGTTGTCCTGTCTCCTCCGCCCAGGACCTGTCTGATGCAACCTCTTTCACTCTTTTCTTCGGTGGTTGCTCTGGGACCTGGTGTCAGAGCGCCTGTCCCGGGTGCCCTGCCTGTGTGTGGTTCGTTTGTTAACTTCCCTTGTGGTCAAGACCTCTGAGCAAAGGATGTGCCCCAGCAGGGCTTGAGAAGAGCAGGTCTCCAGCCTCCCTCACTCCACGCTCTGCTTCTGTGGACCTGACCCCAGGGTGGGGGGGATGTGCATGGGCGTGCTTCCCTGCTGCAGGGACCTCACATCACGTGCTATGGTGTCACTGAAGAGATCATGGAAGGGGCTAGATTTGGGGGCTCATGCCTGTAATGTGACTTAAGAGACCAAGGCAAGAGTTCCATAAGTTTGAAACTAGCCTGAGATACACAGTAAATTCTAGGCCACCATGAGCTACAGCGTGAGATCTTCCCCACAAAAAAACAATTTCTAAAAATCATGAGAGGGAACACGGAAGAACCTGGGTTTCCCAAGATGGTGATGTTCAGAAGTCGCCTTTGGGAGACACATAGTCATGGAGGGGGGACCGGAATATGCTGGCACCATAGTTTCAGATGGGGAGAGAAGTAAGTTTCTGTAGTTTAAGCCGCCTGCTCTTCAACATCCCGTTAGAGCAGCCAGGCCCTCCGGGATACCCTTGGCCCTATCTGAGGGCACAGTAATGAATATGCAGCTTGGCTATATATTCTGTGCCCTTTTGGGTGTGAAAAGTGTGACCAAGGTGGCATCCTCATGGCCCCCCCAGGAATGGAGCTAATGAGCTCAGTCCTCCTCCTTCCCTGTTTCAGGCTCTGAGTTGATCTCCTGCACCCTCCAGGGCAGAAAGGGTTTTGATCTGTGTTTCTGGATGGGATTAACAGTAGGGATGCTATCTTAGAAGATAGTCTGGTGTGTGTGTGTGTGTGTGTGTGTTGCTCCGCTGGGCTGGTCAGAGAGCCACCCCAAGATCACATAAGAAAGAGAGGCTAGCTTGTCCCTATTCAGAATGAAGAGAGCAAATGCAGATGTCTCGCCTGGAGAGAGGCTGGCAATAGGAGAACTTACAGGGATTGGTGATCTGGCCATTGCACCTGTAATCTGTGGCCAGGTGCTACAAATTCCAAAGGGGCCACGCCCAAGGTTTAGGCAGTGAGACCCATTGTTGCAGTTTGCCTGCATAGTTGCTGATAAAATCACCATCAACAGGTTTAAGGGAACAAGGGGTCTATTCTTTTGCGATAGTCCAGTTATGGTTCTTAGTCCAGCTTGACAGGAGAGCTCACATCAATACCATCACCACATAATGGCTGAAAGAAGGACGATCCTTACTTGCCAGACTAGCATATCTGGCTAAGTGAACAGAAGGATACCAACTTCTTCAACCAGCTTCCTACCAGGGCCTAGTTCCACCTACCATGGGTTAGGTCTTCCCTATCAACTAGACAATCTCCTGCAGATTTGCTCTGGGCTTAAGTCAGTTACTAATTCTCTACAAATGTGCCCAGAGTTCAAATCCTCAACCATCAAGTTGACACCTGTGCCTAACTCTGATACCCATGGATCCCAGAGGAGTCCTTGTGCTGAGAAAATCCACAGCACAAGACTTGGAACTCAGCCGACAAGGAGAGTGATGGTCTCTAGAGATATCCAGGTCACACTTAATCCCTGACCGTACTTACCGTGTGATAAAGGGTGAGATGCTTATCTTCTCTGTACATCTGTTTATTAGGCTGCAAACTGGATGTTCTCTGTGCAGGTCTGTTGAGGATGATTGGTTTCTCAATGAATGTTTATGTTCCTCTCTCTGCCAGTGATGATGTGTATTTTATTTTATTTTATTGCATGTGTAGATGTGGATCTGTGGTGTGTATGTGTGTGAGTGTGTGTAAGTGCATGTGAGTGTAGAAGAAGACACTGAGTGTCCCTGTGGAGGTCTAAGGGTGACATCTGGAATCATCCTAGATGGTTCTTCCTTCTTATTGCTTTTTCTGGGGTTTCTCAGGCTCCACCTTCCAGGACCAGAAGTGCAGGCCGCCATCATTGCTGCCTGGTGCTTTTATGTGGGACATAGGATCCCAACCCTTTGCTTTCCAGGCAAAAGCTTAACCCCTAGACCATCTCTCCAGCCCTAAGGCTGTGCATTTTATTGTATTTTATAATAAGGATATTGATCCTGTGATTTCAGGGACCTTGTTTAGAATGGGATTAAGTCAGCTAGGTTTGAGACAGAGTTTATCTATCTGAACATTACCCGGAACTCCTGATCATTCTCCTTCCATCTTCTCAGTGGTGGGATTGTGGGCATGCACCATCATTCTGGATTCACAAGGTAGTAAGTATCGAACCCAGGGCCTTGTGTATGCTAAGAAAGCACTCTGCCAACTGAGCTTCACCAAAATTAGGTTTTTAAGAACACTGGGCAGGTCACAGTGGCGCATACCTGTAATCCCAGCACATGGGAAGTGGAGGAAGGAGATCAGGACAGTCAGAGGCCGAGGCAGTTGGATGAGTAGCTCGAGGCCATCTTCGGCTACATAAGGAGTTTGAAGCTAGCCTGGAATATCTGCGACCCTGTCACAAAAAAAGAAAAAAGAGCTGGAGAGATGGCTTTAGGATCCTGAGTTTGGATCCTAAAAACACCAGGTGAAAATGGAGAGGCCTGCACTTCTAGCTCTGGAAAGCAGAATCCGAGATGATTCCCAAAGTCACCCTTGGGCTCCTTGGGGACACATGGTACCCTCTGATACACATCTTCAAGCACATAAATAAAAAAAATTTTAAAAAGAGAGGAAAAGGAGAGCAAAGCAGTGGCAGAGCTGGTCGCATATTGATAAAGCCAGTTACGATGATAAGATCTGATTGCACAGCTTGGGAAATCTAGAACTGGATGGGTCTTCATAGAGTTCTGCCATAGAATGTGAAGTGGTAGAGCACACCACACACACACACACACACACACACACACACACACACACACACACTCCCTCTGCCCTCCAGTAGTGCTTGACTGTCAGGGCATTTTCTATATCCAGGATCTCATTTGATTTTCAAAGTAAATCTCTGAACTTCATTTTTTAAAAAAAAGTGTGTGTGCGTGCGTGTGTGTGTGTGTATCAGAGGGCACTGTGTGTCTCTGTGGAGGCCCAAGGGTGACTTTGGGACTCACCCTGGATTGCTTCTACCTCTTATTTGCTTTACTCTGGAGTCTCCCAGGCTTTGCCTTCCGGGACGGAAGTCGAGGCCACCGCCACTTTCGCCTGGCGTTTTTTATGTGGGATCCTGGACCCAGAGTCGGGACCTTCTACTTGTGAGGCAGAGATTCAATTAATCCTTGAACCAACTCTCTGGCCCTGAGCTTTGTTTTTAAAAATCATCTTGCGGAAGAGAAAACCAAGGTTCAGAGAGGATCCCTGACTTGTCGAGGCAGCAGGAAAGACAGGGGCAGCTTTCCCAACATGTGCCTTAAAGCAGGCTTCTCGCAAGCTTGTCCACCTCCCCCTTTTCTGAATGCCCCCCCACACCCCTCCCCATACCCTCAATTGGAAACACTGAAGGATGAAGGAAGCTGATCACCCTGCCCTGTCTTGCACCCCGCCCCACACTCAGCCATGTTCTTGTAGTCAGGGGACCCCGAGACGTACGGGTGCAGTAGTGGTGGTAGCTCCCCCAGGCGATGGCTGCAGTGCCGCAGATGCTGGCCAATGCTGTCGCGAAGCCGTGGAAACCATGAGCCTGGCAGCCCTCGGAGCCATATGGCCAGCGCCTGTGGAAGGGAGGTACAGTGACAGCCCCATCTCTCCCCACTCCCACACCTGCCCAGCTCAGTTCAGAAGGTTCCCACACTCTAGCCCTGCTGCTGCAGAAAGGGCTTTATAGTCTGTTTTCCCATAAGGGCCTGTGGCCTTGGGCCTCATGCTAGTTACATACATAGGTGTCAATTCGACAACAAAAGGCTGAGCTCTGGGCACATGTGTAAAGAATTGGGGGTTAAGGGGAGCCTTGAATGGGCCTGTAGAGATTGTCTGATTGATGCAGGAAGACCCAGCCCGTAGGGGGTGGGCTCATTCCCTGGGCAGGTGGAGAAGATGAGCTGGTTCTGTGCTGTGGCACTCATCAGCATGCTTTGGCAGTCTTTCCGTCTGGCAAGGAAGGATTGCCCTCTCCCAGCGTGGACACTGTGTGGCCGTCCCCTGAGCTCCTGATGCTGGGATGAGTTGTTCTGCCAAACTGGACTAAGAACTGTAACCAGAATCACAAGACAGAATAAAGCCCTCTTGTTCCCCTAAGCTCCTTGGTCGTGAATTTATTAGCGACATGCGGACAGGCTGCAACAAGGCTCAAGAGAGTGAGCTGAAGGGTGGAGCTAGAACCTTCAAGGTTCAGGGACTTTCCTGCATCTCCAAGAGGTCAAAGCAGCTCTCCGTGTGAGCAGATGTCTTTATCTCTCAGATGGGTAAACTGAGGCCCAGAGAGGAAAAGGTAGAGAGCCGGGGTCATAGAAGATAAAGACAAAGTCAGAGGCTAGACCCTGTGCCTTAGCTGCTCTGCATGTGTGTGCGTGTGTGTGTGTGTATCACTGCTTACTCACTGTGGGAGGAGAAACACTCACTGGTTCAGTCCAGCTGCCATTTGTATCGCCCCAAACCAGAATGTCCGTTCTGCTTGAGAAAATGATCCTTTTCCCTCCAGACTGAATTAGCTTTATTTGTAAGGAATTCAGAGAGTATGAGGAAATATTGATATTACACTAAAAATAAACTCTGTACGTCATCCAAAGTAACAATCTTCTTTTTTTTTAAAAAAATTGTTTTTTTGTTGTTGTTTTTTTTTGTTTTTGTGTGTGTGTGTGTGTAGGTCAGAGGTTGAGAGAATCAGTCCTCTCCTTTGACCAAGTGGACTCCAAGGAATCAAACTCAGATCACCAGTCTCAGTGGCAAGTGTCTGCCTACTAAGCCATTCTCTCCACCCAAGAAACAATTTTATAGATGTCTTAGCAGCCCATCTAGCAAGACCCTGATTGTGCACATAAGGAGGTATTAGAGAGTGGAGTCAAAAATCCTATTAACTTTCACGAAACACTTATTTGGGGCTTCCTAAATAGCAATGGTTCAAGTTGGTTGAAAAATATTTAAATCAGTTTTTCAAACTACCCAAATGAATCAGGCCACAAAATTCAATTTACGGAAGCATCCAGGGTTAGAAACGACGAAAGAAGATTTGAGGCCAGGCCACGTGGATACAGGACTTGTGTTCCTAATTCCTGCAGCCCACTGTTTTGTTGTTGTTGCTGCTGTTATTGTTATTTGTTTGTTTTTTTGGCCAGGACTAAGCAGCTGCTGTGTTCCAGAAATTGGTTGTATTTCTTCAGCGATAATTGGGAATCTGAATTTAGCCTAGTTTGGCCTGTTTCCCTCTGTACCATTTTCTGTAAGTCAGAAAGGAGGACTATGACGTGGTACAGCCCCAGGCGAGGTTCCCAGGGCCTGTGGAAGGGGGGACGAGGGTGGGGGGTGGTGGCGGGGGTGCTGATACCGGAGGAGGCTGGACAGGGCTGCGACCAGGGCGTTCAGGCTGATTCCACTGTCTGCCACGGCCAAGCTCAGCACCAGCAGGTGACTGGGGGTCCGCAGCTCTGAGGTCTTGCAGAAAGAGAAGATGGTCAGGCCATTGAGGCTGAGTCCGGAGACAGCTGAAAGGAAGGGTCGGGGTTGGTATCAAGGCTGGTGGCGGAGGCCCACCTAAGGATAAGAAGCTGAGTCTGGGGGAAAGGGGGCGGTGCGCAGAACGCCACAAGCTCCCCAGTTCCTGCCCAGCGGTCTCTCAGCCAAGCTCGTCAAAGGGTACTGAGGTGACAGGACCCTTGGGTACTGTGATGGTTGCTGAAGTGATGCACGGGGAGTCAGGTCTGTGGGTACCACTGTGAGATGTTCTCCAGGCCCAGGCAGCTGCTGGGAACAGCTAGAGGAGACTGTCTTGATTGCTTTCATTGAGGTGGGAAGACCCTCCCCTTGTGGGTAGCACTGGTCCGTGGGTTTGGAGCCCTGGGTTTACCGAAAGCAAGCCAAGCACTCGCACGCATGCGCACATTCATCCTCGGCTTTCTGCCCTTGGCTGTGATGGGACCAGTTCTCCAGATTCCAGCTGTTGTCACTTCCCTGCCACGAGGGACAGTGACTTGGAGCTGCGAGCTGAAATGAGCCCCTTCCTCCTCTAAGCAGCTAAGGCAGGTCCTGGAAGCTGTGACTCACGCTGCTGTGTCTGCCGTTGGCATTTCAGAAGATAGACAAAAAGACTACAGAGCCCAGAGTGGTCCAGGCCGTGACAATCACTGACAGGTGCAGAGCAACCAGATGCCAGGCGCCCTGGCATACGCTTTGCATGAATTCTCTCCCTCAACCTTCTCTCAAATCCTCTCCGCCTCGCGTACTGTTGAGAGCCAAGGCTCAGCGATGTCAACTAGCTAATGCATCCTAAGTGTATTTTGTGAAGACATGGTGGAGCCAGGATTAGCATTCAGGTCTTTCAGATTCCAAAATGCCTTCTTTGAGGACAATGGGGGAAATGTGAGCCAGAGCCCTGGGGAGCAGCCACCTTGGAGCCCGCAGTGGCCCTGGTGAGGCAGCTAGGGGAAGCGGGTATGGTTCAGCTCCTTGCAAAAATTTCAGCCTCTCACCCACTTGAACTGGTTTTGACTCAATTTCCTCCATCAAAGGTGAAGAACAAGAACTAGGTCTGGGGGTGCAGGCTTGTTATCCCAGCTACTCGGGAAGCTGAGGCACCCTGGGTAGCCCTGCCTCAAAAAATAAAGAAGTGGGGCTGGGGAGATGGCTCAGGGGTTAAACTTTTGCCTTAACAGTCAAAGGTCCCTAGATCACATGGACGGAAGGAATATAATGGTGGCCTTTAAATCCCATCCTGGAAGGAGGAGCCTAGGAAACCCGACCAAAGCAAAAGGAGGCAGTGTACTCCAGGATGATTCCCAATGTCACCCTTGGGTCACCACCGGTGTACACACACACACACACACACACACACACACACACACGTGCTGTTAAGGTACATAAATACATGCATACATGCAACAAAAAGTGGAAAAAAAGATTGGGGGGGTGGCTTAGGGTAGTGTTTACCAAAATTGTAGAAGGTCTTGTTCAATCCCCAGTCACCTCCTGCTCTTGCTGCTACTACTGCTACTAGTACTGCTGTTGCTGCTACTACTACCACTACTCTACCACCACTACTACTACTATCACTAGTACCACCACCACCACTACTACTACCACCACCACTACTACTACTACCACTACTACTACTACTACTACTGCTACTACTACCACCACCACTACTACTACTACTACCACTACTACTACTACTACTGCTACTACTACCACTACTACCACCACCACTATTACTACCACCACTACTACTACTACCACTACCACCACTACTACTACTACTACTACTACTACCACTACTACCACTACTACTACTACTACCACCACCACCACTACTACTACCACCACTACTACTACTACCACCACCACCACTACTACTATTACTACTACTACTACCACTACTACTACTACTACCACCACCACTACTACTACTACTACCAATACTACCACTACTACTACCATCTCTACTACTACTACCACTACTACTACCACCACCACCACTACTACTACTACTACCACTACTGCTATTACTACCATCACTACTACTACTACCACCTCTACTACTACTACTACCACTACTACTACTGCTACTACTACTACCACTACTCTACCACCACCCCTACTACTACCGCTACTACTACTACCACTACTACTACTGCTGTACTACCATCACTATTACTACTACTACTACCACTACTACTACTACCACTACTACTACTGCTACTACCACCATCACCACCACTACTACCACCACCAGTACTACCACTACTACTACTACTATTACTACCACCATCACTACAACTACCACTACTATCACTACCACCACTTCTGTCATTGTTACTGTAAGTACAGAAAGTGAGAAACACGAAATGATCCTTGCTTGAAAATTCACAGCATGTTGCAGGGCCTTGGGGGGATGCTAGATTGCTAGTTTCCCAGAAAAGGGGGACCATGCACTAGATGTCCAGGACTCTAGTGACCGTCACTTCCTCCCTGCTGTCAGTTCTCACTGTGTGAGAAATGTGCTCATTACTCCTTTGGGTTGGCTCCGAACAAGGTCTGCACCCCCAAATCAGCCTAGCTCCAGGCTGGGCAATGTCTTCCTCCAGACTCACTGAACAGCTCAGACCTCCTGACTTGAGTTATGGGTTCCATGGGCCCCAAAGGTCCCCCAAAGGTCCCCCAAAGGTCCCCCAAAGGAAATGTCTGTGGTTATAGTAATGAACATGGTAGGAGTAATGGTGGATTTCAACAAAGGGGGTAGGGCTCATGAACCTAAGTTCCTGGAGTTATCTGATTAGACTATAATTTTATATTAATGACCCCATTTAACCTTTACAGTTATTCATTTGGAATGTCTAGGCTTTGAAGAGCTGATGTGAGTTGGTGCCAGTCACATATAGACAGCGTGTGATAGCACTGTCTGCAGAGCCTTCTGAGGCCCTGGTCTTTCACGGTACTTAAGCTGAATTTCTAAGAAGAGGATTACGTTTTCTCTTGACTGTAGAGGGGGGGCATGAAAAATATGAAGGCTGGCTCTGGTCACCTGCTGAGTAGGTGTTCCCACACCAAGTCTCTCCCTCCCTTACCTTTGCCTGACTTCTTCCCCCTAGCTCCTAGGCAGCACGCGCATTTCACGAGAGCCATCGTGAGAACAGCCCCGGATCTAGCCAAAGGGGAGTTACCCGAGATGCCCACCCACCCCTGTGATGCCCACCCACCCCTGTGACTGGCTTTCTAGGGACCACCGGGTCTCTGCTCCACCCAAGGCCCTTCTTGGCTCACCTTCCACCAGAAGCACCGTCCCCACAGCCAGCACCTCGAGCTCCCCAAAGCCAATCGGCAAGGCCCCAGAGACTTCCATCTTGGACTTCCAGCTACCCAGCCCTTTTCTGGCTCCCCCAAGCCAGGCTGCTCCTTTTTAAACGGCCATCCCACGTGTGGGCACATGAAGGGCATTATGCTAGACCTTGATCTCCTCCTTTCTTTCTCCCCAGTCTAAATCTTCCTCTTGGCGTATACAGAAGGAATCCATTCAGCAGTGGACAGTGAAACCTTTGTGAGGCCGGAGTGAAGCCCCCCTCATTCATTTCAGCCCACTGGGCAGGATTAACGTTTGGGATCCAAATGGCGTGTGGCCGAAAGCTGACTTGGGAAGCAGTTACATAACCAAGGGACGGGGTGGAAGGAGGGATATGAGTGGCAGTTGTCCCTGAGAATTGGGTAGGAGCCAGGCCTTTCTGTGTGCACAGCTGCTGAGTGCCTGCATGAGTGTGTATTCGTGTGCATGTATGTGTGCGCACGCACGTGCGTGCACGTGCACATGTGTGTTCATATTCACACGTATGTGTCCTCAGGCTCATACGCCTGTGCTGGCAAGCGCTGGGAGAAGGGTGAAGCTTGGGAAGATACCTGTTGTGCCCGGATGAACCTTAGGTTCTAGAACCTCAGATTCTGGCTCTGAAGCTGCCATTCTCTACCACATGTGTTGGCGTGGAACCATCAGGGTGTTCTCCATTTTTCCCTTTGCAGCATAAGCATCTCTTGCCTGTGTCCATTTCCCACTAACTCTAAATCATAGCTAGAATATATCATGGATAGAGGTGTCAGGACCTCCTTGTCTGCCACAGAGTTTTATTTTGGTGTGTGTATGTGTGTGTGTGTGTGTGTGTGTGTGTGTGTGTGTGTGTGTGTGTGTGAATCGGGGGACACTGTGTGTGCCTCTGGAGGCCCAAGGGTGACTTCAGAAACCCCAAATTGTGTCATCGCCTCTTTGCTCTGGAGTTTCCCAGGCTCTGCCTTTTAGGGCCGGAAGTGCAAACCATTGCCAAATTTCTGCCTGGTGTTTTTTTACACCAGGACCTGGGATCTGAACTCAGGATTTTCTGCTTGTGAGGCAGAGGATTAACTAACCCCTGAGTCATCTCTCCAGTCCTGCCATAGAGTTGAGCTACAAGAGATTTTAAAATATCTCCTAGCACACTGCCTTAAAAACAGGTGACCTACCATCTTATCAGTGCTTCATGACCCACTAAGAACTGTCACTTCTACAATGAGCTTGCAGTTAGTGTTACACTAGCTCATGGTGTAATTCACATCAGAAAACCCAACTCATTTTCAGATGAAGAAACCAAAGCCCATGTCTACTGAGTTGAAACCCTATGCTAAGGGATCATCTGACAATTCCTAAAACCAGCCCCAGGAGAATGAGATGCCAGAATCCCTTCATTTCCCTTGAGAAGCTGAAGTGGACGCAGGCCTGGGGTCATCCAAACCCTTGTGTCTGCCCTGCAGGCTTGGGAGCTTTGCACTGACAGCCTCTCCTTCCCTTGCTCTATTCTGAGAGTGTCCCTTTCAGGCCTGATTGTTCTTCAAGCCCCTGGCCATTCCCTAGAGAGCTTTTCCCACCCTATCCCAATTTCAAACTGGCTGGTTAATACCCAGGTCTGCCCCTGCTCCCCTATCCCCCGTGCCTGGAAGATCACAAAAGATATCAACAGAGAAGAGAGAGAACAAGGTCAGAAATAAAGTGTAGAGTCAACTAAAGACACCCAGAGCGAAGGCATCCCAATGGGGGCGGGAGGCAGTCCCATGAGGCAGCAGCCAGGGCTGGTCTATGGGATTGTGGAAGAGGTTGGTGACAAGTTCTAGACAAGAAAAGCCAGACGGTCAGTGAGGGACAGAGGGCCCGGGGGAGAGCAATAGCCCAGGTCACAGAGTCCATCCGTGGACAGGGAAGAAATCATAAATCATTCTTATTGGGCTGAGATCTTGAAAAATTCCTTAAAGAGAGAAAGTTGGGGGTAGTCATTTGAAGAGACCCTAGTTGATCGAGAAAGAACCTAAACACTCAGAGGAGCTGATTGAGACTCCAAAGAGGGGATCAGTAGATGGGACCCCTGACTAGATTCTATAAAAGCCCAGTCTTGATAATTCTTCAGTGACTGACAGGCCCCTGTAGTCTTCCCTCCCAGGGGAAAGTTTGAGCTTTCTCTGTTACTGTCTTGAATAAATATACTACTTGTTTCAAAACTTCGACCTGCATGTTCTGATCCCTAATTCGTTACTGAGCAGAGACAAGAACCCACCTCCAAACCCTTAGGCCCTGCTTCCCATTCTGTTTCACCAGCACTGAGGAAATGCTACTGACTGGATAGTGGAAGAGAGGAAGAGATGGGCAGCATGTTTTGTTGGAAGCCAGCATGGTCCAGATGGGCGTGGTCTACAGTTGGGCACTGTGTGTGTTTGTACTGGGCCCCAGGTGTCTTCCACAGTGTCTCATAGATCTAGACTCACCTAGACCCCTAGGGAACTTTCTAGAAAAGTCAAAGGGCTTGGTTAAGCCATGCTGGACCAAAAAGCAAAGCCTTCAAGTCAGATGTGAACAACGTCTACTCTCCTGAATGCTTCTACTTGTGGTATCTTGAGATGGTTTGGCAGGGTGAGGTTGGGAACAGTAAATAAATGCAACTTTCTCAAAACCTCAAGACACAGGCCTAGGTCTTTTCCTTGATACATGATAGTTTGAGAAGGAAATTCCTTAGCCTTTTGGGGGGACCCCTTACTGTCTTTGGGGTAGGTGGTAATGCCAAGTAGGGTCTTCTTGATACTAATAGTTCTGGGACCAGCCATCCACAGGCATTGAAGGGACGAAGATGTTTGCCCAGGTACATCTCTGAGGACTCCCTGAAATACTAGAACCTTCTCGGCTTCTTCATGAGCAGGTACATCCATCAGTAGCAGGAAAACTGGGTGTTTGTGGGTCTAGAGAGCTGTCTCAGTGAGTTAAGTGCTTGCCATGAAAGCATGAGGACCTGAAGTTGGATTCCCAAAACCCACATTAAAAGCCAGGTGTGGGAATGCACATCTGTCCATCATGCTCTGGAGAGGTGGAGAGAGGAAAGTCTTGTTGGCCAGTGTAGTTACTTGATGAACTCCAGGTGCATCGGAGATCCTGCCTTAAAAAAATAGAAGGTGGGACATCAACATCTGGCCTCCATACATGCACGCACACACACACACACACACACACACACACACACACACACACACGCGCGTCTTGAGAAATATGTCGCCAAGTCTGTCAAAGATGGAGAAACTAGAGTTAGTTTTCATCCACCATGTGATGTCAGCCTGCATGGTTGCCGATATATCACCATCAAACAGCTTAAGAGAACAAGGGGTTTATTTCCTTATGACAGTCCGATTATAGTTTTCAGCCCAGCTTGATGAGAGAGCATGTACCAACACCAGGGCCGAGGGAACTAGCCACACCATCTCTAAATAATGCCTGAGAGAGGGATGATCCTTATTTGCCAGACCAGCATGTCTGGCCAAGTGTACACAAGAATGCCAACTCTCTCAACCAGCTCTCTGTATTTTATTCCAGGGCCTAGTCCCGCCCACCATGGGCTGGGCCTTCCCCATCAGCTAGACAACCTCCTGCAGGTTCGCTCTGGGCTTAACTCAACCATTAGTTCTCTACAAATGTGCCCAAAGCTCAAACCCTCAACTGTCAAGTTGACACCTGTGCCTAACTGTGACACACCCCCCCTGGATGGAGAGACTTTATTTCTGTTTATAAATGGAAGAACTGGGATTTGAACCCAGGAGCCTGGCCCTGGAGCTTGAAATCTTTCTATTGCCTTCATCCCCTTCAGAAAGCCTTGTTCCATGATGCTGCTCATTCATTCCAGAGTAAAATACAGGAGGGAAACTCCAACAGCCTTGATTAGAAGACCTAAGTCTTGTCTCCATTTTCCCCTGAGCCCAGCACTACAGGGAGATAGAGCTATGTTACAGTTTGGTTGGCATGGGGCACTGCACAAGGAGGCAGCCCATCCCATGCAGCCCAGTAGCCACTGACCTCTGAGCAGCTGCCCACCTGCTTTGCATTGCTGTGCCTCTCTGGGCGTATGGTTCTGCCTCCCTCCTAATGCTGGGCGATTCAGGGAGCACTAAGCTGCTGAGTGCTGAGGTGGGGCTCCCCTCCCTAATCCCTAGCCCGTGTGTGTTTATCTGAAGGCCTTGGGTGGGGGTTGGGGAGTGATGAGCAGCTGGGCAGCTGGCAGACTTGCTGGACGGCAGAACAGTGAGGACCAGGAACAGGCCCCTGCCCGGGCCAGAGAGGAGCCAGGAACCATGTGGGTGGCTGTGGGCATGCTTTGGCTCCTGGCCCTCGGGAGACCCCACCAAGTCTGGGGCTTTTGTCCGTCTCAGTGCAGCTGCAGCCTCCACCTCCTGGGTGACGGCAGCAAGGCCAGGTATGACGTCAGGGGTGGGGGGTCATACAGTGCTCATAACTCCAAGAACCAGACAGGGGGGTGGGGGTCGGACACCCAGTAGCTGCCCATTTGCTGGCTGGTCCTCTACTCCCAACTGAGGTCACCTGATAAACACAGATAGGCTGGATACAGGACCCTTAGATGGTGGGGCCTTGAAACCAGGAATTAGAGGGGTGTTCTCTGCCGGGCTGTCTGTAGTAAGCAGGGGTTGCTCTGTCGAGGAGGCACCGGGTGCTTTAACATTATGGGGTAGGACAAGCTTGCATTAGGCTCCAGAAGTTCTTCTTAGGGATTTTTCCAGTTCCTAGTGGAGAGAAAAACCTCTTTAAAAGTCTGGGGATTTCCTCCTTTTCCTTTTCCTTTTTTTTTCTTTTTCTTTTCTTTTTTCCCTTCTTCCCTCCCCTCTCTTCCCTTCCCTTCCCCTTCCTCTTTCTTCCCTTCCCTTCCCCTCCCCTGCCCCTTTTCTCCTTTCCCCTCCCTTTCCCTTTCCCTTTCCCTTTCCTCTTCCTTCCTTCCTTCCTTCCTTCCTTCCTTCCTTCCTTCCTTCCTTCCTTCCTTCCTTCCTTCCTTCCTCCCTTCCTTCCATTTTCTCTTCCTTTCTGTATTGCCCAGCCCCTCCTTCTCAGGGTGCCTTCCATGGGACACCTGAATACAGTCAATGCATTCCATTACTCTGATCTCCTGACCCCCAGTGAGATGTCTATCTCCTCATGCATTCCCCTCTTTGGGTCTCCTCTAGGGCCCCTGTCTTGACCCCTCTTTGTGGGTGCTCTGTAAGGCCCCAAGTGCCTGTTCCATTGCATTCATGCTCCCTCTATCCTCATTCCAGTCCTTGGACACCCATATTTCTGTGTCTCGTATATTACCAGATCTGTGCTACCAACAGCTTGGTTGGCGTGGGGACTCAGTCAAGACCAACATGGTTGGCGGACCCTTGCTCTTCCTGGACAGCTCACTTCCTCCCTCTCTTTGGCAGTCATTGACCAATTTTTTTCTCCAACTCTTTCATTGTATCCATCAGCAACCTATAGACTTTGGACCTTTTAGAATTCCACCCTCCTTTTCTTTCTTGTTTTCCACGGATTACACTGGAGAATCACTGATGATTTCTGATCGGGGAATCGGTGCTGTCAGAACAACTCTTCCAACAGTCCTGTCGGTGTTGGGTTGATTGGGAAATGATGGGGGGAGAACAATCCCAAGGAAAGACCGCTTGGGTGGCCTGAGGAAAAGAAAAAGTGATATTCTTGATTGAAGTATCTGAAGCATTAATTCAGGTGTAAGGCTGATACCTAAGTAGCCTGGGAACTACCTACCCCATGGCTAAGAATAGTGGTTTATGTCATCTTGATCTCTAAGGGATCCTCAGAGAGTATAAGCCTCAAAGGGACATAGCATTAGAGACGGAACCTGTCCCAGAATCCATGAATTTGGAGTCCATTTCCAGTATCTTCCCATCTGAGGATTCTTCCATAGATAGGGAAAAGGGAAGTTCTAGGCAGCAGGATCAACCTTTGTATGGAAAACTAAATTCAAAGGAAGCCTCTAGAAGCACTAATGTCAGCCACGGTCATTCTCTCCTCTAGAGCCAGAGCATTTACAATTGGTTCCACTTGTCTTAAAGTCCCCAGATTGACATGTATCAGTGCATCTGCGTGGAGCGTTCTGTGAGGGGATGAGGCTGCCTGAGGTCCCCGGTGGCCAGAGACATAGACTGTGCACTGAGGCCCAGGTGCCTTTTGTATGTCAGACGTCTTCCTCAGACTCACATGTAGCTAGGGCCTTCCAGAGAGCCGCTCTGTACCCTGCCCTGCTTTCCACTCCTGTATCCTAAGCAAAGATGAGCCTCTGTGGATATTACAGTTTCAGTGGTTCCTGGGTGGAGAATTTAGGCACCTGGATAAATACCCCCTTGCTCTTTGTGCTCCGTTGTCATGTGTTCTTGTTGCTGCTCTTTAATCCTTGACCTTTCCTCTCCACTTAAGGCTTGTTTCCCCATTGAGCCTCTTTTTCCACCTATACCCATACCTTCCTGCTTGCTAGTACCCCACTCCATATTATGTTTTTGATGCCTTATAAGCTGCGAGGGTCAGGGGGCTACAATTTTGGTTCTCTTCTCAATTGCCCATCACCTAATAGGACTTCCACTCCTTATCTGAGGGATACGGATGTTTGAGAATCTCTGTGCTCTTTGTGACCATAGCATTTCCCAAGAAAAACTAAGTCAGGTTCTTCTGGCTTAGGGTAATATATGAGTCAAGCTGTCTCAGCTGGTATAATGATGCCCTGCCCCAGTAGGTGCTGCTTCGATCATCGTATGATAACATTTCAAAAAATAATTATCTCTCTTAGCAATGCAGTGTAGGCAGAGAACCCCTCTAGAAGAGACCTAGTGCTTCCTAAGGATGGGTCCTGACACCCCTACACTTTATCGTCTCTCTGGTTTCCCTCTTTCCATCATGGCACAAATGGGTGCATACACTGATGTCATTGATGGTGCGAAATGGCCTCAAGTGGAGGCTCCTGGTGGGCAGGAACTTCTTCCTGCGTGTCTGTCAACCTCACTTTTAGTCTCAAACAAGACTCAGGCGCCTACCCTGAATCTGGAAGAATGAGTCGACCATAGGACTCTGATCTACCCGCAACACTGAGTGACAGAGATTTGTGACTGAGATCCATAACACCAAGGTTGGGTGGACAGGATGCTGAACTTGAGTGGTTTCTCACTGAAACCCCACAGTTGCCCTGTAGACTCTCTTATTTTGGGTAAACTGAGGTTCCATAGTGTAAGGGCACAATCCCAGCATGTAAGAGTCGAGTTGAGAATCCAACCTCGGGGCCACCAAGTCCCGGCTGATAGGCTCTGCACCATCTTTGTGGTCCCTCTGAGTCCTTAGAGACGTGTGGCAGTTCCATTTCTGATGTTTTTCATCTTTCTATTTCTTAAATGATAAATGGCCAGCATGGTACACATAGGCATGATTTAGCCCATACGTGTGAGGAGTAAGGAATTTATTCAGGCCTGCATTGTTGGTGCGCTCCCCGTGTGGTTGCTATGGAGAGCACAGTGCAGGCATTGCAGGCTGGAGGAAACCAGATGGCTCTCCTGGACCCCTGTGGATGGAGGGCTGGTCTCCAAAGTGAGGATCCGGGAAAGGCAGACTTGCTCAGAGTCCGGAGACCACCGTGGCTGGAACAGACTCTTGGGGATCTCCTAAGGGAAGTAGGTCATGCTCCGCAGGGACCTGTGCTCTACATCCTCCATTTCTGTGCCCAGGACAGTGGCGTGCAGTGACCCCGACATGACCCTACCCCCGGCTTCGATTCCTCTGGACACCTGCAGGCTGCGCTTGGAGCGCACTGCCGTCCGCAGGGTGCCCGGCGAGGCCTTCCGGTCGCTGGGCCGCTTGGAACAGCTGTGGCTGCCGTACAACGCCCTCACCGAGCTCAGCGCCCTGGTGCTGCGGGGCCTGCAGCGGCTGCGGGAGCTGCGCCTGCCTGGGAACCGCCTGGCCGCCTTCCCCTGGGCGGCGCTCAGCGATGCCCCCCAGCTGCGGCTGCTGGACCTGCAGGCCAACCGCCTGGCCTTCTTGCCACCCCAAGCCGCGCACTTCGTGAGGAACCTCACCTTCCTCGACCTCTCCAGCAATCAGCTGGTAAGACTCCCCCAAGAGCTGCTGGACACCTGGGCCCACCTCAAGACCGGGCTCTTCTTTTCCGGCCACCATACCAGACTGGTCCTAGGTAAGAGATGGGTCCGTCATGGGAACAGAGAGCGCTTCGAGGAACCAAGAGCAACCAAGAGAGGCTTGAGCAAATTCCCAAGCCTCTCTGAGTCTTGTTCTGTGTCGGGAGAACAGAAATGACCCCCGCCTTCTCCATCCAGGAAGATGGAGTGAGAGCTGTAGGGGTCACGAGCCATATCCGGGCAGCTCACATCCCTAAATAAAGAAATGCAAAACCAGTAGGTCCACCTGGTCATAGGACCAGTAGGTGACCCTGAGACTCGGCTTCCCCAATTCCGGGATGGAATGAGTTGGCCCAGTATGTCAGCTGGACCCTCTGCCTTTTCGATTGTTTCCTTTCCTAATAAACCAAAGACTTGCCAAGTAAACCAGCCACACAATCAGGTAAGTCTTTGTCGTTCAGGGGTTGGTGCCTGGTTCTGAGGTTGGCAGATGCGGCATCCCTGAAAAAGCAATTAAAAGCATATCATAAGGCTGGTGGGTAAGGCACCTGCTTGCAAACCTGGAGACTGAGTTTGATTCCCTGGAAGCCCACATGGTACATGTGTATGTATACACCTTTCTCTCTCTCTCTTTCTCTCTCTCTCTCTCTTTCTTTCTCTCTCTCTCTCAAATATAAAATATTTTAAAGCAAAGAAACTAGCAGAAGAGGTTAATGATCCACTTGCCCCTTCTGTTCTAATCCCTTCATCTTCTCCTTGCAATTTCCATGTCTTTTACAATACATTGCCATATATAATCATATACATTTAAACACAGAGCATTAAACACAGAGAATTCCATTCTCACATATGTGTATATGCACATGCATTCGGTATGTGTGAGCATTTGCATATGGGTGGGCACATGAGTGCTCATGTGTAGAGACCCCAGAATGGTGATGGGAATCAGCCTCAATTGGTCTTCCATCTTGCTGTTTTGAAGATGAGTCTTTAAACCCAGGGCTTGATGATGGGATTAGTCTAACTAGCCAACTTGCTATGGGATTTCCCAAGCTTTGTCTTCCGGGGTTAGAAATATAGGAAGGTTGTCACACCTGGCATTTTACATGGGATCTAGTGATCTGAACTCTGCTCCTTTTGCTTGCATGGTAATGCTTCAAACTCCAAGCCGTCTCCCAAGCCCCATGCATTGCAATGTTAAAAATGTATGTTTTGAAGTTTTAATCAGCAGCAACTTTTCCATCCAACAATATATCTCAGAGACCTTTCTAAGTGATTGCAAATGGGTCAAGATCATTTAATAAGTCCTGCAGAATATTTCACAGTATCATAATCATTCCCCTTCAGCAGCCTTTCAGTTGTTTCTACTCTCTAATTAACACCTGTAATGCCACAGAGAATATTCTCAGCAACACGTTCCTGTGAGCATGAGAAAATGTCTCTGAAGGACAAGAGCTGAGAAGTAAAACTGCAAGTGACAGAAAGCTGTGGAGCATGCGTCTTAAACATTCCAGTCCAATCTGATACGTTTCTAAAGTGGCTGGTACAATTTTCATTCCCTGCCACAAATGTGTGAGGCCACCCATTTGTGTCACCCAGTGTTTTTGAGTGACTTCCAAATGTGACAAACATTTGCTGCCTTGTTGCAGTAACCATTAATGCTCCCAGTACCTATTGCACGAATATTTTGGAACAGGTGAGAGTCATTTAGCTCACTATCAGAGCTGGGGTAGTGACGAAGTAGACTCTATATATATTATGCAATACATGTAACAAGTGACACAAGATATCAGACTTTGGAAGGATGGGGTAAAGAGGTAAAAGAAGAAACTGACACCCTCATTTGTGCACAGAGAGACCTGAGAGTCCATGACATACAACCAGACTTGAACACAATCTCCCCAATGCTGTGACATTCCCCTCTCTGAGCATTATTAAATACATCTATGTAAGGGAATAAAATAAGCCAAACATCAAACGTAATAGAGGTATTTGAGGGTAAAAAGAACTCCAGATTCAATATTCAATATTTCCATCCTGTATCTAAAAGATGTAAATATATAGGAAGGAATTGAGCCTTAGAAATGAGGGTACGCAGTACCCTTTTGTGTGTAAGGGCTTTCAAAGGTACAAATGATTTGCTTTCAGCTCTTTAAACATGGTTAATGTTAAACAGGACAGGGGATGGCTTGCAAGGTTGGTTCTCCAGTCTCCTCACCCAACTTTTTACCTCACTTGAGCCAATGTGAAAGAGAACCATTGCCCAAGAGCAGGCACTCTGACGGCATGGGTAATGATGCAAATGCTGCTTGTGCTGGGAAGAATGGAGGGTCAGGGGTCAGGGATCAAGGGTCAGAGAAGTAATTTTTTGGAAGTAGATTTTTGGCATGTTGCAATTATTGCAAAGATTCTTCCTGGAGGTGACTTGTAAGAACCAGTCTGAGGATGGCTGTGGTAATAGTATTCTGTTGGTATGCTGTACGGCCTGCCTGGTGCTTAACACTTCCTGATGAAGACAGCAGCTGTAGGGGAAGTGATGCTGTCACTGAAGAGGAAGGACCAGGCTCAAGGTCATATAGCTGGTGAGGGAACTGGAGCTGGTGTCAGTTCTGCTGACTCTGACTGAGCTGAGGACCCGCCTCATCCGTGCTATGGGGGAAGTGGAGCAAGCCCTGGAGATTTGAACGTCTAGAATGTTCTCTGCCTTCTCTCTTACTCTTGCAGGGCTGCAGGACAACTCCTGGGTGTGTGACTGTCGCCTCTATGATTTGGTCCGTCTCCTGGATGATCGGGCCTCGAACTTGGTCTTCATCGAAGCTAGACTGAGGTGTGGCAACCCCCGCAGCCTGGCTGGGGTGGCCTTCAGCCAGCTGGAGCTGAGGAAGTGCCAGGGCCCAGAACTCCGTCCAGGGGCAGCCAGCATCATATCCCCTTCGGGCAGCACAGTATTGCTACGTTGTGGAGCCACCGGGGTCCCAGCGCCTGACATGAGCTGGAGGAGAGCCAGTGGACGCCCACTGAATGGCACAGGTGAGTGAGCAGTGGGGACTCGTGCATGGAATTCTGTCCTGAGGTGGGCGGGGCAGTGTCCAGATGGGGAGTGGACATTATCGGAGGTGTATACTAGGCTGGGCTCCACGGCTGAATGGAGTTAGATAAAATCTGCTCCAATGTGGAGCAGAGACAAAATGGATTTGATGGTTGGTGCTGCCTCTGAACCTGCCCTGTTGCATTTTATCAACCATTCTATTACATCCTCGGGGCCCATCTTGGGAACAATTCAAAGGTGACTTTTTTGAGGGGGATCACTCTCTTAGTGTATTTAATATTCACAGCAAGCTTCTCATTCTAAGTATTAATCCAGCATCACCAGGACTAAGTAACGATGGACACTGCCATCTGCTGAGCTCTTTCTATGGTCCATCAACATGTTAAGAGAGTGGCCGGAGAGACGGCTTAGAGGTTAAAGCCTTTGCCTCGAAAACAAGGAACCTGAGTCTGGATTCCCAGATTCTAGTTCCCATGTTAAAAAAAACACCAGGCAGGGGCTGGAGAGGTGGCTTAGGGGTTAAGCCTCCGCCTTGCAGGCGGAAGGTCCTGAGTTCGGATCCCAGATCCCACGTATAGACGCCAGGCGGAAGCGGGGGCGGCCTGCGCTTCTGGTCCTGGTAGGGCGGAGCCTGTGAATCCCGGGGCAGTAGGTGGTGGAGGCGGTCCATGGTGGTTCCCGAATTCGTCCGTGGTTCTACACGCACCACACGCATGCACACACACACACACACACAATTGAATAAATAATAAAATAAAAAAATTAAAAAAAAAGAAAATCATTTAAAAAAAAAAAACACCAGGCAGAAATGGCAGCAGCTGGTCCTGGTGGGTGGAGCCTGGGAAATCCCAGAGCAAAGCAAAAAGGAGGTAGAAGCAATCCAGGATGATTCCAGAAAATTAGAGATCAGTTTCAGCTACATGTGACCCTGTCTCAAAACAAAGTAGGAAGCACCTGATTATCCTTATTCTGCAGGTAAGTGAATGGAAACATGAGTGGTGTGTGCGCATCATGCATCATGCAAACCATAAAAGACGAAGCTGGGGTCCAGGGATCCCAGAATCAGTCTGGCCAGCTCCACAGTGTGCACTATCCTGGCTGAGCTGTATGGGCAGGGACACATCATCTCTGTCAGGGTGTTGGCAGGGACCCACTCAGAAAGTGGGCTGAGGACAAATACTTTCTTAGCACCTAAGCCATCACATGCCTTCCAGTCTTCTTCTGTGTCTCCCTCCACCAGCTTGGCAGCTTTTGTTCTGGAGGCCTTCGGATCAGTTCACAAAATAGTACAAACGGTTCCATTATACAAAACCAACGGGTGAAGATATTCTGGTTAAAGCAGACTTGGGGGTGAGTGGATATAAGAGGAGATAGGAGGCAGCCTCCAGTTGAGACCCTACCTCTGTTTACCTTTGAGCCCACCTTCCCCCGATGCACCTGCCGCTGCCCCAAGGGCTAATCATCTCTCTACAAGCCTCCAGGATCTGAAGGGGGAAACTTGGAACACCTTTGGTTTAGCACAGTTCATTCTTAGGTTTGACCTCAGCTTGAGGCTTCTCATAATTTAAGACCCTCTTGGCCAGCCAAAGCCAGGGGGTATACAGATGCCAAGTCTAAGTACAGTAAAGTGGACCTTGAAGGTCTTGAGAGTTGAACACGTGTCAGTGTTTTCATGGGATGACAGTGTATTTGCTGCAGTGAGCGCAACCTGGGATTGTGACCTTGGTCTTGGTGGGGGGAGGGGAGGCTGTGCAGACCCCTTCATTCATTCTCCTGTCTCTTCCCTCTTTAGTACATCGGGAAGTGTCTGGCGATGGCTCCAGCTGGACCCTGCTGGATCTTCCTGCTGTGTCCCTCTTGGACTCTGGGGACTACATCTGCCAGGCCAAGAACTTCCTGGGAACTTCTGAGACCCTTATGTCTCTGATTGTCAGGGAACCCCAGACTCCCACAGAACACAGCGCGCTGTCAGGGGCCGGGTGGGCGAGGATAGGCCAGGGGGCAGAAGCCGCGGCTTACAACGACAAGCTGGTGGCCAGGCATGTTCCCCAGACCCCTGATCCTACAGTGTGGGCCACCAGGCCCCCTGTGAGCAGCGTGGATAAGAAACTGGCCCTCTGGCACTCGCAGATGGGCACTCCAAGAGAGCTGGTCAGAGACCAGTCAGAACTCCAGGAGCCCCCGACGGTAAGGTCTCTCAAGGTGGTGGGGGACACTTACCACAGCGTGTCCTTGGTGTGGCAGGCCCCCCAGGCCGGGAACGCCACCGCCTTCAGTGTCCTCTATGCTGTCTTTGGGCAGCGTGACATGCGGCGGGTGACCGTGCAACCCGGGGAGACCAGCTTCGCCATCGAGGGGCTGGCTCCCAAGACCAAGTATGTGGCTTGCGTCTGCGCGCGCGGCCTGGTGCCCACGAAGGACGAGTGCGTCATCTTCTCCACGGACGAGGTGGTGGACGCCGAGGGGACCCAGCGGCTCATCAACGTGGTGGTGATCAGCGTGGCGACCATCATCGCGCTTCCTCCCACGCTGCTCGTGTGCTGCGGGGCTCTGCGAAGGCGCTGTCGCCGCGGCCGCGCTGGGGGCTCGCGGGAGGCTTCGGGGGCCTATGTCAGCTTGAAGAGGTTGGGCCACGGCGAGGAAGGCTCAGAGGAGCTCTCCCAGAGCAGCCTGACCGAGGCGGACAGGCTCCTTTCAGTGCGGTCCAGCCTGGATTCTCAGGTCTTGGGGGTTAGAGGAGGCAGATACATCAACGAGTACTTCTGTTGAAATGGAGTCCCCCCATTCACACCCACTCTCTTCAACCTTATACACTCTCACGTGTTAATCACTCGAGTACCTACTTGCTTATACACTTCCATCCACAACAGCCAACACTTACTAAGAGCCAGCAAGCATCCCAAGCCGCTTTACCCGTATTAACTCACGTAACACCGATTAGTATCAAGGGGGCGCTTCTTGGAGAAGCGGCAGAGATAAAGCGTGTTTTGTCCGTCTCTGTCAATTTCTATTGCATAACAAAAGAAAGCAAAAGCGCAATGGTATCCAGAAGCATTCCACACGCTCTCATCACTGAGGGGTTGGGAGGAGATGGCTCTGTACTGTGTGCATCTTTTGGAACCTGGCTGGGAAGTAGAAGTCTGGGACAGACTTTGTCTCACGTAGTATGGCATCAAAGGCATGGTGCAAAGTATCAACAATTCTTAGCTGGGGGACTGGAGATATGGCCCAGGGGTTAAGACTCTGTCTCCCAAGCAGAAGGTCCTGAGTTCGGATCCCCGGTCCCATGTAAAAAACGCCAGGCAGAAACTGTGGAGGCCTGCGCTTCTGGCCCTGGTGGGTGGAGCCTGGGAAATCCCAGAGAGAAGCAAGAAGGAGGTAGAAGCCATCCAGAATGATTTGGGAAGTCACCCTTGGTCCTCCACAGGGATATACACTGCCCTCTAAGACACACACACACACAATATTAAAAGTAGAAAGAAAAATAATTCATAGCAGGGAATCAGGACTCTGACACTCTGCCAAAGAAAGTGTCATAGTCTAACTCAACTTTAAGAGCAAGCACAGATACTTCCCCGATGGAAGTGGTGATCACACAGGAGCTCCATGCTAGGCACTGATCTAGACAATTACATTTCCCACTCACCGACAGCTGGGGAGAGGCCAACCTTGGATCAACCAGTTGAGTTTCACTGAAAATGCCCTTCTGTGCTGTGCACCTTGGTTCTATTTATGTTAAGTCATAAACACACAGACAGCTTCTCTGTACAGTGGCCATATTTGTAAACACACACCTACATCCCCCCCCACACACTCCTCTGCCTGGATTCTAACATTTATCCTGTGGATGCTCTTCTGCCAAAAATCATTGGATTTTTTCAGTAAGTTCTTGAGAAACCCCTGATCACTTGCCCTTGGTGTGCCAGGCTGGAGAGAGCCAGGAGACGTTCTGTGACAGAGGGCACTGTCACAACCAGCTCACCCCCATGCAGTAGTCTCTGTGGTTCCTACTGGAGGTTGCCTGGGCTTTGAAAAGTATCACGGACCATTTTGGATCACCCTGCAGGGTTCTTCAGAGGATTCTAGTTCAGTTTGACCTAAGGCTGGTAAGCTGCTGTGACTCTGTGTGCACGAGAAAGTGAATGTTCCTAGTGGGAATCATTTGAGCCACATGTACAGAGCCAAGCTCTGTGGAGGGACCATCCAAGCCACCTAGCATCACCTTCTGCAACAATAGCAAGACTTTGTAGGGACAGCAAGTGATCCAAGAAAATTATTTCTGTACACCACACAGAAGCCCCCACATCAATCAGACATTAGATATAACCTCCCTTCTCATTTACTAAAAAGTCCTAATGCTCTCACATTTGGTGTCCCTAACAACCCATTCTGGAAGTTGGGCTCTCTGATTTTACCGAGGAGAAAAACTAAGACTCAACAAGCTAAATCTTTATACTAGGAGAAGGTGGGCTATCTCTTAGAATCCAGATCTTTGACAACTTTGAGTGTCTTTATTGTTCAGCACTGATCTCTGCAATGTGGTCCACAGCAGGTTCACTATGAAAATGAATTTAGGGAGCCACTGAAACCTGGGATCAGAACCATGAACACACTCATGCACGTGAGCATGGAGTTTCATACTTAGATATTTTTCTGCCAATCCTTTTTGGAATTGCAATGGATTATAATTTATGGATCCTCAACATTGCTAAGAAAATTATTTAGTTGGTGCTGGGTGACCACAAAGATCCTGTCTCTACCAGGGCTCAGTGAAATTTCTCTCCATGCAAAACTGGTGCATGAATATCACTGGCTGTTTCACAACTAATGGAAGGAAAAGCAGCTATGGACAGTAGGGCCTCTCTTCAAGACATGGGTAGTAGTGGTCTCCAACATGGCCTGTCTGTCAGTGCCCACATCTCAGTCTATGTGTTGTGTCTTCCCTGATTGTCTCTGGTAAGGAAGAATCATTCTGGATTGTCTCATGAGCATGTATGTCACTAAAGCAAACAAATTTACATAGCTAAAATAAATGACATTTGGTTTACATATTAATCTTTTATCATGATTGTGTCGATAAAAAAAAAACCCCTATATGTTCTTTAAGTGTGTTATTCAAGAAATTGGGACCTGCTGACAATCAGCTGACATGACATCTCTGCTGTGTCTTTCCCTGACTGAAGCATGATTTTATGCCTTCAGACTAGACAGAAGGTGTGTTCAAAGTCACTTATGTTCAGTTGCCCGTCTAAGTGGAAGGATACAAAAAAGTGATAGAATCATGTGCTAGAAAGTGGTTGTAAGCTTTTGAATTAGGCAGTCAATCAAGACTCAACGAGCAGCTTGCTTAGAGGACAAGAGCTTCAAAGTTAGGTTTTAAGGGTGGGAGCAAAGGCTCGGTGGTTAAAGTCATTGTCTTGCAAGCAAAAAGACCCAAATTCGGACCCCCAGATCACACATAAAAATGCCAGATGGAATGGTGGCAGCCTGCAATTCTGAACCTGGAAGTTGGAACCAGGGAAACCCCAGAGCAAAGCAATAAGGAGATAGAGCAATCCAGAATGATCCTTGATATCACCCTTGGGTCTCTATAGGTGGGCACATTTAAGTTCCCTTGTAAACACACCCCCAGGCATGTACACCCACAAAATCGTTAGGTTTTAGCCATCATATAGTCCAGTGAAGACAAACACATCCTTGCAAGCAATTGAGCATATTTTGTTTGGTGTCAAAGATGCTGCAGATAGGACAAGCTTATGCCATGGAAGCAATTCCACATTTCAGTAGCTGGACACGTCGTTTACTCAGGTTTCCCAGTGTATGAGTAGGAAATGAGGGTGGAGGGACAACTCTGCTTCACTTACTCAAGATTCAGACTAATGGAAGCGTCATTCTCTGGATTATCAGCAGTTGCCTCAACAAGGAAAATGAATTGTGATGTTGGTATTAATTGTCATGAATCAACATGAACCCACGCGATACATGGAAAACACAAGTGGGAGAGGTAGGAATGAAAATCAAGCTGGGTGAGAGGGAGCAAGAATGTCTTTCATCCAAACCATCCAAGCCACCTTAATTTGTAGCAAGCACAAGTATTTATATCCCCAAACCAGGGAAAATCTAGGGAGCAGCATAGCTAAATTCTTTATAGGAATACGTTAAACATACACATTGTAAAAATTATATGTAGGCTAGTAAGAAAAAGCAGATGTATTACTATATGGAGACAGACATGATATCTCCAGACAGAGTTACCTAGTTACTTTATGGGGATAGACATGGTGTCTCCAGGCAGAGTTAATTATACATTGTGGCTTATGTCCATAACCTTGAGTTTCATAGATAATATTCCTCAGTCTCAAGATGCACAGGGAAGGAATTGCAGAAAGAATACCTTGGCCCCAAGAAATGGTCCCGAGTGAGAACAAAGGAAAATCTGTTCTCAGGAATGAGTAAAACAAAACAGAAAGTGTTCATCTCTCACTAATTGGGAGAGGTCCCCACCTGCAACTGTCTGTCTCAGGTCAATGCATCTTACTACAGGGAGCAGGCCTAGGCCTTGGTGCCCCCCACATCTCTGGATTAAAGTGACCTCTGGGCTTGCCTGAGAGGGATTCCCTGGATTATGCTAATTCATGTGAGTAAACCCAACCTAAAAGCAGGTGGCACCATCCTAGATTTGGGTCCTGGACTGTATAGAATGGTGAAAGCTAACTGACCACTGACAAAGCACACATGCATTCATCAATTTCTTTCTGCTCTTGCCTGTGGAAGGAATGCATCCGGCTATTTCCTGCTGCTATGGCTTCTCTGCTGTGATAGACTGTCATGAACTGGAATAAACCCTTCCCTCTTACTTGTTTAGGTAAGTATTTTGTTGCAGTGACATGTAATGAAACTAAAAGAATGAGAAACTGGAGAACCACTCACAGACTTTTCAAGCATCTCTTCCAGCATATCATTAGCCAGAACATAAATCACAGGACCTGCACTTTTGAAGGGGACATGGACAGGTGGTTTTCTATATGCCAATTACAGGCACACTGACAGAGCCCGGGTGGGTGGCCATATCTCAGAGGGGTTGGCAGCAGATAATATGAGAGAGAGAGAGAGAGAGAGAGAGAGAGAGAGAGAGAGAGAGAGAGAGAGAGAGAACTCTGTTTTGAGAAAGAGTGGGGACAGCATGCCTGCTCCCTGATTGTTTACCTAGTTCTCTGTCTACTCCGGGTTATTGCAAACTTGTGCTGATATTGGATCGTGAGTGGCAGCCTCCAGCTAAATAGATGGGATATTCTCTCTCTGAGTGTCATAGCTACTCTCCGTGTTGGTGATAAGTTCATGACCAAAGAGCTTAAGAAGAACAAGGAGTTTTTTCTTTCTTACAATTCTCGATGATAGTTCCTTGTCTAGCTTGGCAGGAGAGCTCATACTGATACCAGGAGCTGAGAAAACTGGCCACGCCATATTCTATGCTGAGAACGACATGCTTAATTTGTCAGATTAGCATGTCTGGCCAAATACACCAAAAAATGCCAACCTCCTTAACCAGCTCCCTCCATCTTCTCCACTTGCCTAGATAGTATCCACCCTCCATGGGTTGGGTTTTCCCCATCAATTAGACAATCTTCTGTGGGCTGGTCAGGGCTTGACACAACTAGTGACTTTCCACAACTGTGACCAGAGCTCCAACCTTCAATTGACCCCTGTAGCTAACTATGACAGTGAGTCAGGAGTGGTCTCCCTGCATTCATTTGTGTATATTCCATAAGTGCAGAGAAATCGTTCTCCCATCAGCATCTCTTCCAAGAATGTAAGACCCAAGTTTCTGTGAAATACTTCAGGAGAGTTATCTAGGGTGGAAATATACTCAGATCCCTATTTCTTACTGTCAGAGTCTCATGAGCTTAGGGACTACATTTAGCCACAAGGACAACATGAACCAACTGAGCGTTAATTATTCTGATCCATCTCTTCATACCCAGAATAATAACTTCTTATGCCCTTGTGCTAAATGAAGAAGTCGGACATGAAAGTTTACAGGGAAGAAGCGGTCCACATGGTCTCTAGTGTCATTCCCAAGCCAGAGTCTTCTGCTAGAAAGGTGAGTAGAGTTTATGTGAAAAGATTAATGTGTAATGAACAGAGAAGAAATCGTAGAGAAGAAAGGAAATTCTTTAGGCTTAAAATAACTTTCATTTATTCTTTGATGATTTCATAGGCATCTAAGTATCTTGATCGTATCCACTCAACCTTCCCTCCCATTTCCTTTGAGTTCCCCTCCACATTCGTGTTCTCTATATTTATTATTTTATTTTAAAAAAACAACTGAGTTCCATTAGTGCTGCCCACATGTGCACGAGTGTGGGACCGCCCAATGGAGTATGAACAACCTAATAGCAGCCCTACCCCCAAAGAAAAAGATTTCTCCTATAATGGTTACTTTTTGTGCTGTTATGAAACACCACTCAAAGTCAGGCAGCTTAAGGGAGAAAGGAGAGATTTATACAGCTTATAATTCCAGAAGGTAAATACAGCCCTTCGTGGTGGCAAAGACTTGCTGACTAGCAGAAGCAGAAGTGGCCTTGGTCACTCCCATTAAGGAGGCAGAGAGCTTCTGCAAGCTCAAGAGCAGACTCACTCACTCAAGCTGGGTGGGGCTAAACAACCTCAAGGCCCACCCTCTGTGACTGCCTTCTTCCAGCAAGGCTCCACCTCCTAAAGGTGCCATGGCCTTCCCAAATAACTAAATATTCAAACACTTAAGGGGGATAAATAACTAAATATTCAAATACCTAAGGGGGACAACTTACCTAAAACTAAAAACTAAATAAACTCAAATACCTAAGGGGGACAAATAACTAAATATTCAAACACCTAAGGGGGACAACTCACATTTCCAACCATGCACTTCCTTTCCCAGCCTCTGTCAACTGCCATGGATCTACAGGCCAGGAAAGGTCTACATTTAGTGAGGGTCTGCAAGAAAGGAGGGTCTCCATGTAGAAAAGGGATTGCATCTGAGGCTCTCCCCATCCGTGTTGGAATGTTGATGGACTTGATCGTATACAGGTAACACAGATGTGAGTTCACAGCTGCAACAGCCGTGTCATGCCCAGAAGACAGCATTTCATAGCACTCCTCCCATCCTCCAGTTCTTACATTCTTTCCACCCCTTCTTCCACAATGTCCCCTAGGCCTCCTTAGGTTTTTATATTTGGAGGGCAAAGGGAAAGAAAGAAATTCACTGGTACTTTCAGATACTCTTAGGCTGAATTGCATAGTCCCGTGAAACAAGTCTGATGAGACTTAGTGAAAACTGGCAGAGGACACTGAAGGGAAAATTACTTATCAGTGCTAGCCACTTGAGGACGTACTGGCCAGGGTCTGATGACTTCCCCACCTGCCTGGCTCTGTGGTTACTTGGGAAGAACGTTAACCTATGGGAACACTCCTTGCAGCTAAAACTGGACTCCTTATTTCTCAAAAGGAAACGAAGGCAGCACATACACCATATTTCATACAGACTTTCTTTGTGCCTGTAGAACAGTCTGTTCCTGGAGTTTTGTTTTGAGAGGAATTGTGAAGATGTGGCTGTGCATAGAGTCAGCCTGCTCAGGAACACCAGCAAATGCTCCTGGTAGGAACAGAAAGCTGGGGTGTAATCAGCTTAGCTCATGACCCACTTCCTCTTGCTGGATAGCTATTAAGCAGACTTTTTTTTCCCCTAAGGCTGTTTGTAGGGTTTCATGCATATTATCAGTCTTCCTAGCACCCACAGAATTTAAGGAAATCGACATTTCTGCTCTTTGAGAATCTGTTGCTACAGGACAGAGAGGAGAGAAGGTTAAGGTTAAGATTTTGAAGGAGGATTGTGGCTGGAGAGATGGCTCAGGAGTTAAGCCTCTGCCTTGCAGGTGGAAGGTACTGAGTTCGGATCCTAGACCCCATGTATAGACATCAGGCAGAAGTGGAGTTGGTCTGCGTTTCTGGTCCTGGTAGGGCGGAGCCTGTGAATCCTGGAACAGAGTAAATAAGGAGGAGGTAGAGGCGGTCCATGGTGGTTCCCAAATTCGCCCATGGTTCTACACACACACACACACACACACACACACACACACACACACACACACACGGAAATACAGGATACCATGGGTGAGAGGTTGAGGGAGGGAATAATGGGAAAAATACTTAGGAGGACGAGGGGATGGGATATAGGAGGGAAGGTCTGAGGGACTAAAAGAAAAACCCTAAGATTTTGGGATGCAATCAGATATGAACCTTTTGTGATATCAATACGTCAAAAGATATTTTAGTTAAAAAAGGGAAAAAGGAATGTGCAGTTTCTGTGCAGAGGAGCACAGAAAGAAGAAAACAGGGCAAAGCAAAAAATGCCTTGGGATGCTCCACCTAGAACCCAGAGCCAATTAAAGCAATGCTGGAAGTAATAGGCTCAGGGGTCAAGCTTCTGCTTTGCAAATTGAAGGACCTGAGTTCAGATCCCCAGATCCCATGTAAAAGTGCTAGTTGGAAATGGAGGCATCCTGTATTTCTTGTCCTGGAAAGTAGAATCTGGGAAAACTAGAGCAAAGCAAAAAGGAGATAGAATGATCCCTATCAGTCTATCAGTGCTTCTGACATACACACACACACACAATTCTACTCCATGGGCAGATGGATAAAAGCTGGCTCAGTATTTTTGGCATACTTTAGCACACTCAAGCATAGAGGCATGCGAGCAAGTGAAAAGGTGTGCCCCTCTCTAACATTCCCTGTGGATAGCGTGACCAGTTCCCTTGGCTCCTGATGCTGGTATGAACTCCTCCCCTGCCACACTGATGAACTGTGTGTGACTGAGAATCACAAGCAAGAATAAACCCTTTGCTTCCGTAAGCTATTAGGGTCCTATGTTTATTCAGCAATGGGAAGACGAAACAAACACAGAGACTGAGAGAATAGAACCAGAATGGAATCGTAATGGCTGATCCAGAGTCCTCTTTACAGATTCAAGAACTAGACAGTTCCTTTGCGTGAACTCCGCCTGAGCCTATCACCTAGGCTATGGCAGACCTCAGACCTCACAGCACTAGCCACTTTGCTGCAGCTGTGCTGACCTACATCAATGGATTATCAACAATAGGATTTGCCATTCAGAAGCTGAGACGATACCTATTCAAAACACACAAGATATTCCCTGTAGATAAACATGGCCTTAGTTCTTTACTGGTTCCTGCAATTTCTTGTCTCCTGGGATATACCTGCCGCTCAGCCTTTCTGTCTGCCACAATGTACCTGCTCAGAGGAGAATCTTGGCAGGTGTGCTATGCTGGAAGGGAGCCAGAGGGTGAGAGAGGTGGGCTTTGTTCAGGGATGATGGGGGAGGGGACGACAAGGTTTAGAGTTGGCAGGAAGTCAGCTCACCCTCGAGAGTCATTTAAGTTGGTGTTGGATTTTAATGAATGGAATCTTTCTTTTTTTTTTTTCTTAACTTGTAGTGATCTCTTTTATTTTAGGCAAAAATATTTGTTTTGCATATAACTCACCCTGCCTATTTCCAGGATCCACCTGATATTACTTCCAGGTTCTCTAATGTTTGTCTCAAAGTCTTTTCTGGTTTCTCCCACAGGACTCTGCAGTGCATGTCTGTGTCTTTGGGAGAGATTCTAGGGACCTTCCCTGAAAAGCTGAAGCGAGTGAGGATTGAAAACTCTCCCTTATTCGAACTTCCCCGAGGGGCCTTCATCAACGCCAGCTCCTTGGAGTACCTTTGGCTCAACTTTAACAACGTCGCCGTGATGCACCCCGGAGCCCTGCAGGGCCTGCGGGAGCTCCAAGAGCTGAGACTGGAGGGCAACGAACTCCGCTCAGTACCGTGGACAGCAGTTCCGCGCCACCCCTCTCCTGAGGGTCTTGGATCTCAAACGCAACAAGGTGGATGCTCTCCCCGAGCTGGCCCTCCAGTTCCTCGCCAGCCTGACCTACCTTGACCTGTCCTACAACAGGCTGGCTGTTGTATCCAAGACCGTCTTCATGAACTGGCCGGCTCAGCAGAAACCCCAGCGGCAAGGCTGTGGAGCCGGGCGTCTCTCCAGCGTGGTGTTGGCTCTGCATAGCAACCCCTGGGTATGCGATTGCCGTCTCAGAAGCTTTGTCCAGTTTATCAAGTCCGTCAGCTCCCCATTCATCTTAGTGAATTCCTATCTGATGTGCCAGGGCCCTCTCTCCAAGGCGGGGCAGCCGTTCCATGAGACGGAGCTCAGCGTTTGCTTGAAGCCACAGATCACCACCCCCAACGCCAATGTCTCTGTTCATGCAGGACAGAACGTGACTCTGAGCTGCGTGGTGCAGGCTAGTCCCCCACCAACCATTGCATGGACATATCCCCTGAGCGTGTGGAGACAATTTGATGGTAAGCCACATGTACCCTCTTGGCATACATGGGACAAGTGTAGAGGTTGCCGTAACTTTTATACCATTTAGGGAGGTCCTAAATGGTGTCTGCTATGAAGGATGGGTACAGGTAAGATTAGCAGACACTTGAATGGACTCCCCAGAGCAGAAATGATTCCAAGACAGAGTTCCATTCTGGTCATTGTCTCAAACGATTGTATGCAGATCTCATATGTAAATACATTTGTTAGAGCAGAGGGTTTGATATGCTGTATAAAATGTTGTAGAATTACATAGAGACAAATATTTTCTTTGGGAGCCTTCTAGATAAAAATAGTTTAGAAACCTAGAATTTCCAGTTAGAACTGATTCTAACGGGTATCTGTTATTTATCTCTTCAACTTGTTTGGGGAAAAGTAACAGGAGGTGTGTCCTTGAAGGAAGATTTCTAAAGCTCTGCCCTAGAGACTTGAACTCAGCAAATCCAGGGTTAAAGATGTGTAATTTTCCAAGTGTTCCTCACTGCCTCAAACCTCTTGCTCACTGCTAATTCTTACCAAAAGATAAGTCTGGGAAGTCCTGTGTACTGACTGAGTGTTCATTTCTTACTATTGTGCTAATCAGGTAATATCAGTTTAAAATTATACTAGGATCAAAGGGAAAGAAATGACTTCCAAGGGCCCCAGAACTTGGATTTGACCCTGCCTCCTCTCCTTAGCTGGAACCCCTGTAGGTTTCGGCATTTCCCAAAGCCAGTTATACCCTCCTCCCCTGAGTATATTGTTGCAAGAAAGACATTTGCATTCCCTTAATGTTCCTTTGTCTAGAACACATATGGAAACATTAGAGTGGGCAGAGATGTGGTTCAGTGGGTAAAGACATTTGTGCACAAACCTGAGTTTGATCCCCAGAACCCATAAGGCAGAAGGAGAAAAGTAATTTCTAAAAGTTGCCTTCTGAAAGTTGTCCTTTGACTGCCATTTGTTCTCTCTCTCTCTCTCTCTCTCTCTCTCTCTCTCTCTCTATCTCTATCTCTATCTGTAAATAAATAGAATGTTAAAAAAATAAATATTAGGTTAAAATTTGGGAAATGTAGCCAGTCACTGAGTTGATTGTCATACATGGTCACAACTCTCCAGATGGTTCTTTTTAATGCCCAATTGAGTGAATGTTTCGCTTTCTCGTCCAGTCACCATGGACATTAGATGCTGATGGAGGAGAAAACCAAGGCATGTGTCCACATACCTGCTGCAGCACACATGTGTGTACAAGAGGGCACCTAAGCATGTGGTAACAGTTATTTTTAACTATTGTGAGAGGGCACCCAAAGTCAAGCAACTTAAGGGAGAAAGGGAGGTTTATTCAGCTTATGGTTCAGGAGGGGAGATACAGTCTCTCAAAGCAGAGGCAGCACGGCTGGCTGGCCAAAGCTGGAGGAGGCTAGATCACTGCAGACATCTCGGATGCTGAGAGCTGCAAGACTGCTTGCTGCAAAGGCAGACTTCTCCCGGAGGTAGGGTAGGACTCATCCACCTCAAGGCCCACCCCTTGTGATTGTCCTTCCTCGAGCAGACTCTGCCTCTCAAGGTGCCATGACCTTGCCAAATACATGAGACTGTGGGGGACACATTTCAAACCATGACATGTGTATCTGTGTAGGTCCAAGAATGAATCATCCTGGATTGCTCTACCTCCTTACTGCTTTACTCTGGGATTCCAGCCCTAAAGGGAGCAGTCTGGGTATCCCCAGTGAGCGGGCTAACAAAAATAGCCATAATGGTAAGGTCTGGGTTTAATTAGAGACCCAAGTTCACAATAGTAAGATGCAAAGGTAATTGAGGATAGCTCCTAACAGCTTGCTTTCTCTCTCTATCTCTATCTCTATTTCCCTCTTACACACACACACACACACACACACACACACACACACACACATGTAACCCCTCACATTCATCCCCTGTATGTAAGTATGCACACACAACACATTCATGCACCCCACAACACACATACCCATGCAAACAAAAACAAATGGATGTAGTCGTCTGAATGGGTTCTAGTGCACTTTTTTTAAACCACAGTCTGGTATGACTTGAATTCTCTAGCTGTCTATTGAAGGAATGCACAGCCATTTTCTTCTCTCTGCCTAGGGCTGACCTCATCTACTGCGGAAGACACTGTTCTGTCCCAGCTGGTCATCCCAGCTGCTCGCCTGGTGGACAGCGGCCAGTACACCTGCACAGCTTCCAACTCCATGGGCAGGAACACCCTGGTCATCTCTCTCCACGTTCAGCCACGGTGGGCTCAGCCTGCCTCCCACTCTCTCTCCATCCCTCCAGAGGGCAACACCTACATCGACCTGCGGGTGGCCAAGCAGACGGTGCGTGGGATCTTGCTGGAGTGGCTGGCGGTGGCCGAGCGTGATGACGAGCAGTGGTTCACCCTCTACGTTGCGTCTGATGAGGTTCTCAGGAAGGAGGTGGTCCACATTGGTCCTGGGATCAACACCTACGCTGTGGATGACCTCGTCCCTAGCACAAAATATAAAGCTTGCCTCAGCGTGGGGAGCCAGCCCTCCAGCCAGGGCCAGTGTGTGGTCTTTGTGACTGGCACAGACAGCGTGGGGCTGGAGGACCGGGAGCGTCTCCTGCATGTCATTGTGGTCTTGTGTGTTGTGCTCCTGGCAGTACCTGTGAGTGCTTATGTCTGCGTGGTCCAGGGTCCCTTCACCTGCAATGCGGGAGGACTGCACCATTGTCTTCCTCACAGGAAAACTCCCAGGGTCCCCCAAGCGGTCCAGTGCCAGGACAGCCCCTTTAATGATCTTCCTTCTGTCTACAAGGACAGTGAGGGTCAGAGAATCACAGGAGGAGACAAGGAGATAGAAGAAGACAGCTAATAGTCCAGCTGTGAGGTCCGATGATACAGATTTCCATGAAACTAACCTTGTATGGATCGTACAACTTGGCTCCATCCATTAATGGAACAAGCATGTATGGAACATCTGTGGTGTGGTAAGCATGAAGCTTGACAGACGGGGTTCGACTGTGCAGAAGGGGGCCTGGTTCTTATCTTGTGGTCCTAAGGCCAGTGGAGCTTTGAGTGACCAAACTGATCATTTTATTATTCACACAGCAGCTGGATGTTATAACTGTCATTCTTCACTATGCTCAATCTTTCCACATTGGCATATACCTTTCGATATGTATTATCCTGCAAAGCAAGGTAGAATACCCCTTTTTGAAGGTAAAGAAACTTAAACCTGGCAAGTTCCATAATTTGCCCAACATCACCCATCTGGCGGGTGGCAGGGTACCACCCTAGAGAGGACCAACCCCATTGATCCTCAAGTCAGGCAGGGACTGACCTCACTTTGACCCCTGAGCACACCAGGACGTACTAATAATCAAAGATGGCTGAAATACATGTTTAAAAAATTAAACACAAGGCTGGAGAAAGGCTCAGGATTAGTTAAGAGTCTGTTTCACAAGCAGAAGGACCTGAGTTTGGATCCCAGGTCCCACGTAAAAACGCCAGGTGGAAATGGCTATGGCTTGCGCCTTGCGGCCCTGGTGGGTGGAGCCTGGGAAATCCCAGAGCAAAGCAAGAAGGAATAGAAGCAATCCAGGAATAAAAAATTAAAGACAGTGTTCACACGGAGACTGATTGCCTTCCATTTCTTCCAGTTCTTATTTATTTTCTTGGACAGAAGTAAACTCCCTTTTTCTTTCCTTGCCCAGGGTCCTGATGCCTGTCCACTGATTCCAACACCCATGGCACATGTACTGGTCCTGGATTCTCTCATAACCTCCACTTCACCAGGCACGGTGGCACATGTTTGCATTTCCAGCTAATTTGGAGGCTGAGGCAGGAGAACTGCTTGGGCCCGTAAGTTCAGGATCGATTTGAGCAGAGCAGGAAGACTCCAATAAACAACCACCACCACTGCAAAACACTCTTCGTCTAGAAAGAGACAGAAGGAGTCCTAAAGCTTTTGGAGAAGCAGGAAATATTGGTTCCTCTCTAGCCCTCACCCTAGTTGCCAGTGTTCTGGGGTAGAACATGAAGACAGAGTCCTACAGCTTCTTCCAGGAGCATCTTGTGAGCTCCTTGACCACTGGAGGGAGCCATCCAGACCGTTTGTGGGACACAGGTGGTAAGGTGTCTGCCTGCTCTCTACCACATCCCTTAGTCTACCCTCCTCTCCTCCCTTCTTTGAGTACAAAGGGATGATTCCCAGGATGTCTGCAGGTAGAAATATCCTGGGTAATTCTGCATGGAGAGTTCTTCCCTTTTGGACACATGCTCCTCTTTGTGGGCCAAAATTAGCCGTCTTCAAGTGCATCTGGTACAACTAAAGATAGAGTGCCCGGTGAGCTACTCCAGCCGCCACCAAGCAAGCACTAGGTGTCTGCATATCTTAGTTATATTAGCTCTTAATATCTTTGCAGCAATGAGTCTTTACACCTTGTGCTGATGATAGAGGTGAGGCCCAGACAGCTCTGGTCTTTTGCTCAAAGTCACACCTAAGTGGCAGGACTGTCAAACTGTAAAAACACTTTTTTATTTCATGTGAAATGAAAGTCTAGGCTCCGGAAACTGGGGAGATGGTTCCGTCAGTAAAGTGTTTGCTACGGAACCATGAGACCCGGATTGGATCCCCAGAACCCATGTTTTTAAAAAGCTAGGTATAGTGGCACAAACTGGTGGATCTCTGGGGTTCGCTAGTCAGCCATCCCAATGAATTGGTGAGCTCCAAGTAAAGTTTTGTGATCTCAAAAAAACAAAGTGGAGAGTGATCGAGGAAGACACCCAAGGTTGGCCGGTGGCCTCCACTGGGCATGCCACCTTCACATACAAATGTGCCCCCCCCATTTACACACACACACACAGGAGTCTAAGTTCAGTTCTAGGAAAGAAAAAAATGACTGCAGATCATTTAGAATCACACTTAATGATTGTCCATAGACCTAATGCCCTTTGTCTACTGACTTGGATGCCTTACATTATACAGTTTAGGGGTCTGAGCCTCTGCAGTATGCCCAAACAGGCAGCTCCTTACCTTGAGACTCCTTCATGGAGTTGTCCCCCACCCCCCCGCTCCCTGGCAGAGTCTCCTCCACATGTGCCGGTCTCTGCATTTGTCTGTGTCCTCTCCTCTTTCCCGGTAGCTCACACCTGCTACTAGATGTTTTCCTCTTCCTGAAAGTTCTTGGCTCCCCCTGACCCCTTGGTTCAAGTTCGTGAGTTTGTCCAGGGCAGACCCCCTCCTAGGCTCAGAGGAGTCTTCACAACCCTTATCCCGGAGATGAGCTACTGGTCTGACTCTGACCCACGCCAGTTCTTCAACTTCTGCCCCTGCTGGACTGAGAGCGACATAACTAGTCCTGACTGACCCACTTCTTCCCCTAAGCAATTCTGCTTGGAATAAAACCAGAAGCTTAACCCTGGATGGATCAAAGCCAGGTAGACAAATCTAAAAATATACTGACTGAGGTGTGGGCACATCACTTAGATAAAATTTTGCAGCTTTCCTGAGACGCAGATGTGGGGACCAGGGACAGATTTCACCTACAGAAGGAAGTGTGAGTCGCAGGCACAAATATAAGCAGTAGCAGAGGTCAGTTTGTCCTTCGGATAACAGATTTTTATTTACCATTTACAAAAGAGGTTGGTTGCATGCATGTTGTAAGGATGCCAAACTCCTGGGCAAACAGGATCCAGCCCAGCCTTTTCTGAAACTAGGGCTAGAAAGTGCCATTCAGGCTGAGCTCTTAGCATGCTAAAATTCACCCCTCAATACTGTCTGGGTCAGGGACTGTAGACCCCTGCACACTGGCACATCTCAAATACAGAGGGGAAAACACCTCAAAACACAGACTCAGACAAGAAAAGCACAGGCGCGTGTAATCCGCTCACATCGGTACCTGCTGATGACCTCCAGAGGGCTTATTACAGGGGAGTGTATCTGTCTAGCTCTCCTTACAGTTGGCTTCATAAAGCAGACAGCTTCCATGTACCAACCACAAGAGCCTTGTGGGAATTTTCTCCTGTGAGAAATTATCACACATTGATAAGGTGTGCTGCCGCTAGGCAAGGTATATGACTACAGAGTCTTCAGACCAGAACCATGCTACCAAATTACTTCATGGCATTAGCCAAATCATTCTTCCCTTGAGAATTCACCTTCCTCTCTCTGCCAAAGGCGGCATGAGCTGGACCTTGCTGCCCAGCTTTTGTTCTTTCTGACAGTGGTGACAGGGCGAGGAGAAAAGGAAAGAAGGGAAGGGAAGGGGAAGTAAGGGGAGGGGAGGAGAAAGAAGAGAAGGGGAGAGGAGAGGAGGGGAGGGGAGGGGAACCAGTGGCTGCTCCAGCCTCAGCACTGTGCCTCCAGTCCACAGCAATACTTTCTAGAAGAGGTGCTCCAGACAACTGGCCAACAGGAGAACCCCTTGTTCTTATGCTGGGTGGCCCTTGGTTAGGGATCCCAGTGCTACTCTTGCTTGGAGTTTCCTTTCTTCATAATAGTTTAAATATCACTATAAGATGATACAGTGTGAGAAGAGATGGATAAAAATGGAAGTCTCTGTAGATGGCAGGGCCGTTATCCATCTACCCTCTGCCCTGTTTCTTCAAGGAAGATTTGGGGACATCTGTTTCACGCTTGGCAAATCTTACCTAAATGCCAAATTCCATTCTTCCCAGGGCTTCGGGCCCAGCCCCCGGTTAGCCTGAGTGTTGACAGCATCATGGCCTCCCCTTGCCTTCATCCGCTCTCCTACAGCCCACAAACCTCACTGCCTTTCAGCCTTGGCTGGGGCTAAACTTCCACTAACCTGCTGGTCGCTGGGGCTTTGGGATCCAGATTCTAGGCATCTAGAGGCCTCTGCAGCCAGAGGCCTATTTCTTTGACTAGGAGCAGCGAGATGACAGGAGGACCCCAAGGACACACATTTGGTGAGCAGGTAACAGGGGTTTGGCTCCTTCTCAAGTCCCAGCCTCTGAAGAAGGGACAGCACTGTGGCTGGACAAGGGTTTGGGTCATGGGTTCCATGCAGCATCTCAGAAGCCTTAGCAATTCCTTGCCCGAGGCCCTGTGCCAAGCTCAATGGGGTTAGTCATTGTACAAAAGAGGAATGGCCTTAGGAGCAGACGGTGGAGAGTCGCGGGGTGGCTAGTGTGAGACGGGCCATGGGCACATTCTACGAGTACATCTTTGTGTCTGCATTCCTCTTCTCAAACTTTTGCTTGAGCTCATAGACCAGAGAGGACTGGACAGGGTTTCTCGAGGTCTTGGGCTGGGGTAACTGTTGGGGTTGCTGCGGAGTCAGGGATCCCGAGACTGTAGGCACCGTCCATTGGGTCGCTGCACTGGGTGCTGGTCTGGGCATCGGCGGGAGCGCTGGAGCAGTGGGGGGGACTGTGCTTCCTGCGCTGCTGTGGCTGAAGTTCTCGTGGGGAGCATCTTCTTTAAGCATGAACTTGGCGGCGGTCTTGGCCCTTCTGAACTTGAGCCACTCGATGCGAACTGTGCGCGGCGCCGGGTTGGGCCGTCGGCGGAGCACGCGGCGCACCGGTAAGACTTTGTTGGATTTCTTGTTGCGCCAGAAGGTGGCGGTGGAGATGAGGACGGTTAGGGCCACGATCACGGCCATGACTCCCGCCAACACGCCCACAGCCTTCATGGGGTTGTCCTTGGTCTGTATCAGGAAGGCAGCCATGGCGCCCCGGGACAGGGTCTGCAAGAGAGAGTCACCCCCTGATTGAGCTGCACCCTGCTCCCTGGAGAGCAGTGAACTGTGGGCTTCCTTGTGCCTGATACATTCAATCGCTCTGCCAGCAGACACTCCAGAGCATCTCAGACAGTTCTCAGGGGCAAAACATGGCGCAAAAATCCTGCTTTGCTGTCTCTGTCCTTAAGAGAATAAAATAGTGCTTGTCTTTGATTACTGGAGACTCCTGAGCTCAAACTGCACCTTAAGGGATGGCCTTCTGGTACCATTGAGCAGAACACTTTTTCGTCTGCCTTTCAGCATCCAAGCCCAGCAAGGCTTAGCACAGCCCAAAGTCACACCATTAATACATATAATAATATTTTACCATTAATAAATGTTGAGGGGCTGGAAAGATGGCTTAGGGGATGGCTTTTGCCTCATAAGCAAAAGGACCTGAGTTCAGATCCCAGATCCCACATAAAAATGCGGGTGGCCTGCAATTCTGGACCTGAAAAAGGTAGTCTGAGAAACCCCAGGGCAAAACAAGCAAGAGGTAGAGTAATCCAGGGTGTTCCCCAATGCCACCCCTGGGTCTGCACAAGCACACAGACACACTCAAGTGTTCTTTGGTACACCCTCCTGCATATACACGTACACCCATCCACCAAACACACACACACACACACACACACACAAATCAAAACTAGAATTTCAGCTTGATTCCTGGGTCTATGTGTTTGATTTCCCAGTGCCTTGATAGCTAGCACTGGAATCTTTTGAGAGAACCCAGGAGACAGTTCTGCTCCCCCATCCATATCTGAGCGGCAGGCCCTCTGCCCCCTCTTCCTGACCGTGGCGTGGTACCCACCTCTGTGTCTGTGATGTCAATCTTCAGTAAGGCCGTGGTGCTGAAGGAGGGAGAGCCTCGGTCCTTGGCCTGCACCTCTAGGGACCATGTGTAGTCCCCGCTGGCCGTGATGTTGTGGAGGGCATCCAGGGAACGGATGGAATTCTTGAGTCGGATCTCCCCTGTATGGGTATCGATGTCAAACACATTGGCCGGCTCTGCGTGGGTGATGGAGTAGTCTACTACGTTGTTAGGTTCCTCCGCATCCTGGTCTGTGGCCTGTGCACAGGTTGGTATAAACAGAGCTGGATTTGGGGAAGGTAATCTGTGTCTACTGGAATCCTGGCCTATAGCCTTTGCATAGAATAGTAGTACAGACAGAGCTAGTCTTGGGGAAGGTAATCTGTGTCTACCGGCTGAGTCAGCATGTCATGTGGGGACTCTGAGGTGATGGGAGAGCATCCCAATCCTCTTTGGAGTGAACAGAAAAAAGAAAAGAGAATGTGTGTGCTACTCTGACCTGTGCCAGGCCCTGTAGATGCCACACTGGCCCATTCCTAGAACAAGGCTGGGTTGTTAGGTGTGATGAACGCATAGTGTGGATGTGAAGATGCACGTTAGATGCTGAGTGACTTGTCCAAGGACAGAGGTAGAAGGAAAGAGACTGGGATTCAAAATCGAGCTTTGGGAAGACTGGCGTTCTGAGCACCAAGCACTGCTTTGAAGGCAGGCGGACCAGCTAGGTGAACTTGGGAAGCCAAACGCTCCACCCTCTGAACCGCAAGCATTTGCTTGCAATGTCTCCTTTCTCACAGGGTTTTTCTGGTTGGGAGGGAGGAGAGGGTATATAAAGTACTTTGCAGTCTATTGTCCACCGTGGGAGTCAAACAACTTCATTTTAAGCTAACTATTTAGGGCACAGGAAGGGGTGCTGAGTGCCTCTGAAACCCACCTCAATTTTCACCGGGGTCCCCAGCACCATTGTCTTCTCCTGGACACTCTTTCCAAACTGGGGGTAGTGATCGTTGACGTCCAGCAGAGTGACGAAGACCTCGGCCAGGCTGTACCGGCCCTCCATGTCCTCGGCCTTCACATAAAAGTTGTACCTGGCTGTGTCCTCAGCATCCAGGTTGGCCCAGGGCTGGGTGTAGATAAGCCCAGTGGACGGGTGGATCAGGAACCTGCCAGGCGGAGAGCACGGGCACTCAAGTCAGCTTGTATGCACGTAGGCATGGCTGCACGTACATTGATCACCCCGTACACACATACTTATGCATACATGCATGCATGCAAGCACATGCGTGCAGTAATGTGCTTTGTCCAGAAAGCCACATTGAGAGACACTATGCATTTTCTCCAAGCATCCCACCTGCCCCTCCCCAATTCTTGTAGTCTGACTCTGGGAAGCAGATCCAGCCATCTACTTACCTATCTACTTCTATGGAGCTTAACGAATCAAATCGTAGATGTTCCTGCTCCTCACTTGCAGACTCCTCCCCCTGCCATTTGCATTGCTGCTTTGCTATCCTTGCCCTCCTTGCCTCCCAAGAACTGAGCCCTGGGCTGTGCCCATACACATCTTCCCTTCCAGATACCTGACTGAGTGTATCCCTCACAGTGCATCTGCCTGTGGCTCTCCACGACTTCTCTTGACTCCTTGCGTCCTTCCTGCCTTGCACCCTGGGCTTCCTAACCTAGGCTGCTCTCCCTTCCAGCTCTCTCCTGTCCTAAGCACAGGCTGCTTTTTCTCAAAGACCCCCAAATTCCTTGCCAAGGTTCTCTTGGGACGGGGGATAGAGGAGAAGTCTAGATCTACTTACAGGTCTGCTCCAGTCCCATATATGGAGTACTTGACTTTTCCCCAGGATCCCGTGTCTGGGTCCATAGCCTGGAAAAGAGAAGGTGTTGCCTGAGCTGCAGCTGGGCTGTGGGGGCTCTTGTAGCCAAGGGAGACGTCTAACAGCAAGTCAGCTGAGTCTCGGAGGAAGTGGCTGGAGGCTGCCCTAGTTCTCCTCAGGAGTCTCAAGGTCAAAAGGTTTAGAGCAGGAAGGCAAGAAGGGGACAGCACCTTGTGCTTGAGGATGATGCACACACCCTTATGTACTTGGGAGAAGGTCATTTGGGAGAAGGTGAGCTGGCTGGCAAGCCTAGCTGGCTAGAAAGTTCTAGGTTGAATTGAGGCACTCTACCTTAATAACCAAAGTTGAGGTTCATAGGCAAAAGGACCTGAATTCAGATTCCTAGATCCTGTGTAAAAAGGCTGCTGATATGGTAGTGGACAGAGCCTGGGAAATCCCAGAGCAAAGCAATAAGCAGGTAGAGCAATCCAGGATGATTCATGATGTCACCCTTGGACTTCCACAGAGATACACACACACACACACTCACACACACATAAACACACATGCACACGCATGCGCGTGCGCACACACACACACACACACACAGTAATAGTAATAATAATAATTAGTGGAGGAGAACAATAGAGGAAGTTAGCAGACAGCAACTTTGGGCCTCCACATGTACACATATATACATGCACCCACACACACATATGCCAACATATGCGAACATGTGGGTACCCAGACCTTGTTTAAGGTCACAGCTAAGGACTGCAGGCCTTATGATGTAAACTGGACCCCTTAGCCCTAGGCCAGTCCCAAACCTACCGTGACGGCCACCACATTGGAGCCCCCCGGGGCGTTCTCGGGGATCCTGGCGATGTAGTAGTGGGAGGTGAACTTGGGGACGTTGTCATTGGTATCCAGGAGCTGCACCACAATGTCCGCCGTGGAGCTGAACTTCTCTGGTGTGCTCACTTCAACAGCAAGGAGCTGGGGAAGGAAGGAGCCAGAGCTCCGTGTGATGCCTCTCCTGCAGCCACCTGCTTCTCACCTCTTCTTTTTATTGCATTTTGTATCTTTGAACAGTGTTTTACCATGAGAGCCAGCCTGGCCTTGAACCTATGATCCTCCTGCCTCAACCTCCTGAAGTTCTAGGATGACGGGCACGCGCCACTACACCCAGCTTGCTTCCCTCCTTGCTGACCTACATATACCTTTCTGGCTCCAGGTTTCCAACTGCTCTTTTTATTATTTTTTTCCATGTGTGTGAGTGTGTGCTGTGTGTGTGTGTGTGTGTGTGTGTGTGTGTGTGTGTATCAGAGGGCACCATGTGTCCCTGTGGAGGACCAAGAATGACTTTGGGAATCATCCTGGATTGCTTCTACCTCCTTTTTGCTTCACTCTGGGGTTTCCCAGGCTCCGCCCAACAGGGCTGGAAGTACAGGAAGCCACCATTTCCACCTGGCAATGTTTTTACATAGAACCTAGGATCTGAACCCAGGTCCTTCTGCTCGTGAGGCACAGTCTTAACCCCGGAGCCATCTCTCCAGCTCTCAACTGTTTTTTTTTTTTTAAAAAAAAAACAGAGAGAACATATTTATGCCATGATACATAACTGGAAGTCAGAAATAGGTCTCAGAAGTCAGTTTTCTCCTTCTACCATACAATCTTCCGGGGTTTGAACTCAGGTTGCCAGGTCTGTAAGTAGGAGCCTTGCCCATTGAGCTATCTCTCATCACTTCTCCAAGGGGTGTGTCTGGCGGTACACGCCTGGAATTCAAGTATTCAGGAGGCAGACACTGGAGCATTGTTAGCTCGAGAGGAGATGGATCTACCTACTAAGCTGCAAGTCAGGCTGGGCTGCCTGGCCAGATTCAGCCTCAACAAACAAAAACCACAGCTACCAGGCGGGGGTAGGGGGGTGAAGACAAGAACTAAGCAGAATGGCAGTGACATCTTCGTTGTCTTAGAGACAATCTGCATTTTTAAAATTAAGGTGCATTTTTACATGACTTGGCGTCTTCATATCCCTCTGAAGTTTTGCATTTTTCATCACTAAGTGTTACTATTTCTCATTAGGGTAACTCCTAGGAATGTTATACTACTTGCTTTTGTAAAAGTCATACTTGGATGCCAGGCATTTGCCACCACACTTTTGGAGAGGTGGTGAGAAACATTAATAAATTTATACTGACGTTTGGGCTTGAGCGATAGCTCAGTGGGTAAGGTACTTGCGTTACAGGCCTGGGGAACTGAGTTCAACCCCTGGAAGAAGAAAACTGACTTGTTTTTATTCCATTATATCTTCTCTCTTGCTCTCCCTCTGACTCTTGTTTTCTCAGTCTGTCCACCCCAAATGAAAACTTGGATTTGGGGTCTTTGTTATCAACTGTGCTATAATTTCACTTTACTTACAGTAGTGTTTCAATCATTTCTGCTTTCTAAAGAACAACCATGTCCCTACAAACAACGCTCCTTTGGGCTGCTCCTTTCTAACTCTGAAGCTCTTGCGTCTACTTGTCCAGCAAGGATGTCATTCCACGCACTGATCTCATCGCAGCGGTGAGAGCCGCTATTCGTGTTTTGCTCCTGGCTTCAGACAATGCTTCTAGCATTGCACTATTTATCCTGATCCTGTGTGGCCACATGTTTCTGTGTGTATAACTGAAAACAATTGAAATAATCTCAATGAATTATTTACTTTTCCTCCTCATTAATACAAAACTCACATACTAATTAATATGTGGATAGGCTTATTTGTGTATATGTCTATAATTTCACATGGTCACAGCTGACAACGAAAGAGTATAGTTTCCCCCTCTTCTGCCAAGGTCATAATTGGAACAGATGACAGATTTCAAAGGCACATGAGAAAACAGCTGTCTAATCATTCAGTTTTTCTCTCTTTCTCTTTCTCTCTTTCTATCTGCTAACATGGCAAACTACAAGGGTAGTTGTCTTTCGATGCACGAGTCCTTGCATTCCTGGGCTATCTGTGGTGTAGGAGCTGAGTGAGGCTGAGGCTGTGAACAGTTTGCAGAAGCTGAGGGGTGGGGGATATTCTTCTTCCCCCACCTCAACTCACCCTCTGTCCCCCACATCTACAGGAAAGGAAGAGAGTATGGAAGGTAAAGAACAGGGCTGTGGAGACGAGGACACCTCGGGGATGAACTAAGGTGCTGATATGAGCTCCCAGAACCCAGCTCCCACCCTTGCCTACCCATTCAGGGCAGCACAAAGCAGCATTTACCTTGAAGGTTAACACTTTGGACTTTTCAAAGTCAATGGCGGCTGAGTTCTCCACAATAATGGTGACTTGGGCTTCATTCAGGACTGTCTGTGGCACCACCCGGAAGATGCCTCCCGGACCCACCAGTCGCAAGTTGAATTTGGCATTGGCTCCCTGGGTAATGGAATTTGGAGACAGGCAGTGGAAGAGGAACAAGAAGAGAAATGTATGATACTCCTGTCCTGAGGGACCCACCTCTCTCTACACGACCTTGACCCTGAGAAGTGACGGCCTTTCTTCCTGAGGGTGACTTGGTCAAGGACCAGACTTATCCAGGTATGAAGATTAAGCAAAATGCCAAATGCATAAGGTCTGCTCCTACGCCAGGCACAGAACATGGCAGAGCACATTTTACAGATGCCCATTTGAAGGGTCGGGTGCAGAAATGCTTTTGTTGGACGGGACATTACTTTGTTATTGACAGCAAATGCTTTTAGTCTACAAAGTGGTCTTGGGTGGGCTGCAGTCTCTCCACTCCCCCTTAGTTGCACCGTTCTTGTTTCATTGATCTGGGGACCTGTCCATCCCCTCCTGCCCAAGCTGAGGGTAGTTGGGGACCCTCACCTGGTCCGAGTCATTGACGGTGATCTTCAGGCCCTTCAGAATCTCTCCCTGGGGCGGATGTTCATACATGGACAGTTCAAACCTGTTCTGGGGTCCATTTTCTCCATAGAAGGTTGGTGGATGGTTATTGAGGTCGACGATCCTGATGATAACGGGGACCACGGCCTGAGCGCCTGGGCTCCCTGCAGAACTGATCTCTGTCGCCTAGAGAGTAGAGACAGGGAGCAACCGCTGTGTGACGGGCAGGCTCTTGTTGGCCCCAGTGATGTGATTCTGCCTCTGGGTGTTTATATGCTCGGAACCCGCGTCCTCAAGCAGGACCTGGCTCGGTGTCTTTCTTCTTACTGACAACATATTAACAACAGATGGCAAAGGTGACTACAAGGGTGGAGGGAACCCAGTTACCATGGTGTTACCTGTACGTGAAGCTCATACACCTCACTCCGGAGCTGGGCAGGGCTCTGTAGGACCGAGATGGCTCCTGAGGTCTCATTCATTTCAAAGACGCCATCACTTCCTGTCACAAAAACATGCCTGCAGGTCAGCATATGGCCACTGGAGGGAGCAGAGGAGTCGGGCCGCCCTCTCTAGCATGACCTGGTGGAGGTCATAAACTGAAATACTGTCAATCATCGTCTTGCTAATGAGGAAACTAAGTCTCAGAGGGAACAAGGAACTGGTCTAAAGTCTTGGAGCCAGTGAGGGCCTGGGATTTAACTCTCAAGATTCGCACTGCGTCCCTTCTTTTATATATAATACTGTGTGTGTGTGTGTGTGTGCACACGTGTGCATATGTGTGTGTGTGTGTGTGTGTGTGTGTGTGTGTGTGTGTGTAAGGCAAAGGGAGTGAGCACTAAAGAGAAAAGCAAGGGGAGAGAGGAGGGAAGGGATGAGAAGAAGAGGAGAGAGAGAGATAGGAGGGTCCAGAGGGGGAGACTGTGAAGCAGGAAAGATGAGAGGTGGGAGGGTTGTGTGGGTGTCCCACAATTCAGGGGAGATTTCAGGGCTGGTGGAAAGGGAAGGTGTCTGGAAAAGGAGTCAGTGCATGGTGGTCTCTGGGTGGGCGTGCTTATTCTCACGTGAGCTGCTGGAAGGCAAGTGTGCACCAGCAAATCACAGGGGCAGGGTGGGTGGGGGTGGGGTGATCTGGCGAGTTTATTACAGACTCCAGGTGTGCTGACCTTGTCTACCGAGGACCGCAGAGCCCACCTCAGGGACACATAAGTATGCTCAGCCTCTGTCCAATTGTGGGAAGACCACTCTCCTGAGTCAGTGACTTAGGTTCAAATTGAGTAGTGGAGACTTGGGGGCATAGCTGTTACCCTATCCCTTCTACACCTGAGAATACACACACACACACACAGCAATGTAATAGCAGTATCAAATTTGATTCATTCAATGATTTGATCTAGGCTAAAAACACCGGAAAAGAATGAGGCCAGAATACAGCCATTCCCAGAATGAGAGCTGCTGTCGCTATTGGGGAGCACATGCCCAGGGCGAAGGGACCACGACCCAGCACAGCCCTGTGCCTCTGGGGCTGCCAGATGTGTTGACATGAACACAAGGGTCATCTCTGCGGGCCCAGCGCCTCCCCCTCCACAGCATCTGATCATCCTGATCCTCCAGGTGAAGACACCAGGACCCAGTTCCCAGGTGGGACGCAGAGCCGCCCTCACTCACGGTTTATGAGCCTGTAGAGGATGTGGTTGGGTTTGCCTCGGTCTCCATCTATGGCGACCACCGTCAGCACCTCTGAGCCCTGGGAACACAGGAGTAGTTTCCTGAGGTCCATTGTGATGCTGGGAGTCTCTCGTATCCCACCACTGCCCCATGGTGGAAGGAAAGTTTCATATGCCCATGAAGAAAACTACGCAATGGATGGACCCAGACTGCGATTCCTACCCTGTCCCATGGAGAGGGTCTCTGCACCACTGGTCTCCCCAGGCTAGAGGGGCTTCCTGTCCCTGGGTCAGAACGTGGTTTGCCACGTCTCCTGGCCAACTCCTGACCCTCGTCCTATCCTCGGCGCTCGCTCTGCCCGCACCTCCAGCCTCCCCGTGCGGTCCTAGCTCTTTCGCCTGCATCTCCCCAGAGGCGCCTGGGAGAAGGGCAAATAGGAGACAGACTGGGTTACATGAGAATCCTCAGAACTAGGATTTTATCCGTGGTCCCTGCGGTGATATGCGAAGGGTCTGGGTGGGGGAAGACTGGGACCCAACTCCACAATCCAGTTGGACCCCCCACGGGCCCATCCTCTGGTCCGTCGAGCAGGACTTAGCTCAGGCTCAGCTCAGTGTTCTCGCTGCTCGTGCACCCTGCCTGGAGCCCCGACCCTCAACCTGCGCAGAAAGGTCTGGCCCTGGAGCTGACACCCAGCCCGCCCTGGCCTCCGCCTGCAGGGAGCTCATGGCGAGTGCTATAAATACCAGATGAATCCCAAGGAGGCCCGCGCTCCGGCTGGGGTGTGCATCACATGCTGAGGGGGCACAGAGGGGTCGCCCTCACCTCAGTCTAGATGTGCCAGGGGGAACAGAGCCTGAGCTGAAGTGGGAAGGAAAGAGGGGCGACAGGTGAGGGAAGAGGGGCGCCAGGGAGGCCCATGGGATGCACGGCGAGAAGACTGAGCCAGGAAGGCCGAGCTGAGCAGCGGGATCCTGGCTCAGGGGTCTGCACAGAGCCAGAAGGCTGAAATGGAAGGAAAAGAAACTGGCCCTCCAGGCCTGTGTGTGGCATCCTCCGAAGGGTGTAGTGGCGTCTACTGTGATTCTGAAAGAATCCTCAGCATAGAGAATATGAGTGAGTAATTATGGGCGGATTGCTGGCTTGGGGGTCCTCAGAGGTATAGGGTGGAGTCCAGGGAAGTTCCGAGGAAACCCACTCTTTCTAGGAGTTGTCAACCAAGCCTGTTGGTGGCCCACCATCTCTTTCTCCTGTCCTTGCCAGAATGGTCTCTGCGGCAGAGGCTGATAAGCATGAATGAGTGCAGAAGCTCTGGACCCAGCGCCAACACCCAGAAATGCTCCTGAGTACAAGCCTCCTCCCCCTTACTGTGCCACAGGAAAGAGAAGCAGGGGGCCTACACCCGCCTGTGGGCATGGGGTGAGGAATGGTGAATCCAGGCTCCCCTAGCCCAATGCCCCAGGGAATCACACAGGGGACAGGGGAGGCAGACCAAGAGGCGCAGCCACCCACCGGCAGGGTGTCCTCATACACATAGCCATAGTAGGGTGTTCCCACGAAGACAGGGGCCATGTCCTGAACGTCGTCCACATGGACCGTGACAGTGGCCGTAGCTGAGAACACCACATCGGCCCCTCGAAGTCTGCCCCCGCCATCCTGGGGAAGAAATCAAGTCAGAGCAAGTGGGCAAAGACCACCTGCCTCAGGAGATCAGGCTCCCACCTGGACTCAGAGATCAGGCTCCTGCCACCTCCTAGCTTTGACTGTCTCCTAGTGACAGTCTATTCCTGTGTGTTTGGAGTTTGTTCTCCATTTGTAGGGAACTTAGGAACATTAAAGAAAGGTGTGTCAGGTGTCTTGGGGGAGGGCTGGCAGCTTCCTTTGGATGCAGGATTAATGAACATCCCAGGGACATTGTGTGGGTGAGTGCAAGGCGGGGGGGGGGGTGAACTGAATTCCTATTCCTAGCTGGAAACCAAGCCACAAGCATCTCCGAGGATCTTCCACAGGACCAGTCTGAGCTGGGGCCGCGGAGCTCCTGGAATGTGACTTGAGGTCTCGCTCACTGGCAGCTGGGGCTGCCCCCCTCGGTCCTCCTGGTGTCAGCTGTCTTCAGATGGCTTGTAGCCAGTCGTTGATCTGCAAGGAGCTTACTGTCCACGAATCCAACGAGCCAAAGGGGCATCGGTGGATTCGTTCTGTGGGATGGGGGTAGATGCCCGTCTGAGCACCTGCTGAGTTCCAGCACCCGCCATGTACTTCAGAAACTGAGCTGAAGGATGTCACTATGTTTTGGGGGTGAAAGAGAGAAACTGAGGTTCAGAGAGGGTAGCCAATCACACAGCGAGGAGCAGTGGGGAGACTCAGTGTGGCAGAGAGATGGCGATAGAGGTGGCGAGGCAGGGAAGGAAGTTTCTGTGTCAGGACCACCTGATCTTACAAAGGTGACCTGGCTTGTAAGACTGGAGGGGGGGGTTCATATCATTCCCCTCTGAAGCGGGGAGCGAATGTGGCTTCCCCAGCCTCCCTGAGAACATGTGCAGGCAGGAGAAGCAGAAGCTACTTCCCCCTGTCCCCCCTCCACCCCTCCCCCTTCCTTCCTAGCCTGTGTCTTCTGCTCCTGGAAACACTCCTCCGTAGGACCTTGCCAAGCTCCAACCTGTGCTCCAACCCAGCAAAGGCTGAGCTCCTCCTCCGTGCCTCCCTTTGTTACCTTGGCAACCACAGTGATGAAATGGGCGCGGGCTTTCTCGTAGTCCAGTGTGGCACCAGCCTGCAGGCGCAGCACACCGCTGTGGCGGTCCATGGTGAACCTGGAGGAATGGCGGTTCTAGAAGAATCGGGGAGCAGCAGGGATCAGCGAGGAGCCAGGTCATCGTAGGATTGTGTGTTTCTACTGAAGGGGCCCTCTTTGCAGGCACTCTGACCTCTGGCCCCCGCTCTCCTGCCCCAGGTTTTCACTCCACCAGTTCTGCCTGGAATTTCTCTGCCAGGCCTCTCATAGTAAGACAGACATTCCCTTGGCGCAGGACCTGCAGGCGCCAGCAGATATCAATTAAAAAAAAATCTGCAGAGTGCTCTGATAGCTGGGGTTCAGGTGTTGTAGTGAAGAAGAGAGATCTGGGACCTTTAAATAATGCCAAGTATGTGGCTGTGGCCATTACAGGTGGCATCTGACAGGAAGTGGGAGGAGGTGGTGACCAGCTGGGGGAAGCTTCAGCACTTGTCTTTGCTGGGTGCTGAGGGAGAGGGGGCTTCTAGCTGGAGCGGGCCAAAGAGCAGGCCTCACAGGTACAAGTGGAGCTTTATGTGCATTTAATCCTCACAATGGTCCAATGAGCATATGCTCTCATCTTTCCCATTTTACACCTGAGGAGGCTGAGCTAGAAAAGTTAAGTAATATAAAGGCAGCTGCTTCTCCTAATGACAGTCTATTCTTGCGTGTCTGGAGTTTGTTCTCCATTTGTAGGGAACTTAGGAACATTAAAGAAAGGTGTGTCAGGTGTCTTGAGGGAGGGGCGCCAGCTTCCTTTGGATGCAGGATTAATGAACACCCCAGGGACATTGTGTGGGTGAGTGCGGGGGGGGGGGGGGGGGAAGTGGGGGTGGTGGGGGGTGAGCTGAATTCCTACTCCTAGCATCTCCAAGGGCCTTCCACAGGACCAGCCTGAGCTGGTGCGTGCATGTGTGTGTGTGTGTGTGTGTGTGTGTGTGAGAGAGAGAGAGAGAGAGAGAGAGAGAGAGAGAGAGAGAGAGAGAGAGAGAAAGAGAGAGAGAGAGAGAGAGAGAGAGAGATGGGGGAATCCTCCAGTACCCACGAGACCAGAGCTTTCCTCAGAACTAGAAGTTGAAGCTTTGAGACTCGTACGGATGCCACAGAAACAGCAGCCGCATAGAGAGGGCAAGTGGCTCCTAGAAGACCAGGAGGAGGCAGAAGGGTAGAAGGGGCCCCATCTCAGTCAGGGCTGCTTGGAAGGATGAGTGAGAACTGGGGCATTCCAAATCTGCTTATTTGAGGTTGCTCCTTCTCCCCCTTCCCTATTGACTACTCCATGCCCAGATGACTATCTTGCATCCAGTGAGGGTGAAAGGTACCCAGGCCCCCTTCAGGAGAACGGGCCGGAGAAGTTCAGGGCCGAGAGTCCTGCAAGCCCAGGGACGGATATGTCTATGGGGGCAAGTGTACAGGCCAATTCAAAGGAAGCCAGGGCAGGCCTGAGGTGGGGGGGAGATCTTCAGTCTCTTTCTGGTTCAAGCATTTGTGGATACCCTTGAAAAGAGAGGCACTGGCCTAAGGGCGCTGGTGACAGAGGTGGGGGACTTGTAGGCGTCCCCTCCCGTTCCCACCTCCAGTTGCATCCGTGTGCCCCGCATTACCTGCAGGAAGTAGGTCACGCTCCCTGCAGAGCCTGTGTCCTTGTCCACCGCGTGAACCTTGAAGATACTGCTCCCAGCAGGTGTGTCCTGAGGGTCACGGCCACAGACAAGGGTCAGTGGGTAGGTCGAGGCACAGGGGCCTCGAGCAATGGGGTCAAGTGAGTGAAGGATTGAAAAAAAGGCAAGGTGGCAGCCCCCAAAACATGTGGAGAGGGACAAGTGACAGAGGAGACTTGGGGGAGTGGATTAGGAGGAGGGGAAGGGAAAGGAGGGGGCACAGGACAAGGAGCTGAAGAGAGAAAAAAAAACTAGACCCCCTAAAGAGATAAACTGAGATGCCAATTTGCAATGAGGACACACACGGCTCATAAATGTGGACACATTTACATTCACCAGAGACCCAGGCACAGTTCAGGACAAGAACGAAATATCTTACTGCATTCTCAAGTGTGAGAATTTCTCGTGTTGGCAAGGGAGGATGGGAGAGACTATGGCTCCTTTGCCTTACAGGACAGAGGACAAGCAGCTATATTTTTGAGAAAGCACTTTGATAACACAAGGAGATACATATAAGAACTCAGATCATTGGTCTCAATCATGCTGGGCAAGGCCTTTGTCTCTAAGCTGCACTCCAGCCTCTTGAGGAAATAATCTACTCCACCTCATCCTTCTTTTATTTTATTTATGTTTTTAGATGGTTCTTGCTCTGTAGTCTGGGGCTCTAAGTTCAGGTCCTTGGAGATACAGATGTAGTTCTTTCGGTACAGGATTTGCCTGAGCATGTATGAAGATCTTGGTTCACCTGCCACCCCCCAGCATCACATAAAACCAGGCACAGTGGCAGGAGAATATAATCTCAGCACTCAGCCGGCGGAAGCAGGAAGATCAGAAATTCAAGGTCATCCTTGGCTGTAAATCCCATCTCAAAAATGAGAATAATCTTTGTGGGCTGGGGAGATGACTCAGCCAGTAAAGCGCTTGTGTCCCAGGCGTAGAGATTGGAGTTGAGTCTCAGATCTCATGGAAATGCCAGATACAGGGAGAGCAAGCAGTCAGAATCTGGGGTGTCTACAGACCACAAAGGCTGAGACCCGAGAATTTCCAGTCGAATGATCTGGTCTCAAACAAGATGGAAAGGGGAGAAACAGCACTTGAAGACTCTCTTCACAAACGCATTGCAGTATATGTGCATGTGTCTGCAAACACACACATGTTCACAAGTGTTATTTTCCTGTGCCTCAGAGCACAGAAGGAGAATACGGCTGGATAGCTGTCTGTGTTCTGGGACTACAGATGTGTGCCACTTTCCTCTGGTTGGTATTTCCTTTGACAGCAGAGATTCGGAGCATTTAAGCATCCAAACATGAGGGGTATGTGGAATCCATCAATAAAGGATGTGCTGTTCGCTCAATGGGAGCTAGTAAATGATAATTACCTAAGCTTGACAATTAGCGAGGAAGATGCTTTTGTTCTAAATAAAGTGGAAATCAGGGTACAGAGAGCATATGTTTAGTATAATTACAAGTGAGTCAGACAGAAAGTAGGAAAAAAACCCTAAAACTATAACAACAATAAAAAATACTAGCTGAAAATTCAAAACTTGACAGAGTCTTGAATCGGAGGGATTGGGAGTCGTTTTTAAAAATAGATCCCTTGTTTTTACAATAAGCACGGGCTCCCATCATAATGAATAGGCATTCTTATGGAATAGCAATGAACGCAAAGGATGGGGTGGCAAGAGGTGGTGGACAATGCGGGGGAGCTGGGATCCTGGGGCAATGAGCAGTGGACTCTACACTGCTGGCACTGGGTGGGTCCTAGGGCAGCCCCTGTGCCCAAGTGTGAACCCACACCCTGCCCACCGGCCCTCGCTCACCTCAGGAACCAACACGACGTAAGGCTCTTGGACGAACCTGGGTGTCTCGTCATTAGCATCAGTCACCAGGATCACGACTTTCTCTGCCACCTGAAAATGGTCAGGGAATTAAAATATGTGAGTATCTAATAAGACCCCCAGACATACGCTCCCACTTTCCTTTTTCTCCCCCCTCCCCTTCCCTACCTTCCAGTTTTGTTCACTCACAGAGATTATTCTTAAGCATCCACCCGATGCCAAGCCCTGTGTTCTAGCCTAGCGAACACAGTGTGATGAGGGCATTAGTTTGCAGCGGTCACGCTGGCTTGGATGTAGGACAAGGATAGGTCCAGGGTGACCGTGTGACATGCCGGGGTTCTGAGAGCCGGCCCTTCAATAGACTGATGCACGCTTTTATGTGTGCTATGGTCTGATGTGAATGTGTTCCTCAGGAGACCCTGAACACAGGCCGCCTGTGGTGGGCAGCTGGGACACTCCAGGAGCAGAAGACATCGAATCAGAACTGCAGTGGGTTTGCCAGAGGGAAGCAGTGAGCCAGGAAGCAAGGCACACAGGGGACTCAGAGCATAGAATAATAGGCCAGCAAGGCTGTTGGGGGAGACAAGCCGGGCAAAGGCAGATGGCATCTGACAGGGAGACGCCCTGCAGGGCAGCTTGGATTTCATTGCGAGGGAAGTGAGAGCCAGCTGCTGCAGCTCTCAGAACTAGGAGTGGTCAGATCTAGGCTTCACAGCGACAGCTGTGAGAGCACTTTGGATTGGGTCGGGTAGACAAGAAGCTCCTGGGGCCAGTTGCAATCATCCCAGGCACCACTGATGGGGGCTGGCAGGATACGGTGGCTGTGGGGGTGCAGGAGAAGTGAGAGAGGGTGCCACAAGGACTTGGCTTGTGACTGGGCAAGGGCCGAGGGCCAGCGACAGAAGTGGGCTGATGGGGAACAGAGGGACATTTTGAGGTGTGCAGAATGTGGGCGAGACTCCCCGAAGAAGCCTGCTGAGTGGGTGTGCTCTCTGCTCGCCCCTCTGCTTTCTTCCCCTGTGGCTTCTCTGCAGGCCTCTGATGTGAGTACTGTAGGGACACCTTCCTGGCCTAGGCTTGAGTCACCCAAGGAGCCCCAGGGCTGGGAGATGGATGACACACGGTCTTCTCTGACCCCCAGTGCAGTGCATCCAGGACTGACTGAGGTAGGACTCACCAGGTTCAGGCCGTCGGAAATGCTGATGATGGCTTCGATCTCGTCCTCCCTCTGTGAAGCAAAGGGATCTGGTCAGCAGTCTGACACAAGCGCAGCTTGGACTAGAAGCCGCATAAACCTCTCCGCCCCACGCCCCACAAGAGGAGACCTGGTCACAGGAGTTCCAGCAACAGGACAGGACACTAGCCATGTTCAAGGCCTGGTGAAGCTGCCCCTGGCCAGGGATTCTCATAGACCTAAAGGAACTGTTTGGTCCCCAACAGGAGGTGCTAATCCTGCTGAAAGGAGGGAAAGGACAATGCCAAGCAGTCCAGAGGGACAAGACCTCCTCTTTTCTTTTCCTCTCTCCCCTTCCTCATTCTCCACAAGTCTGCATATTCCAGAGTTTGCATTTGCCTGCACCTACGGTGTCTCAAATGCTCCCTGAGGCATGGTGAGACCTCTGTGAGGTCAGCGCGTCTGCTGCTGGTCTTTTTTGCAGTCACTCAGCTTCAAACCCTCTTCCTGTGCCCTCGTCTGTGAGTAGGAGGGTCCGCTGTGGAACCAGAGCAGGCACAGCCCTGCAGTGGAGGCTCAGTTATGTGAGCACTTAGAGCAGCCAGCAGGTTCTGGAGTCTCACAAAGAAAAAGAAAACCCATGGCCCACTATCCCTCAGAATCAGAGGTGTCCAGAGGGGAGACGCTTTCCCAAACCCAGACACACCCTCTCAGCCCCTCTCTAGCCCTCCCTGCCTGCTGAGTCTCTTTTGATTTGCCAGATCTCTCTAAAGACAGGAATGAAAAAACACTTTTTTTGGGGGGGTTTCTTTCAGAAACTTCAAATTTGGGCAAATCTTTTTAGTAAAATGCGTTTAAAAGATTAGCAGGGCAGGCAGGTGTCCCTGCAAGGAGCCCTATTATTCACTCTGGGGGAAAGGGGGAGTCAAGTGTTCTTTCTTAATGGGAAGCAGTCCAGGGGCACAGTCACCCTCTGTGACCTTCCTGCCTGCAGAAAGGTGTGAAAAGCCAGCAGGCAGCAGCCCCATTCTTCTCTGTACCTCTCTGTCCAGCTTTTCCACCAGGGTAATGTTTCCAAAATTGGGGTCGACAGAAAAGACGCTTCTGGTGCTGGGGTCGAAGCTGATGTGGTAGGAGATGGGATCTCCCTCAGGATCAGTCCCATTCAGGGTGTACACATGAGAACCTGAAAGAAGACGGAGTGTGTGTGTGTGTGTGTGTGGGAGGGAGGGGGAATGAGGAGGTGGGGGGTGAATTTACAATTTGTCTCCCAACTTTTCCTAAAAGTAGCAGCTGCTCAAAGTCAGGGATTTAAGTGTTTATAGAGTGAATATCCAATTCAGGGCCAAAAGGACTTCTCTGAACCCTGTGCTCCTGGATCCTGCCTGGCCTCACCCCAGCTGGCTGCACCCCACCTTATCTTTATTCTGCACAGCTATCAGATGTCATTATCAACCACTCTCCAGAGTGTGGTGTGTAATGCCTCCTAACACAGGAGGCTCAGGGCGCCTGGGTCTAACCGTGGTGGTTTCCCCAAGGTCTGAAACAGAGCCCTCTCTTTGGAGCCCAAACTGGAAGGTTCTGGTGAATGATGGGCTAAGTGGAGGAGGGCACAGCACCCCAATACTGGAACTGCCCCTTCAGGGATTTCTGAAGGCAGGTCTTCTTGTCTGATTGGAAGCTCTGGGATGACAAATATCTTTGCTCAGTCACCCAAGCCTCTAAGTAGCAGCCCCTTACAACCCAAGCCAGCGCCCCGTCTCCAGGACTGGCCCAGCGTAGGTCCCCATGGCAGCCATGACCTCCTTTCCTGCCTTTACACTGGGGAATCCAGAGCACAAACAGGGCACCCCGTGGGGAGCAGCACGGTCTGACAGTGGGCACACCAGAAGCTCTAGGCCAGAGCTCCAAGTTGCATCCCTGATTTCTGGGGAATCCCCGAGGGGACCGCGGCCGCAGCACTTACCTACAGGCGTGTCCTCCGGGAGGCTGAAGAGGGCCATGTTTCCATTGGTGCTGCCCGCTCCCTTGTCGAAGAAGTGGGGGGCAAAGTTGGCCTGGACTAGGAAGAGAACACAGAACAGTTACCCAGACAGACACTTGCGAAGTCACCTTTCAGACCCCCTACCAGTGGATAGGGGGCTCTGCTACCCTGGCTGCGGTGTTCGGATGGTTCTCGCTGGGGCGTCTGGAGAGGTATCCCCCGACTCCCGCTATCTCGCGTGGGCCCGGGCTGCATATACAATCAAGGGACCCCGGGCTCCGCGCGTATTAATTGGTCTCCGTAGGCGGCGGATAATCAAGGCAGAGGACACCGCCCGACCGTCAAAGGACAGGCTGGAAAACTGAGCTCAGAGAGGGGGGTCAGCGCCCAGGCACGAAGGTCACACTGCGGGGCAGGACTCCCTCCCTGGCCCCCCGCAGCCGGCCGAACAGTCTCCCACCCCGGGTCGGATCGGAAGCGAGAGCCGGGTCCGCGGACTGCAGGCTCCTGGCGTCCGGAGAAGCGCGCCGCTGTCCAGGGTCCGCTCCAGACTTTCCCCATCCTGTGGCCGGGAGCCCGGCTGTGCAGGTGGACGGTGCACACCGAGTCTCCGCGCCCCTCTGAGCAGCGCCGGCTCCCGACCCCCCTGACCCGCGCTACTCACCTAGGCAGAAGCGCAGCAGCCCCAGGGCCAGGGCGGCCCGCGGGCCGGGGCTCATGTCTTCGGAGGCGGCTGGGGAGCCTCGCCGCCGAGGCCGGGCGCGGGAGCTCCGGGCATGCTCTGGGCGCTGGAGGGGAGCAGAGATCAGAGTGCCCTGGCGCGGCGGGAGGGGCGCGGGGCGGGGGCGCTAAGCGGATGACACCGCGCGTGGATCTGCGCGGCTCCTGGGCTGCTGCCCGCCGCCTACGGAGACCAATTAGTACGCGCCGAGCCGGGGGACCAGCTCCCAGCAGCCGGCAAGAGGGCGTGGCAAGGCTACCTTCCCTCCTGCCACGCCCCCTCTGACCCTGCGGGGGGCTCAGCGACCCAGGATCTCCTGATCCCGATTTGTGGTGTGGAGGGAGGAGTAAGTGCTTTTCCTTTGCCTTGAGCTCAGCGGGTCACAAAAAAAAAAATTGGCGAGGGAAGGGGAAAAGGTCGGGGAGAGGGTTTTTGGATTCCTCAGTTTGGTGGGGCTCCGGCTGCATCCGAGTTTTCTCTGTTTTATGGAACTTGCTCTGCGACTTTCGGGATGTTGGTAGACATCTCTGTGCTAAGCGTTCACAGAGACTGCCTCAATCTGGGGGAATCCCTAAGGGTTTGGGGAAGGGGAGGGAAATCAGCAATGCCTTGGCACTCCAAACGGACCTTTTGCGCTTGGAGGGTGAGATCAAAGACCCAAGTGGTCAGGACCTTTGTCTCAGAAGCGTGGGCTGGACCCTCGCTCTCCTGCGAGGATGCTGAAGTGCGCTTGGGGATACAGTCTTTCTCCATTTCCAGGGTGCGCTATTCGCAGGTGGGACGGGAGATCAGGCACAGTGTAATCAAGCCAGGGAGGGGGCATCCCAGGCCGCCCTGTGTCTCCTGGCAGATAAGGTCCTCTGTATGGCTCCCTGAAGTGACTCCACAGCAAGCACACACCCTTTCCAAGGAGGCGTTCCAAGAAACAGAGCACCCCCATTTCCAATTCCTGGCAAGGGTTAGGGTTCAGAGAGCAGGAGGGAGGAGATGGTTAAATCGTTGGATGGTAGAAGCACAAGTTTGGGGCACATCTATGAATCCTCTCAGGTCTGACCTTCCTTTGGCCAGAAATATGCCTTTCTGTTCCTTTGCTTCACAAGATACTATGTCAAAGCTGGGGAGAAGGCTTAATGGACAAAGCTTTGCCTCATAAGCAAAAGGACTCCAATTCAGAGTCCCAAATCCCATGTAAAAATGCCAGGTAGAAATGGAGGCAGCCTGAAATTCTGACCTTGGAAGGTGGAGCCAGAGCAAACCCCAGAGCGAAGCCAATAAAGAGGGAGAGCAATCCAGGATGATTCGCCAAGTCACTCTTGGGCCTCCACAGGCACATGCACTAAAGTTCACTCTTGTACATTCCCCTGCACATGCATTAAAAATTCACAAAGAAGATACTGGGTCAAAACCAAAGGGAGCAGTCCACGGATCCTACATGGCGAGGGTGAAGTGAGATCACCCAGAATGCTTCCTGCAGCAGGTATCTTTGTGGGGGTGCTGAGACCACCCCACTCTCCTTGTGGGCCTTTCATTTCTCTCTCCTCTATTCACTCCATCAATAGATTTGTGCTGGAGAAGGGCAGAGAAGATGTGGGCTGCATGCCAACCGTTTCTCTCATTTAACCTGCATGGTTCTCCTCATGTGATTGCTTGTGCTTTACAGAGGAAAGATTTAAAGCTAAGAAAGGGCTATTCACTTAGCAGGCTTGCCCAGCCAATAAGGGGGCAGCGATTGGATTTGCATCCAGTTTGGACTGGCTTTCAAGTTGAAACACTCTGTGATTTAGGCAGATGGTCATAAAGCTACCGATGCTTCAGGCTCCGGGTCCTTTGCTCTGCCAACCCTTCACTCTGCTACCCCAATAAGCCCTAATTTCATACTGATGCCACATCCAGAAAGAGGCTGCTCCACTCCCATGTCCAAGGCTCAGATCTGCTAAAAGGTGCCAGTTTGCTTAGGACTGAGGCAAAATGAGGCATCCCTGTGGATGACATAAGAACTTACAGTGCTAAATTCAGGAAAGTCTGAGATGTTCTGGAATGGATGGTCACTCTCGATATGCCCTGTCCTCAGAGACCTGAAGATGTAAATGAATGGCAGGTCTTCACGGTGGTTCTCAGCAGGCACCATGAGGCTGATGTCGCAGTGTGGAGAGTGTGGAGACTCCAGGATGTTGGGCCCACCCAGGAATTACCCCAGGGCATAGCCCAGCATGTGGGACCAAAGATGGCGCTGAGAGCTAGCGTCCTGGGCTTAACTGTGATCACATTACAGAAAGCCATAATTGGCTTATAGGAGTCAACCTGCCTTCCTTACAGAAATATGTTGAGTCTGACCTGTAAGGCTTTTATGCTGTGTTGACCTTTGACACAATTGGCTGCCCATTTCGTGCCCTGTGGTCCTTTGTCTATATAAGCTGTTTTGTTACCCCCCAATAAACGAGATTGCTCTGACAAACTCCCCGCCAAACTCTGCGAACTTGCCTTTCTCCGTCCTAATGGCCTGGAGCCGTGTCCTAGTGTGTGTGTGTTTGGGAGGGGGTGTGGAGAGATGCCACACAGGAGGCTGAAAGGATCATCTGGGGTGAGATCCAGGAGCCTGGTCCTCAGGCCATTGACCCCCACAGCCTCGGATAGAGCAGCTCCCCTGACGCCCACACACTCATCACAACAGGGTGACTCATGAGCCTTCTTCCTGGGCCCCCCCGCAGGGTCCCTGCTGCGAATCCCAAATCAGGTCTTTAGTTCAGCTTCCCATAGCTTTTCCTCAGGTGGTCCTGCAGCAGCTCATCCAGTTCTTGGTAAGCAAGACTCTCGACTGCCAGTCTGGCACGCATGTGCGTTTCAGTTCACTCTGCCCAAACTCATGTGTGAGTCCACACCTGGGCCTTTACCATACATCCCGGGATACGCACAGGCTCTACCTATATATGTGTTTACACATGCAGACATGCGGGTTCTATTTCTGTTTTCAGTCCCTTTGGGTATACAGCGTATAAACATATATCATCATCATAATCATTATCCTCATCTGCATGTGAACTTGTTTGTTTACATGTGATCTTTTGTGTGCGTGTGTGTGTTCACGCACGTGCATGCTCGAGCGTGTGGGTGTAGCTATATCTGTGTCTATGTGTAGTAGAGAACACTTGATTGTATGTGTACCTATGGAGGCCCAAGGGTGACTTCAGGACTCGCCCTGACTTGCTCTACCTCCTTATTCTTCGCTCTGGGATTTTCCAGGCTCTGCCTTCCAGGGCTAGAAGTGCAAGTCGCTGCCATTTCCACGTGTTGTTAGTCTTACCTCCTGATGAAGACACACGTGCCCACCATCTGCGTGCAAGGGGCGAGCTGGCTCTCCAGGCTTCCTCTCATGCTGAGGAGGCAGTGGATATCCGCTATTCAGGCAGAAGCTGTGGCAGGTCTCCAGTGCACCTGGTTCTGCCCCAGAAGCCTGGGATGGGCGAGGCCTGATATGTTGGCAGCCTCAGCTGCTCTGTTCGGATGCCCTCTTCAATTCTCTGTGATCTTAAACAAGCGGACTGCTCTGCTGGCTCTGCTGGTTTTGGTATGTAGCAAAACATCATGGCAGAGAGCATGGGGGAGCAATATCACTCACTTCACAGCTGTGAGTCCAAAGACAGAGGAAGAAAGAAGGAACCAAGGTTCTGCTGTCAACTCAGGGGGTGTGCCCCAATAAGCCCACGTCCTTCTCCTACTTCCCAACCCCCTCAAAAGTTACCATAGTTTTATGGGATGAGGTCCAAGTCTTTAATCCATGGGCCTTTGAGTGACATTCAAACCATAGCAGTCCTCGACAGGTAGCTGAAGAAGGAGCTAAGAATGCTGGGAGTCTTGTTTCCTGGTTCCAGTGCATGCAGTTGACAAGATTCCCATATCCTTCTGTAAATGGGCAGATCAGGGAGTCTGAGAGTGAGATGAAATGGAATGTGTGTAACATTCAAAGGCAGGGTGAAAGTCAATATACAGCGATGGAGACTGTGGCTTGGTCTGGAGGGATGAGCCAGGCCCTCCTGTGAGGTCTGTCTTCCCAGCTTAGAAAGTGGCCTCAGGATTCCCTTGCTCTTCATGGACACATGGGTCTGAAAGGAGGGTACTGTCTTTAATTTCTGAGCTCCTCTAGGGGCTGGTGTCCCTGGAAGGTCGACCCCTCACTGCAACTTCTTACAGCAGATGGCTCCCCGCGGAGACACCATAGATTCCGCACTTGCTGCCACCCTATCAAGGGTGAGCTGTGTCTTCCTGCTACTTTTTATGTGTTAACTGACTCACCCCTGTCCTCCATCCAACCCCTTCCAGAATGCTGGGGGGGAGGAGATCCTGACATGGAGGGACTCAGCCCCTGGGCTTGTGTCTTTGAGTCAATCTTCCTGGATGACCAAGTGCACATGTGAAAGTTTAAGTCGGGTGTTAAGTTCTTTAGCTTTTGTGAGTAGGTTGTGAAGAGGAAAAGAGGGTGAGGGACAGAAGACCAGAGAGACAAGTTGTCGGCGAGAGGGGCTTCCCTGCACAAGGAGCGCCTGGTGAGGGTCTGGCAGCACCAGGCACCCACTGCCCATGTAGCTTGTGAGGCATGAGGTCACTCGCCTCTGTTCCAAAGTCAGTTCCTCCCCGACTGAGGCTCATTCTCGTTCCTGCTACGCATCCTTTCTCTGCTGCCATGACTCTGTTCTTCCTGGCTCTCAAGAAAAACTCAAATTTCTGATGATATTCTGGATCCTTCTAGCTTCTATGGGCCCAGTCCTCTGTGCCCCTCCTACCTCCAATATTGGTGCCTAGTTGCTGAATCCTTTTCCTTTTAATTAATCAATTTATTTTTCTAGTTTTGCAAGCATATTGAGTACTTATCCCTGCTTTCCTCCATACCTCTCCCTTCCCTTCATTAATCCATCCCACTCCCTCCTGCTTGGCCACTTCTATGGACCCCAGGGCTCCCTTAGGCTTGTCTACTGTTGTTGGGGTTTAGGCCTCTGTGGCATGCTAAGTTGCTTCTTTTTGGATCACCCCACTGTAGGGGCATTTCCCTTCGTTCATCTAGCTTTAGTCCCCACAGTTTCCACTGTACGTTCTTATCTCTCTTGAGTTTCTCTATAGTCTATGGGGGCCTGTTGGTATGTCAGCCATTATGCAGGTCTGGGAAGGACAAGTCTCACTGCAGTGAGTTTCTGGATGCGGCTGTCCTACCTTGAACGGAATGTTTTGTCCAACGGTGAACCTTCCCGTCTTCAGGTTCTTACAATCTCACTGCCCCTCTTCTGCGAGGTTCCCTAAGCCTTAGGATGGGGAAAGATTAGGTTGGCCTAATTCTGGGTGAGCATTGCCAGGTCACCAGTACTCTGCATTATGGCCAGCTGTTGTCCACTGCACTGTTCCTCTACTGCCCCAGGCTTCATGAATTCTGTTTCTTGCTCTTATCTTCTTACACACTGGATACACACAAAGACACAGACAGACAGACAGACACACACACACCTCACACATCCATATACATACATCAATGCACCATGAATCGCACAACACATGCCACAGCACACATTTAACTCCACACCACTAATGCTCACAACCTTCTTAGCTTCTCATCTTTTCCTGCCCCTCCTGTGCCCACCCTCTGTTCGTCACCTGGCGCTCCCTATTCTGTTGAGCAGTGATGGCCTCTCAGATGGCAGAGGACTGTTTTCTTGGAACCTCAGAACCCAGCGTAGAGCATGGCCATCGCCTCCTGTGCTAGTTAGATACAGGGGTCAACTTGACTATCAAAGGCTGAGCTCTGGGTGCTTACATCTCTGAAGAATTGGTAGTTAAGGCAAAGCCCTGGGCTATCCTGCAGGAGATTATCTGATCGATGTGTGCAGAACCCAGCCCACAGTGGGTGGGACCATTCCCTGAGCGGAAGGATAAAATGATTCAATAAGTTAGCATACTTCAGCAGACCCCCAGTGTAGTGAGAGCATTTTCCCCTCTCTCAGCAATCCCTGTGGATGTGGTGTGGCTAGTCCCTACTGCTCCTAATGTTGGTATGAACTCTTCCACCAAGCTGGACTATGAACTGTAAGCAAGGAAAAAAACAAAACAAAACAAAACCTTCATTCCTTTAAGTTGTTTGGTCATGGATTTCCCAGCCACATGCAGACACACTGCAGCACTTGCCCTGGGAGTGGCTGAGTAGCAGAGGAAGTGAAGGAGTGGGTCATGAAAGGGAGGTGGAAATCTCGTCCTGTAATAAGATACAGATCTGACTTGCCTGGGCCCAGCTGGCCCCAGACACTGTCCCAGGAGCTCCAACTCCTCAGTCTGACTCTCGTGGACTGGGGGTTCTCTTTTAGGCTGTGGGTGATGCAGGGATGGGGCGTCCAGCCTGGCCGGGAGAATCCGATTAGAAGAAGCTTCGTGGAGACAAGCCTCTTAGACCAGGGCCATCTGTCTCAGCTCTGGCCCTCTGCTCACGGTGGACTTACACCTGCTCCCTGGGTGGGGCAGGGGACCTGGGGGCCTTCTGAGCCGAGGCTTTTGCAGGCACTTACACTTGTCCACCTACCCCTGAGTAGGTCCTGCTGCCCTCTCCTTTTCACGGAAAAGAGAATTATCACTCCCAAATCACTCAAAGAATCCTGAGCAGCGTGATCTCTGTGTCTCAGTGTATTGGACCTACGTCATTGGCAACTGTCCCTTTTCCCCCATAAGATCAGATTATGATGTGACATAATGGGGTGGCCTTCTGGGTGTTTTAGGGACTTGTATCAGAACCCTGTGCCTTAGGTCCCATCACCAACTTTCCCAGACAGATAATGTTCCGTGCATTTTATGTGTGTTGGTTTATTATTTGCCAGTTTGGATGGCCTCTCCAGCTGTTGCGCATTGGAAGTTAGGAGCTGTTCCTTTAGGGAACATCAGTGTTGGTGGCTAAATGCCTGGGCATTCATTCTGAAGTCCCTCAGGTGCCGCAGCCCTGGCCGACCACTCGGAGTTGCTGTCCAGCACCTTGGCCAGCTTGGAAGTGTCTGGATTTGCAGCTGCCATGGTTGGTGTTGGAATCATCCATTAACATTCTTCTGGAAGGACTGTGAAGACATATAGGCTGAGCCTGGATCACTGTAACTCGAGAGGTTGGAACCAGGACTTAAGTTCCAAAGTGTACCCCAAGGCATGGCGAGGATGGTGCGGCCAGTTGAAACTTCTAGCGTCTTCTGGCAGCTGAGGGTGAGGGTCTCGGCTGAGTGGAGTCAGGTTTCAGAAGCACTACACCTGTGGGAGAGCTCCAGGCACGACCCAGGAAGGGGGCGCTGGCTTGTTCCTGCATGGTCTACAGGGTCGCGGACGGTTTCCTAGGGGTGAGTGAACACAGACAGGAGGAGGGGCACAGGAAGGCAGAGAAGCAGGTTGAGCAGGGGAGAGGGAGGAAGACAGGATTAAGGTTCATTCTCGAACACACTTTAAAAAAAATAACGATTAGGGGCTGGTAGGTGGGAGTCAGTACTGTGCCTTCGCACATGCAGGAAGACCTGAGTTCTGATCCCCAGAACCCGCGTGAATAGCTAGGCGCCGTCATGCATGTCTGAAACCCCAGTTATTGGATGGCCAGATTCAGGAGGATCTCAGGAGATCACTGACCAGCCAGCCTATCCGAATGGCCGACAGGTTTAGTAAAAGACCCTGTCTCTGAAGAAGAGCAGAGAGTGACTGAGGAAGGAGCCAGTGTAGACCTCGGGCTCACACACACGCAAATCAAAGAATCTTCTCGCCTCTCTCACACCTGGAAAGAGCCTTTCATGGCAAATGATGAAAACAGCACTAGGTTAAAGTTTTTTTGAGGAGGAAAAAGAAAATGGAAACGAAAGCAATGAATGGAAATGAACCTTATGGTCACGAGATTCACTTTGTTTTTGTTTCCAGGTTATTATTATATCCCCTGTAGTGAGGGTATTAATGGAATAAAAGACTGAGCAGGGTGATTCGGATTTGATGCCCAGATGAACTGCTTAACCAGCTGCGCATCCTTCAACAAGTTACTTAATTTCATGTGGTTCAGCCCCTTGTCTGTAGAAATGAGGACCTGTAACAGTACAACTTTTTTGGATTATTGCAAGCCTTAGCTGTGTTAGCAGACTTAAATACCACACCTAGTAATTGCCGGGTAAAACACTAGCTATATGAGAAACAAATTTGATTAGCATAATTCATCTCCTGCCTCATACATTAATTATAAATAAGTGCTAACATCAGTGTGATTATTTTCCCTACTTCTTCCTCCTACATGAAGCTGCTTTAATTTTCTGAAAGTGACAATTATAGCAACGCACAGTGTAACTTATTCGGTTCTGTCAATACCATGTAGTAGGAATTTTTTATCAGCATTTAAATTTTTTAACTTAATTAATGAAATAACGTGCGTGTGTGTCTGTATGTGCTGTGTGTGTCTGTGTGGTGCATATCTGTAATCCCAGGGAGACTGAGGCAGGAGGATGATCACAAGTTAAAGGCCAGCCTGGACTACACACTGAGATAGGAGGTGGTTCTCCCAATAAGGGAAGGGCCCTGTGGACTATGAGCAATTATGTAGCACATGTGACCCCCTCCCTAAGTGGATGAGCATTTCCATTCGGATGGAGAGATCATGCATTGGCTCACCTACGTGCTCAACCATGACTTCAGTTTCACTGGGCTCTCACTATAAAATCCATGACAGACCCACAGGCAGGGCAACGTGAAGGGTATTTCCCCCTTGAGTGCCTCTCACTCTTGGGGGTTCTTCTTCACTTTTCCTTAATAAATCTATGTTTGTGTTATCCACGCCTCGGTCAGTTTCCTCCTTGCTCTTAGGCGTGAAGTGATGAACTCAGAAGTCAACCGACTCCGATTGACTTTGGTGGCCACCATTGATATTCTCAGATCCAACCTACTGAGTGAAGCCCAAAAGAGTCCATGAAGGCTGTGTCTGTCATACTCTGAGAAGCCACATCATTAGCGAGGCCCTGCCACAAGCAAGCAGACACCCAAGCGAATGAACAAGACCTGCCTGATGGACATGCCCTCGTGGGGAATTATACTCATGAGTGAGTTCTAGAAAGGGGGGGTTATTATGCAGCTGTGGCTAATGGACGCAATAACCAGGATGAGGACTTGCGTGTGACCAATCACTGCCCTCCATCCCGCAGACAGGATGGGCTGCCAGCGCTCTCCTCCTCATTTTTCAAGGTTACTATTCTGGACCCCCATGCCCAGCTGGCACTGCTGAACTGAAGCCCTCAAGTCACCGCTCGGTCCCAGTGGGTGACCTTGGTCCCTACAGTGGAGGCTCTTGCTGCAGACAGAGATAGCTGCATGATAGGGGAGACTGCCACATCCTGCCCCCTTGACTCTGCCTCAGTGGGGTGAGTCATTTTGTTGAGTTTTGGAATTTGGCTGGGTTGCATCTCATGTCTTCCCCCATAAGCTCCCCAAGGACTCCCTTCGTCTGTGGAGACTTCAGGACCATGGGGGGAAGATGGCCTGAGCAAAGCTGCACAGATCCGTCAGCTGTGAGGCCTAAGCAGCCGTCGGGCTGACTCAGGTCAGTGCCCGAGGCCCCTCAAGAGCCAGCGGAGTCAGTGCATTGGAGGTTCCCTCAAAAGTGCATTGTGTGGTTGTGCAGAAGGCTGCACCACTGGGGATACTTAAAGGAGGCCTCCCTCCCCCCAGAAAGCTGGCAAATACAGTCACTCCAGCCATCAGGTTGATTTTCAAAGATGGTTTTGTCAAGTCGGCCCAGTATCCCAAGCCTTGCATGTTGTCTCCCTGAGGACCAGCACAGCCCCAAGAGTCAAAGCAATGGTCAGGAAAGGCTTTGGAATGAGCTGCAGCAGCTCTGAGAGCCTTTGCCATTCCAGCCCTTGAGAATTTCTCTTCTGTCTGCGAACTGGGGTATGTGAGGCTAGATGTCAGAAGCGTGATACACCTGAAATTCAGCTGTTGGCTACCCAATGCCTGGCTTTATTTTCCTTCTCACTGGAGCCGGAGGTTGGCCCTGGGAAATGTTAGGCAGGAGCACCAAGCCTGAACAAGTTTGGATGGCTGCTGGGTAATTAACAGCAGCAGAGAGTCGGGAGAGAAAAAGAAAGAAGGAGAGCACACACTCCCAGAGTCACGCAGATGCATGTACAAATGCTACATTTACACACACACACACACACACACAGTAACACAAATGTATGTACAAATGCTTACATGTACAAACACACACAGTGAGTTAACTATGCACAACACACACACCCAGAGTCACACAGAGGCATGTACAAATGCTTACATGCACAAGCACACACGCAGCGTGTAACTATGCACAGCAACACACACACTGCGTGTAGGGTGTGGAGTAGGTGCAGCGGCCTGAGAAGGCCAGCCACTTCCACGGCAACAGCAAAGGCGGTTCACAGAGCGCTGAGGGGTTGGCCTGACACTCAGCACTGTAGACTTGACCCACTGGCTGCTCGTCACTAGCCAACTGGATCACTCTTTTGGTGGAGGAGTGGGCTGAGACTCCTGGACCCTGGGGACCTGCTGAGGGGCACAGGGCCAGCACACAGTACTGCTGAGTACAGCTGAGATGCCACCTTCCAGGAAGTCTCGTCCTCGCACCTGGTAAGAGACTTCCCTCCACCGCCAGTTTGTGGCAGTGCAAAGAGGCCCGCTAGATCCTAGGTTCTAGCTGCCTTGGTATCCTTCTGAGCCTCAGTTTCCCAATCTGTACAATGGTAACCAGACTTTCCCAGGGGACATCTGAAGATAAACTGCCATGAAATTTTAAAAACATACTCTGGAAAAGAAATCCACATATGGGGGTATGTGTTTGTTTCTCTCTATGTAGTGTATGTGTTTATGTGTTACCTCTGTGCGTGTAGCAAGCAGGTGACTGTGTGTGTTTGGTATGTATATGTCTGTGGGTAGTTGTGTTATATAAATATGTGTGTGTGTGTGTGAGTGTGCATGTATTTTCATATGTGTTCATGTGTACACATATGTATGTAATATTTGTTATTATATAACATTATGTATATGTAACATGGCATATATGAATATTCATGTCTATGTGCATGATATATGTACATGTTTGTATGTGTAGTTTATATGTGTGGTTACAAGACGGTGTGTTTTCATGTCTAAGTCTAGAGCCTATGTGTATATATGTGTGTGTATGTTTGTATGCATGGCTACATGTATGTAGGAATTTTGCATGTATTTGTATACGTATCTATGCGCCTGTATATATGTGCAGTGTGTGGTTAATGTATGTAGATATTTGTGCATGCATTTGTGTATGGTTCTGTGCGCCCCTGTGTGTGTGTGTGTGTGTATGTGTGTGTGTGTGTGTGTGTGTTTGTGTGTGTGTGGTGTATAATGCGCTTATCCCTCCTGCCCTCGCCTTCTCCCTTCCCTCCTGCGGAGCCCAGCATCCACACAGGGAGGGGCTAGAAGCCAGGGCAGGTTCCAGCAGGCTGGCCTCAGTGGGGAGCTGGCTTCTCTTCCCCCTAGATTTACACCTTCTTTCACCAACTCCTCCTCCCCCAGCCCTTGGGGAGCAGAGCTGCCAGCAGCCAGTGTTCGCCTTCCACCTTGCCCGGGCGGATGCCTCGCACTCGGTTATTTTGCGAGGTGTGTGTGAGAACTGGTTATTTTTAACCCAGCCCCCGGCTGGGTGTGATGGCATGAGGAGGGGCTGTCAGCCTCTCGGGTGGGCCGGGTGGCCTGAGGTCAGTACCAGCCTGTCTCCCTCCCTCCATCTCTCTATCTCCTTGGGAGGACAGGGCTCTTGGTAGCTGGTCACAGGCTCCTGGGGTCGCAGCCCTGGAGGCGCAAGAGGCGCTGCAGCCTTGATCTCTCCCGTCATCGGCCCAGGAGCTTCCCATAACCCTAAGCCCAGGCTAGGCTGGTGCCGGGCATGGCTGTGTGGTCCCTGGTTCCACAACCTTCCCGCAGGGCTATGCCTGCTCTAAGCTCTAAGCTCTGACCAAAGGTCACTGAGGTCTAGAGCTTCAGTCTGCCCCTGGCTGGTGCCCTAGAGCTGCAAGCTGGCTTGCTAGAGATCCTGGCTGGAGCGCCCGGCTCGCTGCCCAGTGAGAGGGCATGGCTTTTCTGGGCCTCATGCTGGGACTGAGAGTGGATGTGTCTGCCTGCATCTCTGAGGACTGCCTTATCTCCCACTAAGCTAGAGCTCCCTGTCCTGCATGCCCCTACATACCCGCTGAAGACCCCCATGTGGGCCCTGCTTCAGGTCCCAGGTGGGCAATGGTTTGCAGAATCTATAAACTCTAGCCATCCTGCAGCTCCTTTCTCTGTTTCTCCTGCCTTCCATCCCAGACCTTCACGCCCTCTGTATGCCCTCCTCCTTCCGTTCCACCACTCAGGCTTCCCCCGGTCCTCTACTGGCATACTAACAAGGGATGGGTGCTTCCTCGCCACTTATCTCTTCTGCCCTTTCCTTGTTCCTAGGCAGCTGCTCGTTCACTGAGCTACATCCCCAGGCCTTGATTTTGTGACACTTAGTTTCTGTAGTGGCTCAAGTTGGCCCAGGCGTTATAGGCAGATGCCACCATTCCTGGTCCCCATACTATTTCTTAATTGCTTCTTGCTTTTCCTTGGCAAAACATGTGCGATTTGATTATTTTTTCCCCTTTTTGAGAGCCTCCAAACTCTGTGCAGATCATGAGAACAAATCTGTGTGTGTGTATGTGCATGTGTGTATGTGTGTGTGTGCATGCCAGAAACCTCTAGCTTTCAGTGTATGTGTGTGTGTGTGTATGCATGCCAGAAACCTCCAGCTTCCTGTGTGTGTGTGTGTGTGTGTGTGTGTGTGTATGTACATGCCAGAAACCTCCGGCTTCCAGTGTATGTGCATGTGTGCGCGTGTGTGCGCGTGTGTGTGTGCATGCCATAAACCTCCCACTTCCAGTGTGTGTGTGTGTGTGTGTGTGTGTGTGTGTGTGTGCGTGCGCGCATGCATGCATGCGTGAGCATGCCAGTCCTATCCCTTGGCCATGCCAGAAACCTCTCAGCTCCCAGTCCAGAGAGAGGAGGAACACTTACCTTTCTGGGTTTTAGGTTTGGGTCCAGCGACTAAGTGGCAGCAAGACCTGAGTCTCCGAGACCTGGGAGGATGCCTTCTCCCTGAGAGACAAAGGGACACAGACCCTCTCTTAGTGGGCCTGAGGCCACCTAGGATCGACCTGCACAGGTCTGGCTTGACTGAGATTCCATTCCCATAGCCCAGCAGTCAGGGAAACCCAGGATGAGCCAAGTTCCAGGAGGGATGGGCAGGGCTCAGGGCTGTATTATGCGACCTCTCAGAAGTAACAACCAGTACTGGAGGTCTTAGTGCCCACACGATACACTCTCCTCCCCTTCCTGTCTAAAAAACCTTGTCCTCAGACTTAGTAACTGTGAGACAACCTAAATATAAATTTTATGTACACATAAGTTTCTAAATCATATACTTAATACGGTATGTCCAAGAACATCAGTTAACGAATGTGCCTTCACCCTCACTGGACAGCAAGTTATACATATCTCCCAGACTCCTAAGGAAAGATATTTCGTCCTCCTTGACTTGCCATTAGATAACATTGATGGCCTTGAACTGGTTGCAAAACAGAAGTCTGATAAATGGCCTGCCCTGGGCTCTGGCATTGGGGAATTCTAATCACTGTTTTCCTTATTGTGTGACACATCCTCACTGAGGAAATTTTAGAAAGAAAAAAAAAATCTTCCCATAACTCAGAGGTAACAATATACAGGAACAAGTTTGATCATGCTTTTTGGTAACTAAAAATGACCCAATGTTGAGTATACAGAGATATATCCATTTTTTAAAAAATTAATGCTACATACATGACTTAAAAGAAATAAAGTATCGGACATGACTATTCTTGAACATGAAACTTTGGGTGTTTTATCCCTTTTATATATTTCAACATTCCCAGGCCCAATAGGTGTTAAAATGATTGTAACTATAGAGACAAAAATTAGTGGGCAGTTTCTAGACGGTTAGCTAATAGAAGACTCCCCCAAAATACTCAGCTCTTTGAATCAAAAAGATTAGTAGAAATGACTACTTGTTTCTGCAGTAATTAAAAAAGCCAAAATGTTCTCCACTTCCAAGCTCACACAAGCACCCCATGGTGAGCCCGTTGTACACACCCCTGTTCCCTTCATCTGCCTGCGGGGCTTTGCGTGCATGGGGATTTGAGATGTTCAGATTCAGACAGTCAACACTCCTTTTGTTCATTTGCTTGGTCTCAAGCATGATACAAAAAGCTAGAGAATGGATCCTGAATTTCTAGGCCGAAGGCCTCGGCCTGACGCCTGTAGGCTTGCGTAGGGAGTGCACCTGGTCTCCATATGTTTGACAGTCAGGCTGTGCCTAAAGGCCAGGGGGCCCTGGGGTACCCCAGAGGACCCCTCAGGTGCTAAAAATTGGACTGGGGGGGACTACATTGTTCTTTCCAGTGCTCAGCACTGCTCACTGCCGCTTGCTCCCCACCAGATCCTGTTTGGATGGTTCCCAGACAGTTACCTTCCGAGGACAGAGCAGCAAGGCAGAGGAGCAGGACACAGACCAGGCTGAAAAGAGACAGAAGCCTCATGGTGAGGTGGTTGGAGTCGCTCGTCTGGGGAGAAGAGCTGGCTGCTGAAGAAGGCCTCCCTGGGGCCTCTGGGGGCCTTTGTAGAGAAGCAGAGAGGCGTTCCCCCTATGGGCAGGGCACCCCAGCCCTTGAAGCGTCATAAGGAGTGGAGTTGGCCTCTCCCAAGAAGAAAATAAACCAGCTTTGCAAGAAACCAAGAGTGTCGAGTGTCTGACTTGTTACCCAGAGAACTGGAAACGGCCAGTCTTGAGCTTTGACTTCAGTGGCCGGAGCAGGAGTTACCTGTGCAGAGGGAGCCGTGGTCCAGGGTTGAACGTTAACTTTTAGTGTCAGCAATAACTCCGTCCAATGCAGGTCTTCTTGCCCTCTCCATAAACGCTGCAGGGAGAAGGACCATAAAACCCTTCCCTAAAGCCTTGGCACCTGGGCTTGAAGCCTTGCTCTTAACCCTTGTAGGTAGCATGGCCTGGAATGTCTTGAGTCTGCTGTCCACGTGTGAAATGGACACGGAGTGGTCTCTCTTACAGTCTTCGTGAGGACATGTTCGAGAAGCCCGCAGTACGGAGCCCGGCACGCACGTGACATGTTACTGCTATGTGGGGCTTCTTTTCCATCGGGAATGGTCTCTGGTCCCTGAGACACATGTGGGTCCTGGGAGCAAATAGAAGGCAGGACTTCTGAAGGGTGGGGCAGATTCTCTACACCTTGAACAACATTGCATGGGTGATTGAGAGCACCCCAAGGCCCCAGCTTGGGGATCAGTGAAACCAGCTAACCTTGGGCCTGCGGGGAATGAACCTTTGTCCATCTCTGCGCAAACCCCAGGTTCTGAAGCAGCTCCTGCCCTCCCTCCAGACCCAGCTCAGAATTTCTTCTTGCAAGCCACCTCTGGCCCCTGGTACAAGCAGCACTGGCATGTGTTGTCATGTGAAAGTGTTAACCCTCAAGACCGTTTCCTTCCCGGGAGCCCTGGGAGCAAGTGGAAGTAGGGTCCCTGAGAGTTAGGGGGGACATGAGAGCCTATCGCCCTATGTGTTAGCCAGGTTCTCTGAAGAAACAGAATCTCTAGAATGTAATATACATATAAATGAGTTTATTAAATTAACTTACAATAAAAAAAGTGTCCTTCAAAGTAGCCACTGTAGCTGCTTCGTTCTTGACCGGAATGCTCCACAAAGCCAGAAGATCCCAAGAGGGTCTCAAGCCTTTACTTCTTTGGAGGGTTGAAGATGCTGGGTACTGATGTTGGTGGAGAACAGGTGGGCTCTGACATCAGCGATGAACAGTGAACAGCAGCAAGGCCGAGAGACCAGGCTCCAAAGGCAGCAGGAACAGCAGCAACGTGGAGAGGATGAAGCTCCGAGTCAGCCAAGGACGGAGGCAGCAGCAGCAGCAGTAACAAAGAAGGCCACGATGCCCTAAAAGTGCACGATGCTCACATAGTGGACGCCACAGCAAGTGGACACAAGATAAGGGAAGAGCAAGTCCCTCCTCCTTGCACCTCCTATTATCCGGTTCACCACTGAAAAGTACCCCCACTATGGGCTGGGTTTTCCACAGCAATCGAACCAAGTACGTGCAGACTTGTTTCAGGGGTCTGTTCCAATCATTAACCTTCCACAATTGTGCCCCAAACAGTGCAACTGTCAAGTTGACACTAAAATGTACGTAAACCCTGCTTGCTTGGTTGGGGGCATCTCTGGTAGACTGAAAGTGGTACAGGACTTGGAACACTTTGGATGTGCTGACACTCCATCAGGACACCTGCCCGCCTGGCTCCAGGGCAGCCTGTCATCTGGGAGATGGCTGGGTGGTAAGTCTCAGGCAGAAAGCAGAAACCCATAAAGAAGGGACTGGGTCCCAGATTGGTACACAAAGGGTGAAAGACCCTTCTGGCTATGAGATTACAGGGAAAATGTATGAGGGGGCTTCCATCCTATGAGGGGGCACATAGCAAGAAAAGAAATTTGAATTTCTGGAAGTCGGTCCACGCTGCAATTCCCTGGGACTCTGTGTTCGCCAGAGGCTAAGGATGTTCACAATGGTTCCATGGAAGAATCAATGGCCAGGCGATAATTTGACAGTCACGTGTATGTTTTTATGTGCAAAAGTTTTACAGTCAATTCATCCAGTGAAAGTGGTTTGGGTGCAGGGTGTATACCACACCAGTCTGTCCCCTCTAGGATAGTTATGTTGTTTGGTTGTTCTTTTCCACTTAGGCTGGTTTGTCAAAAGCAACAAGGTATGGTTCCACTACAAAGGGTGTGTGCTCCTGCTCACAGAACTCAGTGGCAGCGCTGTCAAGTGACTACAGAGGGAGTGCTGGTTCTTGACGGCAGTGCCAACTTGGAAATCGCCTATGGCATGTCCCTCATCTTCCTATTGCTGAATGAGTGTTTGACACAAACACTGTAGGGGAACGAGTTTATTCCAGCTCGACTCTAGGTTACATTTGTCGGCATAGCAGGTAAGTTTGTATCAAAACTAGGAGCTGAGGGAACTGGTCATTATATAATTCAAAGGAATTACTGGGAGGGGCATACTCTCTTGCTTGCCAATCTGCCAAAACACTAAACCAACTCTCTCCATCTTATCCTTCTGTCCAGGGTTAGTGTTGTCCACTGTGGACTGGATCTTCATTAGCTAATCTCCCAGAAACTTACTCAAAACCCACATTAATGAAACAACTCTTCCTAGGTGTGCCCTTACCCCCCACTTTGCCACACACACACATAAGTCAAGTTGACACAATTGTATCTGGTACACATGGGAAATTTGCCTAAGGTTACTGGTCTGCAGCATGCGGTCTGCAGGCCAACAAATGCCACCTCAAGCGGGCATTCGTTTTTCCAACAGTACCAATCGTGTTTCTCCCCTGTACCAGTCAGCTCTGGGGTTCTCTGACTTGGATCATTTGTTGAGTGAGGATTATCGGGATGAGTGAGAAGAGGAAGGGAGGCTGGACCTGCTGACCACCCACACCAGGTTCTGACAGCTTCCCAGGCTTCTTAAGCCCCCTGCCATGAAATCAGAAATGGACCTCGCTTTTAGGCCACTTCTTCCTTGAGGGGAGACTCTTCCCTTCACATCCTCACGCATACCATCCCCACGTTGTCATTCTCCTGGGATTAGATGTTGGGGGGTTGAAAGCAGTCCCCCCCCCTGAAAAAAATCCTGAATCAATGTGAATCTGCATTGATTTAAGCAATACAGGGTGCAGCCTGTAAATTGTAAGTTCCACCCACTCCTTAGCGACAACCGCTGTCCTAGGACTTTCACTGCTTTTAACATTTCAAAGATAACTGTGGAATTCTTACTTTTTTTTTTTTAAAGGAAGAAACACCTCTGGCTCTTTAGAATATTCAAAAATCTCATGTTGAGCTGGAGGTGAAAATTAGAAGTCTTTTTTAATGAGGAACACCTGCTAGTTTTTAAAGCATATGCAGTTTTAGTATCAGAAAGAAAGAAAGAAAGAAAAAAAAACCCAGTGATATTTGAATCTTTGAATTATTTCCAAAGATGATCTTGAAAACTTGGCAGGTGTCCTAAGAAGTCTCTAGAGACACACCCAAAGGGGGACTTATAAGGAAGAAAAACATTTCAAGTCAGATGTGCCCTTTCTAAGTGCAAAGTTGCCTGAGGCACCCCACCCTTCCCAGTTCCAGTACCTGTTGGCTGGAATCCCACCCTGCAGTGACACACACCTCTTTATAGACCCCCAGAATGATGAGAAATGACTTTCCCCTCTATTTGCTTTGGTAAACTGCACAGTGGTGGCGAGGCCCCAGGCTCTGGCCTTTCCCTGGATCTGAGTTCCCGTCACTGAAGGGAGATAGGCATTGTGTTTTGTGATCCCAAGGAAAAGGCAGTTCTCTTCACTATGCAGTCATGGGAATTTCCCAGCTGGAATCGAATCAGTCATTCCAAAACTATCATTCTCTGCAGAGTTGCTGGACTTAGGCTGTGTGTATAGGAGAGAGAAGGTGGGGGAGGTATGGGACAATACAACACTGACCCTTGATCAGCTTCCACTCCAACCCAACATGCACACAGAACCCCAAAGATGGCTTCCCCTTTCTTGTTTGTTGACCTGACTTGAACTGCCTCATAGCCTCAATCCTATCCGTGGGGTCTTGCCTGCCACTGCTTTCAAAGCTGGCATATTGTGTGTGTGGGGATGGGGGTTGTTCCCCCCTGTGGATGGTCTGCCTCACTGCTGCTGTGAACCTTACCCCTACATCTCTCTCCCCTCCATCACCTGTCCCATCAGCCTCGGCTCAGCCTTCGCCAGGCCCCTGAGACATGCAGGGGCCGGGCCTCCTTTGCCTCTTCTGCTCTTCCACGGCCACTCCAGCCTGCTCAAGCACCCACGAGGCCAGCAGGTGCCCAGTGGCAATGCCGCTTGGATGTCTTTTTCTTTGGCTCACACCTACTCGCCCTTCAGTCTGCCATGGTGGGGTTGGAGGTGTGAGGTACTCCTGGGGTTCCTATCACCCTGCCTCCCCTGTACCCCTGAAAAGCTTGTCTGCCAGTGTGGGGTGGAGGCATGGGAGTATTCCTGGGGTTCCTGTTGCACCCCTAAAAAGCACAGGCTGGGGACCCACGGCTTGAACTGGCACACTTCTGACGTTTTGCTGTGTGGCCAAGAAGTTGATCTCTTTTGTGTCCTGTTCTTTCAGGGTAAAAGTAGCCGCAGCCCGGGAGGCCCAATCTCAGCGTGAGGCTAGTGTGCGCCACGCGAGCTGAATTACACGGTTGCTTTCCAGAAGTAACATGCGCAGCTTTTCTTCCTGTTGTGTAAAAGCTTCGTTAAATGTTAGCACGTTCAAATAAGTCGACTCTGAAATTCTAGTAGAGACGATGTCTGTCCAAGATAAAAAACAGAGGTGGGGGTCTTGTTCCACCTGGTAACCACTTAGATCCAGGTTTGCTGAATTCTCACCGTATGCTAATGTTAGGTGCATTCATGCTGTATTTATGGGATAGACTGCATTGTGTAGTGTGGGTTAACTGAATCATATTAACACACCCACCTTTTTTCCCCCACTATCTGCAACCTAACATGGCTCCACTTCATATCCACTTCCTCCCCCTTCCTCTCCCTCCCATCTTCCCAGGCAGCCTCCACACACCTTGAAGCTTCTGAAAATTGTAGATTCTTTGTGTATCACTTTCTTTTGTGCTTGGTTCACTTCATTTAGCTAACTCCCAGGTTGCTGCATATGGCAGTTTTGCTTTTAAGGTCAAGTTGTAGAGTCGTGCACATATACCTTGGATCTATCGGCCAGAGAGACACTCAGGTTGATCCCCCTACTTGGCTGTTGTCAACAATGCCACGATGAACAAGTTCAGGTATTTTTCTCCATTTTGAGTTTTCAGGCTGCACATCCAAACAGGATGACTAGATACCCCCCAGGATGATTACACACCCCTTCCCCTTAACAGATTGTCTCAAGCACCACCCAGCCTCCACTTACATTAATGATACCTGAGGCTTCTTTAAATGGGGGAACTTCCCTGCTGGTTAGGGAAACACACACACCCAGTACGCAGGGTGGTGATACTTGTCAATTTGACTACTTCCTGAACTCCTAGGAACTTCCTATAGTGTTAGTGGTTTTTCTTTCCATTCACTTTCCTTTTTTTTTTTTTCCTGCCTCTTAGTTTACAGGCGAAAATCTTATTTGTGTAGCTTTAAGTCATTAAATGAAGCAGCTCCTTATTATACTTCTGTCTGGAGACCCCCAAGGGTACCACCACAAGTAGAGTCCTGTATCCTCACAGCCTTCCAACAGCACACAGAACTTAGTCCTGCAGGCAGAGTCCAGCTCTGAACCGAGTAGGGTTACACGCCCCATGCGTGTAGAGATCCAGTCAGCTCTCCCTTCCCAGCAAAGCACCAACACTCGTTCCAGATCCCTGCTGCAAAGTCTGGATAATCCCTATTCTTTCTGATCTTGAGTCATGATTTGACTATTACTTAACACCAGTCTGATTCATAGATCACTGAAGTGTGCCAAGCTCTTGACTGTTGTGAAGACTGCACATTGACAGAACCCTGAATTCTCCACCCAGGTGTTCGTCTTGAGCACTGTGTCCCAAGGTCTGCTGGCCTATTAGATTCCTCCGTACTGGCTGCCCACTTTAGACTAACGTATTCTAGCCACTTACTCCTTGTCTATCCAGTTGGTAGCAAGAATTCCTTCAAGAAACACCAAATGTCACAATTTTGTGGTAACCACATCAAAGCAGTAACGCTTGCTCTCAATCTCCATGCCCATTTCTGTCGGAGTCATTGCGCTGTGGTGAGATCAGTCTATCCAGTCTGCTTTCAGTACACACCCGACTTGTTTGCACTCCTTGTGAAGACCCGTGAATCTTGTTTCTAATCATTTGAACTGGACTGAACTGTGTCCATGGGGCTACACAATTTATTTATGAGTCTCTTTAGGTCCGGTCAGTTGTGTAAGGTAGACATTTGGGTTTTCCACTGAATGTACATTGAATACTCCCCCAGTCAGAGGATAGGTTGGTTGGTTCTGGGGCCACACTCAGGTCAATGAGCTGGTGGTAAATACCTTTCCTCCCTGAGCTGTGACATGGACTGCTTTGTGACTTTTGAATTCATATGACATATCTGAAAAGGTAAAACTGATTGTTTGCCTAAAGTCTGCCAAGTTGCAGGTCAACCCTGTTCTGTGAGTGATATAAGGAACAAAAAACAAAATCAACATATTGGGGGATAGAGGGAAGCAGGGATAATCAATATGCTTGTAAAACTAGAAAATATATAAAAAGAAAACAAACAAAAAAATCAAGTAAAAAATAGGGGCTGGCCTAGCTTAGCGGGTAAGGAGGTGCAGGGCTGAAAATTTGGTTACTGATAGATAACACACATCCCTAATGTAGAAAGAACTTCTGGAAGTTGTCCCTTGACTTCCAACCGTGCACCATAGCATGCATGCAGGCACCTTCTCTCTCAAATAAAATGTCAGAACACAACGAAGTCCACACATCAAATAACCATAAGTAATTATTCAAGTACTGGATGTGTCCATGAGGGGCTCTATGAAAAAAACTCTTGTTTAGAAAGAAAAAAATATCATCCTGGTGATATGTTAACAGGAGCCAAGAATTCATTTTCTTCTACTATAATTTTAGAACTATTATCTTATCACATTTTACATAAGATTTATTTTACTCTTTATTGTTTTAGCAAAGTCAGAAAAAGTATATCAACCTTTTAATGTTGTGTGTGTGTGTGTGTGTGTGTGTGTGTGTGTGTCAAAGGGCACTGTGTGTCCCTAAGAAGGACCGAGATCATCAGGAATCATTTTGGATTGCTTCTCCCTCCTTTTTGCTTTGCACTGGGGTTTCCCAGGCTCATCCTCCAGAGCAGCTGAAAGATGCAGGTTGCTGCCATTTCCACCTGACCTTTCCACGTGGGGCCTGGGATCTGAACTCAGATCCATCTGCTTGTGAGGCAGAGTCTTAAGCCTTGAGCCATCTCTCCAGCCCTCATTAAAAAAAAAAAAATTTTTTTTTAAAGAAATCTTGTTTTTCTGTCATCAGCTTGTAACTGCCACCACTGTTGAAATCGCACCATTCTGGCATCTAGCACGGTAGAGTAACTCTGTGTTTACTTTAAAATGACGCTGCAGCTCTAGAAACCAGCAAAAGGCACAGAAAAGATTTTGGCATTTCATCTTTTACTGAGGGAAAAACCAAACCAACACTGACAACTAAAGCTACGTCTGCACGTTTAAGCCTACGGTGTGGGTTGTCTCATTCACTTTATAGGTGGAGAAGCTGGGCAGGCAGACTAATTTGTCCAAAGTCATGTAAGAAACAAGTGGAAATTCAAATGCAGCCTGGCAATCTAACTACGAAGGTATCCCTGTTCCTCATCTTACCACACTACATTATGTACTATAAAGGCAAAAGCCCAACTGCTTTCTTGAGGAAATCCCTGGTAAACAGATGTTTCAGTAGGAAGTATACACTAATCACCATCTGGTTGGAACTTTTATTATTTCATAATTAAGCATTACTTCATAAATAAGCATCCCATATGCTTTGAAATGGTTAAAATAGTTACTTCTGGATTACTGTAATAAATGTGTCTCAAAAATAGCAATTATCTAAACAATCTTACAGATTTCCTTTTAGTCACTAAATATTTATTAAAAAAACTGATCTGTATCAAAAAACTTACAAACGTCACAAGAAAGCTATGCAATGAAGCAAGCAGGAAGGAGAGGAATTCTCATGGAAACTAATAAAGCACACCTCCATTACACTTTTCATTCTGTTTATCTCCAAAAGATATTTTTTGGGGGGTGCTCAGACAGAAAGAAAATGCAGAAAATAACTTTTTTTAATCTCAGAATAAATCATACACAAGCTTTGCTGACAAACTGTCAAAGCTCAAAGACATGAGGAAAGCAATCACTATTCAATTAGCCACTTAAAAATATGCAACAAACCTCAACGACATATAAATATATTTGAAAAATAAACCTCATGCTTTGAAGTACTCTATCTTTAGATTAGTTTGAGGGATGTTTTGAAGACTTCACAGTAAAACTCTGTCGTACCACCAAGGATCCTAGATCTGACAACACTCGCTGTCCTGACAGTGAGTGAGCATTGTTGTAAGAGCCTTGAGAAGCAGAGTGGGAGGGAGGCCCTGTCCGGCCTCACACCAGTGAAAACTACATCACTTGTGTCTTCACATTCCCACCCCCAAAGTGCTATGTCCCAAGCAGCCAAAACAAGGCTGCTGATAACGTTACGTTTTCTCTGACATCCATGATTGTACTTAGACATTACTCATAATATTCTGCACGCTCCTCAAAATAGGAACCAAATTTTGCTCATTTTTACTTAATAAACTGAAAAGAATGAAATTCTCATAACATAAATCCACATCATGAAAACTTGTTTAAATTAATCAAACATGACAGTTAGAAATGCATGCGCCTATTGTAAGAGAACGATTGAATTTATTCTCTAGGAGAAAAAGCAGGCCTGAAGGGTTGGTCATGTTACTGGCAACATCTTAAACATGGTGACGTAGTTTTCTAAACTTCAAGGAAAGCTGCTTGCACAACTTGACTACCTGCCCATCAAACAAGCAAGACACCCAATGCAGAAGAGGGGTCAGAAGTGGGCCCCTCACTTCTTCCTGTTGCTTCCAGTTGCTAGCATGGTTGCAACTCGCATAAATATATTTAATGTGTCCATGTAGATTCCCATCATCCTAGAAAAGAAAAGAAAGCCCATTATAGATGATGCAATTCTAATAATGAAGACAAAAAAGGAAAAATATAATATTCATTGTTTGTCCTAGCATTATTAAACATAGAACTAAACATATACTAAACACAGAACAATACAGAGAATAAATATTAGCATGACCTCTGCAAGGATGACTTGCAAATTCATGAAGCGTTCCATATTTTTAAAAAAAAAAAAGTGGGGCTGGAGAGGTGGCTCAGGGGTTAAGCCTCTGCCTTGCAGACAGAAGGTCCTGAATTTGGATCCTAGACCCCACGCATAGACGCCGGGTGGAAGCGGGAGGGGGGGGTGTTGTGTTTCTAGTTCTGGTAGGGCGGAGCCTGTAAATCCCGGGGGAGAGTAAACGAGGAGGAGGTGGAGGTGTCCAAGGTGGTTCCCGAATTTGCCCGTGGTTTTATATATATACACACACACGCACAATTGAATAAATAATAAAAAAAATTTAAAAAAAAAGTGGACTGGACGGATGGTTCAGGGGTTAAGACTCTGTCTTGCAAGCAGAAGGTTCTGAGTTTGGATCCTAGGGTCCCACATAAATCGCCAGGTAGAAATGGTGGCAGCCTGTTTTTCCAGTCGTGGTGGAAAAGCCTGGAAAATCCCTGAGTGAAGCAAGGAGGTAGAAGCAACCTAGGATGATTCCTGAAGTTACCCTTGGTCCTCCACAGGGACACACAGTGTCTTTTGATACACACACACACACACACAAATATTTTTTAAAATTGTGATATTTAAATATCACCCTAAGGAAGCCACAGGCCAGGAAAGTCATGGCTTTCTTTCTGCTAGACTGATCTTTTAACTACGAAAGACAACTTTTAAAAGCATCATCCTATTCTCTGACATCCTGTTATGAATATAGTATCTCAAAAAAAAAAAAAAAAAAAACACACACAAACCCTCTGGGTGCTAGACAATGGAATAATCAAAACAAACCAAAGAAAGACTTTTATAAAAACTTGCTAGACAGAGTCTGACGTTTTTAAATATAATATGCTCACTTCATCCCCTTGAAAAAAGCAAGTAAAACCTATAAACTTACAGCAACATTTTTAAAGATACTACATTAAATTTTATTTTTAGATAAAGGAAAACATATTACTTAAAAATATAACAGACATTGTGAAACTTTAGAAAAGTTTAAATAAAACACTTAGGGAGAACTCTAGAAAACAGAATACTATTTTATAATGCTAAATGTCAACTAAACGAGTATCTGTAAAATAGAGCACAGCAACAAACATTCAATGTTTAAAATTTACTTTTTTCTCTCTCAAATGTCAAGTCAATAATATATTTTCCAGAAAATATTTGTGATCACATAAATATCTAAATGTTTAATTTACTTAGCCACATTATTATCATGCTTTTCTGGATACAAAGAAATTGTAAGTAGAAAGTACAGATCACAATGCAATAAAAGTAGCAAAATTTGACCAAGTTTTAAGTCTTGTGAGATCTTATCTGGAAACATGGTCTTTCGTTGATATAATTAAGATGTGAATTAGGGTAGGTCATCCTGTAGTAGGGGGCCTGGTGGCCTTGTAAGAAAGGGAAAAAGACAGAGACTCACACGCATGGAGAAAGGTGAAGGAGGTAGAGAATGAAACAATCTATTTGCAAGTCAAGGACTACAGCAGTGACAGAGAGCTGAGAGACACTGCAGATTCTCCCTCAAAGTCCCCAACTCTGCTGACATCAGAATTTCTTACTTCTGGATTCCAGAACTCTCCAGATATTTTTAAGTCACCTATCTTAGGCTACTCTGGTATGGTAGTATCCTGCAAAACTAACACAGACAGAACAAACAAAATGAACAGATGCATTTCCATGTTAACAGTAAGGATCACTTACGAGTTGATGGGATCATATTTCTGGGCTCCATGCACTGGTATGATTTCTGCACGTTTGATTACCTTCTGAGTATCATACAGAAGGAACATGCTGAAAAGAACCAATCCACCGTACATTGCTACCGAGTACAAAGTCGCACCAGCCACAGTGGAAGGCGGAAGAAACATCGATCCTGAAGTCAAAACAAAGAAAAATCAGAGCTTACTTTCTATTACACAGAGCTCCCTATAACGGGTTTGTAATTTACAAACCCTTGAGTACATGCATTATCTAATCTTATGTACGTTAGGACAAAAATCATGATGCTCATTACTACCACATTACATAAAAGTTCTTGCAGTAGAGCAATTTTTAAGTTTTCTGGATTATTCCATAGGTTAACCATATGCCAAGATTTTTATGGTGTCAAATAATAAAACATAATCCAATTAGCACATATCTTTTACACAAATTACATGGCAATTAATGAAATGAATTAGGGAAAGTACTTCAGGATGCAGAGCTGAGAACAGCGACTCACCCAGAGAGGACACAAAAACAAGGCCCAGGCCCACTCCCAGCGGTGCTCCCATGTTCAGAAACTTCTCACTGGGTGCACACATGGCTACAGTGGACAGGCCTCCCACGATGCCAGCGGTGTACCATGCAGCTCTGACAAGAAGTGGGCCCCCTAAGATCGTCAGAGGAGCTACCACGGCCCCCATCACACCTGGGGAAAGAGCAAGTTAAGTATTTACTAAATACTTATATTAAGCTATAATGCCAGCAGGCTCTGCCGTTACATGATCCTGCCCTGCAGACCAAACTGTGGCTATCCAAATTCTCTACCACAGCACTAGTCGTAGTCAAATAATTACAACCAAACACAAATTCCAACCCACATGTTTCAGTAAAGTTATAAAATTCTATGCTGCTCCCTACTGGGAGCTAAGGCTACCAGCAGTTTTCACATGTATACAAGAACTGACAAACCAATACACTGAAGACCGGACCACAATGAATGTAAGAAGTGTGCATGATGGCAAACTGAAAATTTAGGAATTCAGGAAGATACTGTTTTTGCTTCTTATGAGAGAATGCTACGAGAGCTTATATAAAAGTAATTTCTTAGTTGTTAGCTATTTGTAAACGCTTTCCTAAGAATTACAATGGTAAGTTTATCACTAATGAACAAACATAAATGAAATTCTCCAATTGAAAAAACTGGCGCCATAAAATTATTTTAATGTAGAAACAATGGAAAAAGGAGGGGGGAAGAAATTGGGGATTAAAGTGTTAAAATATAAATTCATTGTATTCCTGTATGAAACTCTAGAAGAATAAAACAAACCAAACAACAAATGTAGAAGGGCACAATCTTTAGCAGCAACTAAAAGACAGCATACCAGAATGAAGCAACCAAGCAAGATGCTTTGGGCCGGGGCTCTGCTCATACGGTATACTCTGTACAAGCATTGCAGCTCCAATCATGCCTGCAAAGGTCGCACCAATTGTCTGAAAGAAAAATGGATTCTTAAGCACATCAGAAACCTACAATGAATCACTTCTCATGAGCTAGTCTTTGAAAGATCCAGCAATAAGCTGGATCATGTGTTTTTCCAGTACCTCTAAGGTATCAGGGACCATTCAGGTTAGGCTTTATTGGCAACAGCATCCCCTACTGGTACACATGAGGTTTTGCAAGTAGGTGAGAAGAGATTTTCATTTAACAAGATAAGCCAAAAAAAAACCAAAAACAAAAAACAAAACCAACCAGGTTAGCCATGAAGTTATATAGGCTCTTATTTGCCCACACTTTTCAGATTCCATTTAGCAACTGAAGAAGTCAAAGCCATATATGCAAACTGTTAATCAGTAAGTTGTAACTTTTTTTTAAAAGGAAATTTGTATTTTGAACAAGGATGATTATCCTGTGGCTCTTTTATTTAGTATACGTGTGCCACTGCACGGGTAGGAAAGTCAGGAAAATTTTCCAGTGTCAATTCTCTTCTTCCCACTGTGTCTGAATTCAGGATTGAACTCATGTCATCAGGCTTGTATGGCAAGCACTTTAACCTTTTGATACATTTTGTCACCTGTCAACCCTGTCCTGGTACATCCTGTCCCATCTCGGTGCAGTTCCATGCCTGATTTTACAGGAGTCCCAGGGATGGGAGGTAGAAACCAGAGACTTCCCCAGATGCTCACAGGCATCAAATCTTTCTTTCTTTCCGGTACTGGGACTGAACAGTGGGGCTGCACACATGGTAAGCAAGCTCTTTATCACTTTGCCCTGTTTCATTAAATCTTGATCTTTCCACAAAATAAAGGAAACAAACAGACCCTTGAAACCCCAACCCCCCCCAAAATCCAAACCAACCAAACAAAAATAAATAATAACAATAAAAAGTGTAGCCAACTTACCAACCAAGAGCCACTCATCATGAAATTCATGAGAGCAGGAGTTCTGGCTACTGCCAAGGCAGACAAAGCTGTCAATCCAATACTTCCTGCTAAGTACATATAGGTAGAATGAATTCTATCTTTCACATATTGAGGCCAAATTCTGTAAGAAATACAAGAGCATAAGTTCATCAATGATGGGTATAATTTCTGACTAATCTAAATTATTCATTAACTAGGGGACTCTAGGATAAATTACTTTAAATTCCCAATCTCAGTTTATTTATCACACAAATAATTATGTATTACTTGGAGTTACAAGATTAAATGATCTAAATCATAAATGTCTGGTATATGTAAAAAACAACATTTTCTCCCTACTGAAATATATAACCCTGATAAAGGATCTTACCTAGTCATGTAGAGAGTCTGGCTATATTTGAAATGATGAGACTGAAAATAACAAAAGTTTTTTTTCCCCCAACTAATTTGTGCTGTACCTTACTTTTCCCAAGCTTAATTTCCCATGCTAATTGCACCTATGATTTAGAATGACTTAATTCAGCCACTTGCAATTAAGGATGTGTTGCATGCTTACAATACTGTAAAGTTGTTTTTTCTAACTGACCCTTTTGATATTGTCAGCTGTCTTCTGATTTAATTGTGGTTTCTAGCTGGACTAACCACTTCCCCTTCCATCTTCTGGAGAGTTCTTTCTAATGTGAACCTGCTCTTGACTTCCCAGATACTATGAAGAATTGTGGGATTGCCTGGGAATGATTTACTTACACAGCCTTTTCAATAGCTCCAATTTCATTAGACATTCCCAAGCCATAGTAGCACAGTGCTCCGAGACCAAAAGCAGCCCCGCCAGCAACAAACCACCTTCCCATCTGATCAACTGGAGAACACAAGGGAAAATGCACATTAGTTACATTTCATTTAAACTGTGAGGCAAGGTCTTTAAAACATCCAAGAGGGCATCAGGGCACACACCACGCTTCTTCACAGGAGTCACATGGAAGATTCAGGGATATGCTCAATGTTAGGAGACCAAATGAAAAGGGCACTTCCAAAACAAGGTGTAATAACCACTACAAAAGGAGGACCAGTTAGGTGCATGGTTTTTAATGCACTTAGGAGGCTGAGGCAAAACGAAACGAAAGGAAACGAAACAAAAGACAAGTCTATGGTCATCCTGGGCTCCATAATGTGTCATTCATTCAAAGTGCACAAATAGGCCTGGAGAGATGGCTCAGGGGTTAAGCCTCTGCCTAGAAAGCAGAAGGACCTGAATTTGGATCTTAAAACACCAAGTGAAAATGGTGGTGGCCTGTACTATGGGCTCTGGAAGGCGAGTTTGAGAAATCCCAGAACAAAGCAAAAAGGAGGTAGAAGCAATCCAGGATAATGTCCAAAGTCACCCTTGTCTTCTACAAGTACTCATAGTACCCTCTGATACAAATACATACACACAGATAAATAAAATTTTAAAAAAGGAAATGCATAAATAAAAAGATTTTAAAAAAGAAAAAAGCAATGAGAGAAATATCAATAATCAATCATAACATGATATTTCACAGGAGTCAAGAAAGAGAACAAAGAGCCTTTGGTATTTATGATATAGACAAGGGAGAAGATGCTTTAATTCATCAACTCCATGGAAACAGAGACTCAGTATTACTGTGCAATACATGATCTGTGCTCTGTGGTCAACCTTCAAATCAAGACGTGCCCTAAGAGGTTCTCATTCCAATACTAGCCAATGGCATTTTTTATAGCTGTGGGAAGATGAATGATCTAGTGTCAGAATCTATGAAACTGAACCAATGGCTTAAGAATATGCCTTTCTCCACAGGGGTTAAGCCTCTGCTCTGTCTCGAAAAGCAGAAAAGTCCTGAGTTCAGATCCTGGGGCCCACGTAAAAATACCAGATGGAAATGATGGCACCCTGTATTTCCAGCCATAAAAGGCAGAAAGATACAAAAAGGAGGTGGTACGAACCACGTAGACCCCTGAAGTCACCTTTGGGCCTCCAGAGGCACATACAGTGTCCTCTGATACAGGTACATATTGTCCCCCCCCCCCAAAAAAAAAGCCTTCTTGAAAGGACCTGAAGAGTTCAAGGACTTTCCTGCATGGGTGGCCTTTTATGAACATCCATTTTGGGTATTTGCTTTTTACTTGAGGCACAGTCAGACATGACATGTTTGAATGAAGATTCCACATAAATTCAAACGAACTTCCTTAAAAGGCTCTATTTTTTTTTTAGGTAATGGTATGATGATGTTTTTTTCAAAGATAGGTGAAATTTAAAATAACTGGGAATCACTGAACCTAGTGCAAAGTACTGATATTTTGGGGGGACTACCAGATCCCTGAGAAAAGCAACATGACCCTTCTTTTAGATAATGTATGTATGTGTGTGTGGCGTGGCATATATTTTTAGGGAGCTGCCTACGGACATCTTAAAACATACCCATTAAAACAAAAGACTACCACCTACTTTTAAATACTTTTTCCATGGACGGTTCCAATGCTGCCTCTTTTAGTTCTTGGCCGGTTTTCCCACGGCGGATTCCAATTCTTGTCTTGGTGGCATATTCCTGATATATACACAAAGACATGTATCATACATACTAACAGTACATTAATAAAATACTTTTTTATTCCAATGTAATAGTAGTAAGGTAATAATATTAAACTGTAAATTGAAACTGTGCCTCATCTTTGATATGATTCATGAAATTGAAACTTCTCTTGCCTCATGCACTTTACTGTGAAAACACTTTACTGCTAAGCGACATTCTCAGCCTTTATAGTTCCCTACAGTTCAATGAACTCAAGGTCTCTGTCCTGAAAATGAAGCCAAAGGGAAACATGACCACTGCATCTATTTTGGCTCTAACCTAGTAGTGGAAGAATTTAATTTGAGAAGTAAAATGCTGTCTTCTTTAGCTCTTTCAATCACTTCAGACTTGAAAACTTCCTTGCTTTTATTTAAATTCTAGACTGAGAACTATTAGTGGGTCATGGCGGCACATGCTTATAATCTTGGCACTAGGGAGCATGAGGCATGAGAACCACTAGCTGACAACCAACCTGTTCTACATACTACAATCCTGCTGCTAAATAGAAAGACGCCTACTGCCAACAAAGTGGCTTTTCTCTCTAATCTGACAGATTTTATCATTCTGTAAGCAAATGCAGTAATAACATCTTCAGTAACTTAATCATTTATTATCCAATTTGTAACATCTCTGATTCCTAAGCCTTAGATCACAGGCCCCAGGAACAATCATTTTATTGTGCTACAGTGCTCAGCTTCTCAAGGATTACTCTCAATTTGAATAGAACTCCCAGATCTCTAAGTTGTAAGAACTCTTTTTATCTTTCATGTGAGATAAGAAGGGATAGAACGATTTGGAGGAAAGCTGGCTAGAGACTACTGCTCCAGTAAATTACTGAAAGCAGCAAGCTTCATATTTTGCTATCCCTGCCAACCTGAATAAATCTCTCAGGGGAAAACAAAAAAACTTCCCCAAGTTCTCAAACAAATAAAAAGCAAAAAATGACAATACAAAACATTCATATTATCTTTACCCTGCTGGGTGTTAAGAGCCATTGATTCTTTGTGATGGAATTCTTCACAACTGGGGAGGCCTTGGTGAAAGTTGGATGGAAAACTCTGGAAGGTAGTGTCCGGAGACACACAAGTCTTGCAGCCAGCATGATGATGTACCGGGTTTACCAAGCAGATCTGAAATACTAGTTAGAGAGAAACAGACAAACCAAAACCCATTAATTAAGTGAAGGACAGAGAAGTGCCAGAAACTAGAACAAACTGTTTTTCAGTAAAAAGAAAAAAAACCCCACAATGCCTTAACTTTTAATGATGAATCCCCTGCTTTTCCCTTTGAAACCTAACTCACAGAATCCCTTTTGGGATGCAATCACTAAAAGAGATATAAATCCTAGTTTTACAGGCAACATGATATATAACACTCTAAAGTAAGAGAAGTATCAGCCAACGAAGAGATGATTAATTATTTGAGATCATGCTGCACAAGATTAAAAGACATCAACAGAGGGCAAACATAAATTTCAGGTACATATGTCAATTATATTTCAGGGTAAGGTATTCAGTTAACCTCTCACAAGTACATAAGGGACACTGAATCTAAACATAATTACCCAATCAGGTTTCCCTTCTAAAAACTGAACTGTCTCTTGGAAGGTAACGCCTGACAAATCATCAGTTGAAGGTCTTTCTGTAGCGTTAAGATGCTCACGGTAGTGTTGCAGTCTGCCTGCATGTTGCTGATAAATGACCATCAAATGGCTTAAGGGAACAAGGGTTTATTCTCTTATGATTCCTGGTTACAGTTTTCAGTCCAGCTTGAAGGGAGAGCATGCACTAACACCAGGACCGAGGGAACTGGCCACACCATCACTGCATAACGGCTGAGAGATGGACAATCCTTACTTTCCAGACCAGCATGTCTGGCCAAGTGTACACAAAGGATGCCGACTCTCTCAACCAGCTCTCTGTGATTTATCCAGGGCCTAATCCCACCCACCATGGGCTGGGTCTTCCCCAGCAGCTAGACAATCTCCTTCAGGTTTGCTCTGGGCTTAACTCTACAACTGTGCCCAGAGCTCAAATCCTCAACAGTCAAGTTGACACCTGTGCTTAACTATGACAGGTAGGAAAGGAGACAGTTAAGGGTAAGTCACCCGGGGCTGGCACATAGTCAATGGCTCGGGCTGAATTAAAGCAAATGTTGACCCTTCTTTGTCTCATTTCCCTCATTGAAATGTAAGAAAACTGGCCCTACAAAGTGTTCTCAGAGTAGCTGTGCGTCTTTGAAATTGCCTAAGAATTGTCTTCAATGAGCTTTAATCGACACCCCAAACTAAGAACGCTTGTTCTGAGATACCCGCGTCTCCTTCCACGGGAAGCAGGGGGCGGGCGCCGCACTGCGCACCTGACCTTGGAGGAAACACCGGGTCCTTCCGGGGCTTGCGAGCCATTGCGTCATCTCGGCCCGAGCAGGGGGTCTCCGCGTCGGGTCCGCCCCGCGCCCACCGGCCACACATCTTAAGTGACCTTGGAGGGTGTCAGACCCCTGAAACGGGGATCGCAGCAACTACCACCGACCCTAAGCGCTTCCGCGAGCACCGATGAGCTCGGCTCCGCGTCCTGCACCCAGCTCGCCACCCCGCAGCCCTCCGATGTCAATGTCACCCAGCCTAACCCTCCCGCCCCGGCGGCTCAGGGATCCTCATTTGCCTGAATCGCGGCAGCGGGGCTCCCGCCCGGGCGGTGACTCAGCATCTCCCCGCGCAAGAAGCGGCGACCGGCCAGAGCGAGCCCGGGGGTCCCCGCGCGGCCTCCTCGGGGACGGGAGTTGCTCGCCCGGCCCGCGATCGCGACCCCGCCGCGCGGCCCGGCCGTGGCGCAGCCCGCGACGCCGCCGCCCCCCGATCCTGCCGCCGACCCCCGGATCCTGCCCGCCGCCCCCCGATCCTGCCCGGGGCTGCCGCGTGCCCCGCAGATGAATACCTCAGCTCCCCGGCACCGCGCGGCTCCCCTTCCCGGCCTGCGAAACCGCAAACGCGCGACCTCCCTCCGTCCGCTTCTCACCGCCTTCACCCGGCTCGCTAAGTGACGCCACATCCGGACACAAGGTAAATAGCACAAGTAGCCAATCAAAAGCAGGCATCCGACGGAAGGGCGGGCACAGTGGGAAGGCGGGGCTTCGGCGTTGTAGGCGGGGCCCACGGAGCGGAGCGCGCTCGGAAACGTCACAGTCGGCGTCCATTTTGGCTGCGGGCTGCGAAGCTGAGGCGGCCATCTTCGCTCTGGGCAGCGGATCTTTGTCCACTTCTTTTCCTTGTAACCTTTTCACTCGCGGCAGACACAAACATTTAAAAGACGGAAAGTTAATTGTCTCATAATGGGAAACTCCTTTTCTTATTGCCATAAAAACAATTTTTAAAATGGTGACAAGTTTTGACCGGGGCCAACCCGTTTCTTGCGTCTGACATCACAGATTGGTGATTCTAGGGTTTTTTTTTTCCTAGTTTTTTTTTTTTTTTTTTTTTTTCGTTGCCTTGGAAGCGCTCAACAGAATTTGTTTCCACCTTCAGTGTATACCTTTGTAACATACCATGTACAAGGTATTCTGATTCTTACCCAACGTTTTTGTGCGGATAATTACAATGCTAACTTGGGGGAGTACTTTGTTATGGGAGAGCCAGTTTTTTTGGGGTACACAGGGGACATTCTTTTTTCAGTACGTTTTTTCACTATTGCTCTATTATCTGAAGCAATGATTCCTGGAGGCTCACTGTGAAGGTGCCCAGTGATAAGGATGATTAATATTTAAAACACGTGCCCTTAAGGCATTCACTTAGTTGGAGCTGGAAACTAAACAACTAAAATGTTTGAAGTTTAAATTCATGAAGAAAAAGGGTAAAGCCCTAGAGGTCTGCTACTAGAGATAAGATGATTAGCACCGCGTAAAATTTATGAACCTTGATTATCTCCTAAGCAACTGTTAATTGTGATTTATGATCATCTAACCAGGTAAATCTTGGCACATGTATTGGCTTGCTCTTTATGTGGGCAATAAAACAGTTTGACAGCAGAGTTGTTATCTCCCTCCTCTGAAAATGCCTGGGGAATCTCTAGAGAAATCTCTACCTGAAGATATGGAATAGATAGAGCTTTAGTAATTTAATCTCACTTTAGATCTTCACCTAATTTGATTAGCTAACGAGCATGATCTCCGATTAGAGATCTCCGATCTCTTTCAACTCATAATCCCCCCCCAAAGCTTTTTATTAACAGAGAAAGGGTTTACAATTCAATTCCTGAATAAGCAAAATTTATAAGCCCATGACAAGATTGTTCCAAGATTTCAATGAATTAAAGCATATCCTCTTTGTATAGGAAGCAGAGTTTTCAACTTGTTTGACTTTTTCTCTAGTTTGGAACTTGATATTGCTGTATCCATTGGATGTCAAGTTCTGGATCAGGGGATGAACTTGGTGACATTATGAGAAACATAAATTGTCCTGCGGGGTGGATAGGGATTCAGTGGACTAGACCAATAATAAGTTAGTTGTAATTGTAGAAGCAGAAGGTGAAGATGGCTGCAATTAAGATGGTAGAGGGACAGAGACGTTTATGACAGACATTGCTCAGGTAGGATTTACAGGATTCAATGGCCGGTTAAACTTAATGAATCAGAGGGAGGTGCCCTGATTATGAGTGTGGTGTAGTTGGGTGGATCAGTACACCATCAATTCAGAGAAAGGTTACGTGGAAGAGGTACAGATGGCAGGGAAGCAGATAAGAATTAAAATGCAGTTCTCACCTTCTAAAATCTCAGTGTTCGGGAAGATAAAAAGACTTGAATTATGCATTGCAGTGCTTCATATACACCATCATTTTTATTGCAGCCTGCTAACTGCTTCTTCTTTATGGCTGAATAAAACTCCATAGTGTGTATCTATTACATATTCTTTATCCATTCGTCTGTTGACAGGCACACAGGATGGTTCCGTCACTTGCTGTTGTGAACAGTGCTGCAGTAACATAGATGTATAAGTATGTTGACTTAGAGTTCTTAACGAGAATCATTGTGACTGGAGGCCTTAAAAGACTTCGGGCAGGGATCAGCACAAGCCCGAGACTATGATTTTAATGCTCAGAACTTGGGTGGGGTGACTTAAGGTTACAGGCATCTCCCTAAGAGCACTTTCTCAGATAAAAAAGCAAAGAGAGCCCAGAAATAAGGTTGAGGGAGTTCTTAGTGGAATCACTCATAGGGAGGATCGTCCCTGTGTATACTTGGTGAAAAGGGCAAGAAACTGAGAAAAGAACAAAAAATTGGTTGCCTTGAGTGTTTGTCCATTGAGACTTTTCTTGAGATGAGCACAAAAACTGGATTCTGCCCATTCTGCTATAAGCTCAGTCATGACAACTGCCCTCCTTTCCATAGGGTGAAATTGGAAGAAGGAAGGAAGGGAGGGAGAGAAAGAGGGAGGGAAAAAAAGGAAAATTGTGTTCCTCTCCTCAGACCAGCTGAGGAAGAAATCACTATATTCCATTGCTCTTGTGTTTAACTCTGCAGCTAGTTAAGTATTGTTTTTTGCGGCCCTAATCTTGGGATACGTGTTTTAATTAATTTATTTATTTTTCATATAGAGTCTCATGTAGTCTAAGCTGGCCTCAAACTCTCTTTGAAGTCAAGTTCAAGGACGGCCTTGAACTCCTGATCTCCTGACTTTACCAACCAAGTGTTGGGATTATAGATCTTCAGCACCACACTCAGTTTATTTATTGTTGGATTAAATCAGTGATTCCTGAATGGGAGACCAGCACCCTCCCAACTGAGCCCCAGTGCAGGATGGGTGTTTCAGGAAGGAGATGGCTGAGGTTACACGATCACGATTTATTTACCTTATAGCTTTTGTTAGCTTTGGGCTTGGAAGGATTAGCTAATCGCACATACTGTCACCAGTGTGCCCTTTAGCTTTGTGGCCAGCTTTAAGTCCTAAACTATTTTTGATTAATCTTTAACTAAGCAGTTTGATTGCTTGCCCAAGTGTTAAGATTTGAAAGTATTAAGCTGTCTCTTACTTGACAATGTGTCTCTGTTTTCAGTTCTCTAATTCCTTGCCTATCCTAGCATGGATACTAGGATACTAGGATAGTACTAGGATAATGTCTTATTATAACAGTAGTGTAACAATAAGGAGGTTGCATTTGGAGTATGCATGGGCAATATGCCAGTTGAAAGTAGGTGTCAACTGGTGTTGTGGTTCAGCTGTATTGTTGCTGATAAATTACCACCAGAAGCTTAAGGGAACAAGGGGTTTATTTTCTCTTACAATTCCTGGTCACAGTTGTGTGTGCAGCTTAGTAGGAGAGCATGCACCTTTCCCAAGGGGCCGAGGGAACTGGCCACACCAGCTCCAATGCAATGGCTGAGAGAAGGGCGATGCTTACATGCCAGAACAGCATGTCTGGCCAAGTAGACACAAGGATGTCAACTTTCTCAACCAGTCCCTTCCATCTTATGCACCTTCCTGGGGACTAGTCCCACCCATCTTCTGCCATTCACTCAGCCACCAATTCTCTATAAATGTGCCCATCAAGTTGACACGTGTACCTCAGCTGGGAAGTTGAGGCCTGAAGCTCTGAGCATATCTATGGGGAAGCCCTAAGCAATCCTGTAAAAAAACAGCAAGAAGAGTTGGGAGAAAACAGAAAAATTGAGTGTGACACTAATGTTGATGTTGTCTGGACTTCTATGTTTTCCTTGCTGTGGTAGCTCTATCTTGACTGTGGCCGATGTCCACGTGCATAGTGGAAACAAGCAATCGTTCAAAGCCAGCATTCCTTTCTCCAACTAGAGTTCTAAGAAAATGGGTCCTAGGAAGATGAAGAGAATGGGGGATGCTATGGTTTGAACATGTTGTGTTCCCCAAAGTTCATGTACTTGAAAACTGAACAGTGGTGCCAGATTTAAAGGGTAGGACTCAGCGGAAGTGTTGAGGTCCGAGGGTATCATCTCCCAAGGGATTAGTCTATATCAGAGGAGTGGATTAGCTAGGGATACTGGCTTACTGTGGGAAGAAAAGCCAGTCCATCGGGTTGGACTCTTTCGCATGCTCTCTTTTCTTTCCACTTCATTTGCAAAGATTGGAGCCTGTGGCTTTTGCCAGATGCAGTTGCTTATTTGCAGCTTCTATAACCACTAAGTCATTTGCCTCCCACCTTCCCCCCCTTGCCACTTTTGTAATTTTTCTAGCTTCAGGTATTTTGTTACAGTGACAGAGAAGAGACTAAGATGAGAGTCTTCATATCTACCACCCCAAGCTGCTTTGAGGATAGCATACACTTATAAAGGAAAATATCCTTCAAGAATTCGGGCTGTATTTAAAAAAGCTAAACATTCCCAGAAAAGGAATTCTAAGGAGTCTGTTGCTACAGATAGATTTTTTAAAAAAGATATGCTAAAGATTTTATTCAGGATGGGGGAAATGATACCAGAGAGGAACTTGGAACTTCATGACTAAAGAAAGATTAAAAACTACGAAAATAACAGTAGATATAATTGCCTATTTTAATGTCTTAAAAATGCACATGAATATGAAAAAAAATTTATAATACAATAGATACTGTGGAGCTTTCAATGTAAAGGTACTCTAAATTCAGTAGTCAGTAGTTATACTAAATATTGAAAGATAGGGTTTTTTTTTTTTTTTTTGGCTGGGCTAGCTGAAGCTCGTGGCTGGCCATCATTACTCATTAAAATTTCCATTAATTTTGTTGCCATGAAGCTGCCCTGGGGCTGAGGAATATGGAAAAAAAGAAAGAAAGAAAGATAGAAACAAAGAGACAGAAATATAGAGAATAGTTGGCTGGGACAGGTGGGAAATCCCACCATCTTCCAGAGGGAGAGCAGTAAGAAAACACAGCCTCGTACCACCAGATTTTATTTATAATCAGGGGGTTGGGAATCTGTATGCAAATCCAGGAGTGGAGCTTCTGATTGGTAGGAAGGAGAGGTAGGATTATGGGAAAGCTTTCCTAGCTTCTAGTGTGTTCTTGGATTACCAGCCTGAGAGGCAGAGAATCAAATCCTTCCAGATGTTTAGCATGGGCCAGAGAGAGACAGTTTAGTACATGAGGCATTTCTAGTCAAACAGGAATCTCTAAGGTTTCAGGTTATGGCCTTGTTCCAACAGGGTTGCCAGAAAAAATGCCAGTGGATTAGACATCAGTGGCTTTCTGTAGTTCTAGTTTTCCATGAAAGCCCATGATTACAATTCCTCTCAGCCTTTCATGCTTCCTATCAAGGAACGAGATCTCCTTTTCTAGCAGGTGGCATCCCACACATCACTTTCCACTAGTATGACTCTATACAGATATTCATATAGGATTAAAGAAAAGGTGAAAACTATGTGTCGCACAGAAGAAACCCATGTGAACAGGAGCCATGGCCATTATTAAATTTGGGCAGGCAGGATGATAAATATTCAAACCTCCTGCCTTCTGATTACCTGCTTACCCTTTCCAATAGTGGACTCCTCTCTCTAAACAGGAGGGAGTTTGAGACAACTCAGTAGCATCTGTCAGACTCCTAGGGCGTAGGGTAAGGTGGAGTATGGAGACAGGTTTCCAATACCTCATCATGAAGTAAGAACCCATCCCTCATTCTCGCACTGGGAGCCTAGTCCTCCCTGTGACTGTATTGAGGGATGAGACCTTGAAGGACATAATTAATAAGGTTAGTACTGTTGTAAGGATGTCACGTTGTAGTGTTAGTGTCCTATGAAGAGGAGGAAATATCTGAGAGTGTTGGAAATGAAAGACACTCAAGAGACCAGGATATTTTTTTTAAAAAAACTTTTATCTATGTGAGAGAGAGAGAGAGAGAGAGTGAGAGAGAGAGCGAGAGAGAGTGAGAGAGAGCGAGAGAGAGAGCACATTGCTCACATATACACGTCATGATGTGTAGGTGGAGACCAGGAGCCAACTTTCAGAGCTCATTTCTCTTTTTCCACCATGAGGGCTTCTAGGAAATCAAACTCAGGTTTGTGAGCAGTGCCTATCCACTGAGATATTGCTGGCCTGAGACCAGGATATCTTGACAAAGCACACCTCTCTTGGGGAGTTTAACAAGCAAACTCCATCCTGTATCTATCTCTAATGTACAGTGTGTGCGTGGGGGGGGGATTATGTCCTTTAATCTTATAAATTTGAGGGCTCATGATCTCTTTTTAAAGAAACAACGTGTAGCTTGCAGGAGTTAGAAAGGGTGGAAGGTCACTTTGCGTTTGATAAATGGGAAGTGTAAAACAATTCCCAAATTTTCATTATGACATGGATATTGGAGCCAAGATGGAGGCACTTTGGTTTGATGTAAAGGGCCTAATGTCCCACTAGAATTTTCTCTCAGCTATGTGAGGAAATAAGATGCTCCTTGCTAGTCAGGAAGAGACTCTCCCTTGAACCCAGCCCTGCATTTGAGTTCCAGCCTCCAGAACTATGATCATAAATTTCTGTGGCTGAAGGCATTGATCTCAAGTGTTTTGTTTTCTTAGGTATTTTAATATAACAACTCGAACAAACTAACATTATCTATAAGGTAAAGATTATATGGTGGGGTTCCTGTGATGGTTAGAGGAAATAACTTGGGAAGTTTCTAATTAATCATATGTGACAGTTGGGCTGGAGAGATGGCTCAGGGGTTAAGACTCTGCCTTGAAAGCAGAAAGACCTGATCCAGGATCCCGCATAAAAATGCCAGACAAAAATGAGAGTGACCTGAACATCTGGCTCTGGAAGGTGGAGCCTTGATGATCCCAGTGTGAAGCAAAAAGGAGGTAGAAGCAATTCCAGGTGACTCCTGAAGTCACCCTTGGCTTCCAAGAGCACATGAGCACGGATAAATACACAAGCATACACACAAAGAAAAATATGTGACAATCTTATCCATAACATGCCACTTTAATCATTGGTATTAACAAGCAATTAGAGGAATTCTTTCTATGTTTTTCAGCTTTGCTGATCTTTTTTGAAACAAACCAAATAGGCCTCATATATAATATATGCTATGTGGTTTCACATACCTTCTTTTGTGCCTTCTGTTTGTAATTTGCTCTTGTTAATGTCCTATTTTCTCACCTCATGTCATATTTTATCAGTGTCTTATTTTAGCAGTTTATAAAATCTTTACTGATTTATAGCAGATGGCTCTGTGTTTATTATGCCATAAATATAGAGTACGTTGTTTTCGTCTGAGTGAATTCCTTTGTGTCAGTCTCTGATGAAGTTCAGCTGCCATGCTTCAGAATGTTCTTGTCAAACAAGAGACCCAACACTACTGTTATCTTTTCATTTTCTATGTTACGTATCACTGTACTTTTCTTTCAACTGCATAAATGCTTATGGTCAGAAAGCACTCATTTCATACTATTTTGTATGTCATTTTCAAGGATCAAACACTCTGATAGTTTTGAAAAAAAATTTCCTATAAAAATATTTCAGCACTTACATTTACTGGAATGGTGGGTGTGATTATATTAATAGTAGCAGAATCCTGTCATTCTGAAGTTTTGTTCTGGACCACATAACCAGAACACACAACTGCTGAAGCTATATAGGTCTTTAAAAAGCAGACAATAATGGTGCTATAAATTGTTAGCTATCAAGATTCTATCATTCTAAAGCCAGGTAAAGTGGCAAGTGCCTAAAGTCCCAGCTGTCTGTGAGACTGAAAAAGGAAGGCTGCTTGAGTCCAGGACTTTGAAGCCTGCCTTAGCAAGCATGAATCCTCTTTCAAATAATCTTGTATAATTTTAGCAATAATACAGAAAGCAGGCAAAAAAAGAGTTTGATAATAGCTGCAGATAACTGAGCTCTGCTGTGGGCGGCCGTTCCTAGCAGGCTAGCAGGTCACTTTACGTTGGTAATATTGTGCACTTCTCTGAAATGGGTCTGAGACTTGTCCTTCCTCTTTAGAACTCACCTTTGAAAGAGTTTAAGTACCTTAATTGGATTTGAGCAAGGATTGGGTTTCCTATGATAACTGTTATTAAGGGCAAAGTCTTAATGGTTGCAGGGAGTCTGAGCCTGGGCAGGGTGGGAGTTGAGAAAGAAGTGAGAAAAAAACGAACAAACAAAAACAAACAAACAAACATATGGTGAATGGATGGGAGATTTGTGAATCTACATAATGAATGGCTAGGACCAAGGTAGTGAGTATACCTATAATCCCAGCTTTTGGGTGGCTGACTGGGGAGGATCTCAAGTTTAAAACCCACTTAGTGGGGCTGGAGAGGTGGCTCAGGGGTTGAGACTGTCTCAAAAGCAGAAGAACCTGAATTCGGATTCTGGATCCCATGTACAAAGCCAGGTGATAATGGCGGCTGCCTGCACTTCCTGTTCTGGAATGCAGGGCCTGGGAAACCCCAGAGCAAAGGAAAAAAGGAGATAGAAACAATCCAGGATAATTCCTGAAGTCACCTTTAGGCTTCCAGAGGCACACATAGTGTCCTTACACACACACACACACACACACACACACACACACACACACACTCACCACTACACAAAATAAATAAATAAAAAATTTTAAAAGCCCACTTGGGTTATACATGGAGAAGATGTTTCAAAAACTAAAACACAGCAACAACAACAACAACAACAAAAATGGCTGAATATGCCATCAAAGTCTGTTTGTGTGTCATGGGTTAGGTGACTTGGGTGTAATGGAAGAAAGGATGGTGGTGAGTCATAAAGGGCTGGGAGGTTCTGAGAGTTCATTGATGACGAATTGGGCAATGGCTACATGGCCTGAGACTAAGAGGCATTGTAGGCCCACCCCCCGCTCCGCCGGTCCGGACGCGTAGGCGAGATCCAGCCGGGCCTCAACGCGCGCTCTAGGACCCCAGGTCAGCCCACGGGGACCCGGCTCCGACTCCCGCCATCCAGCCGGAGCCGCGCGGGGGCCCAGGGAACGAGGAGCACCTCCCCCTGCGCCCATCCTCCCTTTTCGCCCCACCCCGCTCCGCCAGTCGGGACACGCACGCGGTCCACCCGGGCCTCACCCCGCTCCCTAGGTAAGTCCCCGTTCAGGCCCCGCCCACCAGTACCCCAGGCCAAATAATTCAGTTTAGTGAAATTGAGAGATCTTAAGAGTTAAAATGACAATGCCAAAGTCAAAGTGCAAATCCATGAGAAGCAACACTCAAGTAAACAAATCTCCCACTGAAGAAATTAATCCCATAATGCTAGACTCCAAAAAGAACAAACCCGCGGAAAAAGGCCAAGAAAGCCTGACCCAGGATAACGACTTTCAAAATATGATCATTACCATGTTCAATACTATGAAAGAGGAAATCCGGGAGGAACTACATAATCGAATCAATCGCTTTGAAGAGGAACACAACAGACATCTGGAGGAGTTGAGAAAAACAGTGCAAGAAACAAAAAGTGTCATAGAACAGTTAAAACAAACTCAAGCAGAGTTTAAAACTGAGCTAAAAGACAAGTTATCTTCAACCCAGAACGCCACAGAGTCTTATCAACAGAACTAATGAAGCAGAAAACAGAATTTCAGACCTTGAAGATAAAGTGGGAGTACTAGCCAGCTCAATGGAAGAGGTTGTTAAAGCCAAAAAGATACTTGAGAGAAATATCCAAGAGATATGGGACACCCTGAAGAAGCCTAACATGCGTATTCATGGAATACCGGAGCAAGAATCTCAAAATACCACCCCTGAGGAAATTTTTCAAACGATCATCAAGGAAAACTTTCCTCATCTAAAGAAAGAGAGGCCCATTCATATACAAGAGGCATTCCGCACCCCAAACAGATACGACCAAAATAGAAGCACACCGCGGCAAATAATAGTTAAAACACTCCACATTCAAGATAAAGAACTGGTGCTGAGAGCTTCAAGGGAGAAAAAACAAGTCACTTTTAAAGGCAAACCTATTAAAATAACAAATGACTTCTCAGTCGAAACAGTAAAAGCAAGAAGAGCTTGGAGAGACATACTTCAAGTATTGAATGAGCAAAAATGTCAACCCAGGCTGATTTACCCTGCAAAACTATCAGTCATGATCGAGGGAGAAAGAAAAATTTTCCAGCACAAAGACAACTTTAAGGGATACATGGCCACCAAACCAGGCCTTCAAAAAATGCTAGAAATGATACTCAAGCGTGAAGAAAAAAACAGGCATATCCAGGAGAACAGAAGGCAAATATAACACCATTAAAAGCGAAGCAATATACTTATAAAAGCTACTAAACATAATAAATGTCTGGAATTAACAATAGTCTCTCCATCATAACACTAAATGTTAATGGACTTAATTCACCGATCAAGAGACACAGATTGCAAACTTGGATTAAAAATCACAATCCATCAATCTGCTGCCTGCAGGAAACCCATCTCACCACAAAAGATAGGCACGCTCTAAAAATAAAAGGCTGGTCAACAATTCTACAAGCAAATGGAAGCAGAAAACAGGCAGGGGTAGCCATTATGCTATCAGACAAAGCGGATTTCAAACCAAAAAAAATTATAAGAGACACGGATGGATACTACATTTTAGTCAGAGGTACAATTCACCCGGAAGACTTCACAATACTGAACATATATGCACCCAATGCGGACCCCTCCACATTCATTAAGAAAACCCTACAGCGTCTAAAGCAAGAAATCAACCCCCAAACAATAATTCTTGGGGACTTCAACACCGCCCTCTCTACATGGGATAGATCAACAGGTCAAAAGCTTAACAGAGACACTTTGGAACTTAATCAAACCCTGAAAGAAATGGACCTCACAGATCTCTATCGAACTTTTCACCCACGCACCAAAGAATACACATTTTTCTCAGCAGCACACGGAACTTTCTCCAAAATAGATCACATATTGGGCCACAAAATGAATCTACACATGTACAAGAAAGTTGAAATTCTAACCTGTGCCCTATCAGACCACCACGGCCTAAAGCTGGACATCCACAACACATCAAACAAGAGAAAATACACTAACTCCTGGAAACTTAACACTATGATGCTGAATGAGAACTGGATTCAGGAAGAAATTAAAAAGGAAATTCAAGATTTCCTGAAAGTGAATGATAACGAAAATACAACTTACCAAAATCTCTGGGACACAATGAAAGCTGTTCTAAGGGGTAAGTTCATAGCTCTTAATGCCCACATCAAAAAAATGGAAACATCAGAAATAAACAACTTAACAATGCAGCTTAAAGCTTTAGAGAAACTAGAGCAATCTGATCCCAAAAGCAGTAGAAGAGAAGAGATTAGCAAATAAGGGGAGAAATATCTGAAATCGAGACTAAGAAAACGATAGAAAAAATCAACAAATCGAAAAGCTGGTTCTTTGAAAAAATCAACAAGATTGATACACCCCTAGCTAAACTAACCAAAAGCAAGAGAGAGAAAACCCAAATTAACAAAATTAGAAATGAACATGGAGTTATCACTACGGATACCCAAGAAATCCAGAGAATTATAACATCATATTTCAAAAACTTATACTCTGTGAAGTTTGACAACACAAAAGAGATGGATGAATTTCTAAGTAAACACAACTTACCTAAATTGAATCAGGAAGTTGTGAATTACTTAAATAGTCCTATAACATATAAGGAAATTGAGGAAGTAATCTCGAATCTTCCCACCAAAAAATGTCCTGGACCAGATGGATTCAGCACAGAGTTCTACAAGACATTTAAGGAGTTAATAACACCAATACTCCTTAAACTGTTCCATCAAATAGCAAAGGAAGGAACACTACCAAATTCCTTCTATGAAGCTAATATCGTTTTAATCCCAAAACCTAATAAAGATTCACTTAAAAAAGAAAACTATAGGCCGATCTCCCTGATGAACACAGATGCAAAGATTCTCAACAAAGTCTTAGCAAATCGGATTCAAAAACATATTAAAAAGATCATTCATTGGGACCAAGTAGGCTTCATCCCCGGCACACAAGGTTGGTTCAACATACGCAAATCAATAAATGTAATTCATCATGTAAACCAGTCCAAAGTCCAAGACCACATGATACTCTCGATAGATGCAGAAAAAGCTTTTGACAAGATCCAACAGCCTTTTATGATCAAAACGCTAGAGACAGTAGGAATGGAAGGAACCTTTATCAATATAATAAAAGCTGTATACAACAAGCCCACAGCAAGGATTATGCTCAATGGGGAACAATTGGAAGCATTCCCACTTCGATCAGGAACAAGACAAGGCTGTCCACTCTCACCACTTCTATTCAATATTGTACTTGAAGTCTTAGCCGAAGCCATAAGACAAGAAAGGGACATAAGAGGGATTCAAATTGGCAAGGAAGAAGTCAAGCTATCTCTATTTGCAGATGACATGATCTTATACCTGAGTGATCCCAAAAACTCCACCAGGAAGCTCCTGGAACTAATTGAGAAGTTCAGCAGGGTGGCAGGATACAAAATAAATGTGCAAAAATCAGAGGCCTTCCTATATGCCCAGAATGAAAGAAGTGAAAAAGCCTTGAGAGAAACCATGCCATTTACTATAACCCCTAAAAAAATGAAATACCTTGGTATAAACCTAACTAAGGAGGTAAAAGACCTTTACAATGAAAACTTTAAAACCCTAAAGAAAGAAATTGCAGAAGACACCAGAAGGTGGAAAGACCTCCCTTGTTCCTGGATTGGCAGAATCAACATTGTAAAAATGACCATCCTACCAAAGGCAATATACAGATTCAATGCTATACCAATCAAAATCCCAAAGCAATTCTTCAAAGAAGTTGACCAAACAATCTCAAAGTTCATATGGAGGCACAAAAGACCCAGGATAGCAAAAACAATCCTGAGTAACAAAAACACAGCTGGAGGTATTACCATACCAAACCTAAGTCTATACTACAAATCCATAGTTATAAAGACAGCCTGGTACTGGCTCCAAAATAGACACACAGATCAATGGATAAGGATTGAAGACCCAGATATAAGCCCACAAAGTTACAGCCACTTGGTCTTTGACAAAGGGGCCCAAAGAATCCAATGGAAAAAGAACAGCATCTTCAACAAATGGTGTTGGCAAAACTGGATCTCCACATGCAGAAGATTAAAGCTGGACCCGTACTTGTCACCATGTACAAGACTTAATTCCAAATGGATCAAGGACCTTGATATCAGGCCAGAGACTTTAAAAGCCATAGTTGAAAGGATAGGGAACTCCCTCGAGCTGATTGGGCTAGGCCAACACTTCCTAAACAGACATCCAATGGCACAGTCACTGCTACCAACTCTCAACAGTTGGGATCTTGTGAAATTAAAGAGCTTCTGTTCAGATAAAGAGATTGTCGCACGAGCTCAAAGGCAACCCACAGAATGGGAGAAAATCTTCACTAACCACATATCTGACAGAGCTCTACTGTCCAGAGTGCACAAAGAACTTAGAAAATTAAACTCCAAGGAAAACACTGGCCCAATTAAAAAATGGGCCCTGGAACTTCAAAGAAACTTTACCAGGGATGAAATTAAAATGTCTAACAATTATCTTAAAAAATGCTCCACTTCCTTCGCCATCAGGGAAATGCAAATCAAAACTTCCCTGAGATATCATCTCACCCCGGTCAGGATGGCAAAAATCCACAGTACAAACAACGACAAATGCTGGAGAGGATGTGGGGAGAGGGGAACTCTCCTACATTGTTGGTGGGAATGCAGGCTCATACAGCCACTCTGGCGAGCCGTCTGGAGATTCTTAAAGAAATTAAAGATTGAAATGCCGTATGACCCTGCTATCCCACTTTTGGGAATAACCCCCCAAGCAGCAGAGGTTCGCCTCGATAGCACAAGCTCGACCATGTTCATAGCAGCACTGTTTACAATAGCAAAGTCATGGAATCAACCTAAATGTCCAACAGTTGACGAGTGGATAAGGAAACTGTGGTACATCTATACAATGGAGTACTACTCAGCCATCAAAAATGATGAATTACTGGAATTTGCTGGGAAATGGATGTCATTAGAAAGAATTATATTAAGTGAAGTATCCCAAACCCAGAAAATTAAGCGCCGTATGTACTCCCTAATAGGTGGCTCCTAGTACCAAACTCGCCCAGCCCACATTGGGACACTCAAAAGTAAACCTATGTAACACAGTAATTGCAAGGATTATGAACAAGAGAGATGGGTTAGGAGGGCCACACCAGAAACAAGGAGAGAGGAGACCATGTTACAGCAGAGAAAATAGGCCTCCATCAAGGTCTGCAAGTAAGTAATGAGAAACCTGGTTAAGTTCACAGACGTTCTTTCCTGATCTCACCAGAAGGGGAGGGCATATAGTCTAGCAGATAAAAAGTAATCATTTTGCAAATGGGTGATGGACCCCTCCCTCACTGAGGTTTCCTACTTTTATTACATCTACCCTTGAATGTGCTATTATAACAAGACTCCAGTTTAACAGCTTTTTGTCTCTGGCCAGGGGGTGACATACAGTGCCCAGCAGAATGGAGTGAAGGGAATTGCAGGAGCAGAAAAACTGCAAAAGAAAATCAACAAACCACAATCCAGAACTTCAGAGACTCTATATCAATCACATAGAACTAGGACAGCCTAATCTCTCCCCATCCTGGAGCTCAGGGACATTTGCGGAAGAGGGGGCGGTAAGATTGTAAGAGCAAAAGGATGGGAGGAGCAACGATTTGCAAGATTCTCAACAATAGTTGGGGCCAAAGCAATCATAATGGAACTTTGCATGCCCTGCGCAATGTCCAGCGCACTGTTGCCCTCATAAAGTCTAGCATCTGTTAAGGGCACCGAGACCCCTGGAGGCAAGGGATTGACAGCCATAGTAGTAATCTTATGCTTAAGGGAACAAGAGAAAGGGCTTATGGAAATGCCACTGGGTCCTTATATGTCATCGGAGAGGAGGACCCAGTGGAGAGTTAGGCGCACACAATAAAGGACTCTCTGGGAATTGGGGGGGAGACACTGGGGGAAGGGGAGGGGGGAGGGAGGGAACTGGTAAAAAATTTTAAAATGTATAATTAAATTTTTAATAAAAAAAAAAAATACAATTAAAAAAAAAAAAAAAATAAGAGGCATTGTAGGCAGGTGAGCCCCTTGAGAAGGCCCATATTGCAGCCCTTAGGACCTGTGAATATTTTAGCTTACAAGGCAAAGAAAACTGAGCATGAGTGGGTATGTTAAGCATCTTCTGATGGGATGTTCATCTTGAATTATTTGGAAAAGGGAGGAACAATTTAATCTCAGGGAGTATGTGCGTGTGTGCTGTCCCCGATATAACCAGTGCCTTACTGGCAAGTGCTGTATCACTAAGCCCCATCCCATTGCAAGGGCCTTCATAGACATGAGGCAGTAAGGCTGCAAGAGTCAAACCGAATCCTGTGCTGATGGAGGCAGAGGTCGGAACGACATGAGATCTTGGGCCTGGCAATGTAATCAGACACTAGAAGCTAGAAAAGGCCTGGAAGTAATTGTCCCATTCATAAAATGTAGTTCCTCTAGTCGTAGTTCCTCCAGCAGCCAGACAGCCTGGCTAAACCCACTGCAGCTCCACCTCTGTAAGCTACTATATTCTTAGTGTTTTGAACGAAGAGACTTGCAGTTTATTAGAGCAGCAAAGGAGTCAGCATCTGAGCCATCAAGTAGGGAAAGTGCTAGCAGTGGGAACTGGGGATAGTAGAAGACAGGACTGAGGAGTTAAACACTGGGGCCCATGCTTGTAATCTTGGGGTTTAAAAAGAGGAGGCAGATTTTATATATATAGATGACATGCAATGAGTTTCAGAGTCATACATAAAGGTAGGAAGGGAGGAAACTGATTAGATTAGGTTAAGTCCAGATCACCACAGGGATTTATTAATGAAGAACTGGAGGGGTTTTGGTGTCTAGTGGCATCTGGATAAGCAAAGAAGAGGTGAGAGTTTAGCTATAGGCGCTTATTTATTATCCAACACACCCGGCAGGTCCCTGATTTACAATAATGGCTCAGCTTACGGGTTTTCAACTTCACAATGGTGTGAAAACAACACATGCTCAGGAGAAACTGTACTTGGGCTTTTGAATTTGGACCCTTTCCAAGGCTGTTATAACCCAGCAGGATACTGACTCACGGGGGAGCTTCCTGACCACCACGCCCTCCGGTGGGAGAACTACCATGTACAGTGTGCGCCGTGTTGCAAAGCTGGGCACCTTGGATGCATTTTTTTGAAGTATGGCCTTTTCGGTTTGTGATGAATTGCTTGGGCCTCCATCGTTAGCTAGAGCATCTTATTTATCAAAAGGTTCCTGTGAGGATGCTCGGCAGTGGCTGGGTGTTTCAGTAGCCAAAGGCTTTCCGGGACCAAGGCCAGGAATTTTGGTTGCTACAAATCTTCCCGCCTCTGTAATGGAAGCGAAGTGATGTGGCAGGCTGGTTGAGCTAGGGAAGAATGAGGCACAAAAGGGTGTTGATCACAGCGATGTCTTACTTGGAGTAAGAAGTGTGCAATGTCTACTTTTCTCTGGTGGCTTGATGAACGGGAGGTCAGATGAAGCTAAAATGAAGAATCGCATGGTCAGATTCTTGTCCGCAGTGCCAGATGCTGGAATCGAATGGCTCAGTGCCTTCCAGACTCTGTAGGAAGACCACCAAGGACCCAGCAGGGTACAAATAACAAGAACACACATCAAGTGAGGGCAAAGGCAGTCATGCCAGTCCTTGGCTGCTGTGATGTGATAGGACATTTACCTGACCTTTCCACCTTGTTCTTCTTCTCATAGGTCTACCAGAAGCCCCGGAATTTCCTGAGTGATGGAAACTCCATTTGCTCTTCATAATGACCCTTTTGGCAACTGCTAAGTTTATATTACTGATCTTACTTAGGATAGGACCTCTGGATAGCCTTGGGCTGGGGCCAATCACCAGAAAGAATGGGGAGACTTTTTGGTTTAGTAGACCATGCTGGTACATGTAACCTATGACCCGTGGGCTGGGTGTTGCTGAGAACGTGCATGGATGCAGCCCAAAGTTATAAAGTTACTCAGAACGTTGGGAGATATTTAGGCAATTTTGTTTTGGGAACGTGATTGCTCAGTTCTCTAGCATGAATTTTGTAGGTGGACAGTATGTGGTTGCCATGTCCAGTGGTTGGACCTGAGGGTTGGAACCTTTCATCTCTACCCCTTGACCTTTGGGAAGGGCAAGAGGGAAGGGCCTCTGGAGATCAAGTTCTATAAAAAAAATATCTCTTGAACAATAGGAGTTAATGAGCCTCCAGGTTACTGAACATGAAGTGCAGGAACGGTAGCACATCCAGACAATGTACGGAGAACTAATTTCCATATCCTTTCATGAACAGCAGGTTGGGGGACGTTGAGGATTGTATCTCTGTAAGGATTAGAGTCATTTCCTCCAGATCAATAGGATGCATTGCTTCTGAGTGATCCCAGCAATGGGGGATTACCTTCAAAGATTTTCAGAGACTGTCCCATCATGGCTGCTCTAAAACTGCCCAACTCTGAAGGCATGGGAAGGAAACTCCATTCCTCTAACACTCTGGTTGCTTGAAGCCCACTAGAAGGGAGAAAAGGGAACTGGGACGTACAGCCTACAAAGCCAGGCTCCTTTTGAAACTGGATTTCTTTTGGGTTTCTTGTGTCTCGGAGTTGAAGATTAAAACCAGAACACATGGAGAGGTTAAAGCAGGAATTTTATTGAAAGTGATAGAAAAGGGAAGAAACCCTCTGACATTGGGTTTGAAGGAAGCCAAAGTTTAGTCTTAAGGTGGGAGAGAATTATTAGAGCCGAGGAGATGGCTTAAGATCAGAGAGAACTGGGAAGGCATCAACTTTTGCATCACTCCGTGGCAAGAGGAGAGAGCAACCATGACCCATGACCAGGTGGGAAAGAAGGGGAAGAAAGAAGATGGGGGGAGTTACAGCCTTGTAGTCTTGGCGCATCGCTAAGGAGTGGCCCAGGGTTACTAAGGAAGTGAGGTAGTAAATTCTGGTGGTGTGGTGGTTGAAGCTCTCACAGACCCAAACATTTCTAACTGCACCAGCTGCCTAAGAGAAATTATTCTATTACTGTCAGACAAAGGGGGAACAAGGATTCCCTTCCACAGCAAGCAGACCATGAAATGAACACACACGCACACACCACACACACACACACACCACACACACACGCACACACCACACACACACACACACACACACACACACAAACACACACACACACACTTTTTTCTTTTCCAACTCACATGCTCCACACATACTCCTGTGACCAGATATACAGAAGTTTCTCCACACATCAGTTCCTCGGTTCTGACACTCTCTCCCAAGGCTCAGGGCTCACTCCTACAAATCTGCCCCACCTTGGACATAAATTATAAGTCCTAGGTTGCAGTTTGCACGTCTCACCAACCAGCTATAAACTAGAGTTACCCACCTCCCTGGACAAACAATCTGTTAGAATGATTCACCCACCCAAGAGAAACACCAGGTCATTTTGTAAAAATCCTCCTCATGGCCTTGAGAGAGGACCACCTTTTACATGGCATTCTTTCACTTCCCACCCTGTACTGCCCTGCTTCCCAAGCGATGCCTTAGCAACACCTAGAGACTACAAAACATAGACACCCCTTTTTGTCTGGGGTCTCTGCTGTTTTCTCCTACTTGGGAGTTTTCTGTAGACTTCCTCCCACCGTGCTGTATATGACATCTGTCTCCCTATTCTCTCCAACTTCAACTCTTTTGCTGTAATGCTCTCCCACCTTGAAGCTAAGTTAGGGCTCCCTTGCCTCCAGATCCAGCATTAATAAACTTTGTTTCTCTCATTTATTTATTTATTTTCTTAGTTTTGCAAGCATATTGAATACTCATTTCTGCTTCCCTCCCTCCCCCCTCCCTCCTCTTTCTCTCCCTTCCCCTCATCAATCCATCCCACTCCCATTCACTTGCCTGGCCACTTCTATAGACCCCAGCATTCCCTCTGGCTTGTCTACTCTTGGGGAGGTTCAGGCCTCTGTGGTATAACAAGTTGCCCCTCCTTGGGCCACCCCACTGATAGAGGTGTTTCCCTTCACGTATCCAGCTCTAGTCCCTAAGGTTTCCCATGTACGTTCTTGTCTCTCTTCAGATCCTCATAGTCTATGGGGTCATGCTGGTATTTCAGTCATTATGCAAGCCTAGCAAGGAGCACTAATAAACTCTTGAGTCTCTCCCTTGTGTTAACTTCTCTTTAGAATGGACTCCACGTCAACCCTACTCAGTGTCATGGAGTCGCTCTCCATCACTTTCTCCCAGCCAACCTAACACTAATGTTTAATGGTTTATTATAAAGGTGACCAACAAATGTAGGGGTACCAAGGGTGAGGTACTGGAGAGTTCTCCAGTTGAACAGACCAATGAGATGTGGAGGAGCAAAAGCTCCAATCAGGTTTGCAGAAACTGGAGCTAACCAATGAGGATAAACCATTTTTCCCTGGGCCTAAGGGTATAAATATTCCAGACCATGGCAGTCATTTTTCATGCACTTGTCCCTCATGGGATTCCACATCTGCAGTTCATGAGTTCTGACTTTTCTCTCACGACTCATGAATTCCATGCCTGGAGTCCATGAATTCTCCACGACTGTCTTGCCCGTCACGGATTCATGTCTGTGAGTTCTCTTCTTTCTCCCCTCTAATAAACTCTGATTTTAATCTTTGACTCTGGAACGCAAGAACCGGGACACGTACAAACCCTGGAGGATCCTGGTATCAAGAGGGATCTGGCAGTCGCTGTGTCTTTTCTAAGATCCCAGTTTCTTCCAGGTGACTTGCTGACGTGCTCTAGAAATGTAAGGAAAGGATGATTAGGGTCTACTTGACTTCCAAGTGCAAGGAGGAAGGGTCAGTGGTTCAAATCCACAGGGATAGTGTAAAGGAAACCCAGAATAAAAGTCACATCACAGGTTAGATGTTTCTACATTCTAGCTTGAAAGAGCAGTGCAGAAGGTTCTAAAAGACCAGGCCAAACCCATCCCTGTAATAAAATAATAAACAAAAAGCCATGGACGAGCATAAGACATCTCAATTCATATTCAAAGCAAAACAAAATATGCCATAATTCTTAACCCCAGCTGAGAGTACATGAGAATCCATTTCTCTTCATAGTCCAGTGGTTGACATTGGTCTTGTAAAAAGGAAAATGTAATCCTAGCACTATACCTGGCCCAATGGTAAAAAAAAAAAATTAGCCAACTAACATCATTGTCTTAATATAGTGTCATGTTTGAATATAAATGTGCTTTTAAAGTCAATGAAGTGTGAAGAGTGAGTGGCTTGATTTGGGTGGCCACAGAGACTGTGTCCATGTCAACAGTCACAGTGCTTGTAAAAGCAAAATGAAGTTGAAGAAGGTTAACAGCAGAGGGAGGAGGGACAGATGGGGCTGGGTACCACTCACCTCATTTTGCCAAGGGAAGTAGGAACCGATAAAGTGGATGGGTAAGTTGAGCATGACCACATTATTCAAAGTTATTGAGGTAGCCAGCAGTGGAGTTCACAGCAACACTGTAGGTGTAAAACATCCAGAGAGTGGGGGTAGCACATGCAAATTCAATTGTGAAATAAAGAGGAGGTTGCAGCAGGGCAGGGGGCTGGGCAGGGATGGAGGGTGGTCTGTTTCCACATGAAACTTTACAGTTCTTTTATGTGTTACTTGGGCACCTATATCCTTAAACAGCTGAGAGGTTCCAGAAACCCACTGGGATAAAAGGAACAAAACGCTTGCTTGCACTGGGAAAGAGCATTGTATGTTCTCTACTTTGCTTTACCTTTTGTCATTCATTCATTCATTCATTCATTCATTTTGTGTGTGTGTGTGTGTGTGTGTGTGTGTGTGTGTGTATCAGAGGGCATATGTGTCCCTGTGGAGGCTCAAGGGTGACTTCAAGAATCATCCTGGATTTGTTCTACCTCCTTCTTGCTTCACGCTGGGATTTTCCAGGCTCCGCCTGCCAGGGCTGGAAGTACAGAGCGCTGCCATTGCAACCTGGCATTTTTTAAGTGAGACCTGGGATCTGAACTCAGGACCTTCTGCTTGCAAGGCAGAGTCTTAACCCCTGAGCCATCTATTCCAGTCCTCTTTTGTTATTAATAAACAACATTTGCCTTTTCAAGGAATTTTTGTTTAAGCTTAAAAAAAAAGAGCAATGATCTGTCTACTTTTCTTCATCTAGGAAAGATATAGATCCAGAGTTAAGCATGTTTCAGACCTGACGAGTGATGTGATGATGTTGAATGTTGCATGAAACATTGCTATGCTCCTGTTTGTATCTGTAAAACTGAGCCATTAAATCTTGTGCACATGCTGAGGGCTGCTCAGGGGATCACATCAGTCAGTCCATGAGAAACATATAGATGGGTACCCAGCACATAGCAGATTCTATGTGAGTGTTTTATTATTTTATTATTGTTTCACCATCTAAGATTCTTTATTATCTAGCTGCAGCCTGGCTTTCTGACTACATCCCTCCTTACTTGCTCTCTGAAATGGTTGCTGTTCTACACATGCAAATGGCATTTTCATTTGGTCTCAGTCTCACAATCATCCTAGACCCTCCCTCACCCCTCATCATTCAGCTGATAAGCTCTTTCTTCAGGTAGCATGTTCTGATCTGCTGAGCTTAAAGGTACCTCTTCCTCCGCCTTCCTCCTTCAGTGCCGTGAGACTCTTGTAATACTTGATAGTATTGTTTAAAACTTTAGACATTAAATTGTCCCGCTTGGCAGGAGAGTCCACACAACACTAAGGGCTGAGGGAACAGGCTACACCATATCTATACAACCACAGGACTGCTGAGAGAGGGGCCATCCTCGCTTGCCACACCAGCATGGTTGGCCAGGCATGCAAAAGATGACAACTTACTTAATCAGTTCCCCCCATTTCATTCACCTGCCCAGGGAAGCAGTTCTGCCCACCATGGGCTGGGCCTCCCTATCAACTAAGAAATCTCCTGCATTCAGGGCTTAACTCAACTACTAATTCACTGAGCCCGGAATGTTCACAGATCAGACAGCACTCACAGCCGTTGTGGATGGCCGTGAGGCTGGGTAACTTTCATAAATAAAGGAAAAGGACTATAAGAAACGAGTGAGGTGTAAAGACAGTCCAGTTGAAGGAAGCCTGGCAGATGACATCTGTGGTGTGATTAAAGTTGGCAGCTATGGTGCGCTGACGTTCAACTACTTGTGACAAGGGCAAGATAGACAGTTTGTGCATACGTCAAGTTATGTTGCAATTTGCTATCTGCAAGGAACTTTCAGGCAGAACTTACAGTATGTCCACAGGTATCTTCTCATAGATACAGGCGTCAGCTTGATGGTTGAGGGGTCATAGGGTTAGCAGTTGAGTTAAGCCCTGGATGATTGTGCAGGAGATTTGCTAGTTGATGGGGAGGCCCAGCCCATAGTGGGAGGAACTAGTGTGTGTGTATGGGGGAAAGACTAGTTAAGAAAATTGTCATCTGTTGCGGTCTCGGGCACCGCGGAGACCCTGGGGGGAGGGGTAAGGAGGTGCGGAGTCAACAACACAGACTCTGGGAGTCAGGCAAGGGGCAAAGCAGGCTCGTTTATTGTGGATACTGAGCTGCCTATATACCCACCCCCCAACATCCCATAAGTTTCAGTGGGAGCTTTTGCTGCGTTGTCCTGTTGGGGTTGGTCCTCTCAGTCAGGCAGTTTGACGTCAGCACCAGGCACAGCGGCACGTTCTAGTTTGGAAAGTTGCATTTGCACATGCGCGGCCCATTTCAGGCAATACAGGCCTGCCTGGTCCTGTTCTTCTACAGTCGTCCTTTGTATACTTGGCCAATCATGCTGGTCTGGCAAAGGAGGATTTGCCCCTGTCTTAACAGTCCTGTGATTTTATGGATATGCTGTGGTCTGTTCCCTCAGTCCTTGGTGTTGGTATGGACCCCCCTGCCAAGACGGACAAGGAACTGTAACTGGATTATAGTAAGCCAAAATAAAAGCCCCTTGTTCCCTTGTTAGCCATTGGTCCAGAATTTATTGGCAACAATGAGTCTTTAGGTCAGACTTAACTAATTTTAAACATTCCCTACATGTGTAGCCTGTTGTTTATGACTTTATGTATTGTCCACCCAATGAGGCACAGACAATAAGCTTGACTAGAAAGGATGCTTATTGAAAGTGGGTGGAACACAGCTGAAGCCTCAGGATTCCATCTAAGTTCGGGACCTTAGATGGAGCCTTAGGACTCCAGGACTCCATCAGAGTTTGGGATCTCATGATGGAGCCCTGAGTAAGGCGGGCGGGGGGGAGGGGCAGTTCTTATAGCAGTTTCTAAGTTGGTACATGCCATCTATCTAGTGACTCAAGTACGTGCTGCCCAGCTCGTGACTCAAGTTGGCAGTTTCAAATAGTGGTTGCAGCTGGAAACTCAGATAGGGGTGAGGGGAGGGGTGGCAACCTTGAGGGGTGGTCCTGCTGACCCAAAGCTGTAACTATGAAACTAAGTGGTCAGCAGATAGGGAGAGCAAGTTTTGTCTCTCTTCGTGTGTAAGCAGTGACTATCTTTATGCGTAAACAGTTTACAGAAGCCAAAGAACAGTTAGTCAAAGGTCGAAATTTTTCCACAGCGTATTTTTTATAGCATACTGCACACAGTTTCATCATATCACACAAGAGTGGGGGTTTTCCTCTTTCTAGGCCACCACTATGTATTTATTCCATCAGATCAGACGCTTCCCATTCAAGTATTTGGCAGAGAGCAGGTGCTCCCAAACTATTTCAAAATGCAAACAAACTAGTTAGGGAAGAAAAACACAAATAACATGTTATTGTAGTTAAAATGAAAGGGGCCTTCGCTATCCCCTCTCTGCTCAAATTGCTTTCTTTGATTTTTCTCTTATACTAGGTTGGGATAAGACTTATAAGTAGCCTCAAGAATAAACCATGCTTTCTATTTACAGCAAATCTCTTGCAGCTTATGGCTGAGGTTCATTAGGGTCTGTTTCTTTTGCCTAGTGAACAGAACAGAGTTTTCCACTAATGTGCTGACTCATTTCTTTATGACATTTGTTCCAGTTCCCTTGTCGCTGAGCTATTTGCTCTCAATAAAACTCTTATTTTCTACCTACAGATGGCGCTAGTTGTGCATGTAAAAGTCACAAATTGGAGTAAAAAACTAACCTTGTCTGAAAAAAAAAAAGAATGTCCCTTTGCTTTATATTCTTTCTCTCGTGTTTCTTTTTTTTTTCTTCTTCATATTTATTTGCCCTCAGAGTATATCTCTAAATAATGTGGTAGAGATGCTGTAGTTGGTGATTAAAATCAGGTCAACTAACAAGAGACCATTCTGATGTCTTTGGATAATTCAGACTTTAAAGAAAAACAAATATTAAGTAAAAACCTTACATCATTTATAGCGATCCTGAATCTGTTTTGTTGTAGGGTTTAGAGAAATCATGCACTAATCATACCTGGCTAAACGCGGAATGATAATTAATGTGTATGCATCTCATATTTTATTTTTTGTGTGTGTCTAGCTTGCCTATAGCCTTTTCATTTTATTTACATTTTTTACTTTTATTTACAATAGTACTTTGTATTTTGTATGTGAGCCTGTGCTTAAGGCATTCTCTTATGCTTGATAAATAATTTATAGCAAAGGTGCTCTAGCCCATCAGTGCAAAGACTAAACAAAACTGGGGCTCAGTCAGTCAATCTCAGACTGACTGAGATGGCTCAGTCAGTAAAATGCTTGCCTCACAAATTAGAGGACCTGAGTTCAGATCCCCATGACCCAACTGAATTGCTAGGCACTGCACATGTGGCTGCTGTGTCCCATGTGTGTCAGACAGTGGCAAAGAGGTGATGAGACTATTTCTACGTTCTGATCTGTGGATAGCTGAATGATTAATAGCCTGACATACCATACTGCCTGCCACAATCTGAATTCCCTATCTGTGTACTCACAACATGAATGCCTCTCATGGGGTAGGCTCCATGTGCTCACAATGTATGCAGCCTCCCTGGGACCAGGTCTCTGCGTGTTCACACCACGTACTTAACCTCATACAAGATGGAAAAACTGCTATTCTTCAGTTTTATCATGTGTTTTTAACCTTGTGGAACTGGGAGCTCAATCATAATTATCTACATCCTTAATGTGTTTTCTTTTATTGCTTACATATTATTTTATATTGTCCAATTTTAAAAAATAGGACATAAAGGCAGGAGGTAGACATGCTAGGGAAATGTCCAGGGGAAGTAGGAGGGAGACAGGGGTACCTATGATCAAAATGTATTGTCTACATGTATGAGATTATAAAAGAATAAAAATTAAAACACAATTTAAAAAAAATAAAACAAAATAAAACCAGCCATAGGCCCAAGAGACAGAGTAAACAAGTCAGTGTTCTCTGCTTCTCTTTTTAATATACATTAGCTCCATAGTGTTCCTGAGACACATACCCACATATATATACCCACATGCACATGCATGAAAGAGGTGATCAGGGAGTCTCACTGGATACAGGCAGAGAACTGTGGTCAGCACTAATTGGAGGAGAGAGCAAGTAACATTCTATAGACAGAGGAGCTGCTCACTGGAGTGAATACCGTGATGTGCTCACATCTGCTTAGACTTCTGGGCTTGGTTAAATGTCTGTTTACCTACCATTGTGAAATTCTTAATAATTTAACACACGGGGCTGGAGAGGTGGCTCAGGGGTTAAGCCTCCGCCTCACAGGCGGAGGGTCCTGAGTTCGGATCCTAGACTCCACGTATAGACGCCAGGTGGAAGCGGGGGCGGCCTGCGCTTCTGGTCCTGGTAGGGCGGAGCCTGTGAATCCCGGGGCGGAGGAAGTGGAGGCGTCCATGGTGGTTCCCGAATTCGTCTGTGGTTCTACACACACAGACACACACACACACACACACACACACACACACACACACACGCATATACACACAATTGAATAAATAATAAATAATTAAAAAATTAAAAAAAATAATTTAACACGCATCGGTGCACTGGGCCTCGAACATTCTGTATCCAGTCCTGTCTCTGGGCTTATTGATGATACAAAGAAGTTGCAATGTTAGATTGCAGAATGGTAATAGACTCCGTCTCCTATGTGACAGTTGCTAAGGTTTTTGAGATCAGATAAAATGGGGGTTCAATTAAAAAAGAAAGCTTCCCGAGAATGGTCACTGAACAGGGGTCATCTCGGTGGGTCCCTGAGAGACTTCTCTGCAGTATCTCAGCAGAAGGCATCTGAAAACACCACCATCTGCTTTGCTCAGCCGGATTTCAAAATGCACACGCAGCACACTCATGAAGGGTTTTTGTTTGACAGGAATGTTCGTGTGTGTGTGTGTGCGTGTGTGTGTGTGTGTGTGTGTGTGTGTGTGTGCGTGCGTGTGTGTGTGTGTACACGCCTGTGGAGACCCGAGGATGACAGTGGGAATCATCCTGGATTACTCTACTTCTTTATTTCTTTGCTTTGGGATTTCCAAGGCTCTGATTTACAGAGGTACATCCACTGCTATTTCTTCCCCACATTTTTTTTAAATTTTTATTATTATTATTATTATTTATTCAACTGTGTGTATATGCGTGTGTATGTATGTGCGTGCGCATGTGTCTGTGTGTGTGTAGAACCACGGACGAATTCGCGAACCACCATGGACGCCTCCACCTCCTTCTGCCCAGGGATTCACAGGCTCCGCCCTACCAGGACCAGAAGCGCAGGCCGCCCCCGCCTCCGCCTGGCGTCTATACGTGGGATCCGGGATCCGAACTCAGGACCTACCGCCTGCAAGGCGGAGGCGTAACCCCTGAGCCACCTCTCCAGCCCTCTTCCCCACATTTTTAAACATGGCATCTGGAAATCTGAACTCAGGTCCTTTTGCTTGCAAGGCGAAGGTTCTAACCCTTGAGTCTCTCTCCAGCCCTGCTGAGGGCTTTAAAAATAAATAAATATTTTTGACATGGTTGCCGGAATACTCTGCTTTCTTACCTCTCCTTGCATTCATTTCTCAAGCGGATGTCACAGAGAACACATTCATTACCTTCCAGCTCCTTTAAGTGAAGATGGAATGCAGTCAGCTGTAGATGTGGACTGGTTCAATGGCAGCAACCTTAGCCTGGCACTGGTCAGTAGGCGTGTGCTGAAATTTGGGGCTGAAACTCAGAACTTACTTCCCTCAGCAGCCTTTCACATGCACACAAGATTTTTATCAGCCATTTGCACATCTGTGTTCCTTAGCAGAAAATAAACGAGAGTCTGTACTTATTACAGCTCTCCTTGGAGAGCAGTTTCAAAAATTAGATCTGGGGGACAATATCAGAGCCTGTTGTGGCTCTCCCCCCTTCCCCTCCCACTGTGGGTTTGAGGTGCCTTTTCTGGTGCACTGCACGGGGCTTCAGAGTCGTATCGACTGCATCTGGTTTACAGTGTCATGTACTTTATAAGAGAGCTTTCTCTTTTCCAGCCTTTTAATATACATTCTAGCAGCATTACTTGGACGTAGCACCCATAAGACATAGGACTCAGCAGAAATTCTGAGAATATTCCTGAATATTTAATGTGACAGAATTCTTGAGCATTGTCCTTAAAGGGAACCAACATAATATTTAGACCCAAATCTTTTATATAGATGCAGGAATGAGACAAGTAGTTTCCACTTTAGAAAGTTAGACATCTGGAGAGATGGCTCAGGGGTTAAGACTATGCCTCCCAAGCAGTAGGACCTGAGTTTGGATCCCAGGAGCCGAGGTACTAGCCTGCAGGACGGAGCTGCGATCCCCAGGGACCCCCACAGACAACAACAACAACAACAACAACAAAACATCAGGTGGAAATTGCTGTGGCCCACACTTGTGGCCCTGGTGGACAGAGCCTGGGAAATCCCAGAGTGAAGCAAAAAGAGGTAGAAATAATCAAAGAAACAATGTAAGATGGTTCCCGAAGTCCCCCACAGAGATACACAGTGCCCTCTAAAACACACACACACACACACACACACACACACACACACTAAAGAAAAAAAAAGAAGCTAGACTCTTCCAATGCGAGGCTGTTATTTACTTGACTGTGAACCATCTCTAGTGGAGAGTCAATCACAAGTCCAGTGTGTGATTGCTTTGACTCTGTCCCAGCAATTTCATGTCTGGTCCCAGCTGTGAATTGCGGGGTGCTCCACTGTGCTCTCCAGCATCCTGGGAAGAAAAGCTTTCCGGGGGAGGCGGGGAGTAATCACCGACTTTTCTGGCCTCTACAATTGCTTGTCTGCTCCCTTGGTTTCTGCCAGTTCTCCTCCTCACTCGGGGAAGAGGTCTCCTCTGTTGCTACTTGAAGCTGCTATTATAAATAAATAAATACACAGAAGTCACCTTTTACCTCTGTAAGCAAGAAAGAGAGGAGAGAGCAAGACCGAGAAGTTGAGATATTTTCCCTTCCCACGCTTTATTTCTGAATCTCCGGTTACCTCTAGTTTCATCTGTCTGTGTTCATTCATTCTGCTCTCTCTGCTGAAGTGTTAGCTTATAAAGGTTTCCAGAAAGGACTTGGGAACACAAAAGTCAATAGGACTCCAAGAACTGTCAACATACTTATACATACAAGTGAACCTATTTCCATCAACTCAAATGAGCAGAGTTAAACACTAGTCTATAAAGGGAAGCTATTTCGACTGTTTGCCAAAGCACGAGTCTATAAGCCACTTTATTTTCTATCTTCACAGACATCATGCTATTAAAGTCATTCACCTACTGGGAGTATTTTCAAGAAAATTTATTCCCCCATGGGAAATTATGTAAAACTTTGAATGGCACATCTGAACTACTGAATATTAATGCAACCTTTCCTAACTACTAATAAAAGAATCAAATCCCTGTTTATGAATATATTAGGAACTTGGGCCAGACTGTCTCATATACTTGCCAGCCACTTCTTCAATGTGATATGTATATTTTCACTTGGGGATTTCAAGAGGATTGTAACAGGACTGTGTCCTGCTTGCCTTCTTGAAGTTGATTGCATTTGAGATAGATGAATCCACAGTCCCAATTCCATTTTGTGATCTCTACCCTTACAGGGTGTTACACCCAACTAGAAATTTTTGATTCAGTTGGTGGCAAAACTGAGTTCACTACTTTGGCTTAGCTATGACATGTCATAATATGTCATATTTTGAGAGGCCAATGAATGGACTGAAATTATTTTGATTTAATAAAGACCAGCGGGGGCTGGAAAGATAGCTCAGGGGTTAAGACTCTGTCTTGGAAGCAGAAGGTCCTGAGTTTGGATCCCAGGTCCCATGTAAAAACACCAGGCAGAAATGGCAGCTGCCTATACTTCTGGCCCTGGTGGGGAGAGCTTGGAAAATCCAAGAGTGAAGCAAGGAGGTAGAACAATCCAGGATGCTTCCCGAAGTCACCCTTGGTCCTCCACAGGGACGCACAGTGCCCTCTGATACACACACACACACACACAGACACACACAATAAATAAAATATAAAAAAAAAAACAGATACCAACTCTTAAAAAAATAAAGACCAGTGGTTTGGGCATCAGGGAACTTGAAATTCTTGTCCTACATCCATTAATAACAAAATCTGGAAATTATGTATGGGCTCTGTGTGTGTGTGTGTGTGTGTGTGTGTGTGTGTGTGTGTGTATAAAAATGGAACAATGTGCTATGACTCACCATATAGTGGCCACAACTCATAGTCTTGCTAACTCTTCCTCCTAAATACTATGATCACAGGCATGAGTACTGTATCATTTGAGGAGATTTTCTATTCCCATTATTCCTTCTGTATTTTCTAATTGGGATTCTGGGAAGCAAGCCACTAAATCCCTTGAGAACCGATAAGATTACTTTAATGCTAATATGGGTGATAGGATGGAAGGGAAACAGAGAGACTAGAGCTGGGAGACTATTGAAACAACGTAAGAAAGATTACAGGGGCTTGAACTTTGACAGGGACAGTGGAAAAAGGGGGTAACTAGTATGAAAGACAAGAAACAGGGCAAGAGAACATGATTCTGTTAAGGAAAGAAGTCACCAGAGATAATTCTTAGGTTTCTGTCTTGGGGATCAGGAATGCTGGAAAAACAGGTGATTTGGAAGAAGACAACAAGGTGAATTCATCTATGGCTATGCAAGTTCAAGGCGTCCATGGAGCATCTAGGGAGGCTTGTCTAAGGAGTTGGCTATATGATTTGAGGCTAGAAGAGAAGCTTGATACAGAATTACAGACATGTAGATTATCCATGAGTGGGCGTTGGAATCCTGGAAACCCTTGTTACTGCCCAAAAAGCCTGTAGACAGAGAATTCCCAGCAAGGTGAGAGACATCACATTTAAAGGCAGGAGAGGGAGAGGAAGTCACACAGAAGGAGATGAAAGGTAGAAGGAAAAATCACAGTGAGAGAACGTGAGTCTAGGGAGGAAATGTCTAGGAGAAGGGGTGCTTGCCGGCATCCAGTATCACAGAAAAAGTCCATATATGAATGAGCCCCACAGCAATCTGGTGACGGTGAGCTCTTTTCACAATGGTGATGAGAGTTTAGGAGATTGGAACCCTGAGACATGTTTTTTTTTCTTTTTCTTTTTTTCCCCTATGGAACGATGTTAGTTACTTGACTCTTCTCAATTTCTGGAAAAGAGTCAGTCACCAGCCTGTGTGTGGTTACTGTGAATCTTTCTTCTCTGCCAATTTTGTGCCTGATCATGAACTGTGATAAGTAGTGGCGAGATGGTACAGACAATGCTTTCAAGGAGAGAGGAGTGGGGAGAGAAAGGAGGTGCTGGTGTGGAAGGTGGTCCATGAAGAGATCACTATTTCACCCCATTATTTCACTCTCTCTTCTTCTGATGCTCACCTAAGGTGTTAGCATTGATATTTTACACCAATTGGCTGGGGGTAATTCTTAATTCTCCAGGTGCTTTGTTTGCTATGGTAACATAGACACAAAGACAAAGACAGACAGACACACACACAGAGACACAGACACAGACATAAACACACACACACACACACACACACACACACACACACACACTATTTTCTGCTGGTATTCTAAATAACTCATCATTCTATTGTGTGTGTGTGTGTGTGTGTGTGTGTGTGTGTGTGTGTGTGTGCATTTGCTGGTCTGGCTCAGCATCCCTTACAAACATTCCATCTCAATGTTGCTAGGTCTCAATTTAACTGGTTTGGCTGGAGCCTTTGGCCAAGGGCTCAGCGTACTCAGTGGATGGGTCAATTCGTTTTGCTTGACCAAGCAAACCCGGAAGCTCCATCCCCAGCCACACACATTCTTCATCATGAACTGAATGGAGAGCAAGGTGAAAGGGGAGAGGATAGCTCAGCCCAAATCCATCCCTGTGAGGAAAAAAGCAATTCAGAACACTTGTCCTGTTCACTGAGGGGCAAGGTATAAGGTATCTCAATGCAGAGGTCAAAATTTTCCTTAGGAAACAAGATGACTCCCTTTATTTTATCCGAAAAGAAAAAAAATGTTTGCTTCTGGAACAGCCTTTGAACATAAATCTTTAATCTGGAATCCACACTCTGAGCTAAAAGCACAGAATAAGTCTGGAAGCTGAGTTTAGATTTGCAACTATTCATTTACATTCATAAATCTTCCTTCTATTTTAAGAAATATAGATAATATTACAGAAATTAAGAAAAAAACCAGAAAACTGCCCCTAATCCTGGTCATAGTCACTCTGGTTTTTTTTTTTTTGAGTCTCCTCTTGCATTTTTCTTCATGTATCCATGTTTACATAACTACGGTCAAGTGGAATATATTGCTTCTATCCCTAGCCTTTTTATTTGACTCACGAGCACTGTTCTGAATTGCTATGTAGTCTTTATAATTACTCTTTTAACTAATTGAACAATATTCCAAGACATGGATGTACAGTAAGCAATTAAACATTCCTCTGCCTCAGAGCATTTAGTTTGCTTCTAATTTATCACTCTCATAAATAAGGCTGGATTGGAAAAAGTTGTATTCTATATCCTTCCCTTACAGTTGTATTACTTTCCGTTTTTTTTTTTTTTTTTTTTTTGCACGTGAGGGTGGGTGTATGTAGAAACAGGCATTTGAATGTGTGTGCTTTTGGAGGTCTAAGGATGACTTTGGGAATCATCCTGGATTGCTCTACCTCCTTATTGCTTTGCTCTGGGTTTTCTCAGGCTCTGCCTTACGGGGTCAGAAGTAGAGGCTGCTGCCATTCTTGCTTGGCATTTTTAGATGGGATCTGGGATCTGAACTCAGATCCTTTTGCTTGCAAGGCAAAGGCTTTAACCCCTGAGCCATCTGTCCAATTTCTCTCTCTCTCTCTTTCTACCTCTATTTCTTCTCTGTCTTTCTCTCTAACTTTTGAAACAGGGTCTTGCTTTGGAGCCCAGGCTGCCCTGGAACTTGGTAGGTAGCCTAGGCTGGCCTCCTGAGTGCTGAGATTGCAGGCATGTGCCATCTTTTCAGGTTTTATTTTCACTGAGCCACAAGAGAACACTGCAGTTTAAATGTGAAATGTCCCCCTCGGGCTTAGATGCTGATAACTTGGTCCTCCACTGGTGATGCTCTTTTGGTAGCTGATAGAAAGCTTAAGAGGAAGAAGATCACTAGGCAGATTCTTGCAAGTATCTTGTCCACGGCCTTTCCTGTCTCTGCTCATGGCTGCCATGATGCCTTCTGGTCCCACTGATGTGACGTTCTCAGAACCAGCAGAGCCGAGTGACTGTGGGCCCTCTGAAACTGCGAGCCCAAATGAGTCCTTTCTCTCCAAAGTTGTTTCTGTCAAGTATTTGATTACAGCAACAAAGAAGCTAATATAAGGATCAACATTTAAATTCCAGTTTTTCCTCTTTGCCAATATGATGTGCATGCATGTAGGCGTGTGTGTGTGTGTGTGTGTGTGTGTGTGTGTGCGTGTGTCTGTGCACTTACATAACACACTCTCTCAAATTGAATTAAAAATTTCTTTGCATTTATTTATTTTATGTTTTATATGTGTATGCCTATGGGCATAATGTGGGGATTAGAGAACAACCTTCAGGAGTGATTCCTCTCCTTCTGCCATTTGTGCATTGGGAATTGAATTCAGGTTGTGAGGCTTGGCAGCAAGTTCCATTTATCATTGAGCTATCTCTGGCCCTCATTGTCTTTAAAATTTTTTTTCATTTGTGTGTGTGTGTGTGTGTGTGTGTGTGTGTGTGTGTGTGTGTGTGCATGGTGTATGTGTCTGTGGGTATCAGAGGGCCCTGGTATGCCTGTGGATGCCCAAGGATGACTTCAGGAATCATCCTGGATTGTGCTACTTCCTCTTTGCTTTTGCTCTGGAGTTTCCCAGGCTCTGCCTTCCAGGGCCAGAAGTACAGGTCCTGTCATTTCCACCTGGCGTTTTCTCATGGGCTCTGTGATACACACTCAGGGCTTTCTCTTGAGAGACAGAAGCTTAACCCCTGAGTCGTCTTTCCCTTCATTGACTTTTAAAAGAAGTTAGTGATCTTAATGTCACCAATTAATGCTTGCCAACTAGCTAATTGATCCAAGATGCCACAGCAGGATCAGGTGGGATGGATCTTTCCACGCGGGAAGAGATCTGAACTCAGGTTCTTCTGCTGGTGAGGCAGAGGCTTAACCCCTGAGCCATCTCTCTAGCCCCTTTTGTGGGCTTTTTAATGAAAGTTTTCTGTTCAGGTGAGTACAGTAAAGATCTGAGACTTCATCTTCTATATGGAAGTTGTCACTCCTAGTCTTACACCAAAGAAAAGTGGAGCAAACTGAAAAACGAAGACTTTTCTTGGACCTACTGTAGAATGAGGGTGCAGGGCAAACTGTCCTGTTGGAGCCAGGGAGACAGAGAGACCCAGTTGCTTACCAGGAAGGGGAGCGCTGGGGTCACGAGCTGGTTGTTGTTGGAGGTTGGGTGAGGATGACAGGGGAGTACACACCCTCCTGGGGCTGCCATCTCAGAGGAGACCCCGATTTCCTGGGATTGAGAACTTCATGGATCTGAGAAAGTTCTCCTCATATCTCTGGCATGAAGAGTGGATAATCGCTATGAGACAGACTCACAGTCTTCATAACAAAGATTCCCCAGAGTCCTACCCCTTCCTCCCGCCCCAGTCCTGTCTTGCCCTCCTTTCATCTAACTAGAAATGTCATCATCAGAGGAGAAATTAGCGAAGCTCACAGCAGTGTTGGAGGCCACAGAAATGCCGAGAGGTTTAATCAGATTGTAAGACAATCTCCGTCCACCTATTGTAGGCTCAACACCAAAGGGAGCTGGTGTGATAAGAACAGATTACAACAATTACAGACTTGGAGGAGGAATAGTTCAGTAAGATTTAAGTCAAAGAGAGGCAGGAATGAGTATGCTATGGAAGCCTCTGGCAGCTGCAGCAGACGTTAAACATAGCCCAACTCCTACCTTGATGATCATAAATATTAGTGCTAAAGACTGTTTAACTCAATTCTTATTACTTGGTCCAGCATATGCAGATCTCAATATGAAATTATAAGTCATACCAAAAGACAAGGAAAAAAAATTTCCACACAGTGTGGAAACACTATCATCAGAAGCAGATTCAAATATGGAAAGGAGTTTGGAATTAGGTAGGAAATTTCAAATAACTATGATTATATGCTCAAGGCTTTGGTATAAAAACGTGGGCAACATTCAAAACATATGGGTAATATAAGCAGACCTGGAGACTTGAAGAAAGAATCAAAAGGAGTTGCTAGAAATTTAAAAAAAAGAGCTGTAATGGATGAAGATGGATTCATGAGATTGGGGCTGGCAAGGTAGAGCAGCAGCTAAAGTGCTTACCATGCAAGGCTGAAAATTCATTGCTGTCCCTGGAATTCACATAAAGATGGAAAGAGGGAACCAACTCCTTAAAATTGTCCTCTGATCTGCACACACCCTATGGTACTTTTGTATGTGCACATAATGTATACATATGGGTGCATAAGTGCACCCACAGATAATAAATGAATGAATGAATGAATGAATGAATGAATGAATGAATAGATAGATAGAAAGAAAATAAAAACTCCATGAGCCTAAGGTCTGTCAATCCAAACTTCTCCAATTGCAATACGAACAGAAGGAAATTAAAAAAAAATGAAGCAAAACTATAAACAGAAAAAAACACGCAAGAATCCCAGATCAGTTTCATACAGCATACGTGTAAGTGGGGCATCAGAAATAGAGAAAACAGAGTAGAATATTGGAGTACCAATAGCTGAAAACTTTTACAATGAGAGATTAGAAAGTACAGATCGAGGTAGTGTAAAGAATACCGACCAGGTGAAATGACCCAGGAAGCCCTGCTTTAGATATACCGTGTTCAGACTGCAGATAATCGATGAAAAGAAACTCTTCAAAGAGACCAGTGGTTGAGGGCAGGTGACCCCTATGCTTAGATAGGGAAGGAAATGGATTGTTTTGGACTTCTGTCCAGAAAGCATGCCGGTAAGAAAGCAGTAAAAGGATTGACCCCCTACCCCCACTAACTAAGAACTCCATAATCAGCAAAATCATCCTTCTTAATCTAGGGGATACATTTTTCTCTGACTAATAAAACCTGAGGAAAATCGTTCCTAGCAGTTCTTCTTTGTGAGAAGTGTTGAACATTTTCAGGCAGAAGGAAAATGATGGAGGTCAAAAACTTGGATTTGCATAAAGATGTAAGAATGTTAGTGGAAGAAAAAAATGAAGATAATGTTTTTGCGGTGCTCACTGGGAATTGGTCCAGGGTCTTTTGTGCCTTAAGCATGAATTCTACCACTGAGCTCTGCTTCTACCCTTCTTATTATTTTAACTATCATATATTAATTATAAAAATTATAGATTTACTTATAGCATATTTATACATTTATATCACATATTTGCTCATCCTCATCCCCAACATTACCTTCTCTTTTCCCCAATCCCTATTCTATCTCATTTCCTTCTTCTTCCCAAATAATCCCTTTTTACTTCCATGTCCTTTCTGTCTTTTGTACAATGTAGATTCTGTATGTAAGAGAAAGTATGCAACGTTCATCTTTTAATCTGGTTTTACTTAACGTGATAGTCTCCAGTTCCACTCATTTGCCTGCTAACGATATAATGCCAGTCCTCAAAATTAATTTTCGAGAAGTTAGCAGCTCTTTTATTCTTAATAGAACAGAAAGAAAGTTCTTGAAGTAACAGTAATAGTAATACTAACTAGGTGATTATTTGCATATAGTAATAATAGTGGCATGCAATAGATGATTACTAGCATATAGGTAAATGAAATGACACCTATATCATAAGGGGTTGGAGAGAGAATTTGGAGTTTCTGTGTTAGCAGGTCTCTGCATTACACATGAAGATGTGTAGTGTTAAATGAGAATAGGTTAAGATTGGTTGAGAATCTGCCATCATCCCTCTATATCCATGGGATATTAGCTCCATCACTAACCTCCATTCCCTATGGATCCAAAAATCCAGTGATAATCTAGTTCTTCTACAAAATAGTATAGTATTTGTTTATATTTTCTGCATGTTCTTCCTATTCTTTCAAATCATCTCTAGGTTGCTTTTAATATCTAGCACAATGTAAATAACATTTATTCAGTTGTGCGTGTGTGTGTGTGTGTGTGTATGTATGTGTAGAACCACTGGTGAATTTGGGAACCACCATGGACCGCCTCCACCTCCTCGTTTACTCTGCCCTGGGAGTCACAGGCTCTGCCCTACCAGGACCAGAAATGCAGGCTGCCCCCGCTTCCGCTTGGCGTCTATATGTGGGGTCTAGGATCTGAACTCAGGACCTTCCGCCCGCAAGGCAGAGGCTTAACCCCTGAGCCACCTCTCTAGCCCCCATATGTAATTTTAAAAAACTTTATTTATTTTGCGAGTTTGTGTGTGTGTGTGTGTGTGTGTGTGTGTGTGTGTGTGCATCAGAGGGCACTATGTGTCCCTATGGAGGACCAAGGGTGACTTCAGGAATCATCCTGGATTGCATCTATGCCGTTTTTCTTCACTCTGGGATTGCTCAGGCTCCACCTACCAGGGCAGGAAGTGCAGGCTGCTGCCATTTCTGCTTGGCATATTTATGTGAGACCTGGGATCTAAACTCAGGACCTTCTGCTTACAAGATAGAGTCTTAACCCCTGAGCCATCTCTCCAGCCCCAGATGTAATTTTAATTTTCCTAATACTTTTGATTCATGTTTGTTTTAACTTATAATTGCAGAATCCATAGACATGGAAGGCTGACTGTGCCCAATACACGCTGTACGAGACTTCCTCAACTTTTTGACTGAGAAATTCTTTGATTTATAATAAACCATAAAAAACTTTGTATCATTCCTTGGTATGCATACAATTTTACAATTTAATAAAAAACAAAAGCAAATTTGCATACTAATGAGATGGATGGGTTGGTTTCTTTTTGCATATTATATCTTGGATGAATATTTGATAATGTAAGACACAAAGCATCTTCAATGTTTTTCAGAGTTGATCAATATTTTGATTTTATAATCATCAGTGCTGAGAACACTACTTCACGTAACAGCAGAAGTGAGTTCACGACCATTTTCAGATATTGTTAGAAATTCTGTTTTAATCCCAAACCAAAATTCATTTAATCATTTTTTTTATGAAACCCAAGTCAGCCACTTGAATAGTAATTTTAAAAAAGAAAACATTTGAACACAGCCACTTGAATAGTAATTTTAAAAAAGAAAACATTTGAACACAGCGACACAATAATTTGATACTCTGTGCTAAGGAACAGTGATTGGAAGCTATTAAAAGCCTCTGTTTTCCATAATTAAACCATTATGGTTCTGTGAGATCAGAAAACTTTCCATATTAGTTAAAAATGCTGCAGTTCCCAACATGCATTAGTCTCTGATCTGAGCCGAGGTGCTTATTGACTTCATGTGGTGAGAAGGCACACAAGGAACATGGTTAACACACGTAGTGTTTAGAACCAAGGCTGCAGTAAAATCATAGAATGCAAATGGGCACAAGCTGTTTGAAGCATCTCAAGTTCACTGTGCATTTGATTTTGAGTTAATTTTAGTTCCTTTGCATTTAGAAACCTTTTCCTATTGCCAACTTTTTTTTTTTTGTTTGTGTGTAAAAAACATGCTAGGCCAACCACTAAAGACTGTTTAAAGAGAAGTATATTTGTGCTGGATGTGGGTCTCAGTGGCACAGTGTGTATGTACCAAGTGCGAAGCCCTGGGCTTGATTATCAGCACTGAAAGTAAGCTAAGATAATTGATATTCTAAGAGAGAATTAAAATTAATTAATACAAAAAGATCAGTTAAAACCAGGGTAAGAAGGAAGATGAAAACACAATGCACTAAATGCAGCTAATATATAATTTACAAATATGGTAAGTATTAATTGAACCATACTGATAATAACTTTAAATACAGATGATTTGACTTAGACCATGTAATAGTTACTCTTAACTATTGCTGTGAGAGAGCACTCAACGTCAACCAACTTAAGGGAGAAAGGGAGATTTATTCTTACCTTAGGTTCCAGAGGGGAGCTACAGTCTTTCACCGTGGAGGATACATGGCTGGTGGCTGAAGCTGGAAAGCTAACTCACTCCCATCCACGTTGCTGAAGGCTGGAGGATTCCTGGAGAGTCTCTCTTCTTGTCTTCTCTTCTGTGGTTCCTTTTATCTGGTCCACTACTGGAAGGTTCCAATGGGATCTAGGGCTGGTCTTTGTATTGTAAATGTGTTGATTCAGATAATCTCTTCAGGTGGTCTCAGCTGATCTTAGTTAATGCCAGGTGTGTCAAGTTGACACCCAGGATTAACTATCATAGACCACCTTCAGCTTCTGCTACCTTCCATTCCTTTTGTACTATAGTGGACTACATCTCTCCTCTGGAACTATAAGCTGAATAAATCTCCCCTTTTCTCCCTTGAATTGTTTGAGTTTGAGTGTGGTCTTGCAGCAACAAAGAAGAGTAACTGGGATATGATTTTTAACATACTAATGAGACAGAATTTCAGAGGCGACAATGAATTGAGGAGATTCAATTATGTTATTCACAAATAATCTGCTTTAAAACAATAACAAATTAATAGTAAAGAGACAGAGACTGACATTGAAGACTAATATCTCGAATATATTTTTAAGGAGCTAGAGACATATGTCAACAGGCAGCTAACTCTTGACTGGCCTTGGATTACTTAAAGTTGCTGTGTGTGAGTGAATAATCCATTCTCTCTCTGAGGACTGACTGGAGCTTGTCTATCTCCAGCGGTGATTTACCAGGCCTATGGTTCCTAAGTAGTGTCTCTTGAGGTCCCTGAATCTACAGCACTGGTATTGTTTAGGTTCCAGGGACATGCTCTAGGGGGTGTGGTCTGCTGGTCTGTGCTTATCAAAGCTTCCAGGTGATTCTGATGTTTGCTCCAGCTTGAGAATCTCTACTATGGCCAAGTATGGATGTGTGACTTTGGCCATGAGTCACATTCCAGCCATATTCAAGGTCTCCATTTTCAGACATAGGGTCCTTGATCACTGCTGACTGTCATATTCCTACCTAAAATATAAGCTCCTGGCAGGGGCCATATTTTGTTATCTCCAAATTCCCGGAAGCTCTCTTCTTAGAGACTGGTCCAGGATCAGATACTTCAGTCACAGCCGGAGCTTATTATCAGTCATCATTTGGTCAAACATGCTCTGCAATTCACTAAAGGATTGCTCAACTTAGTAAAGACAAATTGAGGGATTGGATAATGATGATCATTAAAAAATATAAACTTTGGTGCCAAAAGATGACTCAGGGAGCCTTTGAGATCCCCAGATCCATGTAAAAATGCCTGCTGGATATGGCAGTGGCCTCCATTCTGGCTTTGAAAAGCCTGGAAAACCCTAGAGCAAAACGATAAGAAGGCAGGACAATCCAAGGTGATTCTAGATGCTACCTTTGGGTCTCTACAGGCTCACACACCCGAGTGCTTTCTGGTATTCACACATACACAGACACACGACATAGACAGAAAGACAGACAGACAGACAGACAGACAGACACACACACACACACACACACACACACACACACACACACACACACACAGTGTATGAGAGAGAGAAATATGAACATTGCCAGGCACGGTGGAGGACACTGGTAATTCCAGCACTCGGGAGGCAGAAGTAGTGGGACCACTGCAAGTTCGAGGCCAGTCTGATGAGTTTCAGGCCACTCAGGGATATGTAATGACACCCCCCATCAAAAACAAACAAACAAACAAACAAACAAACAAACAAAAAAACAAACAAGCAAGCAAGCAAACCATGAACAAAAGCCACCAAACCAAAACCAAACAACAGAACCTAGCAAACATTGAGAACTGAGGGGAAAAAATAACTAAACTGGGGACCAGGTCCACCTGGGGATACTTGAAGCAACTATGATGCCTTTTGAGAAGAAAGTCAAAGGAAGCATCTAGAGCCCAGGTGACGATTGGGAAGCTCAGAGATGTTTGTCACGGGAGCTTGTGTCCAAATCTGTTCTTCAGAGGTTTCCCAGGCGGTGCAAGTGTCCTTAGGGAGCCGGCACGCAGCAGTTGAAACCTGGCTGCATCGTTTCTGTAGCACACGGAGTACGGGGCACATACATGCACAATCCTGCAGAGATGAAGGGGCCAGGCCGGGATGTAGCTCACTGCTACAGCATTGGCCTAACATGCATAAAGCCCTACAACTCCAGTACCACAGGAAACGAAGATTAGAAGAGGAAAACTAAGAATGATGCTCAGAATCCAAACACAGGTGGAGGGAGAGTCTGACATGCTGTGATTTACCTGCAAGGTCTGGTATTTCAGGATCTGTAGGGAGAGCCACGTCCCAGAGCAGAGCGACAGCCTTCACACTCAGACAGAGTCAATGTCTTCACAGAAACACCTGGGATATAGCTATGGACTCCCAGAAAGAGAGAATCCCAGAAAACATGAAGGATTTTGGCTAACGGCACCCATTAGCTCCCACAGACTGTGAAGGGCTGGGGGAAAACTCCTATTTGTTTCAAGAGAATGACTTTGTGTTCTATTTCTGCTGATTTCTTTAGTTGCTCTAGAGAAGTACTTATAAATTATTTATTTATTTTTTAAAGGCGGGGGTGTAGCTCAGGGAGAGAGTGTTTGCTTAGCATCTACAAGTCCCTGCGTCCCCCTGCACAGCCCTGTTAAAAACAAACAAACCAAAGCACACAAGGAAAGCGAAGGGAGCAGTGGTACGTAAAGTAGTGCTCTCCCCACATTCCCTTGAGCTGAGTGCTTTCTCTTCTTTATTTTGGGAAATATGAATTCCATTAGTATCTCCTCGAAATAGATAATTGGGGTCAGCATATTTGTGCTTCGTACCTTCCGGTTTTCCTCTCCTTGGATAATAGAGTTTGTAATCAGTTGAACTCTAAAATACCAAAGATTCTCAGCTTTTATCTCATTCTTTACAAGCTTCCCCCTAAGAATACTGTATTTGCACTTTAGGACTTTGGGCTGTATGTTTTTTTTCTTCCCCCTCTATGGAAAGACCCAGGTAAAGTTTAAATTACAATTAATTGATAGAGGCCAAGGAAGATGATAGAAAATTTAATTAGTTTCCTGGCAAAGTAATGTGTATTAATCTGACTTTCTACACTAGAGACTAACATATCTTAACTTAAGGTGCGCACGAAATGTTCTGTTTAAATATACAGGGGCTGAGTTCATTCTCTCAGCTTATTTTCTGTCTAGACAGAGAAGAGACTCAAATCCCTTTTAAATTATAAAATTGTTCTGTGATTAGATATCATGCCTGTCTCCTGAGGCGGATGCGGAACTTCATCAATTGTTAATGCCTCTTAACACTTGATTATTCAGACAGTCAGAGCAAATGCAGGTGTATCCTGCTGCATGCCCCTGGCCTACGTCTGCTTTCTGTTACAGTATGGAGACCACCCCTCCCTTTGAGCACCCCCAGTGGGCTCTCTGTCTTGGCTACTTCTTCCATGAGCCAGGAGCTCAGCTCCCAGGTGTGGGCTCAGAAGTGATGAGAAGCCGATGCCCCCATTGCAATCAATAGCCAACTGGAGCGGAGTTGGTGGATGCATGTCTCAGCCCCTGGCCTCGGCCTGAGGATTCCAAGCTTTATTTCTGCATGACTTCTTCTTGTAGTTTGGACATTGTTTAGATGTGTCCCCTAAAGGTTTACATATTGGTGCTGTTGGGAGATGAGAAATCTTTTAAGAAACGGGGCTTCATGCAATTGGTTTCAGAGGGTATTTTTTTTTAATAAAAAAATTTTTTTTGAGACCCTGAGTTCGATCTTTGAAAAGAAACTGTTACAGGAGCAAACAGGACTCCCCCAAATTTCTCTTTGGTTTCCTGTGATTGCTCTCTCGTGTAACACTGTGGACTAACAGGGTCTAAGTTATTGGGGCTTTCTGATCTTTGATATTTGACTTCCACAACGGCGATAGAAATAACTTTTTTCTTGAAATATTAGCCAGACCTAAGTACTTCTTCACAGCCAATTCAAAATGGTAATAATAACTTCACCCACTTGGAGTGAGTTTGATCACTCACAATACTTGTGATGGTTAGATTCAGGGGTCAACTTGACAGTTGCAGACTATTTGGGGTACCGCTGTGAAGAATCAGTGGTTGGAGCAGGCCCCTGAGCAAACCTGCAGGTGGTTATTTGATATGGAAGACCTGCCCATAGTGGGTGGTGCTTTCCAGTGATGGACCAGATAAAAGGAAGTGCAAAGATGAGGGGCTTGCTTTTCCCGTATCATGTGTGGACGTGCTGTTGAATCCATTGCACGTGCATAGTTGCCTCCTTTGTTGCTGCTGCTACTGTTGCCTCTGCTCTTGGCTAACATCAGAGCTCGGCCCTTTTGACATTAGTGCTGTTTCCACTGCCACTGGAGCCTAGTTTCGTGGGCCTTTTGCTGTTCACGGCTGACATGAGAGCCCGTATCTTCAGCCTGGCTGCCGCCCATCCCTGATGTCAGAGCCCAGCCTCTTCAACCCTCCAGCGTGACAGAGGCTGGAGACTTTTCTCGGGATCCTTCAGCTTTGTGAGACACTTAGATGAAGAATGAAGCAGCTACGGGTGGCTGCTTTGAAGGACACTGCTTTTATTGTGAGTTGGTTTAATAAAGTTTTATATAAACGTATTCTCTCGGTTCTGTTCCTCTAGAGAGCCCTAATACAATACTATTTACCATACTCAATAATCCTCTGCAACTCTCTTTTCTTCCCTGTGTCAGTCATGCGTGTTTCTCTCTGCCTTCCTGGGAAGTTGTCTCCCAAACAAACTACATGGGCCCCAGCTCATGTTTTGAGTCTCACTTTGGAGAAGCTGATGAAGAACCGATAGTTAGATTGTGTGTTATAAACCCCTTTCTTAGCGCAAGCTCACATTTGATTGGCACTTTCCCATGACTATTGAATGAATACCTCTGAGAGCCTACTGTACACTAGTTAAGGATTTTGCTATTGAACAAAGCAGACTGAATCTCTGCCCTCATGAACCTGCTGCGTTGCTCTTGTAAACTCCGTGGCAACCTCGTGTAAGTTAGATGCTGTTTTCACCCTCGCTTCATGTATAACTAATGTGCTTGAGTTTCAACTCTGCAAATACAATACAATTATACTTCCAGTTTTCCGAACACTGCCTATCTTTGTCTTGTGGATAGGGGCGTCTCTTTTAGATTACTTCGCTGGGTCATAAACCTTTGGCCATTCTTTCTGACTAAGTGATCATGTCTCGGTTTTATGGCTCATTCCCATGTATTTTAAAATTTTGAATGATCGCTGCCAAGGTTTCTTCCTCTGTGGCATATTGGCAATACCTAAAAGGTTTAGGAGCCCTGGCTTGTCTTTCCTCCAGGGGTGTGAAATAATAGAATTGGTCTCATCTGGGCTGTAAAAACCTATAGGAGCTTTTAAGGAGCAGCAGCCTAGATGTCTCATTTGTCTCCTGCCCTCTCCTTTCAGGGCTTGTCTCCCTAGTAGTGAAGCCCCTTTCTCTTCCTCTGTGCTTATTCCATCTCTGGCCTTATGTTTTCTCCAGTGCACAGGGGACAGGAAGCATCCAACAGTCCCAGCAACAGCAGCAGATCCTCTTGGGAGGGCCTTTGTCTGACTCCACGCTATGGCCTGTAAGTTCTCCAACAAGCCTGCATTTCTCAGCTCATCTGGTCTAGGATCTGTGACCACTGTCTAGTCTAGTCTTCGTGACTCTCGGGGCTGTGGAATTGCATCCGGGCCATTCCAAGTTCTTGGCCGCCTATCTGCCTAGCAATCCCGGCGTTCAGGCAAAGAAAAGTCATGCGACCCTTTCTGTGGCATTCTCTCGGGCCTCCCTCCTTAGCTACAGAGAATGGAGCCTATTGATTCAGGCAAGAGATACCTCTCTCCAAAAGCTCTTTCATTTTTCTCCTTTACATGGGACTTTTGCTTTTCCTTACTCGGCTGGTGCTGTGTGTGTTCTGGGATTGGGGATTATGTGAGTCCCCTTAACAACTCAAGTGACCCCTCACAGTCAGTCCTTCCTGAGTTGGTGACTTCAGGTCACCACTTCTTGGTGCCTTTTGGTCTCAACCTTGAGTTCAAACTCAGTCCCAGGAAAAAAGTACCTCCTATTAAGTCCCTCATTCTAGCCCGCCATTCTAGAGCGCGGCACTGCTGTGGTTTGAATACATTTCCCAGATGTTCATGTGTTGGAAACATGGTGGATGTGTTGGCACATCAGGCCTTTGGGAGGCCATTGGGTCATCATGAGAGCTCTGCTTTAATTAGTGGGTGAATTCCCTTAATTAGTGGGTGAATACCCTCATGAATCAACGCGTTGGTAGGTTAGTGGATTGTCAAAGGAATCGGCTCTTTCCACGATGCCCTCTGCCATGTTCTTATGTCACAAGAAGCCAGCGGAGTTTTGTCAATGACAAATTCCTGATGTCAATTCATGGCAAATAAAATGTTTATGCATTTATAACTTTACAACTGGAGAGGGACGATGAAGAAGAGAGCAGACATGTATGATATCTTGAGCTCCCTTTCATTCATTTATTTATTTTTTAATTTTATTCATTTATTCATTGTGTGTGCGTGTGTGTGTGTGTGTGTGTGTGTGTGTAGAACCACGGACGAATTCGGGAACCACCTTGGACTGCCTCCACCTCCTCCTTGTTTACTCTGCCCCGGGATTCACAGGCTCCGTCCTACCAGGACCAGAAACGCAGGCCGCCCCCGCTTCCACCTGGCGTCTATACATGGGGTCTAGGATCCAAACTCAGGACCTTCTGCCTGCAAGGCAGAGGTTTAACCCCTGAGCCACCTCTCCAGCCCGTATCTTTTTCTTTTTATTATTATTTTATTCTTTGACACTTTCATACACAATGCAATGAATTTATGTGTTTTCACCCCTTACTACCAAAATAAAATGTTTTTTAATCTTTAGTCCAATTTCATATTACCTAGTTACATCCCAATTTTTAATTTTTAATTAAATAATAACAATAATTTTACTATTATTTAATAAAATAATGATAAATTTAGGTTTTAATTTTGCTAGGCTTTCCCATCCAGTATTTTCATTGAAAACCATAGGAACTTAAGTAGAAAATAACGTAATGGCCACGAGGATAAAGGATGGCTCACTGAATCTCCAGCAAGACTGGAGGAGACAACTCAGAAATGGGGCTACCACAGAGGGAAGCGCCTCAGGAAGAAATGGCTTCTCATTTCCTTGGGGGCACCACTGTCTCCAGTCTCCAATACCTCTGCTTGCTCAGGGACACTCCTTGCTGCATTCTGGGACCTGGGATCTGAACTCCGGACCTTCTGGTTGTGAGGCAGAGAATTAACCCCTGAGTCATCTCTCCAGCCCAGGGCAAACATTTCGTGAACAGTTCCAAGTAAACACAGTTCCAGTTTTATTTAACCTATCTTCAACTTAAGTATTTATGAATTTTTTTTGGGTGGGTTATTTTGAAATAATCTCAGACATTGTATTATGTCACTCAAATCTTTTGTGGTTTTGTCAGGAAAGGACGTCAGAATCTCCAATAAGAATCCACAATGCCGGGAAGTTGGCTCAGGCAGTAAAGTTCTTGCTATGCAAGCACAAGGCCCTGAGTTTGGATCCCGACAACCCTTGTAAATCTGGGTATGCTGGCACAGGCTTCTAATGTCAACATTGGGGGAGGGTGGAATAAGAGTGGTGTGGAGTCAGGCAGATTCCTAAAACTTATTGGCCAATGAGTTACCTGAATCAATGAGCTTTATGTTCAGTGAGAGACCCTGTCTCAAAAAAAAAAAAGGCTCAGGGCCAGAGAGATGGCTCAGGGGTTAAGCCTCTGCTTCAGAAGCAGAAGGTCCTATGTTCAAATCCTGGATCCAACGTAAAAATGCCAGGAGGAAAGGGTGGTGGCCTGGACTTCTGATCCTGGAAGGTGGAGCCTGGGAAGGTCCAGAGCAAAGCAAAGAGGAGGTAAAACAATCTACGGTGATTCCTGAAGTCACCCTTGGGCCTCCACAGGCCTCCACAGTGCCCTCTCCTTCACACAGAGACACACATACAATAAATAAATTATTTTTTATAAAAGGTGAAGAGAGTAAGGAAAGACACCTATGATATACCTCCACAGACACACACATACACATACACTAATAAGGAAGGAGTACTTATACCCCATACTATAACACACACACACACACACACACACACACACACAAACACATGTGCATATGCATACATACACATCTCCAATAATATTACCCCAGTTTGAAATGCCTATCTCACAAAATAAATTTTTGTAGGACCCTAGACATTAGTCAGTCCTAGTAATATGTCATTTGTATGTGTGTGTGTATGTGCTTATACGTGCACATGCATGTGTACATGCACATGTGGTGGTTCTGTTTTTCTCCATGTTCTCTGTGTGTGTGTGTGTGTATGCATGTGTGTGTGTGTGTGCTTGTGTACATATGTATACATGGGTATGTAGAGGATCCAGAGATACATCTCACTCATTTCCTGTCCACCTTAGTTTTCCAGGTGAGTTTCCCACTGAACCTGGAACTCACTGATTCAGCTGGATCCACTGACCAGAAGTCTAAAGAATCTTCTAGACACCTCTGGAAGAACATGCTGGAATTGCTGGTATGCGATACCGTGTCTTGCTTTTTCTTGTACTTACCGGGGCCAAGAATCAGTGCTTGGGTGGCAACCACTTTACCCACCGAGCTCTCTCCAGTCCCTCTGTGTCATTTTTGCTGGTTTTGAGGCAAGATCTCACTGTGCAGTCTGGCTGGCCTTCAGTCTGCTGTGCAGCTCAGTCTGACTTTGGACTCGCAATCGTCCTAGGCCTCCAGAATGCCTGGATTACAGACAAGCACCCATAGAAACAGCTCTGTGTACTTTCGTTTTTCCTTTTTCCATTGTCATATGTATGGGAAGACGATTCATTTGTATGTGTGTGTCCATGCATTTTCTCATATGTGTGGGTGCACATGTATCCTAAAGTCCAAGAATGATATCAAGCGTCATCCTCAATCACTCTTCCACCTTAAATGTTTTAAACAAGATCTCAAATCGAACCTAGAATTCACCGATAGGGCTAGTCTGGGCAGCTTGCTGTGGATTCCTGGTCTCTACCTTTGATAGCTGGAATTATCACTGGGGGAACCACACCCACTCAACATTTTATGTGGGATCTGGAGATGCGAACTGGGATTCTTTTGCTTGTGAGGCAAATACTTTAATCACTCAGCCATTTCCCCAATGGATACACTTCTTTATTACTCTTTCTTTTTCCATCACTTTCTCAGGGCTGGTCATCACGGACAGTACCACTATTAGGAAGTCACAGAAACAGGAGAAGAGACATCTGTGCCTTTGCTGTGTATAAAAGAAGAAAGGGTTTTACTTCTCGGCTGCCCTGGAATGACTTGCAATAAGTATGTACAAACATTCCGACAGGCAAAATAGTAAAGGCATCGTAGAGACTATATTCGTGCAACTTGTCAAAATTGCTATTTGTAGTTCCTAATTTCTTTTGGTTTATAGCCTAGCAATCTTCTTTAACTTTTTAAAGATACTTCGATAGTCATTAAGCTTTGATTTAGAATGATTTTGTTTCCACCTGGATGGAAGGCTAGTTTCTTCTTGTGAGGTTTATTAGCAATTACATATGTAAATCTATGCACACTTTCTTTTGATACGTTCTCTTGGGAAAAATTACACCAAGAAATTATTAATGTACACGGAAACAACAGTTAAAATTCCCAAAGGATAAATGAGGCAGTGAATATCTTTACATATTTTAAGCATCCACCGTTATCACTTGAGGATGGCAGGGTTGGAGAAAGAATATTAAAATAGTCATTTGCCCAGTAAGCTATTTCAAAAGCTTGATCAATGAATGTCTTTGTGTCATACCAGGAGAACAATTAAAGGTTGTGAGCTACAGAATTCCCAGCAGTGTGGTAGAGATAAGATTTTTGGTTCTATCTGCTGTGATATGTAATAATGCACATTTACCTTTTCCTGTATGAGACTAAGGATGCATACCTTTTTGTTGTCTTGAATCAAATATTATCCTTTTCATTTCCTGTTTTCTTTCATTGTTTTTAGTCTTCCTCCTTATCACTAGATATCAGACAATAATCACTGTCTAATGTTTCACTTTTTTGAAAAATATTTATGTGTGTGTGAGAGAGAGAATCTTTTGAAAAATATTTTTGTGTGTGTATGTGTATATGAGAGAGAGAGAATATTTTGAAAAATATTTGTGTGTGTGTGTGTAATAGAAAGAGAATATGCATGTCATGGCACATAGGTGGAGGTCACAAGACAACTTTCAGAAGTCATTTCTCTTCCACCATGTAGATATCTAGGGACTGAAGCCAGGTTATGATTGCAGTCGGCTTTGGGAGCAGGGGCGCTGGTCACCGAGCCATCTGGCTACCTCCTCCTGCCTCTTTTTATATTCTATTTTTCCTTGACACAGGCTCTTTCCGTGTAACTCAGGCAGATCTCTCCATCCTGTCTCAACCTCCTGAGCCCTGTGCCTTGGGCCTGGCTTACCATCTGATTTCTCACATCAGCTGTTACTGGGAATGAGAATTGTCAAAGTAAATTAATCCTTCAAACATCTGTGGATGGATACTCACAAGGGCTGGACTTGGGAGGAAAGGATTCAGAAAAGAGCTAAAGTAGAAAAATGTTGGGCACAGAGGAAAAAAAGACACAATAATTACATTTCCTTTCTCCGGTAGATGGTTCCTCAATAGCGGAAAGGATCCGGGCACACAGGGCAGCTTAAATGGCCTATGTGTAGAGGTTTCACAAGCAGGAAGCTATGGCAGGTGCCAGGAATTGCCCAGGAGAGAACAGTGAGGGAGAGAGGAGGAGGGAGCAAAAAAGGGAGGGGGAGGTGAAGCGGGAAGCTTCCTTTAGTGAAATTTGGAGAAAAAAGACATTTCAGCATTCATAAACCTGTTAGTTAGTAATACGTTAGTGAGAAAGACCACACATTGTGAAACAGTCATAGTCATATTAGATCTTTCTAGAAGGTAGTACGTTGGCAGAGCTCATTCTGCCTTCTATGCTAAGGGGCAGGCTAGGAAGGGAAAGGGGAATGAAACCTTACAGGGAGGTATCCTCCTTCCTGAAAAGTCTCAGCTGATCCAGCCCATATTTTCTTTCATAATCTCCTTCTTGTCTTCCACTGGTAGGAGACCTTGTTACTTATTGCTATTGTTTTTAAACAAAAATGGATTTTAAACAAAAATCAAACACCATGGTAGGAAAGTTTCCGCATGTAATTAGGTGTGTGCGTGCATGTAGCACAGGGCGCATGATTATCTGTGCCTAGGGAGGTCCAAGGGTGACTTCAGGAATCATTCTGAATTGCTTCTACCTCCTTTTTGCTTTGCTTTGGGATTTCCCAGGCTCCACCTTCCAGGGCTGGAAATGTAGGTTGCTGCCCTTTCTGCCTGGTGTTCTTATGTGGGAGCTGAGATCCGAGCTCAGGAACTTCTGCTTATGAGGCAGAGGCTTAACCCTGGAGTCATCTCCCCAGCCCTAGGTGTGTGTGTGTGTGTGTGTGTGCGCACGAGTGTGCATGTGTGTGTGTGCAAGAGCACACTTGAGTGTGTGAACGAGGGCACTTGTGTGTAAGGTGACATCAGGAATCATTTACTAAATTGTTCTACCTCCTTATTGTTTTGCTCCAGAATTCCTGGATTCTGCTTTTCAGGGTTGCATTGCAAGTCGCGGCAATATCCACTCAGAATTTTATTTTAATGTGCAATTTGGGGATTCAAACTCAGGTCCATCCCACTCCCTCCCACTCTCCTGCCTATCCACTTTTATGGGCCTCAGAGTTTCCTCTGGATTGTCTACTCTTGTGTATACTCAGAATTTTTTGAAAAATGAAATTAGTGGAAATATCCTGAGTCAAGATTTGGACTTTGACATTTAGCCAAAGTTCAGAGAACTTGAGTGGATACACAGATTCCGAATTAGGTTAATGGAAAAGTATTGTAACAGTCTTAACTATCGCTGTGAGAAAACACCCGAAGTCAAATAACGTAAGAGAGAAAAGGAGATTCATTCATCTTAGGGTTCCAGAGGGGAGATACAGTCTTTCACGGCGGAGGTGACACGGCTGGTGGCTGAAGCTGTAGGCAGGCTAAGTCATGACAGACCTCCAGTAGGCTAGAAGGTGATGACTGAAGGCTAGAGGATTCCTGGAGAGTCTCTCTTCTTTCCAGTCTTCTGTTCTGTGGTTCTTTTTATCTGGTCCACTACTGGGAGGTTCCAGTGAAATCTGGGGCGGTTCTGATGGGATCTAGGACTGGTCTTTGCATTGTAAAAGTGTTGATCTGGATAATCTCTTCAGGTGGTCTTAGCTGATCTTAGTTAATGCCAGGTGTGTCAAGTTGACACCCAGGATTTACTATCACAAGCATGGATTTATCCCTGAACCTGCACTAAGGGCTTTAAAAATGTCGAAGGGCCTGAACACAGGACTGATCTCAGGAATCGATACAGAGCTCAGAAATTATATCCATGCAAGAGAGATCGATGGGGTTTGAAATACCATGTCGGAAGTCAAGTGTGAACCGATGTGAATGCAAATTCTCTCTTGGGCTGGCGAGGTCACGAGTGACAGTCATCTACAAGAGATAACTAGCTGGACAAATACACCTTCCTTTGACAGATTTGGGGCCTGGTACTTGGGAATGAAGCCAGCAAAAAACCCTGTTCCTGGGCCAGCAAGGTGGCTCAGTGGGTGTGTTAGCTAGATATAGAGGTGTCAACTTGACAATCGAAGGCTGAGCTCTGGACACATTTGTGGAGAATAAGTCGTTGAGTTAAGCTGTCAAGCAAGCCTGCAGGAGATTGTGATTAATGTGGAAGACGCAGCCCATATTGCGTGAAAACATTCCCTGGTAGATAAGTAGAAGAAGCTGGTTTATTAGGGGGCATCCTTCAGCATACTTTAGCAGACTTGCAGTCGGGCAAGTGAAGTTTGCTTCTCTCTGAGAAATGCTGTGGATATAGCAAGGCCAGTGCCCTCAGTTCCTAGGGTTGGTGTGAACCCTCCTATCAAGCTGGACTAGGAACTGAAACCAAAAGTAATAAGAATAAAACTCCCTTATTCTCCTTACCTCTTCGGTAGTGAATTTATTAGCAACATGTAGACAACAGTGGGTAAAGGCACATGCATGTAAACCTAGGAGACATGAGTTTGATTGTCAAAAGGCTACATGGTGGAAAGAGGGACATGACTATCAGTTTGTCCTCTGACCTCAATATGTGTGCCATGGCAAGCTCTACCCATATGTAATTAAATAAGTGCTATATGTATTTATCTATCTATCTATCTATCTATCTATCTATCTATCTATCTATCTATCTATCATCTATCATCTATCTATCTATCTATCTATCTATCTATCTATCTATCTATTTGTCTTTAAAAATTGGGTCCCTGTCATGGTTTGAAATGTGTCTCCCACAGTCACAAGTATTTAGGAAGATCATGGCATCTTTGAGAGGTGGAGCCTTGCTGAAGGAAGGTGATCACAGGGGTGGGTCTTGAGGGGATTAGTCCCTCCCTGGAGAAGTCTGCTCTTGTAGCAGCCTTCTTGCAGCTCTCAGCCTCCCAGATGTTTGCAGGGACCTAGGCCTCCTCCAGCTTCGGCCAGCAGCCATGCTGCATCTGCCATGAAAGACCGTACCTCCCTTCTGGAATCTAAGCTGAATAAATCTCCCTTTCTCACTTAAATTGCTTGACTTTGAGTCTCACAGATAAGAGTAACTAATACAGTCCCCATGTCCCTTCTCATACGCAGGAGCAAGAAGAGAGTTCTGCCCCAATAGATGAGCAAACAGGGCTCAGGTTTCCTCTGATGGTGGATTTGAGGCGAGCTGTGTCTTGAAAAGGTCAGATGCTCCAGGGCCTTGGTTTTCTCACTCCAGGTACAGGACGTTAAGTGTAATGAATCACAAATTTGCTAAAAAGATCATGATATATTCCACTCCAAATACATATCCTAGAGCACACAGGACATGTTGAAACACGTTGAGTCCTGTCCTGTTTTCCTTATTAGTGAATCAACATCAGGTCATCTGAGGTGGTACGTGCCTCAGAATTGTATTTTTCCCTTTCAGCTTTTCTGTTCTAAACTTTTAGGTTAGAAGCTGATGGGATTGTCAGAGCATTTCAAGAACATTGGGGGCCACAGTCTCTAGTGTGCACACGAAGGATACAGAAAACCTCCTTCTCAAAGATAGAGAACACACAGGTAATGCACTAGGCCAATTTGATTTCTGAGGAAATCAGAAATCCATAATCTTAGAAACCACATTCCTGAGCGCCTATTGAGAGCAAATTAACCACAAAGCATATTAACTTCTAGTAAAGACTAGATTCAGCGGGTTGGGGCGCTGTTGCAGACACACTGTGATAAGTAGTTTGTGGCTTGTGTCTCTCATAACAGAGGAAATTGGTATGTGTCAAAGTTAGACACAGATGTTAACTTGATGGTTGAAGATTTGAATTCTGGGCACATTTGTAGATTATTAGTGGTTGAGTTAAGCCCAAAGCAAACCTGCAGGAGATTATCTAGTTGATGGGGAAGGCCTAACCCAACGTGGGTGGGTCTAGACCCTGAACAGATGCATACAATACAGAGAGCTGGTTGAGGAGGTTGGCATTCTCCTATGTACTTGGCCACACATGCTGGTCTGGCAAGTGAGAATCGTCTCTCTCAGCTGCTCTGCGGATACGGCACAGCCAGTTCTCTTAGTCCTGTGATGCTGGTGTGGGCTCTCCTGGTAAGCTGGACAAGGAACTGTAACTGGACAACCATTAGAGAAAATAAAGCCTCCTTCCCTTAAGCTGTTCTGTTGTGATTTTATCAGCAACCATGCAGAGTAACTGCCTACAGTATGTTTGGCACCTCAGTGCTTATCAGCCACTCAAGCTGCTTTCCCATACTGCTCTGCTGTCCTAACTGCGTTGCCCTGTGGTTTGCTTAGATTTCAAGTCCTTATGTCCGCATCCCAGCAAACAGAGATGAGGGAAAGACTAAACAGGCCAGGCCTCTTCCCCAGAGGTTCTGCATTATATCTGCCTTCATTTTCCATCATCCAGAACTTTGTCACGCAGCCACCTGAGGCAGGAGCGGTGGCTGGGAAACAGTAATGTAGATGGCTGTTGTTAGATGCTCAGTTAAAAATGGAGGATCTTGTTTTTGCCCTCCCGGTTTGAGAACCCAAGACCTTGCACATGCTGGGCAAGCTCTCCTCTCCCACTGCCCAACATGCTCGGCTCTTTTACTAGGGAGAAGAGGAAATGAATACTGGTCTTGTCTCCTCCTTTATTCTGTAGTCAACTCCATGGGACCAATAAACCAGAGGTGTGTTTACAGAGAGACAGATACAAAGGATGGAGTCTCCATATTAGAGGCCATCACTATTTTGTTTTTCTTACATGAGAAACTATAGAGATGGGAGGCGCCAGCTGTCATATCACAGAGGAAGTGCTGGAGACAGGACTGGAGGCTGGACCAGGCTGACACACGGCAAAGCCCCTTCTTCCCTTTCCGGCTGTATAGCAAGCTGTTGGTGTGAGCAGATGGGAAGTCGTGGCCAGGCAAATCCCTCAGTGCTCACAGTACCGTGAGGTCATCCTGCATCCACACGCGTGTCGGCAGGTGCAGATTGCTCTGAACATAAGGGAGGGTGAGCACTGATTGGCTGCGTCTTGTGATAGGTGTGGCCAACTGGACTTTCACCCAGGAGTTGTTCGTCAAGTGCTTGTGACATGACACAGCATTTCGTCTTTGTCCTGACCCAGAGCGCTTAACTGGGACCCGGCTCTTATTTTCTCTTGTTCTATTCCTCCTTTCCCATAAATTTCATGCAGCACCGCCATCCTTTCCTTTGTTCCTGCAGAGGACTATTGGAGGAAAAGACTTTATCAGTTTTGGCGCAGTTTATCTTCCTTAAATCCAGGATGGACTCCATCACAGTAATATTTAAAAAAAGGACGAGAAAAGCCAAAAGCACAGTTTACATTGCATAGCTGGTAAAACGTTGAAGCTCCACCCAGAATTGCTTCCGGATGACCTCTGATCAAAACCATATTGGGGCATTCCTGGGAGTTCTGTAGCCCAAAGCAGGAAGAGGCAGGATTCCTAAAATCAGGGACCCATGATTGCTGGATTGATATTTTCCTCATTCCCAGCATCCACTGCGTTCATTCCTTAGAAATGTACAATGTCATGAGTGCCAGAGATTCACGTCCTAGTTAAGGGTGAGCTGTGTCTGAGGGAAGCTAGGCTTTGCATTGTAGACCTGGGTGACCTTAGGTTGAACTCTTTGTCTGTCAAAGGAGGGATAACTGTACCTGGCTTGTAGAGACTATTTTAGAAGGCACTTGGAGAGACATGCAGAGTAACTGCATATACCTCATTCATAGATGGTTTAAGACACGAAATGTATCAGTACTGTATACCATAAAATGGAGGCCAATGTGTGTGTTTGTCATTAGTTGGAGACTTTCAGTTCCGTTAGGCATGTATTGTCATGTCACAAACCACTTCAAATTTATCCTTAATACCCAAGATTGTCCAAGTTGCCCAGGGCAGAGCAAGGATAGCATCTGATGCTCCTGGTGCTGAGAACCACTGCATGCCACGGGAGCTTGGTGACAGAGACACTAGTGGCTTAATTCATGTCTCTGGCAGTGCAGCCCACCTTATGAACAGACAGAACTTCTAGAGAACACACAAGCGTTTGCTAAGGTCATGGGCATCTGGGCTTAGAGCTAGCACGGTGTCCCTTCTGCTGCCCTCTGCTGGCCAGAGAAAGTCTCATCCAGTCCAGCTTCCAGGTAAAGAGACAGAGGTCCGAAACCAGAGTTTGTGGTCATCATTTATCCCTGACAACCACGAGGCTGAAGTGAATTATTTTTCTCCCAGCTGTGTCTCGACCACTGGCAGCAAAGGTAGGCAGATCCTGCCAGGAAGATGTAGTTGCTTCACCTGCCAGGACAGAAACAGGTTCTATTGAGGGTCCCAGAGGCAGATCCGCAACATAAGGATGAGATAGAACACTTCCCAAACGCTTTCCCAAGAGTGGCACGTTCATAGGCCCATACCACAGAGCAATGCCCGGGCAAAGGAAAAGAGCACAGAGCCTCCTAATCAGAGACGTGGTGACCCTCGCCACACCTGGAGTACTGCCTGGTTCCAGAGCCCCAGCTCCCTCTATCGTGGCTGCCGGCGGCACCTCACCATCTTTTTCAGTGATTGGACTAAACCACAGAATCTGGCTAGCAGAGGAAGGACTGTTGAAGGCTGGGAGAGTCTGGAGTCACAGTGGATCAGGAGGGCTGGTACTGATGAGCAGAGCCAGAGAGCTCTGTGAAGCGCAGCTCAGTCTTCATCCTTTCATTGCTGGCAAATGGGCGTTCTGCAAGATGCATCCCTGTGGCGCGTGGGGAGCTTTTAAGGGGATATTCTTCCCAGGACCAGAGGCCCTTTGCCTGCTTCTGTTTTCTCTGTCTCTGTCTCTGTCTCTTTAGGGAAGGACATATATAAAGTATTTTTTTTCTTTTCTCTTGTTTTTATTTTTGTTTCTGTTTTCCTTTTTTTGAAGTCTAGGAAAATAATTTTTAATGCGTAAGAAAATGTTTCAGCAGAAAATGCTGCTATTTGAATGTGGTCTGCCCCTCCTGAAATGCATGTCCAGGCTTAATTCCCAGTGTCATGGTATTGAGGTGGCAGGTCTTTTAAGAGACTTGATTAGCCCTTTAAGGTGGATTACAGCTGTCTGTCACAAGAGTTCTGACTCTCACAGGCTTATATTAGGCAGTCTGTTGTAAGCGTCCCTTGAAACTCTCTTCCACATGTGCTATTTCTCCTTTGAGTTTTCCACCTCATGTGACATCATGGGCTGGGTCACTAGTCACTGGAAACAAGCTGTTTGGATTTTCCAACTCCCAGGATTATGAGCCAAATATATCTATTTTCTTATGCATCCAGCTCCAGCTACTTTGTTTTAGCAACATGATATGTATTAAGACAAGTAACTTTGAAGAAGAAATACATTTGAAAGTGGAGAGAAAATATTTTCTATCCACTTGTCCACTACTAAGTTTGATGAAAGAAGAGACAGAACATTTGAAAGGATCAATAGGATAAATTGGAAAGTTCTTTAGAAATCAACATTTAAAGAAAATCAAGCTCATGTAGTCTTATGCTGGGAATATGTCTAAACTTAAGTAAATAATTTCTGTACATTGAAAATTTTCGAGATAATTATAAGAAATCTTCTTAAAAATGTGTGTGTGTGTGTTACATGGTACACAGGCATTTTTTTTATATATATACCTGTGTGTGTATGTGTGTGGAGACCGGAGGAAAATGTCAGGTATCCTGCTCTGTCCGTCTCAATCTTATTCCTTTGAGACAGAGTTTCAACTTGGAGCTAGGCTGGTGGCCATCCCAGCAATCCTCCTGTCTCAACTCTTCACAGTGCTGGGGTTATAGATGCCCACTGCTAGTAAGTGCGGGGATCCAAGCTCAAATTGTACTGCAAGTGATGCTACCCACTGAGCCATCTCTCCAAGCCCCTTCTTTTCATTTTCTAACGCTAGTATTTGCCTAATGCCAAAAGTTTAAAATGGTAGCACAGATAGAGAAAAGTGCAAGTCAATTTCATGGATGATGACGAATATGAAAAATCCAGAGAGTACTGGTTTATAAATCAGTTTTAGTGGCAATTCAGTAAAAGAATAATGTGTAAGACCCAAGTAGGATTCCTTTAGCAATGCAAGGATGGTTCAGGAGCAATAGATATGTCAACATAAGTTCATTACATCAATAAATTGTGGTTTTTCTTCCTAGATGTCAAAAAGCTATGATAAGATTTTGAAGTCCCAGTATTAAAAACCAAATGAAACAAGAAAACAAAATTATGGGCCAAGGAATGACTTGGCTGTTAAAACTCTTGCTGCAGCAAGCAGGAAGACTAGAATTCAGATCCATAGGTTCCACTGTAAAATCCTGGATGTGTGTAACAACCCTACCTGCCATTCCAGCCCCATCAGGCACAGATTAGAAATTCCTAGTGCAAACTGGCTGAGTAGACTAACCCTATGAGCAAGTTCTGGGTTTATTTAAAGATCCTGTTTCAGAAAAAGTTAAGGTGGAGGAGCGATCAAGGATGATTCCTCATAGCAACCTTGGGCCTCCACATACATGTCCATCAAGATACATATGTGCGCCCACAGACAAGTAAACATGCATTTACATATATGATCCCACATACACATAAAAAGGGGAAAAACAAAATTAAATAAATGAGCCTCATATAGGATCATGGCTAGTCACTAGAAACTAAGAGTAATATTCTTACCCCTTATCAGAAAACATGCATGCTGATTGTCATTTCGCTTCAGTCTTTTGTTTATGTGCTGAGGATTCAGAAATGCAGTCTCTCTCTTTGAAATAAGTTAAGATACAATTGCCTCTGATGGTTAATCTTGGTTATATCAAGAAATGCCTAGTGGCACAATGAACAAAGGAGAGGGATCAATGATGGTCACAGTTGGCCAGAAGAAGTGACTAATGTATTGCCTATTCTTCACATGCAAGAACAGATATTCTTTATTGGACTCAGCCAGTGACATACAGAAGAAGGGATGCTGGACTATCAGGGAAGCTTGCCTGGAAGAAGTCTCCCAGGAGGAAGAGGGAGGATGAGATGGGGGAGAATAATGATAAAAGTTATATTGTAATTATAAATAACTTAAGTAAAAGATGCGTAGAATGTTAGTGAGTCACACTTCCGTGTGTATTGGTGGGTGCATTGTTCCAGAGTCAATCCTTAGACCATGAAGGCTCTGATCTAATGAATGGTTTAACCATTGATGGATTCGGAATAGAATAGATTATTGAGAAGAGTTGGAGGAGGATGTCTCTGGGGTCTGGCTGTATCTTGCTGTGGCCGCTTCCCATCTTCTCTGTACCCCTGCATGTCCCGTCGTAAGCTGCTCTGCCATGCCTTCCTTATCATGATGGACAGAATCCTTAAGCTGTGCTGTCTAGTTAATGTGAATGTAACTAATACACTACCTATGCAGAATTTTCACAGGATTGCCTACACGTGTCACTGGGTCACAGCGGAAGTCATGACCCTCTTTCCCTAACTGATGTTCCCTGCTGTCTTCTAGTTTAGGGGAATGACACCATTTGGGCTCAATTGCTCAAACGAAGGACCTGAGTAGTCTTTGGTCCCAAATCTTAACCTAATCTATTCACAAATCTTGTCCTTTCTACTTTTAAAGTCTATCACAAATGTCCCTCTCCTGGACATGAGGATGTGGAGCTGTTAGGGTTTGTCTCTTAAATGCTCCCCAAAAGCTCATGTGCTTGGTTCTCATGGTTGAGAGGTGGACCCTCAGAGATGATTGGATCATGAAGGATCCACCCTCGAGAATGGATCAGGAACCTTATGGGAGTTCTAGTGGGCTGGATCTGGGGAAGGTGCTGCATCGTGAAAACTAGCTGTCTCTGCTTCCTGGGAGCTGAGCTACTTCCTTCTGCTTCTTTCTTCTGTCATGATGCTCTGTCTTGCACCTCCCACCCCCACCCCCATTATATAGTGCTTTCCTCGGAGTGAGTAGCCGCCGTCTCTCTCTGAGATCATCAAGATGGAATTGTGGCCTGGTTACATTTGCATGTGCCCTCCAGGCCTTGAGGTCTGGGACTAGAACGCACATGCCTCACATGTGTTCACATACCTGCCTCCCATGGGCTGTCACAGATCCTTGTATGTGTCCTTGGGGACCTGGGGCTGGGAGGGGGAGCTAGGCGATATAAACTGAAGAAGGGTAATCTGAGTGGGATACTCCATCTATGCAGCCCTGGGGAAGCCATCATCCATGCTGGGTGTGTGTGTGTGAGACTTTCCAGTGTGACTGCTTTGGGGGTCACCCTTACTTCTATAGGTAGCATTCACCCTTATTCCTGTAAGTAGCCCCAATGAAGTCATTGGTTTGTCAGGTTGGACCATGGAGTAATTGTTTTTTGTTATTTTGTTGAATTCCTGTTGGAGGGGGATAGATGATGATGTGGGGTCTCTCCAGGAAAAGTGCCACATGACACCCACTACCTAAAGCAGCCAGGACAAGCCATCTGTAATTGTGAAACATTTTCTTTTATTATTATTATTATTTCTGCTCATACAAACTTAACAGGTACACCGGTCCCCTCCCTCCCTCCACTTCTCCCCGATCTTCCTGCTCCCCCCTCCCCTCCCCTTTCCCTCCCCATCTCCCAGTGCCTCCCCCCCAGTGCCTCCCCCCCAGTGCCTCCCCCCCAATCCCCAGAGCATCCTTTACTGTCCATGCCAAACTTTCCTCTAGGTCCTCCTCTCCCATGAGGTGCAAGGACCCAGGGGCATTTCCCAGAACCCTTTCCTGTGTTCCCCTTAAGCTTAGGAACACTACTGTGACTGTCAGTCCCTAGCCTCCAAGGATTCTAGTGCCTTTATGTTGCTTCTTCTAGGGATTTGTCATAGTGACAGAAAGCTGACTAGTTGAGGCCAATCATAATCCCTAAAGACAATCCCAAAGGCCAAATCCAGAATAATTGAATCTCCAGAGACCAAAATCCCATGAATCTACAATATAGGAAGATTAAAATTCTAAATGTTGAAGTCCTAAAACCTAAAAATCTTAGCAGTCAACAATTCTCATTAAAAAATATGTCATCCTTTCACAGGAGTGATACTAATCTTCTCTGTATCATTCCAATTTTAGTATAAATGCTGTTGGAGTGAATATTTGACAGTGGTAGAAAACTAAGAAGAAACTGGTTAATGTCATATGGAAACATGGAAAAATTCATTTTCCATAGCACTCCCTCCAGCAGGTGAAATTCCAGGAGCTTTAAATAATAGTTGTTGTTGTCAATGATGATGATGATGATGATGAGTGTGTGTGTGTATGTGTGTGTGTGTGTGTGTGTGGGCACGTGTACCATAATTCACAAGTAGAGGTCACAGGAGAGCTCTGTGGAGTCAGTTACCTCCATCCACCTTTACGAGGATCCTAAGGGTTGAATTCAGGTCCTCAGGCTTCTATGACAAGTGCCTCCTCTACCTGCTGAGCCATCGCGCTGGTCATCCAGAATGTTCCATGAGTTAGAGTTGCCTCTTTCTGAAGAAGTCAGTGTTACTGATAAGCTTGAAAATGAGCGGAAACCAATCCATCCATCTATGACCATCTTCTGTTGGGAAGAGTTGGGTGGAGGTATTTTTATTGGTTTGGTTGGGGTCTACGCTGACTTTTTTTGTCTTAGTGGAAAGAGTTGGAGAGTCTCCTCTTCTGAAGTCCTGGAAGACTGATGGCCATATGCCCTGTTGCAATTTTTTGATTGATCTTGTTTAAAGACTTAGTTTCAGAGGACAGTGGTGACAAACTTGAGAGCACATCATTATCAACCTCAGCAACATAGATTTATTATGTCTTTCTCTTTGGAGCTATGATTTCCTGATCATGACTCATTTGCTCACAATTGTCCTACTTGTGTGAATGTTGGGAGTATCCCTAAGTGTATGGTTGGAAAAATATATTTGCTATTACTACTTGCTTGAATAAAGTGGCCCGTGTATTATTATTATTATCATTTTTTATGTTTCTCAAATTAATCTCACTTAAAAATGTAAATAAACGTGTCAGTGAGTTTGGGATTTTGATGTCTCAGGATTTTACACTTTGGGGACTTTGATCTTTTGGTATTCCTATATTCTAGATGACGGTGTGCGGGATTCTTGCAGGACTGGCCAAACCCTCAGGGAGCCAGTGTGAATGTGATTGATTTAGACAGCCACGTCTGCATCGTACAACTTGTAACACGGTGCGTGCACACCTCTGTAATTTGAGATCTAACAGAGTGAAAGGTAAAAGAAGACAGAAAGTCACTTTGACATTGAGCCATGAAAGCACTTCTCATTGTCTTTTGGTGCCACATTTCTGAGGAGATTCCTGAGTGGAATAATAAATCGCACTTGAAAAATAGAAATCAAGGAGAAGGTAAGGTCACCCGGGAATGGAAACCAAGTGACGTGTGACTTGAAAACTCTCATGGAATCACTGGCATTCACTGCTGGAATTGAGTCGAGCCAAATAACTCCCCATACCAAATATAACTCCATAATTCTTAGAGATGACCCAAGGTCACCTTCCTCTCTCTCCCATTTCTGATTCCTTCTGCTCGTCCCTCCGTTCCATCCTCCCCTCACCCTTGTATCTCACATCCATATTCCTTCTCTGAAAATGACCTCTGATTTTGTTTTTTTGAGATAAGGCTCTGGAATGAAGCCCAGGCTGGCCTGAAACTCTCCCTCCTCCTGCCTTAGTGTCCTAGTTGTAGGAACATAGGCGTGCACTGCCATACTGGACTCCTCTCTGGAGTTCTCTGTGTACATAACTCCTGCATTCTTGGGAAACTGAGACATTAGATTAAGAGATTACTCACTTTTCTGTATTTCAGTATGGAAACCTCTCATTTGATAATCTAATAGTTCATGGGGATATGAATCACAAAGAGTTTCTCTAGTGTCTACTACAGTAGTTTGAAATGTGACATATATTTCCCTAGAGGATGTCAAGTGACTAGCATTTATTCATGACTATCACTGGAATGGGAGTCTGGGACCTACTATGGCCTCCTTAGGTTAACTCAGTGGGGTCAGCTAATCACCTAGCCAGGACTCAGCTCTACCACATCCTCCAGGGAATTTGATTCACCCAAAGAGATGGGAGAGGTATGTCTTCTTGCTCTGACAAACCCTTTCTTTCTGTCCTTCTCTCTGGGACAGGAACAGACAGCAAGCAGAACACAGAGGTCCTGTCATGTAAGCTACATCTCCAAGAGCACAACTTGCTCTTTCTCCTTTCTGCGCTTCTGTCTAAATGTCTAAAATTAGACACATTTTCCCTAATATTCAGAACTTTTTGCTGTTTCTTGAAAGATTGATTTCTTTGTCAGATGGCCTCTTGCCAGTCCCTAAGCATGCCCCTTCTTAGCAGCTGCCAGAATCCTAAGCTTTAATTCACAGAGTCCCTGTTGATCCCATTTCGTTCTGTTCTAGAATGAACTTCTATTTCCATTTAATAATTCATTGTTTTATGGAGAAAATAAGCCTCCAGGCCCCTTAGACCCAAATCAGTAACATGGATCATATGAGGAGGAATACCATGATTCAAGTACTTTCGGAAGTACCATGGTCTAAGTGGTGGATGCCTGTCCAAGTGTTAGGACAGGGGTTAGAAGGTTCAGAGATCATTGAGAAAGAACCCCACCTCCTATTTCCCTGGTAGGGCTAGAATAGAATCTGAACTCTCAACAAAGACCTGAAACCTCCACATTTTAGGAATCTAAATGAGGGTCAATGTGATACATCCCTTTCTACGTTGCTAGGGAACTGGTAGGAGTGGTCCATCTTCAATGACTTCCAAGCCTAATAATGCCTGGCTACCTACCTACCTACCTACCTAATATCTCCGTAATCCTCCACACACACAAGAATTGAGACCCTAAAATCATTTAGGAGATGTGTCAGTCTGGCCACTTATGGCTGACAATGGGACAGAGAAGAGTTTAGGGTCTCCTCCCTTGCTGACTTTTAGCCTTGGAGGACAACCAAGGGGTCCCAGATAGAAGGACTGAGAGAACAGTACGTCCATCTGAAGGCAGATGCACTGTAAGTGAGAAGAGAGAGCATCAAGGTAGCGCTTGAGTATACCAGATCCAAAGATGGGCAGCATCCTTATTTAGATTGTGGGCATAATCCACTTCCACCAGGAAAGCCCCTTGAACTATGCATTTCAACAGCTGTCTCTATTTGTCTTTAGGCTCGCCAGCTTAGTAGTATCCATACCCTGAATTTTGCAAGGATCAAATGAAGTTACTCATAAAGGACCTAATGTTTATAAAATACTAGTCATGGAATTAAGCACTCAATAAATAGAAACTGTTTATTGTTACTGTCAGAATGGAGAGAGATTTGCTTTCTTCAAGAAGCCTACAAATGAGACTCTTTTGAATCAGCTTTTTAAATGATTCTTAGAAAATAAATGTAGCAATTAAGAGAATGGCCTTTCCCACATCCACCCTCTCCTGGATTCACAGTATTACCAGTGGAACTGAATCCAATTCACTTCAGTTCATTGCATAGTGCCTCACAAGTGTTCACAAGAAGATTTAATTTTTGCTACTATACAAACAGTTGAGCAGGTGACATTTCCATTTCACATAATAGTAAGTTGAGACCGAGAAAAATTCAGTTGCTTGCCAAAGATCACATTATTAGTGAAAGGGAGAGGTGGGATTTGAATCAGGATATGTGTGATCTCAAAGCTCATGGGTGATTCCCACTCACTTTACACAGTTATGTGTGTGTGTGTGTGTGTGTGTGTGTGTGTGTGTGTGCACATGTATGTAATTAAGGAATCAAGAGCAACTCTGAGTCAATGTGTAAGGGGGAAGTCCATTGTAAAGAGAAGGGAGAGAGTCAATGTGTAAGGGAAGAGAAGTCTATTATAACATGAGGGAGAGGCTTAAGAAATATGAGTTCTAGTCCACATGGTGGAAGGACAGAACTGACTTCATAAAGTTGTTCTTTGACTTCTATCTATGCATCATGTTAGGTAATCTCTCTCTCGCTCCCTCCCTCTCCCTCTCTCCCTTTCTTTTTTTTTTAATTTTTATTATTATTTATTCAATTGTGCGTGTGTGTGTGTGTGTGTGTGTGTGTGTGTGTGTGTGTGTGTGTGTGTGTAGAACCACGGACGAATTTGGGAACCACCATGGATGCTTCCACCTCCTCCTTGTTTACTCTGCCCCGGGATTCACAGGCTCCGCCCTACCAGGACCAGAAACGCAGGCCGCCCCTGCTTCTGCCCGGCGTCTATACGTGGAGTCTAGGATCCGAACTCAGGACCTTCCACCTGCAAGGCAGAGGCATATCCCCTGAGCCACCTCTCCAGCCCCCATAGTTTATTTTTAAGGTGGGAGCACATAAGAATAGAAGAGATAGCTTAAAGTCAGAAAGGATAGGGAAAGAGCTGCCACAGACAGCATAGCATTACTAAGGAGTTGTTAGGGAAGTGGGGAAGCAGAAGGAGGAGAGTCAAAGAACATCATGCAAGATAGTCCTCTCTGAGGGCCATTAGGGTAGGAAGGTGAGGGGTCTAGTTGATAAGGTGGATCCTGATGTGTCTGTGGTTGTTTCTAAGACTCACCACTTTCCAGCCAGAGTACAGGAGGCTTTACAAACTTGCGTGGCTAACACCCACTAGTTCTTCAAGGTGTTGGATGGCAAATTATCTTTGCTTCTGGTTTTAGTTTTCTAGTCATCTAGCATATAATGATGTGTGACTTTGATACAGCTTTAGGGTTATAGGTTCATCTCCTCCATGGAATAATGAATTATTAAGCAGGAAAAGAGTTGGGAAAGTTTACTTTTTTTTTTTTTTTTTAACAGAAAACAGTTATCTAAAGATTCAAGCTGGGAATCCAGCAGCTATGAGAGGGGCTGGGAAATAGGAAAGGAAGATGATGCCCTTAGAGGTAGGCAAGCAGCAGTGTGGTGAAGTTAGCGCCTTCAGAAAATCAGTGAAAAAGCCCAGAGTATCAAGAAAAGCATGTGTAGACTTTGGAGATAAAACAGGAAAAGAAAAGAAAGGAAAAAATCACTCTGTGAACTAAAGGATCAAGAGTCAAGAGTGAATGACTTTTTATCTACATCATGGAATCTGCTTCAGCCCATAGAAAAAGAAAGAGGAAAGGGGAGAGAGAGAGAGAGAGAGAGAGAGAGAGAGAGAGAGAGAGAGAGAGAGAGAGAGAGAGAGAGAGAGAGAGAGAGAGACTGAGAGAGAGACTGAGAGAGACTCTTTGGATAAATGAAAAGCACAGGATCTCTTTAGCCCACCTCCAGGAGGCTTAGAGTTTTGGAGGGCTGGGGGTAGACTCCTTCCTGACCAGGTGATTGACAGACCCACTTGGCTCAACTTAAGGATGGAGACCAAGGAAACAGGAGGCCGTGTCTGTAATGACTTCTTTCTAAAAGGCAGGACTAAGAGCCCAATGATGCAATGCATTATGAAGTTGTGGCAGTTGATGTTATCTGTTATTCATTGTGCCTAGGACAGTCCTGGAATTGCATTAAAGGACATGGAAATGTGTGGGGGAAGCATGCTAGCTTCTTGTGTGCTTGAGCATAGTTTCATTTGTAATAGAAGAACAATCTTCCGTCTTTCATGTTAGTATGGCTAACTCATGGATTGATTTTTGTTGTTCCAAATAGGAATCAGTATTTATAAAGCTTCTTAACAGTGGGCAAAATTGACTTCAGAAAAAGAGAGCAATTATATTAATGGCGATGGCGCTTGCTAAAGTGTCTGTTTACCTGTAGATACATTTGAGGCACTGTCGTAATCATTGTTGCTGGTGAAAGGGACCAGAACAGCTATTCCACTTTTGGGTGTGGATTGCTTTGTACTGTAGGCTGCTGAGAATCAACAAGTGCAGAGCTTGTTGTTGTTCTTGGAGCTTTCCTTATCTCCTGAGAGACACAAATTCCCTCTCTTGGGTCCACAAGAACAGTTTCTGTTACATTCCTAGTTACCTACCTTCCTATAGTTCATTGCTTCTAGATATGTAAAACTCCTTTCTTGTGTCATTTCTCCACAAATCTATCACCTTTTGTTGAAGTGATATATAAACTCAAGGTTCTGACCAACTGGCTGAAGTCTTTACCACCATTCCAGCCTGCCTTTCTGCTTTCTGACCTGAGTAATTCTTTCTTTCTGTTTCCCTCTTACCTTGATAGCATGAATGAGTTTGCTCACTATCTCCTTTAAGTCTCTAAACCACTAGCTCAGGGGGAGTTAGTGAATATTTCTTCTTGTCCATCATCTATTCCTACCTTTTATTCTTTTGTCCAAACTATGCCCGAAGAATAAGAGCTGGTGATATCTGCTCAGTTAGCAGGAAGCTTCCTGGACCTAGTTACTCTTTTCTTTTCTGTTTGTGTGTGTGTGTGTGTGTGTGTATGTGTGTGTGTGTGTGTGTGTGTGTGTGTGTGTGTATTTAACAATGCAAGTGCACACGTGCATGTGGAGGACAGACAGAGGTTAGCATCAGATTCTTTCTCCTGTTTTTGAGAAATGGTTTCTCCCCCTCTTTATTTCTATTCCTTTAAGATTTTGCACATGAACTTGTGTCATCCTCATCCCTTATTACCCAGTCTCAGTGCCCTGCTTTCTCTCATTGCAAACGTTCTTCTTTCCAGCCAGTCTCCTCCTGTTCTCATGTCCTTCTCTGTAGGTGGCCAGTCCCATCCAGATCACTGTTAGACAAGTGTTTGGGCACTTGCTGGAGCAAAGACCATGTGCCAGTGGGCTTATAGCTGGGGGGAGAGGTTCTGCTTCTCTCCCATCTAGCTTCAATCCTCATTAGCATCTGTAAAACCTGGCAAAACTGCTTAAGGGAGCAAAGGGGTTTATTCTCTTACAATAGACTGGTTACAGTTCCTTGTCCAGCTTGGCAGGAGAACTCACACCAACACCAGGGAGCCGAGGGAACTGACTGCACCACATCCACGAAACAGCCGAAAAAGGGACGATCCTTACTTGCCAGACCAGCATGTCTGGCCAAGTGTACACAAGGATGCCCTCTTTTCTCAAATAGCTCCCTCCATTTTATTCACCTGCCCAGGAACTAGTCCCACCCACCAAGGCTGGGCCTTCCCCATCCACTAGACAATCTCCTGCAGGTTTGCTCTGGGCTTAACCCAACCACTAATTCTCTACAAATGTGCCCAGAGCTCAAACCCTCAACCATCAAGTTGACACTTGTACCTAACTATGATGGTATCCAAGGGAAGTATGGTGCCTCTTGGGATCTTTCCCCTTTCACAGTGTAATGTGATGTGCCAAATCTTGTGTAGGTCTCATGCAAGTGGGCACAGCTACTTGTGAGTTATGAGTGCTTTGGTTCTGTCACGTTTGAAAGATACCACTGGCTGCACCCCTCCCTGTCTTCAGGCTCTTGCATTCTCCCAGGCCCCTCTTCCACCATGCTCCTGGTTGGAAGGTGTCTTGGATGTCTTGTTTAGTGCTGACCAATACACAGTCACTTTATTCCCTGCACTTTGGCCGGTTGTGATTCTCTGTATCAAGTACCTTTCATTGCAAAGAGAAACTTCTAGGTCTGGTACTGGGAGTTCCTTTCATGTATAGATATAATGATAAATATTTAGAAGACAGATTAATACTGAATCTTCATAGTTGAACATTAGGAGATTATTCCTCCTTAGGGACTATGGTCTCCCCTTCTGCAAATTTTTGTTCTAGTTTGCAAAACCAGATGCGTTGCCTACTGCAAAGTAGGTCTTAGATATGAGAGAGTAGGTGGTCACCCCCATAAAATTCATGCTCCTATTTTGCTGGTGGTCACCCACTGCCAGGGCGACTGCCGTTGTAGCTTGCAGCTGTCATAGCTGTGTGCAACTGTTGGTTGTTCTTCTCCTTCAGCAGGTTGCATAGTACTTTCTGGTATCATGGAAACTGGACAGCAAAGGGGAAGTTTCCAGATCAATTCACACTCTCCCTCCCCCATATCCTCTGATCAATGTATGTCGTGACTTCAGCAACAGGGTCTTACTATTAGTTTCTGGTGGGCAACCAAGAGCAATAGTAAAAATCTTTATGTTTTGGGAGGCCTTTGAGATTTCTTTGACCAACAGTTCCTTAGAAGGTAATACATATCTGGTACTGGGAATTTTGTTTATTTGTCTGTGACTTCTGGTTAACAGAACCCCAGGTCAACTTCCATGAACTTTATCTTTGTCCTCTGTGTTCTCCTAAATAGGGTTTCTTTGTTCATGACTTTTTTACTTTATTTTTATTTATGTATTTAGTATGTGTGTATGTGTGTGTGTGTGTATGTGTGTATCAGAGGACACTATATGTCCTATATATCCCTGTGGAGGACCGAGAATAACTTCAGGAATTATCCTGGATTGTTTTTTGCTTCACTGAGGGATTTTTCTGGCTCTGCCCACCAGGGCCTTATATTTTTGACATGGGATATTTGCATCTGAACACAGGACCTTCTGCTTGTGAGGCAAAAGTCTTAACCCCTCGTCCATCTCTCCAGCTCATTTTTTAAATAAAATTATATAAAGAGTGTGACAGATTAAAGCTGATCACTTTTGGGCAGCCAGGAAGCAGAGGGAGAGGCAGGCACTGCAGATAAGGAATACCTTTCTAAGCACACCCTGGTGACCTACTCTCTCTATTTAGATCTTCCCTCTAGAAGTCCATCCAGTTATCAACTCCTGAACAGACAGATACCTCAATGAAACTAGCACCTTCCTGGTCCATTACCCCCCAATACATCTACCAAAATTTGAATTTCCCATGAAACTCACCCAAACCCAAGGCACCAGGCAGACTCCAGTGGTTCAGAGAGTACCATGTTGCCTCTCCAAGAATTCCCAGAGCACTAGGCTTTAGTCTGGCATGTTAACAGCCTGAAAAAGGCTTGTCTTACAGAAGAGGGAGTATGGATACTTGAAGATGAGGTTGAATAACTGGTTGCACAAGGAGACCACTGTTAGCTTCAGTCTTGCATGGAGTGGCTCATATCCACTCTTCCCTCGGTCCTAGGAGATCCACACTGAAGGACAATTCCACTAACTGCTGTTAAATATGAAATCAAATCTGCTCCCGAGACAACAAGGGGAGTAACCCTGAGCCTTGTTTGCCCTTCACCTCAAGACACTTCTTGGCTTTTGTCAGGTGTCCATAGAGCCTGGATTGTGATAGTTTTGCATTTTTTCTTTCCCTGTGAAGTCAGTGGTTTTAATAATTGCATGAAAATAGTGGAGTTGCTTTTTAAATAAGCATCAACTGGCAGAAAGATATTTGACAAGTCTGATTTCCTGGATTCCCCAAGGACTTTTAGCTTGCCTTACCTCTTTTTTGAGCTAAGCAGATATTTTCCAGAGGAGACTCACAGTCTGGAGAAGCAGCACGCCAGTGTCAAGCTAGGCAAGAAAGCAAGACGGAAGCATCTTGGGATCTAGTCAGGGCAGAGAAGGGGAAATTTTAAGCAGCAAAATGTCATATAAAGAACTTAGGAATTGTATTAAGTGTGGATCAAAAAGTCCTGTTTGCTTATTTTTTTCTTTTTTTTTGTTTTCGTGTATACATGTGTGCGTGGAAATGTGCATCAGGGAGCACTTGAGTGTGTGTGTCTGTGGAGGCCCAAGGATGACGTCAAGAATCATCCTGAATTGCTCTACTTCCTTATTGCTTTGCTTTGGGGTTTCCCAGGCTCTACCATCAAGGACTAGAGTTGCAGGCCGCTGCTATGTCTACCTGGCATTTTATGTGGGGATTGAATTTAGGTCCTTTGGTTTGGTAGGCAAAGGCTTTATCCCCTGAGACATCTCCCCAGGTCCCCCCCCCCCACTTTTTTATTCTTTTGCTATGGTTTTGGTATGTTTGCCCAGGCTGGCTTTGAACTCATGTTTGCTTCAATCTCCTGTGTGCTAGGAAAGCAAGGGTCAGGAAGGGTGGGGTGTGGGAACCAGCATGGGCTAGAAAAAGACTCTTGAGAATATCTAAGGTCTGAAAACACACCCAATGGCGTTGGGAGAGCACTCAAAGGGCACAGACTTGGAAAGGGGAACTTTTCCTAAAAGGGGATCCAGACTTTATTGCACTGGGTATAGGTTAGTTCCTTCTCACTCGAAGGGCCAGGAAATTAGCTGGGTGCCTGTTTGGACCTCAGACAGGAAGCTGCGAGGGGCTGATGGCATTTTGTGAAGAGGAGCCTGGGATACCTGTTGAGGATCTTCTAGCTTGCGAGTGGAAGATGGGGTGCACTCGCTGGTTGCTAGAAGGTCAGTTAGATGCACTGCAATTTGCCCAGCCCTGATTGAGGCTCTGGAGCTTGGATGGAAAGTGGGTTGTACCCATGTCCCTCCTGCGCCTCCTACTGACTGTCATCTTAATTAACATTGATCTGGTGTGCTAGAGCCTGGCAGGCAGAACTCTCAAGAAGACCACACACTCGCTGAAGCACAGGGGACATGGACGCACACTGCTTTACCTTCGACCAGCATGTACCCTTTTAGCATGTTACATGGAATACCCTTAATGGTCAGTGTTTTCCTCCTTTTTTTTTATTATTTATTCAACTGTGCGCGTGTATGTGTGTGTGTGCGTGTATGCGTGTATGTGTGTGTAGAACCACGGACGAATTCGGGAACCACTATGGACCGCCTCCTCCTTGTTTACTCTGTTCTGGGATTCACAGGCTCCGCCCTACCAGGACGGGAAACACAGACCACCAGGATCCGAACTCAGGAACTTCCGCCTGCAAGGCAGAAGCTTAACCCCTGAGCCACCTCTCCAGCCCCCTTCCTCCTTTATTTAATTGTACATCAAAATACAGTGGGATGCTGATGAACAACCAAAAATTGTAAGCTTAAAAGATCCATTCTATATATTGGTACAGCTTCCAACCTGAATGTTTAAGGCAGTAACCAAAGTTTAGCACCATGCACCTGAGACCAATTTTGCACCACTAAATAAATATATATATGTATATATATACACACACATATATATATATATATAAATTCACACTCAAAACAAATTGAAGGGTTTGGAGGGAGAAATATGGTGAATTTGTAAAAACCTCTGTTGTCCTACAGAGCAATACTAGCCACAGGAATCATGGATCACTTGTTGTAACTATATAACTAGCTTTAATGCATTAAATTAAAAATTTAAAATGGCACTTAGTTCAATTGTCAAAAAGGTTTTGAAGTGTGTTTGAATTAACCAGGAGAACTGTGTAGGAGGTATGAAGGATCTGCCTAGATGGTGTGTACTTCACTCCTATTTTTCATTCTGTTAGCTGCAACAGTGATAGGAAAATTTCCTCTACTCTTTGATGTTTAGCACTTGGGAACCTGAAAATTAAACTAAACAAACAAACAAAGAAACAAACAAAGATTCACCAGGGAAATGTAGATTTTTTTTTTCTAAATTTATTTTCTACATAGAGATTCACAGAATAATATAAGTCAAAAAACATAATTTAAGGGTTAAAAATCATCTCAGTATGGTGAGGAACAGATGAAAAACAGTACTTAGGGGAGGAGATATAACTTCTTAGTGGAGTTTGCAGGGAGAAAGGATACTTAAGGGAAAAACAAATTATTTTTAGGAAAGATGAATGGGTCCTCAGGAGAATGGGTGGGACACATGCTCTGTGACAATGTCTATTTATGTGATTTCTCTTGCTCATCCACACTTCTCTCTGGCAACAGGAGTTGATCTTCTTCCCTGGTTGCCAAGCTCCCAGGGAGGGGATGTGTGACAGTTCAATTCTTTTGGGAGGTCCTGGGTTTAGGCAGATAAGAATTCAGGAAAATAATTTTCTGGCATCTGTTGCTTCTCAAATGCCTTCAGCTCAAAATAAATTTTTTGCTACAGTGACATTTTCTGGCCCTTTTCAGCAGAAGCTCAGTCACTTGGCCGTAGTGGAGTAGTATATCCATGCGAAAAAGGGAAGCCATCTGCTACGCAGCTTGCGAGGACCTATCTTACAAGGCTTCAGTGGGGTAGGGTCACCCTGGGAATCAAATAGATGGGAAGACAGTATGGTAAACATCCACCCGTTTGTGCCATTTCTCTGGACACCAGTGTGTGTGTGTGTGTGTGTGTGTGTGTGTGTGTGTGTGTGTGTGTGTGTGTGAATGGAGGTGCAAAGGTGACATCAGGAATCATCCTGGGTTGCTTTACCTCCTTATTGCTTTGCTCTGGGATTTTCCAAGAAACCCAAGGTTTTCCAACCTTCCAAGGCTGGAATTACAGGCTGATACCCTGTCTGCCAAGTATTTTTTTTTTTTTTATGTGGGATCTGAGGATCCAAACTCAGGTCCTTTTGCTTGTGAGGCAAAGTTCAAACCCCGTTGCAACTACTCCATGTGGTTGCTATGGGAAGTGGGTCATTTGGTTTTTTTACACCATGACCCGTTCCAGTTATCTCAAGCAGATGGAGGTGAATTATAGAGACAAATGGAAGGAAAGTAGATTCCTGCAAAGAACAACTTTAGGCATTAGCTGCTTTCTACCCTCTCTGCGTGCCTGAGGTCTCTCTCATTCATTTGACCTCTCTTCTCCTTGTGGACATCTACGCAGAAAGTCACACCTTAGATCTGCACTCTGGCGTTTTATTAATGGGACATAGGACACAGGACAGATTTTTTTTATATATCTTGTTCTAGTGTTCCTTCTTAATCTATATTCTTGATTTTCACTCTGAATGATAGATAATATAGTGTTATTAAGAGTAGTATTGAAACAAGCTTTATAGGGTTTGGGAGACTGCTCACTGGGTAAGAACACTTGCTGTGCAACCATGAGGACCCGAGTTTGGATCTGCAGCACCCATGCAACAAGCTGGACAGGGCTAGATATGTTGGAAGATGGAGACAGGCAGGTTCCAGGGAGCTCACTGGCCAGCCAGCCAGCCAAAATGGTGGGTTTCAGGTTCAAGGGAATGAGACGGAGGATGACAGAGAAAGACACTTAACATCCTCCTCTGGCCTCCACATGAGTGTGCATCCTCCAGCACAGTAAAACACCCTTCTACCCTCGTCCCCTCCCCGCACCACATGCTCTAGTAGACATTGACTAATTTTTTGCTTTTATAGTTTTTGCCACAATTTGGTTCAATAAAATGTGAGACACAAGTACAGACAATGGTATCAAAGTGACTCAAAGTCAAATTTGACAGAATCCCACTCTGGTCTTTTTTTTTTTTTTCATATCCTTACTGAGGATGTAAAATGACTGCCATCTCTTTCATTTCAGGTAGAGTTGGCTATAGGTCACCATCCAGTCTGGCCATGGAAAACATGTTAGTGCTGGCTGAGATGACCGCTTGGTTTCCTAAGGAGCCATGCTGTGGCCTGAGCCTGTGAGATGTACAGCTGTCCCAAGGTCATGAGAAGCCTGAAGACTCTTTTCATTTTATATGTAGTGCATGCATGCATACACACGTGCATAGGCATGTTCTGCATGTGTGTGTGTGTCATGTGGAGAGAGGCCAGAGGTTGACAATGGGAATCATCCACAATCACTCTTCAGGCTAGGTCTCTATTTAAACCCAGTGCTTTCCGGTAGTGCTAGTCTGCCTAGTTAGTGTATACGAGGGATTCCAAGACTCTGCCTTCCAGGGCTGGAATTACAGACAGACCATCATGCCCACCTGGCCTTTTGTGTGGGATCTGGGGGTCTGAACTCAGGTCATTTTGCTTGCACGGCAAGCATTTTAGATGCCATCTCCCCAGCCCAGGAAGTTTAGAGAATTATCAGTGATACATGCGAACAAAGTATGGAAAATGGAGGCTGGAAGGGGTCTGGGGTCTGGGAGGGGTCTGTGATCCCAACATTCAGAAGGATGAAGGAAAAAAAAAAAGAAAATAGAGGCTGGCGGAAGTGGCATAGAAGCTGTGAAGAACATTTTACATTCTTTCAAAGGTGTTTTGTGATTTATTGTGTGGCATACATCTGTAAGTTTTGTGCTAACACTTATAATTTGCAGCAATTTTAATTGTGTGGTTGAATAATTTTTAATGTTGTCTTTCACTCTTGAAAGTGTCTCAGTTTAGGTAATGAGTTTCATGGCCATTATTTTTGATATCAGTCTTCCATTTTCAGCTGTCTCTGTTAACTCTCTCTCTCTCCTTCCCTCCCTCCTTCCCTCCCTCTCCCTCATTTTCTTTCTATCTCTTCTAAATATTCCTGAGGCAATCTGACTGGTATAGCTATGATAATACCAATTTGTTTGTTATTCATTAGTCAACATTCTAGAACCGAGTGCTCCCAAGTGGTCCAATCAGCTGTCATAGGATTGTGTAGGGTGGGGTGGGAGTGGGTATGATAACTGTCTGTCTGCATAAAACCTGCACAAGACAGGGCCCATTACTGGTACATGATGTGTGGAACAAGGGCCCTTAGGTCCAGAGCTTCACTGAGGACCGTGGATAGTAAATGGTTGCTGAGGGAGGATTGTTATTCTCTTCAGTGGGATGGCCACTGATAATCTCCCACATTCTAGTAAATATCCTCCCCCCAAATCATGCTCATGAAAGCAATCATGATTATTCAGTGTGTTACAAAAACAAGACATGAACATAGGAAGGGTTTTACTGGGAGAAGGGAATTTCAGTAGGAGAAGAAGGGAAACGAGAGAAAGAAATGTTGGTGGGGATGAACATGTCCAAAAATTCACTACACACATGTATGAAATAATCAAAGAATAAAAGCAGAGGACTGGAGAGATGGCTCAGAAGTGAAAGCTTCTGCCTCGAAAGAAGGTCCTGAGTTCAGATCCTGGATCCCATGTAAAAGCACAAGGCAGAAATGGTGCCAGCCTGTACTTCCAGCCCTGGAAGGCAGAGCCTGAGAAAACCCAGAGCAAAGTTATAAGGAGGCAAAGCAATCCAGGATGACTCCTGAAATTTACCCTTGGACCTCCACTGGCACAAACAAGTGCTCTCTGACACACATGGACACACACAGCAAAATAAAAATAAATGAAAGTAAGACAATGTGTCTATGTACAGAATAGGCAGTTTGGCTTTCAGGTAGTTCTGGCCATAGCAGGAACTATAGATTTCTACTTAAAATACTTGAAACTCACTGCCAGGAGTAAGCTACGGAGTCTTCCAGATCTTCAAGAAGATCTCCTACTGGGCAACAGAAGCATGATGAATCCTGAGAGGCGGTCTTTTGCAGGTGGGATCCATACATCAGATAATCATGAAATACATATGAAGTCAATGGATGGCCAGCAGACTGACTTTAAGCATTAGATTCAGAAACAGGAGAATGCTTCTTCCCTGAGCATCCCAGAGTGGATTTTCTTCATGTGTTGCTGCCTTGTTGAACAGGGTCTCAATGGCAAGAGGCAGCTGACTGAGAGTTAGACAGAGTAGAATCCAGGGGACTATGATCCACAGGTCTTTTCTCAGAGGAGTCCTTGGAACCTGAAAAAAGATTTGTGATGAGTTCCCTGTGGGCCAGTTATAAGTTCCAAACTCCTCCCTCCCAGCAGAAGAGGCAAGTTCTCCATCAGCCGAGGTTTTTATTTCCTTGCGGGGAATGGAATGTGGAGCCTTGCATATGCTAGGTCAGTGCTCTGTGACTGAGCTACATCCTCTGCCCTCGTACCTTCTCTGTAGCTTACTCACTGTTTCCCACTCTTCCTGTTGGTCTTCCTCTAGCCTGGTCACACCTAAGCGTGGATTGCCCATAATATATTAGAGTTCTACTGTGAACATTTGACTTTAAGCTGGTGTGAAAGCACACCCACATCGTCATCTGTTCACCCGTAGTACAACATTCAATGCATTCCCTCAAACACGCCATGCTGCACTATAAAGCGTGTTTAGGTGAGCCATGTTAGATCCGTAGCTAAACTTCAGGCTAATGTCAGCTAAGCCCAGCTGTAATGTTTGGTAGGGAAGGTGAACTACATGCATTTCCAACTTGTAGTAGTTTCAACGTACGATGTGTTTATCAGAGTGAAATCCCACTGCAAGCTAGGTAGCACCTTGGCTCACAATCTCTCAATAGCCATTGTTTTCCAGGTCCCTAGTCTCAGTTACTCCACATGTTGCTGATAAAGTCATGACCAAACGGCTTAAGGAAGCAAGGAGTCTTATTCTGACTTACCATTGTGCTGTTACATCGAGTTCCTGTGCAGTTTGGCAGGACAGCCCACGCCAACACCAAGGGTCGAGGAAACTAGCCACACCAAAACCTACGGGGTTGAAGTGAGAGTCAATTGTCACTTAGCTGACCAGCATGTTTGATTGAGTATACTGAAAAATGCCCAAATCCTTACTCAGTTCTTTTTACCTGTTCAGGGACTAGTGCCACCCACCATGGGCTGGGCCTTCTCGTCAATCAGACAATCTCCTACAGCACTGATTTCTTACCAATCCCAGGTCTCGAACTCTCAACAGAAAACTGTTGAACTCTTGGAGCCGAGCTTCCTTCTCTTTCTTCCTAATGAGCTCATACTAATCCCTTACTTAGGTCTTGCTTTTCAGGTTGGCTTGTTGCTGCTGTCGAATACATCCCCGCTGCTTGGTAGCACAACATACACATCTGGCTCACTGCATCTGGTCAGGGTATAGTGAGTCCTCTGATCATGTCTCGGGACGTTGGTCAAGATGCCGACTTGGGCACATTATTAGCAGAATTGAGTTCTTCGTGAGGATGGAGTTGAGCCTTTGTTGCTATGCCTGGCCCTCAGGGCTAATCTCAGATTCTAGAGACCTGGTAGGTATGTGACAAGTGACCAGTTGCCTCCACCCTCTTACCACATGGCAGCCTCCTTCTTTGAGGTCAATGGGAGAACCTTTCTCTGCACCGTGGCAAGATGGAGGCTTGAAGCGCAGCCCAAGCAAGGAATCGACTAGCTCATTGCTTTTGCCATCTTCTCTTGGTCAGTTGCAGATTGACACACATGAGGGAAGTGCAGGGACTCTGCAGGGATGTGATTCACGGGTGTGGCTATGATGGTTCACCCCCTGGCCTCCAAGGACTGGCATGCTTTCCTCGCGTCATTGCCATGTAGCCTTCCCTTATTCATGTTTTGCTTTCTAGGATTTTGATTACCCATAGTCAACCACCAATATGAAATGGAAAATTCCAGGAATAAAGAATTCATCTGCTGTAAATGGTATGAAGGGCTGTGTAGCATGGTGACATCTTGTGGCATCTGACTCTGTCCCAGTTGGAATGAGAACCATCCTTGTGCACTTTCTCCCCGCCTTCTGGTCACTTAGTGCCTGTCTCCACTGTTGGAGTGTCTGTCACAGCGCCACACTGCTTATGTTCATGTAACCCTTTCTATGCTCAAAAATGAGGCCAGATACCCCAGCATTACAGTGCATTGTTATGATTATTCTATTTTATTCATGGTTGTTAATTTTAGCTTCCTTTGTGCTTAATTCATAAATTAAGCATCATAGGTATAAACTGAGCATGTATAGGGCTCAGAATTGTCACAGTTTCAGGCAGGAGGAGACTGATGTACATTCATTCTGTTCCAAGGTCCCTAAAAGTCTCATCCCATTACGCATCATCCTCTAAATCTCTCCCTGTGGCTCTTCTTCAACAGACTTGGATCCCCTGTGTTCCCATTTTATGTGATCCATGATGCTATTGCAGGAAAACCTGTAAAGGTCTCGGTTTCCTTTGGTCACCCATGGGGACAACTTAGGAATATCATCAGTTTACCTCTACACATATATTACAGTATATTCATAGATTTATAGAGGATTCTGTTGTGCTCTGTATGTGAAAAGTAATCTTTCTATCCCCTTACCAAATCTGAACGCTATTCCTAGCTATCTTATCCCCTGTAGACACCCATAATCGCTCTCCATTATTCTGTGTTTCTCCTATTGCCAACCTCTCTCTTCTCCTCTCCATTTCCAGTCCTGTTTTAACCACATAAATTCTGGTCTCTTCCTCACATCTGGGTCTTCTTTCCAGGATCTCTTTATTGCTATCTGTCAGTCTACTCCTCTTGTATCACAGTTTCTATCCTTGCTGTTAACACCTGCTCAGAAAAATCAAAGATCCTCCTCAGCATCGACTGTCCTCAGGATTTGGGAATTATGAATTTCTACTGGATAATTATTTTTCCTATCATAGTACCTTTCACGTCTTTCTCTCTTACTGACACATACTAAGTAATTATCATTCATTGATAATTAGCAAGCACCAAGAAAATTGATCCGGATGATTTAAACTTCAAAAGTCTGTGCTTTGCTTTTATTTATTTTGCTTTTGTGGAATTGACAAATTTTTCGTGTAAATAGACCAGCTGCCCCAGCCAGCATTTTGTATATCTTCCAATCTGGTTTGGGAAAACTTGGCAGATGAACAAACGCAGTATTCACTTTGGAGCTTGAATTTCTGCAGTTGCTTCTCCTGTTGCTGTGGACGTGCCTGTCATTTCCCACTACTGTGGCCTTGCGGATTACTTTCTGCTCTGAGTGCAGCTTGCGGAAGGCAGCTTTCGCGTACAAAGGCTTTGGATAGATAGCGCGAACGTGTGGGAAGGACCACCGTGATGGGACATAGCGCTGTTTATCCTGCGCACACGGTGAGGAGGGGCTTGCGACCCCCCTCTGCAGTCACGTGGATTCTCCACTGGGAAGAGTCCACGTGACTAAGCACCTGAGAGGTCGGGATGTGTATCTATAAGTGGGACTCAGATCCAGGAACCGTGTCCTGTTTCAAGAGAGTCTCAATTGCACATAAAGTCGCAAACTACCAAGTCTTTTCATGCCTTCCTTTCATGTGAAGGTTTTAAAGTAGCCCTCTTCCCATCTGCAGCATAAGAAGCCTGCATCTGCCTGGACCCCACAGAAGCTGTAGCCCAGTCGCTGAGGACCTCTTCTTGCTACAGATGCGTGGGAACCTAGGGGAAGCGGGGCGTGGCCTCACGAGGGCGGACCTATGATGAACTCGAGCCAATGAGATGTCAGGGGACAACGTCACCGCCTACAGCAGCTTGTGCAGCCGTGCGTGCGCCACCACCAGGTTTGCCTTTTCTCGGTGAGAAGCAGGTGCGGAGAGAATTCATTATCAGCCTGGATCTGAAATGACAAACTTCCCAGCGCCAGTCCTGCCCCTTCCCTACGTGAGACGCGTAGGATGAGAGAGACGTGCGGGCTTCCTGCGGGAAGCCCAGAGTGAGGGGATCACCGCATCATTTATTCTAACCCAGGCAGCTGCTGGACATCAGGTCGGCCGTGGTGCACACATTTCTGCTCTGCTGAATAATCTGATGGAATGGTCTTTTGAAGTCTTCTGAGGCAAATGCAGTGTTGGACACAGTATTCCGCAGCATTCTCCTGATGGACCTGAGAGCTTTTGTTTACAAGAAATAAATTTACTTGGTTTTTCTTTCTTTCTCTCTCTTTTTTCTTTCTCTCTCTTTTTTCTTTCTCTCTCTTTTTTCTTTCTCTCTCTCTCTTTCTTTCTTTCTTTCTCTTTCTCTCTTTACTTTCTTTCTCTCTTTACTTTCTCTTTCTCTCTTTACTTTCTCTCTTTACTTTCTTTCTCTCTTTCTTTCTCTCTTTCTTTCTCTCTCTCTGTCTCTCTGTCTCTCTCGTTTCCTGTCTTTTGTGATCTTTTTCCCCTGGCAGCAGTCACTATGTAGATCCAGTGGATGTAGCTCTGGGGGACACAGGAAACAATTTGGAAAAAGAGCAGAGGGGAGATACAAACCCCACTCCTTCACACAGAGATGATTTCCTTAGTTTTTGTCTGGGCTCAACATCCCTTTAAATAACAAGCCAAAGGAACAACTCTCCTTTCTATTCTCACCTTTCTCTGCAAGCCACAGTTGCTGGGCTCAGAGGGACTACATTTAAGGAGGATCAGCATCACCTATTAAAAGGATGGAGGCTGGGGAGACGGCTCAGTAACCACTTTTTTTTATGAAGCTCCACTTTTAAAAAAAATTGTGTGTGTGTGTGAGTGAGTGTGAGTGTGAGTGTGAGTGAATGCAGTATTGTGCTGCCCTGTTACTCTGGCCCTGGACGGGGGAGCCTGGGAAGCCCCAGAGTAAAGCAATAAGGAGGTAGAGCAATCCAGGATGATTCCTGTTGTCACCCTTGGGCCTCCACAGTTACACACTCAAGTACTCTTGTACACACACACACACACACACACACACACGATGGATTCTTGTTTCCTTTTTAAAAAAGATTCTTTTATTTCTTCATGCACGAATACAGTGAGTTTATGATACTTTCATGTCTTAATCCCCAGTCCCATATTCATTCCCCTTCCCAACAAGCCTTCTTCTTTCCTGCCCATCTGCCTCCTATTATCTTTTTATTATTTGTTTTTGTTTTGTTTTGCATGTGTGACGCACTCGCTTTCATTTGGGTTGCCTTGGATGGCATGTGCCTGAGCATTTGCTGGAACGTGAGTCATGTATCAGTGGGTAGAAGCATCTTTCCCACCCCCACCAGGATTGACATTCCTCAGAGAGGTGTGAGGGCATTTGAGTTCTCTGCCCTTTCTTTCATGTTCATAGGACAAATTCTGTGCAGGTCTTAGGGAGATATATAGTATAGCTGGTGTGCGTTCATGGATGGAACAGCCAATTCGTCTTTCCTTTCAGTAAACTTATTTATTCAGATAAGCCTTTATTATTGTTCCAATATAGACCTCAAAAATTCACGTACCAAAAACCAAATCCTCAAGTTCATATGCGACTGTTATTTGGAGTCAGGACCTTTGGTGAGGACAGAGCCTCTATGATGCTGTAGGTAGAGGAACAGGAGAGATCTGGGCTAGTGTGGTCCTCTGTGTGTTCAGGCGATGCCCAATGAAGTGTTAGGACATAGCACGAAGCGCTCACCTGAAACTGAGTGGGTCCTGAACATCTCTGCAAACATAACCCAAATAAACGTTTATTCTTTATATATTACCCAGCCCAAAGTATTCAGTTGTTACAGAAAACTAAGCCATCTTTCTACTGGAAACAATGAAATGCTATGTAAATCGTGAAAAAAGAAAAGAACACTGTTTATTTGCTAGCACTGAAGACCACTGAAAAAGATAGTTTGAATATATAAAAACGACTGAGAAAATATCTTTGTTTCATGTTTCTGCAATGAACACGTGACCCAACAATTTAGGGGAAAAGAGTATATTCTAGAGAACCTTCTATATCATATCCACAAGAATATCTGAGAGGAGCGAGGACCAAAACATTTCTTCTAGCTTAGCAGTCTGCTAAACTAACCATCTCTCTCTCTCTCTCTCTCTCTCTTACCTACCTCCCAGGGAACATTTCCATGCCCTGTGTGTTGGGACTTCCCATACCCACTAGATAATCTCCTGTAGGGTTGCCTTAAGTAAAGAATTATTCATAGTTGGACTCAGGATTCATTTGTTAGAATGGTACCAAAAGGGATAAAAAGGGAAGGAAATAGAATAATAGGAAAGACAGCCAAATTAACCTATAGGTAGGAAGACAGTACATCAAACTACTCTGTAGGCATCTGTTATATTATACCCATAGAATGGGAACTCACTGTGGAAACCTTTGGGTCAAAAGGTAGAGGAGTGAAGGGAAATGCACACATCAGTGGGGTGGCCTAAAGAGAGGTAACTTTTTACACTATGGAAGCCTGAAGCCCCACAGGAGTAACAAGGCGAATTGAACCCTGAGGTCCACTGAGGCATGCAGGCAGAAGGGTCAAAGAAATGGGAGGGATAGTGAAGGGAAGGGAGAGATGGGAGGGAGGAGGAAGGGAGGGAAGCTGGGAAGAATACTCAATATGCTTGTAAAAGCAGAAAAAATTAATAAAAAAGAATTCTTCATAGGTATACTCAGTTCTCAATTGTAAGGTTGACACCTGAAACAGCCTGCCACAGATTTGCAAAAGAATTTCCAAAATGAGAAGTTCAAATAATACACATTAAATGCTCAGTGGAGTTTGGGGCAGATTAAATTCATCAGACAATTGTGGGACTACCACACATATCAGAAGACAGCATGCATAACGCAACACAGGAAGAGAGATATCACTGGAGTAAGAGATACAGAGGATGGATTCAGAGATTAGAGTCTGAGAGGGAGCAGAAAGATTGGGACAAAGGCTATGTATGAAGAGGAAATGACTGGTAATACTCCTGAATGAACTGAAAGAATCAGCTCAGGGGATCAAGTGGATCACAAGTGCGATAAATAAAAGAATGAAAATATGAAACCCAGGCAAGAGAAATCGCAGAAGCACCTGGGGGAGGGGTGCAGATCATCCTCACAAAGCTGACATTGAGGTTCTGAGTAAAGTGCTTGTCGTGCAAATGTGAGGAGCTGGAACAGCATCTTCAGAACCCACAAAAAGTTGGGTGCAGGACCTGAGTCTATAATCCCAGTGCTTTATGGAGTGATGGGAGGTGGAGAATCCCTGGAAGCCCACAGCTCGGCTCTCCTGGAATCTGCGTGGAGAGCAGCAAAGAAGCCAGACCTCAGAAGGTGGAAGGCGAGGACTGGCGCATGAGGCTGTCCTCTGTTCTCCATGTGTGCCCCATGGCACACATGTGCTGTGGCATGTATGCACCTGCACTCACATCCCTATGGACATATGTGTGCACACACACGTGCAAGAGCTCATACTTGACTTTTCACAGCAAGAAGACAGAAGGTGTTAAATGTGCTAAAACAATTATCAAACTAATATTTCATGTCGAGGACAAATACGTTTCAAGAATGAAAACATGAAGAAGCCACTGGCTGATAAATTATATATATATAAATATGTATATATACATATTAATATGTATGTATTTATACATACACATGGTAGGAAGGTATATATATACCTTCTTAAAAAGACATTCTACATAGAGTTGCTCATGTGTTTCTCAGGTAGAGATGCATGAAAGCCTTTGGAGTTTTACCTACTGCTTCATGTTTTTATACTATTTTAATGCTTTCATTTAAATAGAAATTCCATGATCCTTGGAGGGAGAGGGCTGGATGTCTCACCTGGAGGTGAGTGTTCCGCAGTCATTGTTCTCTGCTGACCACTAACTATTGCTGAGCAATCCTTGTGGGCTAGAGGTTGCTGACCGCATAGATCTAGAAGTTTAATGTTAGTGTCCACATACGAGAGAGAATATTCAGTGCTTGTCTTTCTGGAGCTGAATTACCTCACTCAGTACAATTCTTTCCAGCTCCATGCATTTATTTGTGAATTTCACGATTTCATCTTTCTTAATAGCCGAATAAAATTCCATTGTGTGTATGCACCATATTTTCATTATCCATTCACTGATCGATGAGTGCGTTGTGTTTTTAAGGGGATAATTAAAACACCTGTTGTAAGGTTCATTTATTAATTAACCTCAGATTTTGATTAGGCATGTGTATGCTATAATTTCCACAACAATTATTAAAGGAATAGAGTCTCCAGGTATGGTATTGAAATAATGACACTGTCAATTCCAGTGGATGGAAGAAAAGAAAGAAGAGGAAGCAGGAAGATGTAGAACAGCTGCAATATGCACAGCATGGAGGGACATTGAAGTGACCCACATGATCTAGTCATAGCCTAGATGAATCAAACATATGAGCATGACCTCATTTTATTCATGGTTTATACAAATATAAAAATTTTTAACTTTTTATTTATCGTGTGTGTGTGCGTGTGTGTGTTTGTGTGTGTGTGTGTGTGTGTGTGAGTGTGTGTGTGTGTTTATCAGAAAGCACTGTGTCCCTGTGGAGGACCAAGGGTGACTTGGGAAATCATCCTGGATAGCTTCTACCTTCCTTTTTGTTTCACTTTGGGATTTCCCAGGTTCTGCCCACCAGGGCCAGAAGTGCAGGCCTCCACCATTTCTGCCTGTTTTTTTTTTTTTTTTTTTTTTAATATGGGACAGGGATCCAAACTCAGGACCTTCTGCTTCCAAGGCAGAGTCTTAACCCCTGAGCCATCTCTCCAGCCCCAAATATAAAAATATTAAAAAAAAAAAAGAAAAATGACCGTCCAGCATTAAAAGTGGAAAAAGTTGACTTGGTGAAGTGGAAGTGGCCTGAGGAAAGAATCTTAACAGGCGAATGCAGAAAGCATGTCAAGAGAGATGAATCGGCACTGTCAAAGCTGGTTAACACAGGCGAAGCAAACTCTGGGCTCAACCATGTGGATACCTTTGAGATTACAGGTTGTTTTGGTGGAAGGAAGGACAGAACTGATAAGAGCCTGTTGGGGAGAAAAATAGAAAGAGAAGGGACCAGAGATAGAGGAAAAGAAGAGAGGAGAAGAGAGACAGAGGGGGGAGAGAGAGAGACAGAAAGAGAAAGAGAGATGAGAGAGAGCTAGAGAGAGAAGTGGAGAAAGAAAGGAGAAAGGAAAGAGGGGAAAAAGAGGAGACAAAACAGAAACAAAGAGGAGAGAGAAGGGAGAGAGAAGAGATAGGAGAAAGAGGAGAGAGAAACACACAGGATATATATATATATATATATACACACATATATATATATAGAGAGAGAGAGAGAGAGAGAGAGAAAGAGAACCACGATAGTTGGATAGGACTACCATAACAAAGCACTGCAGAGAGACTGACATAAACAGCAAACATTTATTCTATCAGTTCTGGGCTGGGAGTCCAAGGTCAAAGTTGCCCACAGTGTTCCCTGACTCTACAGGCTCTGAGGAAGGGCTCTCTTTGCCTCTCTCCTAGCATCTGGGAATTTGCAGTTACCTTGGCTTCTGTTACCCAACTTTTATCTTACTTGACATTCTTCCTCTGTATCTCCAAATCTCGCCTTTGAAAAGATTTCACTGCACACAACTCAGTGTTACCTAAGGGCACTTCCTACAAATGTATGTTGTGTGTTGAGCATAATCCCCCAGGACCATGGTTTCAGACTATCATTATCTGGTCCTGGTGCTTTGGGTCTGTACTGGTTACTCTTGTGTTGTTGTGAGACAACACCTAAAGTCAAGCAACTTAATGGGAAAAGGGAGATTTATTTCATTTGTGGTTCCAGAGGGGAGATACCGTGCTTTGTGGTGGGAAAAGCATGGCTGGCTGGCAGAAAGGGAGATGGGCTAAGTAACATCCTTCATAGAGACAGAAAGCAGCTGCTTGCAAACTCAAGAGCAGACTCACTATCTCAAGCAGGGTGAGGCTAACCAACCTCAGGTCTCACTACCTGTTGACTGCCTTCTTCCCATAAGGCTCTACCTCCTAAAGGTGCCATGACCTTCCCAAACATATCAGTTTGTGGGGGACACGTTTCAAACTATGACAGGGCCTGTGGTAGCATAGTGCATTGTGTGGGTAGAGAATGGGTAGAGCGCTGTGGTAGACGTGCTTCAGCCGAGTGGCTGAATGCATATCAATTTGCTTGTGTGTGTCTCCAACACTGGGTAACTCTTATCGGTGCAAGTGCAGGGCCAGATTAATAGCAGCATGAGAGATGCAAAGACAGTCTTTGGAGGTATTACAGGAGGAATATTGAGTCCAAGTCAAGTGAGGGAGGAAGGAAGGTCATATGGGGTCAGGCACCGTGATGAAGGGGTTGGATCACAGGTTGAAATTCTCAGCAGGGTTTGAAGATTCTGAAACTTGAGGTACTGTCATATTTACTAAAAAGACTACACCTCTCTTCCTTCCCCCATCATTCCCAGTGCTGATGGAGCTGAGTACAGGGGACAGCACCTATCACAGCGGATTGGAATTCCTGGCAGTGGATGCTTCTCCACCTGATCCTCCACCTGGTCCACTTGTTTTTCCATGAACGCCCGTCTCAGGGCCTCTGTATGTGGGGCTTGCCCATTCAGGAACACTCCTCTGTGTATCTGTCTGGCTCAGTCTCAATGACAACCAGCCTCCTGGCCCTGTCACCATGCCTTCTCTGCCGGCCACATGGGCTCTCTACTCTGATGGACTCTCTGGCACTATAAGGCAAATGAACCCTTTCTCCCTTAAGTTGCTTGGGTTGGAGTAGCTTATCACAGTAATAGAAGACAAACTGGAATGCTGATGGATTCCATTTTTGGTAAGACTACACTTTTCAACATTGACACTTGATAAACAGAAGTATAGATCACTCTCATGTATTGACCAAACTCAATGTTTTTAAGCCATTCGAAGGAATCTGATATCGCCAACATCTTGAGTAATGCCTGTCATGTAGAAATCTGGTTAATGGGTGCGTAGGCCCATCTCTGATGTTTCTGCTCCCTGGACTGATCCCTTCCTTCCTGGGCCTCTTGCTTACCATGGGGTGAATCAGCTTGTTCCTCCAATGCTCCCAGTCTTGAGGCTCTACTTTGCCACACTTGGACCCCAAAACAATAGCACCAAGTAAGTGATCATAAACTGTGAACTCTGGGCTGGAGAGATGGCTCAGGGGTTAAGACTGTGCTTCTGCAAGCAGAAAGACCTGAGTTCAGATCCCAGTTCCCACATAATAACGCTAGGTAGAAAATGCAGTGGCCTGCACTTCTGGCTCTGCTGGGAAATCCCAGAGGGAAGCAAGGAGTAGAAGCAATCCAGGATGATTCCTGAAGTTACCTTTGGTCCCATAGGGACACACAGTGCCTTCTGTTATACACAGACATTCATGTGAGTGTACACACACACACACACACACACACACACACACACACACACTGAGTGAATAAATAAAAATAAAAGTTTTTTTTAAAAGAAAAGGCTTGTAAATGAGTATTAAAAAATTTGTGACCCAAAAAAAATCTTTCCTTCTTTAAATTGTTTCAGGCATTTGTCACAACTACAAAAAAATCTAAGTATTAGAGTAGAGCTAGAGAAATGGACAAGGATAAAGCCCAGGATGCTGTGGTCCACTGGGGACCTGCATACAGGGGTATGCTATGCAGTCTTGTGTGGTGGGCTTCTGGGCCCAAGTATGCAGGGAAGAGAGAGAGAACTGGTTTGGAATATACAACAAAAAGCAAGGAGGATACCCATCCCATTTCTAGGCCTAGTGGACTGAAGTGTGGCTGGAAAGTAACTAGTGCTGGAAAGTCACATGGGAAGTGTGTTCTTTGGGAGGAAAAGTTTCAACCAAGTTTAAAAATAAATGAGAATTTCTGGGAAAAAAAAGATTGAAATAAGGATTCCACTGACAAAAGTTTTGCTACTTTATAGACCGTGGAGAGAAATGCTTTCCAAAGCTGAGGTAAAATTAGGGATCCATAGAGCCTGGGGCGGGGGGGAGCAACCTGGGATTGGAGTGTGGGAGCCTCACAGTGACCAGAGGTGACAGCGTTCACTTTGGAACATGCAGCTTTACAGCAGGATGATTTTGAGGTCATTGCTGTTATTAATCCCCTTTGAAAAGGAAGAAACCAAGACCCAGAGCGTTTGGTGGCTTTGTTTCATTATGTTGTGTGGAAAATCTAGAACTCGCTCTAAGCACTAAGCTATATTAGTAGGATGGACCAGTGTGCCTGGACCGTAGTGGACTTAAGAAGAGTCACCGAAATGAAAGCTTTTGAAAAAAGGGAAAGTTTATTATTACTGAGTGAAGAACAGGACTTCAGTGTCTTGTCAATTACCTGTGATTAATGATATTGTGAAGTATATGTGTGTGTGTGTGTGTGTGTGTGTGTGTGTGTGTGTACATGTTTACAGGAGTGTGCATCTTTATATATATCTGCAAAGTCCCAAGTTATCTGTGGATTTCTTCCTCTATATCTCTCCACATTATTATTATTATTGTTGTTGTTATTACTATTATTTTTGAATCAGGTTCTCTCACTGAATCTGGAAATCATCCTTTTTAGCTGGACTGGCTGACCAGCAGCAAGGTCCCCCCAGTAGGATCTGCTTGGCCTCACCACCCCCAGCATTGGGATTACAGATCCCAAGCCACTAGTTTCATGAGGGTGATGGGGATTGAACTCAGCAAGCATGTTACCCTCAGACCCATCTCTGCAGCACACCTGAGGACTTTTCCTTCAGTGCTCTGTGGCCATCCTTATTCACTTTCAGTTTCATTTGCTATGATTATCATGTGTGCATGCGAGCGCATGTGCCGTGGTGCTATAGGACAACTTCATGGAGCTGTTTTTCTCCTTCCACCTTTACATGGATCCCAGAGATTGAATGGACTTACGTAGCTTACAAAGGAAAGTACACCTACCCGCTGGGCCATCTCACTGACCCCGCGATGTGGGCATTTTTATTCCATTTTCACAGGCGAGGTTTAGAAAAGCTGGGATCTCCAGGGATGGGGCGGGGGCGCATTGGGAGAAAGGGAGGGAGGGGGGAAAGGAAGGGAAAAAGGAGGGAGGGAGGGATGGAGTGAAGGAAGGGTGGAGGGAGGGAGGGGACGGGGTACCTATTAAGTTTGTATGAGTGGAAAAAATAACTAATACAAAAGAAAAACTGCATTCCTCTGTGATAAAAGAAGGAATTAATGCAACTTCAAAGCCTGTTTTGAAATCCTGCCTTTCCGCAGACTGAGGGCATTATATTTATATGCCGTTTGCTCCAGAACAGCTGCATTTAGAGTAACCCATATAGAGGCCATGCGAATGTTAAGGAATTTGCAGCAATGATAGGACATTCCATTTTGAAATGGAATCCTTGAACAAGCTGGAGGATAAATGTACTGCTTTCTAAAATGGTGACGTCGAAGGAGAGGATGCCCTTTGGATGGCTTAACTTATGATCAACCGAAAGAAAAATATTTCTGTGGTTCCCATTCACATACTTCTATTTATATTACTGTAGGCAGATTGCTGTGTTGGAAAGGTCAGTTCTTAAGAGGTCCCTTACCACTTAGCAATTAGTTCAGTGCTTTATAGGTGCAAAATAAAGTGTATTTCAATTACTTTGGGTGACTCTTTTCCTTTAAGTGGTCTCCCTTCTTATTCCATCTCTTAAAAACAACAACAGCAGCAACAACAAAACCAACTCATGCTTCATTTCATTAGAAAACTCAAGCCTTTCCCCGCATCATGCAGTTTCAAGCTCTTTAAAGTTGATAGATGTAGGTGAGGTCTTTGCCACACTGGTGAATCACATAGGGGCACATTTATTTGTTTTATTTTTTTTTACCCAGGTGGATTCATTGGGGAGATATTTTGTTTTGATTTTTAAAGCCATCCAAAGAGTGAAGGAATGCAATTGCTTGATTATTTATTAGAGTCCTGATTCTAAATGTGGCTTCTACTTCAGCATCCTGTTTCTTTGCCAGTGTGCCTTTGTGGTTCAGTGTCCTCTCTCCAAGGGCACTGTTTGGCTTCTGGACTATCTGTCCATCACATCAGAAGCCTGGAACCTGAACTGGAGCCCAGGCCTGTCAGGAAGACATCTCCATCTAGCTGTTCTCTGCAGGCGACGTGTTCTGCCAGGAGCAAGTTCTCCTATGAAGCACATACTTTGGATGCAGGAGCATCACCAGCCCTTAGCTCTGTGCTTGAGTCTGAAGCTGAGGCTCTGGGCTATGTGTCGCTCTGGAGACTGGATACTATAGTCATGGGATGCCGGATGGCATTATTGATGTAGGAGGCTGCGTAGCACACCCTGTGGACACTGCATCCCTGAAGACTAGCTCTTCTACAACTGCATGCCCTCCCTTCCTTTGTCTCTTTGTGCCTACTGGAATAGCACGGCACTGTTCTCAGCGCCAAAGGTTCCTGTGCATCGTTCTGCAGCCGGTCGTCACCTGCCTCTGCTAGTCTCAGACAACAATCGGCCGGCTTTCTGACTTTATGGATTAGGTGGCATTTTCTAGAACTTTATATAAATGGAAGGGCCATGTCTTGTGTTTGTCTTCTTTCACGTAGGACAATTGATGCTGAGATTAAGTCTGATGTGATTTGCTCCTCTCCTGTTTCTTCTTCCTTGTCCTTCCTTTCCTGCTGTCTTGGGGATACTTGGATATATTTTTTTTTTTAGAATTATCTGTTTTTTTTTTTTTTACTTTATTTATTTTAGCGTGTGTGGTGTGCATATGTGTGTCTCAGAGGGCACTGTGTGTGTCCCTGTGGAGGACCAAGGGTGACTTTGGGAATCATCCTGGATTGCTTCTACCTCCTTCTAGCTTGGCTCTGGGGTTTCCCAGGCTCTGCCCACCAGAGAGAGCCTGAAGTGCAGGCCTCTACTGTTTCTGCCTGGAGTTTTCATGTGGGACCTGGGATCTGAAATCAGGAACTTGCTTGTGAGGCAGAGTCTTAACCTCTGAGCCATCTCTCCAGCCCAATCACCTGGGTTTTGAGCTCTGTGTCTTTGTGTTATTTATTATTTATTCGGTGGTGTCTTTAGGCGTTAGACTTGCATATGTGGGTGCATAAAGTGCACATTAGACTGCACCTTATCAACTTCTTGCTGGTCACTTCCAAAGCGGCCATGTTTTTTTCTACCACATTTTATTTTTTTTCCTATTCATACAAGATCAATAGGTACCCCTGTCCTCTCCCTCCCCCTAACCTCCCCAGTCGTCCTTCATTGTACTCTCGCCTCTTCTTGCTTTAGTTTCTGTCACTGGAGTCAGAGTCTTCAGAGGCATTTAGCTAGCACAGAGCTGGGCATGGTCAATAGAGGACACTAGAGAGCTGTAAATCTACGGCAAAAGCAAGGACTTAACTTTTCAGGCTTTTGGATTCTTTTTCCTCCCTTAGAGTGTGGAGTGATCGTTAGCCTAGTGGCATGCAGAAGGTCTGGAGGGCCTTATTCCTGAGAGTTTCTCTGCCAGAGGCCTCTTCCTGCTGGCCCTCCGATGATCCGGAGCAACTACAACCTGCTTGCACCCCTCTGGTGGGTTTTGGGGGCCACCCTAGCAGGCTGATGTCAAAGGCTGACTCTAGCCCACGTGCTGGCAAATTTCTTTTCCCCAGGAGGATTGCAGCGCCTCTGAGAAGGGGTTGATCTCAACCGTGGAAGGAGGAAGGCTCTTTCCAATCCTCATTAGCCTTTTGTATGTTCCCTCTTGCCTGGGAAATAGTTGCTGCTTCCTGAATTTGCTATTCCTTAAAATATGCCTCTATGAAGTTAAATGTCTCTTACTAATTATTAACTTTTTTTCTTATTGCACTGTCTCTGTATAGATAATGACAATAGTATCTACCTTTCCATTTGACCTTGACTCACAGGATATCTTTCAATGCTTATAGTTAATGTAGTTTTTAACAGATGAATAACCATTGTCCTGCAATTGTCTCAGGTACTGCCTCTCTCTTGGATATATGTTCAATAAGTCAACGATGTATTGTGGACCTGAAACAGTGAGAAAAATAAGAGTCTTTCACATTTGTCTGTATAGTTACTGTTGCCATTCTCCTTATTCCTCATGAAGACTGTGTCCCCTAACCCTGGAGCTTTCTTATTGTTATTTCAGCATGTAGGAACACTGCATCCCACTTATTTAACCCTCCCTCCCTCCCTCCCTCCCTCCCTCCCTCCCTCCCTCCGTCCCTCCTTCCCTCCCTCCCTCCCTCCCTTCCTTCCTTCCTTCTCTGTGTGTCTGTGCATTTCAGAGGATACTTGATTGTGTGTGTCTGTAGAGGCCTAGATATGACTTGGAGAATCATTCTGGCTTGCTCTACCTACTTATTGCTTTGTTTTAAGGTTTCTCAGGCTCCGCCTTCCAGAGCCAGAAGTGCAGCGGCCATTTCCACTTAGTGTTTTTACATGGGATCCAAACTCAGATGCTTTTGCTTATGAGGCAATGTGAGGCAAAGTCTTAACCCTTGAGCCATCTGTTCAGCCCCCCATCCCCTCCATTCTTTTAGTCCTATGTTGTCTATATTGTCTTCATGCTTGGGAGCTATTTTTACTGGGTATAGAACTCTGAGTTCTCTCTTAATGAGAACTTTAAAGTCATTTGAATCATTTATTTGACTGTGATTTGTCATTTCCCTTAGTTGTTTTCAAATTTTTTTAAAAAAATTCTTTTTAAAAAAAAAGCCATTTATGGAGCTGGAGAGGTGGCTCAGGTGTTAAGCCTCTGCCTTGTAGGCGGAAGGTCCTGAGTTCGGATCCTAGACCCCACGTATAGACGCTGGGCAGAAGCGAGGGTGGCCTGCGTTTCTGGTCCTGGTAGGGCAGAGCCTGTGAATCCTGGGGTGGAGTAAACTAGGAGGAGGTGGAGGCAGTCCATGGTGGTTCCCAAGTTCGCCTGTGGTTCTATACACACACACACACACACACACACACACACACGCACACACACACACACACACAATTGAATAAATAATAAAAAAATTTTAAAAAGCCATTTATTATGATGTGCTAAGTATATGTATGCATGTGCGTGTGCGTGTGCGTGTGTGTGTGTTTAAGAGGGTAATGGTTATTTGGCCTACAATCCAAAGGTACAATTCATCATGGTGAGGAGGTCAAGGCAGCTTTCACATCAAGGGCCCAGAAAATGATGCCACCATCACTTTCTACCCCAACTAAGTTCATAATCATTAATTCCTCACAGACCTGCTTAAAGGTCGAATAATCCCTCATAGTTATATCCATACACAAGTTTACCAGGTGTTTGCAGATCTAATCTTGTCAACCTTGACAGAGATCACCCTCATGTTGTTAAACTTTATCCCAGAGTTCAGATTTGAAGGATGCTTATTCTGTCAACTGATACTTTCATCTGACAATACGCTAAAGAGATAAGGTAGTTTCATGTTGAGGTAGAAATAGTGGAAGTGATGAGAAATATTCAAATACTGTGCTTGTTTTAAAAGTAGAGACTAAGGAGCAAGGAAGGTAGATCCAAGTATATATATATTTAAAAAATATTTTCATTTGGAGTTTGCTGAGATTCTGGAAGGTGAAGATTTTTGCCTTTCACCAAACCTGCTCCTATCCAAGCTCAGGCAACACCAGACTTCAGTCCACTCTGAAGAGAGACCAGAGAGGGGAGAAATGCTTATTGCAAGGAGATGGCAGCCATCATTTCTGAAATGTGCTTATGCTTCTCTCTGCCTGTTTCTGAAGGTAAATTAGACCGAGATTGTTCCAAAAACCATAGAGTCTTTTAATTCTATCCAATTATTATCTTTTATCTTTTTGGTCTTGAAATTGGGACTATTTCTTCCCCCCCCCTTTTTTAAAGTCATTGACTCTTTTAACGGATCTATTCTGAAATGAAGCCCATCTGAAAGATTAATAATGTTTATCTATCTATCTCTTTGATTGTGTATATATGTATATAATACAAAGTTTGGATTTCTAAAGTTTGAGTCTGTTCCTTTTTATGTTTTCTATTCTTCTGTGACGCTTTCTTTCATCAGGAGAATATCTTCTACGCTTCATTGAAAATAGCTGGGCTCAAGTCCCAATCTCAATTCAATTTCCAGCCCTGCCTTTTAAAGTGAAATATTTGCCATTCATCCTGCTAGTTTTTGACTCTGAAGCTGGTCAGCAACCAAGCAGAGTTGGCATGTGAAGATGCTTCTCTTCTTTGTTTTTTTTTTTTTTTTGCAATGCTCCTTCACTCTCCACTGTGGCTGGAGGCTTTATCTCTTCTTCTCTGTAGACAGAGAAATGACAGGTTTGCTGTCAATAGCCACCACATGTCGGGGACTTGACTACAGCTTAACCAGGCACTAGAGCCATAAAGACAGAATACTCACCTGGTTCCAGTCCTTTCTTGCGAGTTTCAGCTCCTTTGAAAATTCTGCCAGCCTTCCTTCACTCCACATAGGCTTCAGTTAGCATTTTAATATTATGCGCAAAGTTTATGTTGGTTATTTGCAAGAGGGTCAGTCTGCTGGGAAATTATGCCACCTTTTCAGAAGCGAGACTACCATATCCATTGCTTTTTCATTATTTGATAGACCGAATGAATTCCAGTCTATAAAAACAGTTGAATGAGAACTCCGGTATCTCTCTTCTATAATTCAATTTTATTTCTACACAGAGCCCCCAACCTCAGACTTGTTTTACAGTCTGGAGTCATGTGACGCACTACAAACATTGATCCCAAAACAGATCACTGTGGAACCATCTCTCATCCCTGGGAATGTGTCCCCATCACATCATTTGGCTCTCTGCCCATCCCAACTGCACTGGCATGGTGACCTAGTCTCCACACACTGAGACAGACACGCTACCATTTCCTTTCCAGGGTTTCATCTCCCTGATATGAGAGAAAGATGTGGGGGTGGGGGGAATACAGAAGGGAGGGAGAGAGAACGAGAGAGAGAGAGAGAGAGAGAGAGAGAGAGAGAGAGAGAGCCCTTCTCTCATAAGACCCTCAGGCCTCTCTCTTCTTGATGTCTGGCTTTCCTTTTCTCTGAACATAAATGTGATATCTAGGCTGGGGCAAAAATATTCCTTCATGACACACCATTAAATTTTTTTTTTCTCGCAATGCTTGAGGTTTTTCTTAAAAAGTTAGACTTTCGGAACATCACACAGCCAGAAAGATATAGGAGCTACTTGTGTTTCCACCAGGCCCAATGTTTCCCCTGAGGAGACCCTGAGTTCATTGTTGGCCAGTAGCCAGCATAAAACCAAATCTGGGAGGCCAGGAAAAGAGAAAACGGGAGAGAAAGAAATCCCATAGCTCAGTGCTTCCAGCTATTATTCAGATGAGCAAATGTCTTGTTCATCTCTGGGTTCCTAGTACGTATTCCCACATCTGGATCATGGTGGTTTTTCAATAAATGGTTATAAAATGGATGAGCCAATTCTCTGTGCAGCACAGGGAAACCTCCTGACTTATAACCTCTGTTCTGTGAGCTAGAAAACAGGCATAATGAGGCTGATGTCACAGTGTTGTTGAAAGACCAAATGAGATTAGGTACACTTTGGGAAGAGTTTTCTAATTGCAATGTTTTATTACTGTTGTTATAAATGTTCATCGAGCTGAGATAGAACTTGGCATCTTTGTCTAAACTCCTGGGTAATTCCCACAGACCCAGCCGACTGGAAACATGCATTTATCTTTCTCCAAGAGAACTGCACAATTTCAGCGTATTTTTATGCTTTCCAAATTATTTATCCTCCTGATGACAGCTTTTATGCCGGTTTGCTGATGATCGCTAGATGATGAGAATCGATTTTGGATTAGATTCTGCTCAGCGTGGAATGACTAGTTTAACACCAGGAAAATGATGATAATATTGTGTCTCGTCTTTAAGGCATGCTTTGGTTATTTGCATATTTTACTTAGGATTTCAACCGAGTTCCAATCACAGGACATGTTAAGGTACATTTGTACTTTTTGTGTATTCATGGCAAGTTTTTTCTAGAATGCCTGGTGATGTAATGAGTTATAATAAGTGAGTTATATGTCTGCTGAAACTTTTATAAGTGGGCCTATTGTTTACTGAGGATTTATTATTTTTGATGTTCTTTGTTTATGGAAAAGGCATCCCTCATTTCTAACAAACTGGCTGGTGGGAAGGACTGGCTGGTACTCAAGCTCTGGTGTCTCCCAAAAAGTTCATTGGACAAGGTGGTTTATAGCTCGAGTCCTGCACCATAGCCCGCATCCTTTATCCCAGACTAAAACATGGGGTTCAATTGTGAGAGCCACACTAAGATGAGGATTTGAGGGAAGGGCCGATGGCATGGGAATTCTGTGCAAGGCATACAGAAGGTTAGACACAGAGTGTGAGGGTCGTCAGTCAAGCTGCAAAGCAACCCCAGTTCCCAATGGTGGGACAAGAGAGTGTGGAAGCGAGACTAGGAGGGACAGTCCATGCTGGGAGGCCGGTTGCCTCAGGGGCAGTGTGCACAGGACAAGTGTGCTCGGCAATGGAAAAACATCAACTACCTGAAGACCTGGAATGCCCAGACTTTGAGCAAGAGACTTTCTAGGACCTAAGACTTGTTCAGTCCGTATTACATATAATTTTTGTGTTCTATATGCAAGACCTTGCATTACATCCTTGAAGAGAAGAGTGTCTATTTCACAAGCACTGCTCAGAAGTATTTTTTAAAAAATGTTTTATTTATTTGAGAAGCGGGGTGGGGGGAGGGAGGAGACATGCCATAGCGTGCATGTGGAAGTCAGAGGACAACTTTCAGAAGTCACTTTTCTCTTTCTACCATGTAGGATCCTGGGATCAAACTCAGATCTCCAGATTTATAGGCAGGTGCCTTTATCAGCCAAGCCATCTTGCAGCCCTCACAGTATTTTTAGATGTTCTCTCTGTTTCTCTGTCTGTCTCTGTCTCTCTGTCTCTGTCTGTCTGTCTCCATCTCTTTCTCTCTATACACATACACATAACACACACACATACATACACCTCTACACAAATGGACATAGAGTCTTTTTATGGTAGGGCCTGCTTGCATATTATACTATTATAGTATGTATTTTCAAACTCTAGTTTATGGATTGAAAGTTGTGCTTTCTTTGGAAAATTATCAACTGTGCTGTGTTTCAGTGTCGATATCGTAAAAATAAGAAGGATGAGGGGCTAATGTGAGCATAGAGGGAGTTGGTGGGAGATCTCGCTTTAAGAGGAGACTCTGAAAAATCTCATGAGAGGAAGTCAAAGGTCTGAATCTCAGAAGAGACACAGCAGAGATCCTGATATCAGGGTCAAACATGGTTCTATTGTAGGTAGCAAAACCCAGAGTGAGAGGTTTCCAGCATCTGATAATGAGTGTTTGTGGCCCTTGGTAAGGGAGTTTTCCGGCAGTAAGGACTTGGTGTCTGAACCCAGGGCAGGAGCCTCTTCTGTTTCTCCTTCTGGTCCACAAGCTGGGTGTGGTCCACTGCCTGGTTGAAGGAAGTCGAAAGGTGAGTTTTTGTAGTAACTACAGCTGTGCAGCTGCTGTTGCTGTTGCTATCCAATGCACTTATGGGAAAGCTCACCATGCATTTCATTCACAGAAATCCTGCAGGAGCCATGGTATTTTCCACAGGAGAACATTGAGCGCACACCAGTTATTCAGAAAAATGACAGATGAATAAGAGTGATGGCTCAATCTCTGCTCTTCGCGAGCCTTCCAAATGTTGGAGCTGAGCTCTTAAGTAGTCAGAGAGAAAGAAGTCAAGGGAGTAGAGGTGTTTGATACTATTCATGCCTGGCAGAAAGAGGCCATGAGCAAGCGGAAGGAGAGAAACATAACCATACAGAATAGAGATAAACGGAGCCGCAAGTTCAGTCCAGAGCTCCGTTCATGAACGTGGGCATGTCATGTAGACTCCAGTGAGCGTCAGGTGGATGACAGGAGTCAGGCTTCAGCCCTGTGGGCTTGTCTAGGACACCGTGCAGATGCCTCTCTGGGCACTGAATCAGTCTGGCATTTAAACGCAGAGTCTTTACACCACATGACTCTTCCATAAAGTCATGTAGGTTACTTTTGACTTGTCTCCTCCAGAGCTGAAGAAGCTGAGTGGGTGGGAAATATAACAAGTCTCTACATGGAGCCAGAGGATTTTTTTTTTCTGGAGAAGATGAGGTGGTGATTTATTTATTTCTGTGTTTTGACTCTGACACTCTCATATATAAGTGAAATGAATTTATGTGTTTTCGCCCAAACCCATCCTCCCCTCCTGTCCCCCTTCATACTTCTCCTTTCCCTCCAGCGTCCCTCCTGCTTTCACATCTGTTTGCATATGTGGCCTACTGGGTTTCATCTGGGGTGGCCGTACTGGCAAGAGCCTGAGTCGTGAATGATCTCTCAGTGGGTAAATCATGTGAGTAAAGTGGTTCCCCTTCTCCTGTCTGGCATGAGGCTAACATAGTCTCCCAGAGAAGTGGTATTTCTTGAGATATTCTATCATATGTGGGGAAATGTTGAAAGGACCAACTATTTTACTTGCCTTGTGGAACTGGACACCATTGTAGTGAATTCTTGTGCAGCAAGACAGCAGCTCTGTCTTGCCAGAGGATCCTGTTTGTTAATACTGTCACGCTCCACACTCAGGCTCTTACATTCTTACTGCCCTGTCTTCTGAAAGGTTCCTGAGCCTTGGGATAGGTGTGATTTTGATGTCCTGTTTATGCTAGATCACAGTTTTTCTCTGCACTTTGATCAGTTGTGGTTCTCTGTATTAAACGCCTTGCATTTGCAAAAGTGTGCTTCTTGATCAAGGGCTGAGAGCTTCTCTCACACACCTATGGGTGTGAGGCTAAGTGTTTGCACGGTAGCTTACTATCAATCAAGCACTTGCATTTAAAACTTAGCAGTTTGTTCCAACCTAGGGCCTATGGTCTCTCTTTCCAAGATACTTGGTTAGGTTTACAGTACAGACAGAGAGCATCTTAAGGACCAGTCTTGATTCGTTGTGACCTTTCTTTGGTGCTGACATCTCTTGAGTAGGGGAGATCCCATTTCACTTTTCCCAATGAGGGGCAGGAATGAGCTGCAATGAATATCCGAGTTCCTGCCCTCCAAGTCGAGAGCATGTAACATGGGCCATTGAGGGTTCTGTTTTTCATAGACTGCATCCTTGGTATCTGAGGTCTCCACTTCTTCAGATTCAGAGAGAAACAGACTGAAAATATTCAAAGTTCCATCTGTTCTGAACACAGGCATTTTTTCCCTTGACATTATTCTCTAAACAATATAGTTTAACTATTTATATGTCATTTACATTGCGTTAGGCATTATAAGTAATCTAGAGAGGATTTCAAATCTGCAAAAGGATGCGCACCGACGATCTATATAAATACTATGGCATCTTGCACAAGGGACATTAGCATCTTTGGATTTTGGTGTCCCCAGGGGTCCTGGAACTAATCCCCCATGACTGAGAGCCGGGTCTATTTGAGAGTGCAGCTGATTAGATTGGTGCAGATTAAAGCACTCAAATCTTTTATTTGGCTTGCACATTTCCTGCTTGCATTTTGCTGCGCCTGTCACGAAGCCTTATTGGGTTTCGATGTGTTTTCTAATGTGAATTTTCTTTACACACAGAAGAATCAGAAGCTGAAAAGCAGCAGAACTGTTTACAGAAGTCTTCTTGTATGATTAGAGAGGAGGTGAGATCATCGCAATCAAGGTTTCCATTAAGGAATAGATTGACTTATTTCCTAGTTTGAGTTCTTAGAGACAATACCTGGTCGCTAAGTTATGGGTAGCAATAAGAAATACCTCCTATGACAAAAAAAGAATCTCACTACATTTTAAAGGCAACATCTTTGTAGGAGTCTGATGGTATTAAAGGCAAAAAATAGCCCCAGAAAGTATCTGGCTCCTGTTATGTGTCCTGAAAATCCTAGAGCCATGAGACTTTGTATAGTGGGTGTTGACAACATCCCTTATGTGAGGGACAGATTTCCCTAAGAGAAAAGACAAACCCCACACTGCTGTCAATTCTATATCTACAGCTGAAGTGAGGAAAGCCTGTTTTTCCTTTGGTTCAGCTGAGAGAAGGAGGGGAGTCCACACAGCCACAATCTTCTACTAGGAAACAAAAGAAAATCGAAAGGGTAATCAGAAGCATAGAAGCGACTGACTGAGTGCAGATGGAAGAATGTTTATCTTGCGGACGCCCCCCATCCTAATTCTGGTGGTGGTCATGCTCTGTGTTTTGGACTTGGTCATGTGTCTTGCTTTGGCCAATGGGCATGGAACACAATGGGAGTCATCCTCTTGGAGCAATGATGATTAAGTTCTAATTGCTGTGCAAAAGAGAGGGAAGAGGAAGAGAGGAGATTCGAAAAATATTTTATTTTTTATTCTTTGACATTTTCATATACAGACAGACACAATAAATTCATGTATTTTAACCCCTTGCTATCTTCTCCCATCCCTCCCTCCTGTCTCTTTTCAACTTTCCAGCCAGTCTTCTTCCTGCTTTCATGTCTTTTTGCATGTGTGATCCACTGAGTTTCATCTGGGATGCCTGCACTGGTAATTGCCTGAATACTATCAAGTAAAAGCAACTGACGTATATTATGCTGACCAGATGCACTGTGCCAGCAGTTAAAAAGACTAATCGAATGCTCATGATCATAGTAACTTTAACTTGGTACTCGCCGAGTACTGCATACTTGCTACATGTTATATGACTTCATCTCCCCTAAGACTTTGTGTTAATATCATGGCTATTCCTTTCATTTTACAACTAGAGAAACTCAGTCTCAGAAATGTTCCTTGGCCAGTGGGCCGGCGAGTGGGAGAAGGAGGGCTTGATCCAGCAGTGTGAGGGTGGCACCCATGGCTGATAGCACGGCTGTCCTGCCCCTGAAGATTGCTCATATACCACAAGCCTGTGTAACCTGTAAGCTACAAGTTCTGGGTACATGACTTGATATATAGACTTTAGGATTAAGAAATGCACAGCCCTAGATGCGAACAACATGGACCTTTTAAAACTCACAGCTCAGGAGTCTGGATATCACCCTGTGCTGAAAAGATCATCCTTCCCTGAGGTGGCACTCTTCCCCTGAGGTCGAGGTGCTGTAGGGTGCTCAAGCAAAGAAGCGGGGTACACTAAGGTTGCCTTTGAGGAAGCAGTTTTAATTAATTAATTAATTAATTAATTAATTATATTATTATTATTATTTCCGCTCATACAAACTTAACAGGTACACCGGTCCCCTCCCTCCCTCCACCGACCCCTCTGTTCCCCCTTCCCTCCCCTCTTCCCCCATCCCCCAGTGTTCCCCCCCACCACCCTTCCTACAATCCCTGGGCATGCCAAACTCTCCTCTGGGTCTTCCTCTCCAATGAGGTGCAAGGACCCAGGGGCTTTGCTCAGAACCCTTTCCTATGTTCCCCTTAAGCTTAGGAACACTACTGTGACTGTCAGTCCCTAGCCTCCAAGGATCCTAGTGCCTTTAGTCCATGCTAGACTTTGTGGGGTCAATAATGTGTTGGACATAGCGCAGGTCATGCAAAGTCCTATTATGATTGCTTTGACCCTAACTTGTGTGGAGTATCTTGCATAATATTACTCCTCCCATCCTTGTGCTCTTACAATCTTACCGTTCCCTCTTCCTCATAATTTCCCTGAGCTTCAGGATGGGGAGAGATTAGGCTGGCCCAGTTCTAGGTGGTTGATATAAAGTCTCTGATGTTCTGAATTATGGTTTGTTGATTTTTTTTCTCAGTTTTGCCTTGGCTCCATCCTGATGGGTATTGGATGTCACCCCCTGGCCAGAGATTAAAAACCTGTTAAATTAGAGTCTTGTTGTAAGAGTATATTTAAAGGTAGATGGAATAAAAGTAGGAGACTGCGGTAAGAGAGGGGTCAATCACCCATTTGCAAAATGGTTACTTTCTATCTGGCAGCCTATATGCCCTCCCCTTCTGGTAAGATCATACCCCATCAAGTTGTAAATGATCAGTGAACTTAATGAGATGTCTCATTACTTACTTGCAGTCCTTGATGGTGGCCTATTTTCTCTGGTGTAACATGGTCCCCTCTCTCCTTGTTTCTGGTGGGGCCCGCCTTCCCCATCCCTCCTCTTTATAATCTTTACAATTACTGTAGGTATTAAAGAGATTTGTCTTTGAGTGTCTCTAAGTGGGTTTGGTACTAGGATCCACCTATTAGGGAGTACATACGGCACTTAATTTTCTGTGTCTGGGATACTTCACTCAATATAATTGTTTCTAATTCCATCCATTTCCCAGAAAATTGCATTAATTCATCATTTTTGATGGCTGAGTAGTACTCCATTGTATAAATGTACCACATTTTCCTTATCCATTCGTCAAGTGTTGGACATTTGGGTTGATTCCATGACTTTGCTATTGAAAACAGTGCTGCTATGAACATGGTTGTGCTTGTGCTATCGAGGTGAATTTTTGCTGTATGGGGGATTAATCCCCAAAGTGGAATAGCTGGATTATATGGCATTTCAATCTTTAACTTCTTTAAGAATCTCCAGACGGCTCCCCAGAGTGGCTGTATGAGCCTGCATTCCCACCAGCAATGTAGGAGAGTTCCCCTCTCTCCACATCCTGTCCAGCACTTGATGTTTGTATTGTGGATTTTTGCCATCCTGACAGGGGATGATGATATCTCAGGGAAGTTTTGATTTGCATTTCCCTGATGGCTAAGGATGTGGAGCATTTTTTTTATTATTATTTATTCAATTGTGCGCGTGTATGTGTGTGTGTGGGCGTATGCATGTATGTGTGTGTAGAACCACGGACGAATTCGGGAACCACCATGGACCGCCTCCTCCTTGTTTACTCTGCCCCGGGATTCACAGGCTCCGCCCTACCAGGACCAGAAACGCAGGCCGCCCCTGCTTCCGCCCGGCGTCTATACGTGGGGTCTAGGATCCGAACTCAGGACCTTCTGCCTGCAAAGCAGAGGCTTAATCCCTGAGCCACCTCTCCAGCCCCAGGATGTGGAGCATTTTTAAAGATATTTGTTAGACATTTTAATTTTGTCCTTGGTAAAGTTTCTTTTAAGTTCCAAGGCCCATTTTTTAATTGGCCCATTTGTTGAGGAAGCAGTTTTATTCATGCTGCCACTTGGCTCCTCTCCAAAACAGAGGGTCCCAAACAAAGAAAGAGTCCAACTTTCCATACCCTTATTACTTCCTCTCACAATCCAGTTCTCTGTCTTCCATATTCAACAACATACTTCCAGGTCTTAAATTATTTAGTTGTGGTCAGCACTGTTTTGCTCAGTGACACTGTGATTTTTTGACACGGATGTCAATCTGATAAGGAGTCGGCTTTGTGATAGTTAATCTCGATTGTTGATTTGACTGTACACAGGATTAGCCAACAGATTAGCTGTCAGACCATCTGGACAGATTATCTGGATTAAGATATTTGAAATACAAGGACCAATCCTAAATGTGGGTGGCACTTTCCAGTAGCGGATCAGATAAAAGGAAGTGCAAGAAAGAGAAGCTCCACTCTCTTTTTCCCTGTGCCGGCAAACTCACCATCCCTGCTGATGCCTTACTGACATTGCTGACATCACAACCTAGTTTCTCCGATCCTCTAGAGGTGACTGAAGTTGGAGACTCTCTAGAAATCCTCTAACCTTCAGCACCATATTGGAACTGTTGAGCTATTCAGCTCCTGAACTGAGTTGCTATAGGTAGCCATTGTTGGAATACCTAGATTTTATCTCATAAGTCAGTCTAATAAATTCTCTCCTTTCCCTCTCTCTTTCTCAGTTCTATTCTGTTGGTTCTGTTCCTCTGGAGACCCCCAAATTAATACAGGTACTAACCTCCCTGCAGTCCTCGCCCTTATTTTGGAGGGTCAGTTCCATAGTTGTGTTTTCCCCTTATCTCCACAGGGAGAAGGAGTTCCAGCCACAGATACAGAGTGTGAGGCAGGCAACTGCTTGTAACTGGGTCAACCCTGAAAGACCAGCCTAGCTTCTGATCTGGCCCCCAGGAAGTTCAAAGATCATTAGGGACACTTGTCAGAACCCAGTTTCTCCCTCTGGCCAGTTCTGCTTCCTTTCCTCATGTTGGGCACTATCTAGACCCAAGAGCTATCTCCTGCACCTCCAGAATAGAGCTGTGACCCAGAGTTTGTCTTTCTGGGCAGCTGCACATAAGAAATCCATTTTTGTAAGACTGGGAAAATTAGCAGCCCAAGCAGAGGGCAAGGGGCTAGGAGAAAGCATGCAAAAATGGGAGTGAACTGAGCTTAAGATGATGCAGTTAAGGGTGAATTACTGTTTCTTTCTGATATGTTTATTTACATGCTAATCATATTTACACTTTAAGGTGGAGGAAAGAGGAGGAGGGGACATGATATTGCAGGAAACTCAGCTACCTCTTGACACCCATTTCTTGTTTTCTTCTCACCGCTAATTTTTCCTCACCTTCCTTTCTCTCTTTAGAGTTGGAAAATTGTTCAGAAACCTGTTTTGGAAAGCCTAGCTGGCTAGTCGTCCCAATTTCCTTAGGTTGGAAAATTTCTTTTTTTTTTATAACATTTTTTATTATTATTTCCGCTCATACAAACTTAATAGGTACACCGGTTCCCTCCCTCCCTCTTCCTCCCCCCTACCCCCCTGCTCCCCCTCCCCTTATCCCTCCCTCCCCATCCCCCAGTGCCTCCCCCTCAATCCCCGGAGAATCCTTTAATGTGCAAACCAGACTCTCCTCTGGGCCCTCCTCTCTGATGACGTGCAAGGACCCAGTGGCTTTTCCCTGAACCCTTTCCTGTGTTCCCCTTAGGCATAGGAATACTACTATGGCTGTCAATTCCTTGCCTCCAAGGATCTTGGTGCCTTTAGCAAATGCTATATTTTGTGAGGTCAATAGTGTGTTGGACATTGCGCAGGGCATGCACAGTCCTATTATAATTGCTTCGGCCCTAACTAGTGTGGAGAATCTTGCATATCATTGCTCCTCCCATCCTTGTGCTCTTACACTCTTACCGCCCCCTCTTCTGCAAATTTCCTGAGCTTCAGGATGGGGAGAGTTTAGGCTGGCCTAGTTCTAGGTGGTTGATGTAGAGTCTCTGAAGTTCTGGATTATGGTTCATTGATTTTCTTTTGCAGTTTTGCTGCTTAGGTTGGAAAATTTCTTGATGATGCCCTTTGAGGGGCTGGAAGATGAATGCAGAAACCCAATGACTAATGGGGCTTCACAGAAATGAAGAGGCACGTCACCTGTCTTGAGATTTATCTTATAGCTTGTCCCAGAATCACCTCTTCTCCTGCAGAAAATCCTGGGATAGAATCATAAAGCAAGGATATTCTCACCACTGCAGCCCAGTTCTGGAGACGAATAAACACTCAGGACAGGATCCACAGACTTCTATGTATGCTGGCTCTGTGCAGTATCCCCCTGGGGAAACAGAGACCCAGGGCTGCTGGCTAGAAGTTTAAAGTGGGCTGTTACCTGCCCTAGTAGGAGGAAACATGAGTGAATTTACCGTGTTTCTAGGAACATGAATGAATTGAACGGTGTTTCTTCTTTTCAGGTTAGATCAAAACCTCAGCAGTGCAAATCAATGTGCTTTGCTCCTGTTTGAATCACCACCAATTCGACTTTGATCTTATTACCTTAACCTGGCTGACTGCAGCACTGTCATATAGCTCTGCTTGCCTTGGTCTCTTTCTATGTGTTTTTATTTTTATTGTTTGCATGTGTAGGTATGGGTGTGTATATATGTGTGTGAGCGTGTGTAGAAGAGGGCACCATGGGAGGCCCAAGGATGGTATTAGGAATCACCCTGGATTGCTCTACCTCCATATTGCTTTGCTCTAGGGTTTCTTAGGCTCTGTCTTCCAGGACCAGAAGTGTAGGCCACAACCATTTCTGCTTGGCATTTTTATGTGGGATCTAAATTGGGATCCAGACTCAGGTCTTTTTGCTTTCGAGACAAAAGTTTAACCACTGTACTGAGCCATCTCTCCAGCCCCTGTCCTGGTCTTTCTTATCCTACATTTGGCTCTCCACACTGTTTCAGTGGGCTCTTCCTAACTTGCAGACATATCAACATTCTCCTGCTTCAAGTCACTTAATGGCTTTCTATGCAGAACTCACTAATTGATCCGATCACATAGTCACCTTATGACTTCCTCCGCAAGTCCAGCACCATTACAAGCCACTTTTCCTTATGCTCTAAGGACACTGAACAAAGCATGTTCTCCTGCTTCTAAAGTCTAGAATGACATCCCAGAAATGCTCATCTTTCTATCACTGCCTTGGAGAAACTTTCTCTTGTCAATTAACCCTGAACCTTCTTCACACATTAGTTAGATCCTTACTGTTAGATCACAGAATGCACTTGTGACAGTTAGCCTCAACTTGTTTGTCAACTTGACACTTTACAGTTGAGTCTATGAAGAATTATCTAATTAACACAAGCCTGTAGGAGATTGCCTATTTGCATAATTAATCTGGGAAGGCCCTACTCACAATGTGTGGGAACATTCCCCCAGGAAGATGAATAAGGTGGAGGGAAAATTAGTTGGCAAGCTCGAATACAGGATTGGTCCATGTCTGCTCCTCTCTACTGTTACTGTGGATGTGGTGTGGTTAGTTCTCTTGGCTTCTGTAACTGGTCATGGTGACAGGTAACTGTCTTGAAGCCACGGTGAACTGTAATTTGAAATCATTAAACTGGCATAAAAATCTCATTACTCTCAACTGTTGGGTCATGCATTTATTGCATCAATGGAATATGAAACTAAGACACTCATCTAGTAGGAAGGGATGGACTGTGGTTACTTAGTTATTGGAAGGACTTGGGGGAACGAGGCTCCAAGTTCACTTGCCAAGATCCACTCCCAAGACCACATGATTGATAATCCAGTCCTGGCAAGAAAGCTATTCATCTACCGGTCCTAGAGCTACCTAGAACTACATCACCATTCTAGTTCCCCACCCTTGCTGAGTGGGTACCACCATCCTCAGGTAACTCGCCTGATAATCTAGGTCTTTGTGAGTGTATGATTAGTAGAGATAAAAGCCATATGCCTACAATTTAATGGCAAGAGAGAGGGGAAGATTTTTACTTTTGATTCTGTATTGAGACAGCAGCATTCAAAGTGTGGACGTCTATCAAAATGTTGTGAAGGTGTTTAAACCCTATGAGGCACGAAGAATGACACTTTGGCTGAGACTTTTTTTTTTTGAGAGCTTGCGTCTTGTACTGTCATCTTTCTACAGACGCTTCTCAGCTTACAATGGGGACTCATCCTGATAAACTCAGACCCTGAGGTGAGGACTCAGCTCATGCTCTAGGCTGCTGCACATCTGCCTCAGTAGCACAACACAGCGTGTGCGGTAGAGCATGGTCTTCCATCCCGCTCATCACCCAGCCTTCCGGGAGCTGCAGCCGGCTGCCACTTCTCAGCAACCTCCTCATATGGCACCACATTTCTCCAGCTTGGGAAAAAGTTTGAAATATGGTTTCTGCTGAGGGCTTAGCCGTTCTGCACCAATGTAAGTCAAAACATTTGAAGTCAACACATTGTATGTCAGGAACCGGCTGCATAGGTGCCCTCTTCTTATGACGTCACGAGTTCCCGTTCAAATAATGTCATACTTATTTGGTATCCATGGCCTTCTGGTTCTGTGCCTGTGAGATCAGTCATCTTTTGATGTAGTGCTGCGAGATGTCCTGCAGACAGGTCAACACGGCCAATTGTATAAGATGGTGGTTCAGTCCTGAATATTGTATGTTTGTCTTTCTGCTCTGTAAAGCATTAAGTCAAATCTTAAAACTCAAGTTTCAGGGAGACACTAAATACCCTTCACACTTGTTCTCTAAGAGCAAGAATGCAGAGTCTCTGCTTATATTTGGCATTACCTTATTGTACTTCACGGGAGGGGTTTCCAAAAATGATGGGATGCAATGAGGTTATCCTCAGTGCCCTTTGCCCCCCTCCTTGCTCCTCTTTTTCCACATCTTGCCATGCTTTGTTGCCTAAGGGATTACCACATTTTAATGAATTTGGTGCCCAGATTTATCCTGTGTGTGTGTTTTTTTTAAATTATCTCTAAGCAATAGTAGAGGCAAGAAGTTGGCAACTGCAGCCTCAGGACCCAAATCAACAGCAGCTTGTATTTGTAAATAAAGTTTTATTTGCAGTGTCATCACATCCATTCATTGTGGTGTCTTCTGTGTATTGTCTTATGGCTTTGAGGACAGGATTTTATATTTGCTATGACCTACAAAGTCTAAGATATTTATTATCTAGCCCTTTATGGAAGAGCTTATTAGACTCTGGTCTAAGCCCTCGGGACACAGGGATTAGGTGAAGGTGTTCATGTATGTCAGGTCTTGAAATGAAGGTCTTCTCATTACACCTCTCTGAGAGACTATTCAAAGTTAATGCCAGACAGGGAGAAGGGGAGCTTTTTACTCAATAATTTACCCACTGAGAAGTCACCCACCCTTCAGCAACCACTCAGGCACTTGCCAGTACAGTCATTCTAGATGAAACCCAGTGGGCCACACGTGCCAAAAACAAACAAACAAACAAACATGAAAGTAGGAGGGAGAGTGGCTGGAAAGGATGAAACGTAGTGGGAAAGAAGAGAGGATGGGATTGGGTAGCAAAGAGTAAAAAATGATATACATGTATCACATTCATGTACGTCAAAGAATAAAGCAGTAAGAATTAAAAAAAAAAGAAGTCGTGTTTTTGATAAAGGATACATGTCCTGAAAACGTGTGAAAGTATATGGAAGTGGACTTCTATACTGTAGCGTTCCTTTTGTCTCTGTGTATTTGTCATGCTGAATCAGATGTGGTGTTTAGGCAGAGAGCTATTCATCCTCAGGGCTGTGAGTACAGGTCACAGCATTTGAATTGGAGTGGCTTTGGGTGATCAATGCATCCAACACGACTCTGCAGTGCAAATCATCCTGATGTTTCACCCACAGGCTTCTAGTATTAAAAAAATTCCAGTTATTTATCACACCAAGCTTAGCTGCTTAAAATAGCTCCTTAACTTTTTATCTGTTTTGGAGTTAATGATTTGGGTAGAGCTCTTTGGGGCAGTTTTTAATGCTTTAGGTCATGTTCACAAAGGCTACCTCATGACCACCGTTTTGAGAATGGACTAGTCTAGATGGTGGAATTTGTTTTCATGCAAACAAATGGTGCTTTAGTGGGATGTCTATAAAGCTTGAGCTTGCGTGAGGCAGTCAGAACAGCTATTAATAGATATATTTTATCAAGGTAGTCAAGATTTTTACACAGCTGCTCAAGGTTTTTGGAGAGAATATTCCAAGAGAACAGAAGTGGAAACTGTCAACTTCTTAAATACTGAAGCTACTCTTGGCATATTTTATTGATCGATTTAGTCATAAACTGACTTAGATTCAGGAGAAAAGATATAAAGACTCTACCTTCCAGTGGGAAGCAGCCAAAGATTTGTGGCCATCCTTAACTTGCCACAGAAATGGATTAGGAAATGTGTTAAATATATACTTGGATGCAAATAAGGAGAGTGTGTTGTTGGAGTCTGGGGCATGGAGTCTGGGGCAGGCAATGACCAGCTCTACTTAGAGTAAAAGCTTGAGAGAGAGGGAAGCGTCTAAGAAGGTGGAATATTAAATCTTGATGTCACGAAGAAGTTGATCATGTCTGGAAATGAGAAGTGAGGCATGTTAGAGTGGAGAAAGTATGGGAAAGGAGGCAAGAAGGGAGCCTGACTGCGGCATTGCTATGGTGGGAGATTTGGTAGAGATGGTGGTAATGCTAATGGAATCATCATATGTTGTGAACTTTCAATCTCAGAATTAAACGTGAATTCTATGTGAAGGGGGCTGGGCATTGTCATGAAGGTAACTGGAAGACAAACGAGGTATTTAAAAGCAGAAAACGAAAATTCAGATTTGTTTTCTAAGAAGCAGCTCTAGTGGCAATATGGAGGTGAGTGGGAGATTAATGTCCATAAGACCAGCTAGAAGACTCACAGACAAGCTCATCTGAAAGAAAGCAACATGACCTCGGTAGAGTGACAGCCGGTGGAAGAAAAGAGGGCTAGAACCACAGGCTGAGCTGACCACAGGACTTGCAGTGTTGGTCTAGGGGTGTGGGTTTGTTTTCTCCCCAAAGTAAAGAACTATTAAGTTGGGAAACAAGTGGAATATTTGTATTTATTTTAAAATAGAAAGCAATAGAACTAGAGACTGGGATCCAAGCAGCTGGAAATCCTTGGGAGAGGCAAGTGACCATGTGGTGAAGTTAGAATCCTCAGGAGAACGGTAGAAAGTCTGGGATATGAGAGAGAGAGAGAGAGAGAGAGAGAGAGAGAGAGAGAGAGAGAGAGAGAGAGAGAGAGAACTGAAGGAGAACTGAGAGATAACTTTTAGGGGTAGAAAAGGTAGACTCCTCCCTTCTCTTTGGCCTACGTCTAGATAGATCAAGCTCCTTAGGAGGTGGGACTCTGCCCAGGTGGTTTAACTTAAGGTAGAGGATGAAATGTCAGCAGTACCAGGGAAACAGGAATTGGGGGTCTAGCAGAACCCCTAACAATAAGATAGAGAGAAGGATTGAAATGAGTTTGAATCTTCTAGTATAAAGAATTCACAGAGTCCTTATAGTGTCTCTTCTATCATAACTTCCATTTCCCTGTTTTGACTTGTTTTGCCTTTTTGCAGTGCTCACGGCCACTGGTCTACTTTGAGAGTCTCAGAGATGCTTTTGTTCTCACCATGATGAACTCATTGCTTTCTTTGTCTCATTGCTTATGCCTGAGACTAAAAATCTGATTAGTTTGGGCAAAACGGTTGGTACTAAGCTACCCACTTAATTGGCCTTTGAAGGACATCTGCTGAGGACCGGTTCCTAGAATTTATTGACTATGAATTTATCACTGTTGGATTATGGGGTAGTTTTAATTTCATAACTCATCACTGTACTAGACGACACAAACAACTTCAAAGAATAAGGGGTTTTATCTTAGATCCTGATTCCAGATTCCAGACAATCATGGCAGGAAGTCACATCAAAGCCAGGAAACTGGCCACCTCACATCTAAAGTAAATGGCAGAGGGGAAAAGTCAATGCATGTCAGTCTTCTTTATAAGGCCACATCTTTACACACACTATTTGCCTAGGAAATGGTGTTGCACACAATGTGCAGGTCTTCCCACTGCAACTAAAGCAAACAGGACCCGCTCCACCAGGTGGCATAAACTCACCTCTTAGGTGGTGCCAGGTCGATATTTGAGATCAATCCTCACTGGGATCAACTTAGTACAATAAGGTATGCCTGAGAATTCAGGGAGGAAGCAAGTCCTTCTATCTATAGTAGTTACAAGTGGGGCCATTTCTTTTAGAAAGGACTTAGAATTCCATTGCTGTAGATTATGAAGTAAAGTTGAACCAAGCCCAATGTATCCACTCGCCTCTCTCCTTCTACACCACATAGGATGTGTAGATTTTCCATTAAGTCATGTATTCAGTGGAAAAATGAGAGAAGGTAAGAGAGACCATATGGGGCAATTCTGAGGTAATCAGTCTAGGGTATGAGACCACAGTCATAGGAAGTAAAGGAAGGTAAGGGTTTAGTTAACAATGGAATGAAGAAATGATTACAGAAGAAAAGAAGAAAAAAATTTTTTTTTTGGTGAGAACAACTAAATTAGCCAGAAGAATATGATTTTAGAATTTAGGCATCAAAGTCAGTATAGCTCTCTAGCTGAAGAAAATCTAAGATGTCATAGTTGGAGAAACCCTGAACTAGTAGAAAATGACAGAAGCATTGGAGTCCTGACTTGGGTCTTATTCCACTTGTAGATGGTGTGAGTGGGTAAATTTGAGCCATTGTTATTATGACGGAGGGGTCATCCAAGATGATGGTAGGTTTAAGTTTACAGGGAGAGGAGCCAGGTCCCCAAAGTCTCCTCAAATGCAACAGACCAGTCAGGTCACAGCACCCATGAGACCGGGAAAGCACAGGAAAGATTGAGCTGGGGACTCAGGGGAAGGGAATGTCAGGTAGAATGGGAGAGCCATTCTGGGAGCAGGCCCAGCAGCTCACAGAAAACAGCATGTTCGTCTTCTTTCCGCTATCATGACTCTTTGATTGTCCTATTAACTAGCTACACAATTTGCTCTGAAGTAAAGAGTACAGTCGCTAGAACAACATCCTTCCCTGATAGAGAATCTGAATGATTCTGAACTGCATATGGGTAACCAAGTGAAGAACGTCTGGGAATCATTTAGACAAAGAATGATGGGGTTACGATGACACAGGATCTCCAGGGGGCTCTCAAGAAAGGACAGGATTGGGCCAGAGAGGAGTTCTGTCACCATGGAAAAGACTGACCTCTGACCTCCTCACCTGTGTGTGCCATGGCATTTTTGTCTTGCCCATAAATAAATAGAAAGGAAAGAATAGGATTTGGGTAAGTGGATGAGCTTCTGAGCTACAAGAAGGAAGGGTCGAGTCGAGAAGACAGCATAAGGGACGGGCGACAGGTCTCTAAGACCTTGAGGTGACCGATACAAGACCGGAGGAAGGAGATAGATACCTAATCACTGTATCTCGGGATTTCTGTTCTAGGAGGGAGATCCCAGAGGATCTGAAGGGGAGACTGTCAGAAATTGGCCCTCTGGGAGCTCAGGAAGAGGAAGCGCAGATGTCCTTCCTCAGCATCCGTGGAGAGAGGAGTGTCAGTAATACTCTTGCTCTTTTCCTCAAAGTCATCTCAACTTGTCACCAGGACAGTCTTGTGAAAAGGACATCTTCGCAGTAAACCCCAAACGACATTTTTTTTTTAGAAGATAAAACAAATCCAATTCGTTGAGATGTTTTCTGCTGTGCTTGAAGATAAATCACGTTATTGTATTTTATCAGCAGATTGGTGGACAGTTTAACGGCTTAAAACTGGCAACAGAATGGAAAGGGCTCCTGATGCCCTCCGAAGAATCCATTATTTTACACAGGTGGCTGGTCGATCAAGTCTCTGCAGAGAAAATCAAGAAGCTATTATGTAAATTGAGGCAGCCTGATAGGGAGGGTTTACAGAGGGCAGGGGGGCAAGAAGGTGGGTGGACAGAAGCTGGTATCGTAGGGTTTCTCTCCTTGGCTCAACACTGGGTTTCAGATGTTAAGTGCTTGTGTGTAGAGGGACTCAAAATCATGAGAGTCAATGTGATGTCTTCCACTGAAGCAGCCATTTAGGATAACACAGTGGATCAGAGTACAGGTCAGAAGTCACACTGTCTGGTTATCTCCGTAAACAGAGAACCAGGACCCTGGGTGATTTTTGTTCACTTGTGTGTCTTTGGGGGGGGGCGAGTGTTTACTTGCTTCATTTGACTCTTGTGAAGATCATATTGTCTTATATTATCTCATTTTTTGTCTCATTAGTGTGTGAATTTCTTTAACACTTATCTGCAGTCACGCAGATACCAACATACCAATGAGAAAGAAACCTTGAACTCCTAAGCAGAGAACAAGTCATTGAGACAGATGGGGGTGAGGGTAGGGGTAGGGTGAGGGGGCTGCCTGGTTGTCACTTACCCTGCTGGCGTGAAGACTTGGAACAGCCAACTAGCTGGAGGATTGAGGGTCCCAACGGGACTCATAAAGCAGAGTGACAGCCGGGTCTCCGGCACAGTGGAGCTGGGTGTCCTTGGCCTGATTTGAGTGGAGAGAAGGAGCGGCGGGAGGGACAGATGTGGAGCCCCTCTCTCGCTGCAGCTAGGAAGCTTTTGTTGCCACAATCTCAAGTCCCTGTGGAGTCTCCAGGTTTACCTTTCCAAAATGTTCCTCCATTATTTTTATGTCTTTTGTCACTTTGCTAGGTGATCAGCTCCTGAATGAAAAAAAGGCAGGGTGTGAGATGTGTGTGTGTGTGTATGCGTGCCCCCCATGCCCCTGTGTGTGCGCGCGTGTGTGGTGTGTGTGTGTGTGTGTGTGTGTGTGTGTGTACGTGCCTTTCTCTGGTCCTCTGTGTGTATGTACACGCACATGTGTGCCTCTGTGTGTGTGTGTATTTGTGTGTGTTTGTATATATGTGCATCTCTCTCTGTATATCTTTCTCATTGTGTGCAGCTCTCTCTCTGTATCTTTCTCTATGCACATGTCTCCTTCTCTGTGCCTCTCTCTCTCTCTGCCCCGTTTGTGTGCCTCTCTCTCTGTTCCTTTCTCTGTATATGTCCCTCTCTCTCTCTTTGGCTCTCTCTATCTCTGTGCATCTTTCTCTCTGTGATTGTCCCTCTTTCTGTGCCTTCCCCTCTCTCTGCCCCTATATGTATATGTATGTGCTTCTTTCTGTTCCTCTCTCTCTCTCTCTCTCTCTCTTTTTAGCAGGCCGTGGCAGGGACTTCACATTTTATTCTGAGTAAAGCTGAAGAGCTATATTCTATTGCGCACACTCAGGAGTGAAAACAAGACAGTCTTTAAATTGGATTGCAATATTATTTTAAATATTTTATCCATTTATTTTGAGAGAAGAGAGACAGAGAGACAGAGAGACCCTAGATTCATGTACATTTTTTCTTTTTTGTATTCTTTTTTTATTATTATTATTTCTGCTCATACAAACTTAACAGGTACACCGGTCCCCTCCCTCCCTCCACCTCCCCGACCCCCCTGCTTCCCCCTCCCCTCTCCCCTTCCTCCCTATCCCCCAGTTCCTCTCCCTCCCCAGTCTCTGGAGCATCCTTAATGTGCATGCCAAACTCTCCTCTGGGTCCTCCTCTCCGATGAGGTGCAAGAACCCAGGGGCATTGCCCAGAACCCTTTCCTGTGTTCCCCTTAAGCTTAGGAACACTACCTGTGACTGTCAGTCCCTAGCCTCCAAGGATCCTAGTGCCTTTAGTCCATGCTAGACTTTGTGGGGTCAATAATGTGTTGGACATAGCACAGGTCATGCAAAGCCCTATTATAATTGCTTTGGCCCTAACTTGTGTGGAGTATCTTGCATAGCATGACTCCTCCCATCCTTGTGCTCTTACAATCTTACCGCCCTCTCTTCCGCAAATTTCCCTGAGCTTCAGGATGGGGAGAGATTACTCCTCTGTCTCTGTCTGTCTGTCTGTCTCTCCCCCTCTGTATGTGTGTATTTGGGAGCACAGGGCGCTGCAGAAGCAAGGAAGTTTAAGAGACTAGAAATCCTCCAATGGGGCAAGACAGGCAATCCATAGCCAGGAGCAGGCAGCCATTGAAGAAGAGTTACCACCTAGCTAGCACGGAAGGGCTGCAGGGGAGGTGAACTGGGCAGGGAGGCATTCACAGTTGCCTGCTCTGAATTGGTCAGAAAAGCTGCTCAGCTGGAACGACCTGTCTACTCATTAGGCCCAGAATATTTCACTGAGTAATGAATGCTAAGCCTTTTCTGCATCTAGGCTGTCTTATCCCACCTTTCCATGATGTTAGAGGCATGATAATAGATAATAACATTAGACTTCAAAAGAGAATGAGTTCAGGTACTTGACCTTTTCTCTTGGCTCCCTGGACACATCCAACTGTTTATGTTCTTTTCAGCAAACCTCAAGTTTCTGGGTCGAGCAACATGCATTGAATGAAAATCTCGTACATTATTCACACAGAGGCTGAACACCAGGCATCTGAGAGACGATTCTGGTGATCTTCTGACGCCTCCCCTGGAGCCGCTTTGGGGGCTTAGAGAAACGCATTACACGGTCTTGTTGCCTTCAGGACGTTCCTTGCTGTAAGATGGGCGCCGTGGAGTGCTACAGTTTGTCCCTGGACTGCTGTGCACACGGATCCCTGACCCTTCCATCCCATTGAAGGCAATGTGACAGTCTGATCCTCTTACCATGAAGACAAGATACACTGAATCAGATGCCTGGCTGCAGACCTTGGCTTCCTGTGGCTAAACCTCAGGCCAGATGTGGACTTCAGTTTTCAAAGTACATTTAACGGAGAGGAGTGGCTTTGTCAGGTTTCCTGAGCTCAGTTGGCGTCTGAACAAATGAAACATATGCAAACCCAGAGCTGCAGGCTTAGGGGAATACCAGTGGGGAAGAGAAAAATTGTGCTATAAAACCATGGAGTCAAGCTGGACTCCTCCTCCTCCTCCTCCTCCTCCTCTTTCTCCTCCTCTTCCTCCTCCTCCCTTTACTCCTCCTCCTCCTCTTCCTCCTTCTTCTCCTCCTCCTCCTCCTCCTCCTTCTCCTTCATTATTCTCCCATTTTGTGGACTAGCTGCATGGCCATTCCCAGTGTCATCTCTAAGACATATAAGCAGATCCACAGGGCTGAAAGCCTGTCCTCTCCTTCCTGCTTTCTTGGTACTTACCTCTAAATCAATATAAGAAGTTTGTCCCAAGACATTACTCATCTCCTTCGGTGACAGTTCTGTTTGTTCTTTCTTCTTCCTTGAACCCTTTGCCAGAACTTGAGGGCTGAAAGCAGAGTTGCCTGTTTCTTCTAGATCCTTCTAAATGTAGACCAAGCCGCACTGTCTAGGTGAAAGAATGGCTTAAACACCTGTGAATCGTCTTAGGCATCAGGTAAAAATATCATCCTGAATTCTGTGCTTGGAGTTGTGTCTGTGTGCACACTGTGTGTTAAGGAAAATAAAATAAAAATCATGAAATTAAAAGCCTAATGTTGGGAACTCCCTCCCCCCAGTCTATAAAAGAACCATCTAGCTGCTCCCTACAGTCTTGCTCTCCTTTGCACCCCAACTAGGCATCAAATGACCTGGGGTCTGCAGCTGCAAGATAAGCGATGATAATGGTTAGGAATGTCAGGAACTTCTGGCCAGGTAGCTAAGCTAAGGAAGGTCATGGGCTACTAGAGCCAGGATCTGGATATCTGTCACCGATAACTTGTGAAGATTTTGTAAATTACCCCTGCCTTTTCTGGTCCTGTGTGTCAATGAGGCTAACTTGCTTTGGGAGCGATACCGTGTTAGATGGCTAGCCAAAGTAAACTTCTTCCCAGTTACCTGACAAAGGTGGTTTGGTCTCTCATTTTGGGAGAGAGGCTTATTTATACCTCAATATTGGGGGGAATCATACTCCAGCAGGTGTTCTGCATTTCTAGTAAACGAAACACCTGGGATGCTTGAGTGGCAGAACTGGGAATGATATGGAGGTCTTACCTGAATCTGTAGAAGATCATCCTTGGTAAATTAGCGTATCACTTCTTCCCAGTATTTATGTATGTGCACACTTACTTTTCATTTTGTTATTGTAGTTTATCACAATTTGGGGTTTTGAGTCCAGGACTTTTTGTATGTTGAACAAATACGCTACTACTGACTTACTGCTATTTAAAAAATAGTTTTTATTACTTATTTATTGTGATCGTGTGTGTGCATATGTGTATGCGTGTGTGTGTATGTGTGTGTGTGTGTGTGTGTGTGTGTGTGTGTGTAGCAGAGAGCATTGTGGGTTCCTGTGGAGGACCAAGGGTAACTTCAAGAATCATCCTGGATTGCTTCTACCCCATTTTTGCTTCACTCTGGCATTTCCCAAGCTCTGCCCACCAGGTTCGGAAGTGCAGGGGGTGGGGATCTGAACTCAGGACCTTCTACTTTTAAGGCAGAGTCTTAACTTCTGAGCCATCTCTCCAGCCCTCCTCCTGCTTTCTAACTTGAAAAGCCAAACCCACAAGCAAGGAAGTCTTGATTCTTTCTCTCTCTCTCTGCCAGAATATCTTAATAGATTGTAATACATTCAGGTGCTGAGATATGCTAAAATATGTTTCTATACATATTTTAAATGCTAATCAGTCTGTCTGTAGCACTCAGCCTCAGAGACCAATTGGCCAGGGCCAGGAGTTGAGGCCACACCCTGGCAGTCCACCAGCAGAGGAGGGAGGACCCTTTTGACATTCGTGAGCCACAGCCCTTCCTCTCAGTGGAGCCCACAGACAGAGCCTGTCTCAGCAGGGCCCTGGGCTGCTTGGATGTGTTCTGGAAACAGGCGGGAGCAAACTTCTGGCCTGCATCTGAATGACATCTCTTCCTGGGATGGTTGGTACTGGTTTGCCAGTGACCCCTTCTTTTCTAACCAGTGTATAACCGTTACTCTTCACTATTGCTGTGAGAGAGCATTCAAAGTCAAGCTCCTTAAGCCAGAAAGGGAGATTTATTCAGCTTACAATTCCACAGGGGAGATACGGTCTTTCATGGTGGAGGCAGCATGGCTGGCTCCCTGGCCAAAGCTGTAGTCAGGCCAAGTCACTCCCATCTGTGAGGCTGAGAGCTGTAAGACTGCTTGCTGCAAAGGCAGACTCCTCCTGGAGGTAGGGTGGGACTAATCCACCTCAAGGCCCACCCCTTGTGACTGCCTTCCTCCAGCAAGGCTCCATCTCTCAAGGTGCCATGACCTTGCCAAACACATGAGATGTGGGGGACACATTTCCAACCATGACAAGGGTGTCGATCCTCAGGGCAAGACAGGGTCCTGGACAGCTGATCTAGCCCTCTTCATTTATCTCTGCCTCCTCCCACCCCCCTCTTTCCCAACCAGAACATTTGAAAATGCAGCACAGAGAGAAACAGCCAAGCCAGACATCTTTAAAGCTGCTCTTTGTAAATCATCACCATCTGTAGTCACAGCACAAGGGGGGACATGGGGCGCCAGTGGCTGCCTGCTCTCAGAGCTCAGTCCCAGGAGGCTGCAGGCAAAAAGAGAAAAGAGGCTCTCTTGAGCTCTGGCAAGGGCAGACAAATGGCTGTTGAATTTGCTGAGATGTGGGGCTGATCCCAGCAGCTGTTCAGACTTCCAGAGGGCCGTTCAGAATGTGACGGACTCTTGAGTCAAGCTGTTCTTCTGCTACTGCTGCTGGCTCTTAAAAAGCTGTGTGTCTGCCTTGTGGTTCGGTGGCATTTTAACCATTATGAAGGTCTTCCGTACACATGCCCGCCTTGCTCAGTCTGTCCCACACAAGGTTTGGACTATTGCTAATCATCATTGTGCAGGCAGTGGAAATCAAACACGAGGGATCACAAAGTGGGGACTGGAGAGATGGTTCAGGGGTTAAGACTTTGCCTCGAAAGCAGGTGGAAATGTTGGCAGCCTGTGTACATCTGGTTCTGGAAGATGGAGTCTGGGAGATCCCAGAGCAAAGGAATAAGGAGGTAGAACAATCCAGGATGATTCTCAAAGTCACCCTTGGACTTTACCTCTGACACACACACACATACACGCACACGAACATACACATACACACACACATACACACACACACACACACACACAAATACACAGACTCACACACAAACAAGATAAAAGATTCACAGAGAAGATAGATGATATGCCCCGAGAAAAGCCCTTGTGTCCCATGAAGTAGCCTGGCTTCCTCCTTGTTCTTTCCCATCTGTCTAGTGGTTCTCAAACTTGACTATATGTTGGGATCACAGAGAATGCTTGTTAAAGCACAGGCGACTTTAGTCTTTCCAGGCTGTTGGAAGCATCATGTGTTTCTGAGAATCTTCATTTCTAACAAGGACATTCAGGACTGCCAAGGTTCCACCAGCCACACGGCATACACACGTAGTATTTACCTTATTCTCTTAACCTCTGTAAGTAGCCAAACGCTGATGTGCTCTTTAGTTTTCAGCTTAAAAATGAAAGGAACACGTCCCACACCCTATGAACACATGGATGGGTATAAGGATTCGGAGAGGCAAATAATTTTTCCATTGTGGGGAGATGAAGAGGAAGGATGTATAGAGTGGATTATGGGAAATGGAAAAGAACCCCAGGAAGGCAAAATAAACGACTGCCCACCAGTTTCCCCTAACCTTACGTTACACTCTGGTTTGAGAGAAGGAGAGAGAATCACATATGTGACGAGAGTACCAATGCAGGTGGGTCCTAGAGAGAATGCCATGAAACGTATTCTAAATTCAGTCCTGGGACAGTGCACAGAATCAGGAGAAGAAAGGGAGACTCACACTGTTAGCAGGATGATGATTTGGGCAGCTCAGTAGTAGACACAGGCTGACTGTGAACTGAGCTGAAGACCATGGGGTGAGTCTCGGGGGGGGTCCCAAGGACCACTCATATAGAGCAGCCAAGGTCCTCGATCCCTGCAGTGACATGAATGGGATGACGTTGAGAGCCTGTGATCTATCTCCATTGATGCTTTGATACTACATAAGCCCCTTGGAGAGTGTGATGTCTTCAGGTAAAACTGCATTATAATTGCAGTCAAATGTTGCCCATCTCTCACGTGTTTGAACCACCCTGTTTGTAGATTTTTTGGGGAGGAGTGAGGTGGGTGCGGTCTCATAGAACATTTGCGAGATGTTGGAAGTAGGTGGGCTTATCTGAAGGGTATACCTACTTCTGACTCTTGCCAATGCTCTCTCAGTCCTGGTTTGTACATGAACGAGCAGAGGTCAATACTCCAGCTACCATGGGCTTATATTCTCACAAAGGGATCCACTCTGTTCATATCTTCCCTGCCATGTGGCATCTAAACCAAAATAAATCATTTCCCTTAAGGTTATGTCTATCAAGCATTTTGTCATAGCAATGTGGAAACTGACTAGTATAGAAAGTTGCAGTCATTTAACTCCCCCACCCCTTTTGTTTGGCTCAAGATTCACCTTGGGACACAGATAAGTTATGTTTAAGTGTGAAGCCACATGGAAGTGGCTACTATAGCAGTCAAGGTCATCTTTCAGCAAGTATTAGGCTTGAGCTAAGAGACGACAGATGAATGTGTACTCAACAGATGTTATAGACAAAGACTAAGATTAATGACAGTGCCATTTTAAAATGTGATTTTTCAGAATCGGTTTTTCTAGTTATAAGATTTTTTTTCCCCAGGACCATACGCCTGTGCTTCTTGAAAAATTACAATATATTCATTTCATATGTAACACTGTTCTCTGGCTTTCAAACAATTTTATGCATCGTTAAGGCCAAGATCACATCCTCCCTCCCGAACACTCAGTCAGCAGGCCCGGCCCATACCATTCTTTCCTTTCCCTTCATGTTGCTTAAAAAACTTGCCAGATTTGCACATTTTGACACTTCTGAGCATACATCTAGCAACCTTGTCCTCTGATTGATTTATCTGAATTCTTCACAGCTCCCTGCATCGATGATAACTCTGGAGGTTTCACTGAGTAGAAGCTCTGGACAGGTCAGGGCCAGTCGGCATTCCACTATTTATTAATTTTTTTATTTGAAGTTTTCCCCAATGCTTATTAAGAATGCGTACATGTTGAAACAGCTCTAAGTCTTCTGCAGACACTTTTGCAAGATTGAACAATAGATAATAATCGTATTCTCATTTCACAGATGAATACGAGTTACCATGCATGAGTCCAGAGCCCGTTTGAAAGAACTGCCGGAGTGATGCAGTGGGAAAAGGAGACAGATAGGTGTGTAGCAGCAGTGAAAGTAAAATCAATAGGCTTCTTCTCGTTGGGATAAAGACCTTTTACAGACTCTGTGTGTGTGTGTGTGTGTGTGTGTATACACAAGAGGGTACTTGGTTATATGTACTCATGGAGGTCTAAAACTGACCTCAGAAATCACCCAGAATTACTCTACCTCTCTATTGCTTTGCTTTTTTTTTTTTTTTTTTTTTTTCTCTTTTTTTAAGGCTCTGATTTCCAGGACTGGAATTAAAGGCTGCCACTATATGTGCCAGTGGCATTTTTACCTGAGATCTAGGGATTCACACTGAGGTCCTTTTGCTTGGAAGGCAAAGACTTCAATCACTGAACCACCTTTCCAGCCCACTTTACAGATTCTAAAGACAAGATATGTTGCCTAGACTGACCTCGAACTCCTTATTCTCCTGCCTGCACCTTTCGAGCGGTGGGATTGTAGTGTGTGTCACCATGCTAGCCACAAAGATTTTTTAAAAAAAATAAATAAGGATTGAGGTGGCAACTCAGTGGAGGTTGGTTTTTGTATCTTCTACCTGGGTTATTCCGAAGTTAATGGTCTAGAAACCATGAGATGGTGAGACCCTGTCATTCTCAGTGAATCATTTGGTACAAAGCCCCAGCAGGATGTATAACTGGAGAGCAGGATCAGCTACTGTCCTAGTCCTGCCCCGAGCCTGGGGGAAGCATCCCTTGCCTGAGAAGGCCCTCAGGGGGCTGCATTCCGGCTTGCACAGACGTATGCTATTCGAATAGACTCTGCCCAGAGAGATCTCTTGGAGCCGCGTTTGAACAACTTCCTAATTATCGCAGTAGAGAAGCAGCCTAGGGTTCAGGGGATGGTTGAATACATGACTGGAAGCCCTGGAGAGATGAGATGCAAAGCAGTTTATTGAGCATATGCCAAAGCTTCAGGGAAGAGAACATGGTGCCACACAGGGCAGAGTGCGGTTGAACTTGGGGAGAGAGTTAACAGTGAAGGATTGTGGGAGGCCTACATGGTACTAGCAAGTGAGTGGGGGTAGTGCCTGGTTTCTTTGGGGAGAGACCCTGTACACAGGGATGAGAATGGCTTATACCTGGGTTCATTTTTTTTTTTTTTGACATAGTATGAAGATTAGTTTCAGGTGTCAACTTGACAATTGAGAACTGAGCCTTTAGGCACACCTATGAAGAATGATTTAACTAAGACAAACTGCAAGTCTGTAGATTTTCTAGTTGGTGTGGAAAGACCTGTCCCACAGTGGGTATGACTATTGTTGAGCAGGTGGATGAGACAGAGGGAGAGCTAGTTGGATTTGGGCAGACTGGCAGGCCAGCAGACTGCCAGCTAGAAGGTTGCATTAGTCTTTGATCCTCTCTCAACTCTTTTATATGATTTTTAAAATTCATTGTGTAGGGGCTGGAGAGGTGGCTCAGGGGTTAAGCCTCTGCCTTGCAGGCAGAAGGTCCTGAGTTCGGATCCTAGACTCTTCGTATAGACGCTGGGCAGAAGTGGGGGCGGCCTGCGTTTCCGGTCTTGGTAGGGCAGAGCCTGTGAATCCCAGGGCCGAGTAAATAAGGAGGAGGTGGAGGCGTCCATGGTGGTTCCCGAATTCACCCGTGGTTCTACACACACACACACACACACACACACATATACACACACACACATGAATACACATATACATGCACAATTGAATAAATAAAAAAAATTAAAAAATTCATTGTGCATGTCTCTCTATGTATTTGTGTGTGTGTGTGTGTGTGTGTGTGTGTGTGTGTGTGTGTGTGTGTATCAGAGGATATCATGTGTGTTTATGGAGGCCCAAGGGTGACTTTGGGAATCATCCTGGATTGCTTCTACCTTCGTTTGCTTTGCTTTGGCATTTCCCAGTTCTGCCTTTCAGAGTTGGAAGTACAGGTTGCCCCTATTTCCACCTAGCGCTTTTATGTGGGATTAGAGATCTAAATTCAGGACCTTTCTGCTTGGGAGGCAGAGTCTTAACCACTGAGCCATCTCTCTAGCCCTGTTTCTGGGTCCATTTGGTAAGAAAGGTTGTCCTTTGACTATGGGCCTTAATCCATGAGGAGAGGAGGTGGGGACCTGTGGCTAGGGAGGTTCTCCCAGTTTTACCACATATTGAGGAAATAATTAATATTGCATTTACTGTTAGGCATTTGGGTACATGCTGAAGTATGAAGGCTATTGTTGTGTGAAGCTGCCTTCAATCATCACATCAGAAACATGATCTCCAGACACAAATATTCTTCAGCCAAGAACATGGAGTGCTAACTAGGGTAATCATACTTTCCGTTTTGGGAAAAATACCTGAGAAAAACTACTGAAAGGAATACTTTATTTTAGTTCACTGCTTTGGAGGTTTGAGTCTGTAGTCCCTTGGCATTGATGCTTTGCTGAGGCCGACCACCTTGACAGTGGGAGTATGTGGCAGAGGGCACATCCCTTTATGGCATGAGAGGAAGGAACCATGGACTAGGTTTGATTTTCAAAGACATGACTACATGACGTACCTCTTTTAGCTAGGCCGGCTTCCTTAAGTTTCCACCATCTCTAAGAACAACATTACCAGCAGGAAGTCTGCTTGAAGTGGGGGAGACATGATCTTCTGGGCGTGACAGGGCTGTTGCAACCATGATCTCACTGCAGCTGTGTGTATGTCCACAAGGCTGGAACAATATTTATTCTATCAGCATTTCACCATGGAAGGGGAAAGATCTCAAGAGACCTCACACTTCCATGAGGGAGACTGCTGAAGTTCATTTATGCTGGATGGGGATGGGGAAGGGAAGATGCTTTCCCCAGTAGTTTACCCTATGATCTATGATTCCTGCTCCAGCAAATGCTTGGGCACACGCCATCAAGACCCAGGCTTTGTCCTGCACAAGACACACCATCTGGACCCTGTTCTTTCCAATGTCAAGGCCGTGCTCTTAAGCACCCATGTGCAAGGCTCCTGCTGCCTGGAGCATGGGGTCGAGGAAGCTCTGCTCTGATCTTGACACCACTAGGGTGAAGATGAGACTCAATGGGTCACATGCATGGAAGACATGAAAATAGGCAGGAGACCTGGTAGGGGAGAAGAAGGGTTGTTATGGGAAAACATGTGGGGAATGGAATTGGAGATGAAAGTATGAAAATATAAATTCACTGATTTCATATAGGAAATTCAAAAGAATAAAAAATGAAATATTGAAAAAATATCAGCATCACCTGCTGATGAACAGATCTTCAACGCGTGAGCCTGTCGAGGTGGGGCCCCTCATATTCAAACCAGATCACTGATTCCTCAGGTTCTTGCCAAAGGCGTACTTTACAACAGATTCTAGTTTCTTTCAGGTTACATAGATATCACCGGTGCTTGGGAGGAGAAAATCTGAGGGACACACATTCATTATTCAACCTTCAGGTTTCTCGGGACTCATGTTGTGCTCATTATAAGTAGATCGCCAGGAGGCTCCGCCTGTGTTGATCAGATTTCCATGAGCAGTTAGTGTTATTTTTGGTTCTACGGAGGAGAAGAGGTGGACAAGATCCTCCAAAATCAAAATCAGAAGATTTCTGGAAAGCATGCATGTTGGTCTTAGCACAGGTCAGAGAGCAGGTAGACCTCAGAAGTGAGTGTGCAAGCAGTAACTGATGGCCACCAGCTCTCTAGATCTTTCCTCCCCCTCCCTCTCTCTTAAGGCACCTCTTTTCTTGGGTCTTTGCAGACAGACCTTCTCTCTCCTGACCACGCAGTGAGCACTCTGATAACTCCACAGCCTAACATCTGAATTTTTATTTCATTTCAATAGATTGGGCCAGATGGAATTCTCTTAGTCTCAGATTGCAAATTCCTGGGCAAGTGTGAACCATTTACAGACCAACCTAGCATCAGAACGTTTTAGCCAGGCTTCCCCAGAGAAACAAGAAATCATGGTTAGAGAGGCTGAGATGCGCCCAGTATCTTCTATGTGCAAACAAGAGGCTGATAGTATAGATTTTGTCCCCCTAGTCAGAAAGCTAGAGAACCATAGGAGCTGATAGCCCAATATCTGGCCCAAGGATGAGACATCAGTATTATGACTTTAAGCAGTCAGAAAAGGAGAGAAAATTCCTCTTCATTTGTCTTTCTATTCAGGTCTTCAGATTGATTGAATTTAATCATTAGGAATGGCCATCTGCTTTACTGGGCCTACTAATAGAGATGATAATTGCCCCTGCAGACACTTTCACAGAGACACTGATAAGTAATGTTTAATTTGATATCTGGCCTTACTCAGCTAAGCTGACAAGTAAAATTAGTCATCACACAGGAAGTCTAGAACAACTTAGGCACCATTGTTGAGAGTTGCAGTTATGTCTATGTGAATTGGGCAGGTCTTATAAGAGCAATTATTACAGGAAGAATCAATTGTCTTATATACTATATTGCTTTTGCTTTTTATAGAACCATTTCCACAACAGAATGCTTCATTGTCAAGCTGTTGGTGGAATGATCTTCGTGGCTGTATTATGCACAGAACTTCTTTTTGTTGGCAACATTGCCACTGAGGATATTTATCAGTTGTGTTCTTCAGCAATCTTCATGGCCCAAGGTTCACCTTGGCTTGATTTTTGCCTTATAACTAGCTTGGAACTGGGAAGTTACTTAGCCTCTGTCAACTTTGGCTTCCCATTAATAAAACAGGAACCAGATGTAGGCTTTGCTGTAAGGATTAAATAACATACTGTGTGCAAAGTGCCTGCTCTTGGGAGGTGCTCAATGAACAGTCACTATGATTATCATCACTAATTTCATGCTAATTATTATTATTTCATGCGGCCTATTCTCAGATCCACATTGACAAAGGCCACTCAGATAAATTGAAGGTTTCCTTTTGACTGATAGTCACAATAAGATTGCAAGCCAATAGGTGTCCTGACAGGCGTGACCCTCACTTGTGAGAAAGAGAAAATATGTAATTATGTTTTCATGCTAACAAGAAGGGAGAAGTAATAATCTTTAATGTTTTTTTCCTTTTTTTTTCGGGTATGATGACACATCCTAACCCACGTGCAATACTCTGTGGTGAAAAGATCACATAATGACATTCTCATCTGTAAATTATCTGTGAACCTATGGGCAAACTAATGCCTGTCTCTTCTGTCACATATATACAATTGGGAAAGAACTACCAATTTGTTTTTAGAATACAATTTAAGGAGGATGTAGGGCTAGAACAGAGACAAGATTACTTTAGAAATTTGCAATTCAATAAAGTATCAAAGCAGAATGGGAGGAATAAGCAGAAGTGGTTTATGATTTACTAATATGTGGATCATTGCCACACACTAGTTTTAACAATAAAAATAGTTCTGCTTCAAGGAATAAATTTTTTTTTTCTATTCCAGAAGGTAGAGAAAAATTTGATGCTCTTTAGTGCATCACATGCACATTGTATTAATCAACTTTCTCTTATGGTAACAAAATACCTGAAATAATCAGTAGAATTGATTGAAAAGAGCTTTGCAGGGGTTTTCCATTTTTTTAAAAATATTGCATACTTGCAGATAGTGAATTTTATAATATTTTCACCTTAGTCTTAAATCCTGTGATAGTTAATCTTGGGTGTCAATTTAACCACACCTGGCATTAGGCATTAAGTAAGATCAGCTGTCAGACTACCTGAAGAGATCATCCAGATCAATATATTTACATATGAAGAACAGCCCTAGATCTGATTGGAACCTCCCAGTAGTAGACCAGATAAAAGGAACCGTAGAATAGAAGACTTAGAAGAAGAGAGACTTTAGGATGTTTGCAGTGATTTAGCCTGCCACCTCCATCATGAAAGACTGTTTCTCTCCTCTGAAACTTTAAGCTAATAAATTTCCCCATCTCTCTTAAATTGCTTGACTTGAATGCTCTCTCACGGCAACAATTAAGATTAACTATCACAGATCCTATCTACCCCCCCTCCTTTCCACCTTATAACCCTTCATCTTCCCTGTCAGATTCCCTCCTATTTTCAAATCTTTTCACTTCTGAGAACACTGTGTTTCATTTAGTCATATGTCTAACGTGATTCATGCTCCAGCAAGTATTGTAGATCAGGGGGATACCATTAAGGAAAGCATCCTTTTTTTCTTCAGCATTAGTCCTTACCTCTCTTTTAGAGAAGTGTGGAATGTCTTGATATCTTCCTGCTTTTACGGTGAGAAGTTGATAAGACATTCAGCACTCAACCTAGATAAGTACTGATAAGAAGTTGTGTAACTCTTATAATCATATATGAGTATATATACCTGCCATGGAATTTTGTTACCATTGCTATTGGTTGACCTTCAAAAACTGACAACAAGACCCTATTATTGAAGATGTAGCATATGTGAATCACGGGACATAGACAACAAAACATCAGGTAGGTGGAATTGGTCTGGAGGCTTCCTTCTTGCTGGATAGCTTACATAGTACCGGAAGCTACTGGGGGAGAAAAGCAATCAAAGATCTCATCAATATACAAAATCTATAAGTTGCAATAACTATCACCATAGCAACAGGGGACCATCTGTGTAATAGTGGCATGAGTATCAAGGAGACAGCCAACAGTTTTCTGATCAGATTTAAGGTTTGCTTGTCAGAATGGAACACATTCCTGTTAGTGAAAACTAAAACGAGAACCTATGAAGGACCTAGGTCCCAAGGGAAGAGCAGACTATGAATGTTGAAAAATAGTGCGCCAAACTGCTTTGTAAATACCTGTTATTATACCCATCGGTCAGAAGAACATTCAGCACTCAACCTAGAAGCCTTCTTCTACAATAGGAGGCATTTATTTGGAGGGTTTTTAGAAATTTCAGCTGATTGTTGGATGGCACATTGCTTTGGGGACAGTGATAAGTTATAACATAATGATGGAAAGTTTATGGTAAAGCCCTGGTCACTTCATAAAACAAAGGGAGAGAGATGTGATGAAAGGCTCAACAGTCTCTTCAAGAGCACACACAAAGTAACCTAACTTGCTCCTTCTAGGCCACCTCTTGAAGCTTCCATCAACTTGCAAAAGCACAGCTTGGTATGTATGACCTCAACACATGGGCTTTTGAGGAACATGTGTGCAAAATATAACAGTCTCTGGTTAAATTGATCCCTAAGTGTCCTTTGATACTCTTGTAAACAAGATGCTTTTTTAAAATTAACTTAATCTTCATTTTTATTAATTGATTTGTTCTTAGGCAATTTCATACATGTGTAAATGTATTCTGCTTACTTTCACCTCTAAAACCTCTCCTCTTTCTCTCCCACTTCTGACAACTATTTTTTTCCTAGACACAAATCTTCATGTCTTTTGTTTTATAACACACTGAGTTGAACCAGAGTTGTGTGTTGGATCATGGTTTGGATAGTTTATATTAGTGTGCTGTGATTTTTGTATGTTGATTTCCTTGGTGCCACTTAATTGAGTTCATTTTTTTGGTTAACAATTACTGTGTCTTAAGAGTTTAAAAATACATAAAATATGCTGTCTGTAAATGGAGGTAATTTAACTTCCTCCTTTCTAATGTGGATGTCATTTAGTTCTTCCTCTTGATAACTAATCTGACTAGACCTTCAGTAGGTGACTGAAAATGGCAAGAATGAGTATTCCTTGTAAAAGATTTTAGAGGAAAATACTTTTCTTTTTAATGTTTTCTTTAGGTACAGTAGACACTGCAGATAGCAGTGAAGTATGTCTCAACTTAATCTATGGAATTTTAATTATAAAATAATGATAACTTTTGCCAAATGATTTCACACATGTATTTAGATAAATAGATAAGTTTTATTATTGTCAATGTGGTCTATTACTTGTATTGATTGCTACATGTTGAACCAAATGAGGAATAAATATCTTTAAATATCCCTTAAAGCTACTTCCTTGCTTCCCAGAGATAAATCTTTTTGGTTATGGTGCATGATTTTAAGGTGCTGTTGAACTCACTTTAATAACATTTTTTTTAAAATGTTTACCTTGTGTTTATTTGGGATATTAATCCCTAAATTTCTACTCATAGAGCATTCCAGTTTTGCTTTGGTATCAGATATGGCTGGTCTCACAGAAAAGTTCATTTTCCAAGAAAAACTAGTTTGTCAATGTTATAGTTAAGCACAGGTGCCGACTTGACTGTTGAGGGTTTGAGCTCTGGACACAGTTGTAGAGAGTTGATGGTTGAGTTAAGCCCACAGCAAACTTGAAGGAGACTGTCTAGCTGATGGGGAAGACCCAGCCCATGGTGGGTGGGATAAGGCCCTGGATAAATCACGGAGAGCTGGTTGAGAGAGTCGGCATCCTTCTGTGTACTTGGCCAGACATGCTGATCTGGCAAGTAAGGATCGTCCATCTCTTAGCCATTGTGTGGTGATGGTGTGGCCAGTTCCCTCTGCCCTGGTGTTGGTGCATGCTCTCCCGTCAAGCTGGACTAAGAACTGTAACCAAAAATCATAAGAGAATAAACCCCTTGTTCCCTTAAGTTGTTTGATGGTCATTTATCAGCAACAATTCAGGTTGACTGCAACAGAATTTGGTACTGGGAGTGGGGTGTTGCTGATAAATCTGACTATGTGGATTTTGTGGCTTTTGAAAGGTTCTGCTTGGACAAAGTTGGAAATGCTTGAGAATTTTCACTTTGTGGATTTACAAGTACCATTCTTCAGAATTTAGTGGGTCAGTTGCTGAGAGAGATTGTTTTGACCCAATTTGTGATGAGGGGAACAGGACTTTGTTGAAGTTGAATTTGAACATGATGGACTGGTTTGCTTGACAGAGGAGAGCTGTGTTAGTGGCCGTGAAGCTCTGGATGTGCAAAGGGCAGGCAGCAGAATATCTGCTGCTGTTGGAGAAATGACTATCAGTGAAGGAAAACATAGTGATTTGCATTGGTATAGTGGAAGACATGAAAACCACCAGTACGGCAAGTTTGTGGTTTGAAAACCCAGATTCCTTCAGGGGCTGAAAGCCCAAGTTAAACCTGTTTCTTTCCCTTTGCAAGTTTGGCTGCCTAGCAGAGAGGCTTTTCCAGCATCAGTGCATTAAAGTTGGTACAGCTGTAGCTTCAGTGGACTAAGCTATGTTTCAAACTCGCTTTGGAGTCTGGCAGTATCCCCTAGGTGGTACTGGTTTTGGTGAACGATTTGAGGGGTTCATGGAAAGCAGCAAAAGCTTGGCATCGAGTGGCAGGCATAGAGTCCTGCAAAAGAAGGTGAAGCTTATAGCTGCAGAGGTGAACCCAGAGTATTGGAGATGCCAGAACCATGGGATGTATGCTGAGGATGACTGCGAGTGGAAATTCAGTTTGGTTCAGAGGAATTCTGGTTTTACAACTTCAAGCTGCAAACAGGGACTGGGAATGCCTAGAATCTTTGCGGCACCTTGATTACATGATGAGCGGCAGAAGATGGACATTGAAGTACAGGATGCGGTGTTTGATTTTTCTGGACTTTGATCTTTTTAATGTTTTCTTATTGTTTAAAATCTTTCTGTTTTAATGTTTTATCTATTTTAAAGTATTTAACTTATTTCTAATGTAAGAAGGTTAAGAACTTTGAACTTTTAAAATGTTGTAACTGAACTTTTAATGAGAGAACATTTTAAATTTGTTCATGAAACATATTTATATATTTATTTATTTATTTATTTATTTATTTATTATTTATTCAATTGTGCATGTATGCACGTGTGTATGTATGTGTGTGTAGAACCACAGACGAATTCGGGAACCACCACTGGACGCCTCCACCTCCTCCTTGTTTACTCTGCCCCGGGATTCATAGGCTCCGTCCTACCAGGACCAGAAATGCAGGCCGCCCCCGCTTCCACCCGGCGTCTATTCGTGGGGTCTAGGATCCGAACTCAGGACCTTCCGCCTGCAAGGCAGAGGCTTAACCCCTGAGCCACCTCTCCAGCCCCCATATTTATATTCTTAAAGATACCTTTTAAGATCTGTGGGGACAAGGAAAGGTTACAGTTTAAAAGTGCTACTGTTTTCGTGCCAAGTTGACAAGGAGTGGAGTGTCATAGTTAATCACAGGTGTCAACTTGACTGTTGAGGGTTTGAGCTCTGGACACAGTTGTAGAGAGTTCAAGGTTAAGTTAAGCCCAGAGCAAACCTGAAGGAGACTGTCTAGCTGATGGAGAAGACCCAGCCCAGGGTGGATGGGATTAGGCCCTGGATAAATCACAGAGAGCTGATTGAGAGAGTTGGAATCCTTCTGTGTACTTGGCCAGACATGCTGATCTGGCAAGTAAGGATTGTCCATCTCTCAGCCGTTGTGTGGTGAGGTGTAGCCAGTTCCCTCTGCCCTGGTGCTGATGCATGCTCTCCCATCAAGCTGGACTAAGAACTGTAACCAGAAATCATAAGAGAATAAACCCCTTGTTCCCTTAAGTTATTTGATGGTCATTTATCAGCAACCATGCAGGCAGACTGCAACAGTCAATATTGTTTATCTTTTTAGAAGTCCTACTGGCTTTGTGGACATTTTCCATTCTTTTAGTTTCTCTTTCATTTGTTTCTGCTCTAATGTTTATCATTTATCTCCCGTATTTAAATTTCACACTTAATTTGTCTTTTTATTTGTTCCTTAAGTTATAAAGCTAGTTTGCTATTTGAAATTTTTATTTTTTCTTTATCAAGAACTGTTTTTGGTGCATCCATTTCAGCATGCCATATTTCAGCTTTTGGTTTGTCTCAAGATATGTTTTGACTTCTTAAATTTTTCTTTCCACACTGGTTTTTAAAGCATGTGTGGCTCAATTTCTGAATATTTGTGATTTTCTACCTTTTGTTGATTTCTAGTTAGAATGACATTCTTGGTTTAACTTCAATTTTCTTAAATTTGTTAAGATTTCTTTTGTAGGCTAATTAATTAGGTGATAATTTGTTAAGAGAATGTTAAAGTGCATTTGAAAAATAGTACATAATGTTTCGCAGGTAAGTTAAACTTTCTAAAATTTGTTTTTTAGTTTTATAAGCGTATTGAGTACTTATCCCTGCTTCCTTCCATCCCCCCTCTCTCCCCTTCATCAGTCCATTCCACTGTCTCCCACTCTCCTGCCTGGTCGCTTCTATGGACTCCAGGGTTCCCTCTGGCTTATCTACTCTTGTGGGGGTTCAGGCCTCTGTGGCATACCAAGTTACCGCTCCTCAGGCCACCCCACTGATAGGAGTGTTTCCCTTCACTCATCTAGTTCTAGTTTCTAATGTTTCTATTATGTGTTCTTCTCTCTCTTCAGTTCCTCATAGTCTAAGGGGCATGTGGGTGTGTCAGTCATTATGCAGGTCTGGTAAGGACAAGTCTCACTGCAGTGAGTTCCATGATACTGCAGTCCTGCCTTGAGTGGAGTGTCTTGTCCAACAGTGGCCCTTCCATCTTCAGATTCTTAGAATCTTACTATCCCCTCCTCCATAAGGTTCACTAAGCCTTTAGGTAGGAAGAAATTAGGATGGTCTGATTCTGGGTGAGCATTGCTGGGCCACCAGTAATGTGCATCGTGGGTGGCCACTTCTACTGGCCTAGGCTCTATCCTGTCAAGTTGTTGAGATTCTCTACCTCTCTTGTAGAAGATTTATGAACTCAGTCCTAAGTGCTCTTCAAATCTATGAGTATAATAGTAGCTATTTACAAAGTAGTTTGGTGTACTATCAATAGGTTCATTGGCTGCTTTTCCCTATTGATCTATATCCTTGTTTTTAATGTTCTTATTCTAGTTAGCAGTATCAGGAATGTGTTCCATTCTGACAAATGGGTCTTGAGTTCAATCAGGAAGTTGTTGGTTGTTTCTTTGATATTCATGCCACTATTACACTGGTATTTACCTGTTGCTATGGTAATTTTTATTTTATTGAAACTTACAGATCTCATGAGTTGATGAAGATTGTGATTATTTCTCTCCCCTAGTAGCTTCTACTGTATTCCTTGGTACTATGTAAGCTATCCAGCAAGGAGGATTTCTCATACCATTTCCATTTGATGCATTTTACCCATGTTCTGTGATCATTTGTGTTGCATCTTCAGTAATAGGGTCCTTACTGATGTTTTTTTTTTTTTTTTTTTTTTTGGAGAACAACCAAGAACAATGGCAAAAGCCTATATTGTTTGGGGGCCTTTGAGATCTCTCTGACCCACATTTTATCCATAAGTTCCACATTCCTCTTACTTCTAGTATAGCCTCTAATTGTCACTGGATTCTAAGTGGATCAGCTCTGGGCTTTTTTTGTTTGTTTTGCCATGTTTTATTCACTTTGTGCTCCTCTGTATAGGAACTGCCCATTTTTCTTCCTTTCTTTAAAACAAATTTTTGACATATAATTAGCATATGAATTTCCTATGGGGTTACCTCCCACAATCTTATGTTTTTTTCTGTAAGTCCCTCTTATATCTCATCTCCACATGCCCCCCCAGGTATTTTTTTCCAATTATTCCTCTCTCTCTCTACTTTGCTATGGTTTCCTAAATTTCCCCTTTTAAAAGATTTCATCCTTTCCACTTCTTCCTCCTTCCCATTCATTGGTCCCTTTTGAATTTTCTAGCTCATACAATAATTCTAAACCAAATATATTGACAAGGATATCAGTACTAGCATCTACCTAGAAGAGAGAACATGTGGTGTTTATCTTTCTGTGTCTGAGATACTGTGCTCAATATTAAATTTTCCATTTCCATCCATAATTCCATAATTTCATCCTTTCTGATGGTTGAATAGTATTCCATTGTTTATATGTACCACATTTCCATTTTCCATTCCTCTGTTAATGGGCATGCTGGCTGACTCCATTTTCTTGTTATTGTGAAGTTAAATGATTTGCACGTGTTAAATCTGTCATATCTATTTGAACTGTAGTGTTGTTCAAGTAACTATTCAAGTATTGACAGGCCCATTAAGTTAAGGCATTGAAGTCCCCCTGTTACTTTTTCTCTGCCTGTTTTTCCTTCCTGCTCTGTGTGTGTTGTACATTTAGTGCTACAATGCAGGGCATATATATATATATACTTAAAATTGTTATAGCTTCTTTATCATTATATCCTTGTGTTCTTTGTCTTCTATGACAGTTTTGACTTTATCAGACATTTTATTATTAATCATAATTATCCCTACTATCTTTTAGTTTCCATTTGCATGGACTATCTTTTTCTTCTCCTTCACTTTAAGCCTGTATGTGTGTTAAAGCTACAACAAATCTCTCATCATCAGAATGTGATTATATCACATTGTAGGATTAGGTCACTATTATATTTAAAGTAAATATTGATCAGCAAGGATTTACTACTCTCTTTTGAAGATGGCTTCCTGAATGTCATATAGTTACTTTGATCCTTTCTTTCTCTGTCTCTCTTTGTAATTTGATGATTTTTTTTTCACGTGTGTGGTGGTAGATTTTGATTCCTTTCATAAGGAAGGAAGGAGTCTTGGAATCAAAATCTATGCACTATAGGTTTACTTGTTCTGTCTCAAGGCTTGTTTTATAAGTTTATCTGCACCAACTTTCTAGACTCTTATTCAGTCCTCGTTGGACATTTGGGTTATACTTTATAGTGGATGACCTTTAGTGCGGGGACATTAGAGACATGTTCAGGGGAAGAAGGGAAATTAGAAAAAAATATGAAAAAGAAATATCTAGTGGAGATTTAAAAACTGTATTGTCTTTACAGTGTGTTTAGTGAATTAACCTTCTATGTACATGTGGATCTACTTTCGAGTCTGGGACGAGAGCTCTGATGATTGCCACAAGAGTAAGAGCTAGCATTCTCTTGGAGGCTCATCATCCGGATGGTATCAGGAGGCAAGACCTTTCCTCCAGGGCTATCTCAGAGTCACAGAGAGAGATGACTGTCCATTCCCAAGCTTTATAATTCCTGGGCTCACCCAAAGGAAGCACTCTGAGCTTGTGCTCTGGACTTACTCAGTCACTGAATCAGGCCCATTTGTTAGGCTGTGAGTTAGTTGAGAGAGGGATATAGCCTTTCTTGCTCTTGAGTCCCAGCATTGACACATCTAGGCAATGATGGTTTGTTAGGTCAAATTCTACATGCGCCATCTTCATGTGCATTTACTGTTGGTATTGGCACACTGTATTAATGTGTCATAATGTTGAGTGTCTAAGGGAACTGCAGCTGTCCAGTTTTCTTGCCCGAGGTATCTAGTGCTAGGGTGCTGTTGCTAAGGCTTTCCATGGCCTGGCATTTTGCCTATGAGTCTAATAAGAATATTCATTTCTCACCATAGCAGCTGGAATGTATTTTTCTGCAAACCTTTTTACTTCATTTGGGAATTAGACCTGAGGATGTGCAGACCAAGGAGTAAAGGGTTATAATCAGGTCAGTCTCATTCCTGAAATAATCATGAAAAAGAACTCTGACATACGCTAACTATTCCACTGGGAAGCCCAGCAGAATAAACCTCAGAGAACGCTTGCCTGTAAGCAGAAGGAAAGAAAAAGGACGACGCCAGGAGGTCAGTGAAATACTTGCAGGTGAACTGAGGAAAGGAGAGCGAAGGGCTTGTGAGTGCGTGATCAGCCTTTTTGGCAAAGGACTAACAATCCTTGCCAAAATGGGGTCAATGCTTCCCCATCTCGGGTGAGGCTTTGAGGGTGCTGCAGCTGGTTCATACTCCAGCATAATGACTAGTTTTTTCATTTGCAGGTTTGATGGCTTCTCTGACTCTGCAGTCTCGCTAACACTGTTCAGTGAATGAAATCACTCCAAGAAGGTAAAAGCGCAGGGCAGCAAGTGGTTAGAATTCCAGGTTTTGGAGCCACACAGAGGGATTTGTGAGAGGATGTTTGGATAAATATTTGCCTTCAAGTTAAAAGGCAATGAATGTATCATGCTAGGTACTTATGTTGAGTAGAAATATCACAGAGCTTGACATCAAGACAAATATTATTAAAAGAAATCTACTTTCAGAGGTTGAGGAGATGGCCTAGGGTTAAAGTCTTTGCTTCACAAGCAAAAAGACCTGACTTTGCATCCCCAGATCCCAAGTAAAAAATGCTAAGTGGATATTGCTGTTGCTTATAATTCTGACCCTGGAAGACAGAGCCTGGGAAACACCAGAGCAAAGCAATTAAGTGGAAGAATAATCCATGATGATTACTTGTGATGTCTTTGGGCTGCCACAGGTATACACACTCAAATAACCTCTTGTATACATGCTTGCACACACAATGTACATGTCCCCACATGCAACACTCACTCACACACACACACACACACACACACACACATGCATGTACACATGCACACATAAAGAAGACAACAAGAAAAGTAGATGTCTTTTCTTGGGACCAGCAAGATAGCACTTGTGTTAAAACCTAGTGACCTGAGTTTGACCCTTGATAACTAACTAACTAACTAACTAACTAACTAACTAGGAAAATCTACTTTCTGAGTTCACATCTCAATTCTGTGACCCTTTGTAAGCTGCTTAGCCTTTTTGTGCTCCTGTTTCCTGGTCTACAAATGAGAAAATTGACACCTGTCCTCGGTTATTGTTGAGTCAATGGAGTTAAAAAAGTATATTTCATAATAAATCCCTAATAAAGAGTCATGATGATGGTCGTAGGAATGGGTGGTTGTATCACAGACAGCTGTCATGTAGTCATTATTTTTATTTTTGTCTTTTCTCCTTGGGAAAAGTGTTCTGGCACAGGTCAGAGTGACAACATATTCAGCACAGACAAAATTTCCAGCTTCCCTTGCAGCTAACTGTGCGTATGTTAGTACTGTCATCACATGGCAAGTTGAGGTTGTTGAGTAGAAAGTTAACGAAGATTTCTTAGCAGAGGGATCATACACACATTTTTCCTTGCTTCCTTTCTCTTGTTGTCTAGCATTCAGCATTCTGGCAGCTGTTTGAACTATGACAATGCTTTACAAATGAAAAACACAATTTCTAAATGAAAGGACAAAAAGCATAGGTAGATTGATAAATCTCAGCGGTATATTTTTAAGTCATAGAATTTTTTTTTTCTTTCTCTTTTGGGGTTGGGAGGAACTTGCCCTGTTACCTAGGCTGGTCTTCAACTGATCTTGGCCTCTGGGAAAGTTGAGAGGCATAGGCTGCCTGACCTGGCTATAGGCTTCTTTTTTCTAAGTTGTGTTTTGGGGTTTTCACTTTGCATGCAGGTAAATGTTTCTAACTGACAATGATTGCGAGGATTTCTGTTTGATTTGCAAGCGACTTGCTTTAATTTATGAAGATTATCTTGTGGTTGGTTGATTTCTATCTGGACCAATCAGCTGGACCACAGTGCTGAGGGAATAGGATGCAATTTAAAAACCCAGGGGTGTTGCTCTCAGGCCAATGGTTCTGGAAGGAGGTCTCCAGTTAGATTACCGAGGACAAGTCAGATAGCAGCTTTGACCTACCCTAAGGCTTGCAGCAGGGATTAAATGAGATCATTGTTGCATGATGTGGCTCATAGTAATTATCTGAGTACTGTTTATTTCTACTGACTTACTAAATACAATAAGCCTTCAGTAACCAAAAAGTACATAGGGATTTTTTTTTCTTCCTAACTTTGTACATTTGACAAACACAAGACCTATTGTTTCTAAACTAGAATTGTTTGCCCATTTCATACTCTGATTTCATCCGTGGCTCCTGTCAGTTCCTGGCCTGCCTGGACTTGCTGGAAAGAAAGGGTGGAAACCAGGCTTCAGCCTTTATTCTGGAGTCTCTGGCTTGTCTTGATCCATTGCAGAGTAGATGGCTTTTCTTTTCCCCTGGGATGTTTTGCTAAACACAATTACATGCAGCATTTGACAACAGAGCTGGTAATTTATGTGCTGCAGAAATGAAGGAGGAGAGGGATTGGGAGGAATATCAATGCGCTCAGAGAGGACGCTGTTTCTTTTCATCCCTTTCAGGAGTTGGAGCTGCCAGTAGAGAGAAGGAGGTAATTGGTCACTTGGTGAATTGATTAACAACTTGTCTGTCTTCAGAATGATACAGAAGGAAAAGCCCGACCCCTCCGGGAAAGTGTGGTATTGGGGTGGTGGTGTGCTTGTGGGGGGTGTGGGCAAAAGTGAGGATCGCATTGCCAGCCTGCCAGGGTTTGATGAAACCTTTGGCTTACTAATGCACGACATTATGATACCTTTCTGAATCCCTGTTTTGTTATCAGTAAGGGAGAGATAACAACACTATCTCACTGGACAATTCTGAGGGCTAAGTGAGCTAAATCATATACAGCATTTGGGACAGAACTTGTCCTAGTGTTAGGTAGGTGGTCAACATGTATTCCCTTCCTCTTTTATCACCAAAAGATCATGTTTCATTTCTAATAGTCACTGTGAAAAAAAAATTCCATTTTTAAAGTTTGACAAGTGACTCTCTCCATTGTATTAATTAACACTGTTTAGTTTCCACAGAAAGCTTCATTTTTAGGAACATGTGTAGGTGTACTTATGCGATTGTGTAAATTCAAATATCTTACAGTTTCTGCTTTTCATCACCAGTATTTGTTTTTTTTTTTTTTATTAAAAATTTAATTATACATTTTAAAAATTTTTTACCAGTTTCCCCTCCCCCCTCTTCCCCCTCCCCTTCCCCCAGTGCCTCCCCCCCAATTCCCAGATAGTTCTTTATTGTGTGTGCCTAACTCTCCACTGTGTCCTCCTCTCCGATGACATATAAGGACCCAGTGGCATTTCCATAAGCCCTTTCTCTGTTCCCCTTAAGCATAAGATCACTACTATGGCTGTCAATCCCTTGCCTCCAGGGGTCTCGGTGCCCTTATCAGATGCTAGACTTTATGAGGGCAACAGTGCGCTGGACATTGCGCAGGGCATGCAAAGTTCCATTATGATTGCTTTGGCCCCAACTATTGTTGAAATCTTGCAAATCGTTGCTCCTCCCATCCTTTGCTCTTACAATCTTACCGCCCCTCTTCCGCAAATGTCCCTGAGCTCCAGGATGGGAGAGATTAGGCTGTCCTAGTTCTATGTGATTGAATAGAGTCTCTGAAGTTCTGGATTGTGGTTTGTTGATTTTCTTTTGCAGTTTTGCTGCTCCTGCAATTCCCTTCACTCCATTCTGCTGGGCACTGTATGTCACCCCCTGGCCAGAGACAAAAAGCTGTTCAACTGGAGTCTTGTTGTAATAGCACATTCAAGGGTAGATGTAATAAGAGTAGGAAACCTCACTGAGAGAGGGGTCCATCACCCATTTGCAAATGATTACTTTTTATCTGCTAGACTATATGCCCTCCCCTTCTGGTGAGATCAGGAAAGAACGTCTGTGAACTTAACCAGGTTTCTCATTACTTACTGCAGACCTTGATGGAGGCCTATTTTCTCTGCTGTAACATGGTCTCCTCTCTCTTTGTTTCTGGTGTGGCCCTCCTAACCATCTCTCTTGTTCATAATCCTTGCAATTACTGTGTTACATAGGTTTACTTTTGAGTGTCCCAATGTGGGCTGGTGAGTTTGGTACTAGGAGCCACCTATTAGGGAGTACATACGGCGCTTAATTTTCTGGGTTTGGGATACTTCACTTAATATATTCTTTCTAATGACATCCATTTCCCAAATTCCAGTAATTCATCATTTTTGATGGCTGAGTAGTACTCCATTGTATAGATGTACCACAGTTTCCTTATCCACTCGTCACTGTTGGACATTTAGGTTGATTCCATGACTTTGCTATTGTAAACAGTGCTGCTATAGCGAACCTTGCTGCTTGGGGGGTATCCCAAAGAGGGATAGAGGAATGCTTCTCTTTAATTCTTTAAGAATCCAGACGGCTGCCAGAGTGGTGTATACTGATTCCCACCAACAATGAGAAGTTCCCCTCTCCACAAGCATTGTCGTTGTTTGTATTGTGGATTTGCTCCTGACCGGGTGAAATCTCAGGGGTTTGATTTGCAACCAGTATTTGCCTGGTAAACTTCTTCATTTAAACTGGGTTTCCCCTTTCTGTGGTAACTTGATGGTAAGCTGGAAAGAAAAATACAGATTTTTTTTTTTAATTACGTGAGGCTTAACCCAGATACACAACAAACAAAAGGCCTGGCTTCTGCTTTAAGGCATTTTTGTAAATGAATTGAGATGAAAAGATGAATGCTCATCCCTATAGATGACTTTTCACTGGGTGGTTGCTGATTGGTTGCTGTGTTCTGTGTATACCTAAGTTCATCCATCCATGTATGCATGCACGTGTATGCGTATATGTAGGGGGGGGCAGTGGGAAGGACCTAGTGGAAGGATCAGCTCCTTCTACTTGTGGGGCTTTGAGTTATGCATCACTAGCAGATATCATTTGCCAAGAATACTTTCTGTGCCCATCCACATCTGCAGGTGAGGCTGCAATAGGATTGCAGAGGGGAAGCGAGCTCCCCATTCACCTTCAAGTTGAGTCTCAGCAGAAGCAAGGAGACAAAGCAGCAGATGACAACATCCTCCTTTTTTTTTTTTAAATTTTGGTGTGTGTGCATGTGTGTGTGTGTGTATGTGTGTGTGTGTCTCAGAGAGCACTACGTGTTCCTGTGGTGGACTAGTGGTGACCTCAGGAATCACCCTAGATTGCTTCTACCTCCTTCTTGCTTTACTCTGGAGTCTCCCAGGCTCTTCCCACCATGGCCCCCATCGTTTTTTATATAGGACCTGGGATCTGAACTCAGGACCTTCTTCTTGGGAGGCAGAGTCTTAACCCCTGAGTCCTCTCTCCAGCCCAACAACATCTTCCTTATGCTATGCGGCCTCAGCATGGATAAAGAGGAACATGTGACTGTGAACATATGCCATGACAGCTTGATAAGGGGGTGGAATTTATGGGGCTTTCTGTGTAATTTGAATTTAAAGCAATACCAAGCCCTGGGGTTCTGCTGTAGTTCAAGAAATAGGCCATTGCCTGCTTGTGGCTATACATGGTGCATTAGCTCTTTACCTATGTAGAATTCTCCCTGGCCAGCTGCGGCTATGCATTGCTTTCTCCAGAAAAGAAAAGCCAATTTCAAGGGAGGAAAATGAAATGCCCAAAAACTAAGTTAAAGTAAGCGGCCCTAGATAGGACACCTATGTGACCTCCCCCACAAGTCTCAGGGAGCATCGCACAAGAAGGGGTGTCAAGGATGTGAGAGCCAGAAGGTGGGGAGGGATGTCGCCAAATAGTGTCTTCTGAACTCATGCAGCACCTGCATGAGATGGGATCTGTCAACATTCAATCACAGAAGGGAAAGACCTCACGGGGCCTCACTGCTTCCTGAGGGGCTATTGAAAGTGGACGCAGCAGGATGTGGGAAGGGAAGCTACTTTCTTCAGTGGTGTGGTACTGACACTTTGTTCAAGTTCCAGCAAGTGCCCAGATATATGATGCTGCTGTCAATACTGATGAAACTCAGTGGGGACAGATACACACACACACACATATGAAAGAAGTAGGAATGAGACTGGTTGGAAGAGAGAAGGGGATCATGCAATGCGACTTAAAAATTACTGAAATTCAGTGTATGAAACTGTCAAAGAGGGAACTGGAGAGATGGCTCAGGGTTTAAGACTCTGCCTTGCAAATAGAAGGTCCTGAATTCAGATCCCAGGTCCCACATAACAATGGCAGATGGAAATGCCAGCAACCTGCACTTCTGACCCTCATGGGCAGAGCCTGGGACATCCTAGAATGAAGCAAAAAAGAGGTAGAAGCAATCCAGGATGATTCCCGAAGTTACTCTTGGTCTTCCACAGGGACATACAGTGCCCTCACACACACACACACACACACACACACACACACACACACACACACACACTAAATAAAGTTAAAAAACATAAACTGTCAAAGAGGGCTGGAGAGATGACTTGGGGTTAAAGCCTCTGCCTCAATAGCAAAAGGACCTGAGTTCAGATCACAGATCCCACTTCAAAATGCTGAGCAGAAATGGCAATTGCCTGCACTTCCAGCCCTGGAGGTTGTAGCCTGGGAAACCCAGAGCAAAGTAGTGTTTCTTGAAATCACACTTGGCCCTCCACAAGTGCACACAGTGACTTTTACTATACACACACCACACACACCCACGCACATGTACACCCACACCTGTACATGTTTAAAAGAAAAGCTGAAAAATGAAAAGAACTATTAAGTTAGCAAAGCCTGCCTAAAAATTCACACTGCTCAGATACCATCTCTAATTGTGCATAGCTTATCTTTTTGTCTTCGTCTCACTTGGAGATGAGACAAAGCTAAATTATTGAAAAATGACCCTGCCAGGTGCTAGGATCAAAATCTGATCTGCTGTCTCCAAAGCCATAGACTGTTCCTACATGCAAACTTTGGGAAAGATGTTAGGTGTGAAAGAACTGTTTGTTCTGCATGAAAAACCCATTCTTGATCTTAATTGATGGCGGCTTGTCTCATCCAAAGGGCCTTAAAATAATCTAAACTAGTACTTCTAGCACGCATGTTTGAACTTCCCCAGAGTCTCATAAAAATGCAGCAGGTTTGGATTCAGAGGGTCTGGAGGAAGAGTCTGGGGTTCCGCCTTTCTAACAGTCTGATGCTATGAGAGCAAGTACCTAAATCCAGTTTCCTGCTTGTGCCCCCATTGTCCTGTTGAGCCAGATGTGGGGATGCTTAGCAGCATCTCTGGCCTCTTCCCACTAGATGTCAGTAGCCGCATCCCTCTGTGACAACTAAAAACAAATGTCTCCTGATCTTGCCAAATGTTCCCCAGGGAGAGAAAAATCTGCCCCTGCTAAGAACCAGAGCTCCAAAGCAGGGCTTTCCAAACTTGCTTGTGCACGCTGATCATCTGAGAGCTTCCAAGTTCCTGGCGCCCCACTGGGCAGACTGTGGTTTACTTGACCCAGAACCGAGGTGGGATTTGGGATGCTTAAAAGCTTCCCTTTGGTGATCCTATTGTGTAGACCATTTTGGAGACCACTAAGCCCAGCTTCTGGAGAGTCTCTCTCTTCTCTCTCTCTCTCTCTCTCTCTCTCTCTCTCTCTCTCTCTCTCTCTCTCAACTTTCTAGAAGCTGCCAAGCCTAGTATTAAGAGCTGCCCGTGACTGACCAGACACTTGGTTGTGAGAGAGGAGGGTGATTTCCAGCCTTCACTCAGCAGCAGAAAGATTAGTTCTGACTTGGCTGTGACCCTCTAGTGAGGAAGAATAGAAAGAATCCATGGGGCTGGGATATATTTAGCCCCATCTATCATGCTGTCTAGGACCGTTTTGAATGTGGAAATACTGTTTGTTTTAATCTCCAAAAATTCCAGTTTTCGCTGTTGATCTCTGATGGAAAGCTTCTGCCTTGTTTGGGCTCCCTTGCTTCCCGCCTCCAAACTCACACTAGGAGCATCCTTTGCTCCTTTCCCTTGAAGTTTGGAATGAATAGGAGTAGAGAATTCTTGCTAACTTGCATTTTACTCAGCAGATTCTACCTTATCTGGGGGGGAAGGAGGGAGGGAGGGAGAGAGAGAGAGAGAGAGAGAGAGAGAGAGAGAGAGAGAGAGAGAGAGAGAGAGAGAAGTGTGGAGAGGCTCATTTATTTGTCTGAACACACATGGGTCGCCATTCGGACACTGGAAGGCACATTTTTAACTCCACTGCTTACCAACAAATGTGATGTTTCAGGAAGTCTTAGTTACTCCTTAGTTGCTGAAATGAATACACAACCAAAAGCATTTATGGGAAGTAGCGGTGTATTCATATTCATGATTTCAGGTTTCAGTCCATTATGACGGCAGATTTCATTCCGACATCAGGAGCCAAGGGAAGTAGCCCTGCCACTTCCACAGGAGCAGATGAGAGAGGGGCACACTTTCCAACTTGCTGTATTGCCAGTGCTCTCTCGTCCTCCTGCCCAAGGAATTGTCATACCCACCGTGTCTCATCCGGTTCGCTCAAGGCTAGCTTAAATAAGTAATTGTAAAGGCTCAATTCTCAATTAACAAGTTGACACCTGCATCTAACTGGTTCACTGGGGACAGGTGCAGTGGCCTGCCGGTTCTTCTGTTCTCCTTTCCTAGTCTAAGCAACATGTTATGTTTTTGATTCTTCACATCATCAGTGGGATGGATAAAGATAAAAGAGGCATAGTGGAGGAAGTAATGTTTCAAGTACGGCTGAACCAAATACCTGCGGATCTGGGGAGGGGGTTGAAGTGAGGGGTTGATTCAGTGGAAGGGGGTGATGAACAGCCAGCTTTTCCATGATGAACCCTCCAGATACATAGAGAAGTTGTCAATATATAGGAAAAGAAACATACGGATTATTTGTGCGCCTACTCAGGTGGTAGTTGGTATAACAGACAGACCCCAATGAGCTCATTGGGCTGGACCCTCGGTTTGCTGTTCCCTGATGCGGAAAACCATAAGACCTTCATTCAAACGGACAGATAGGTGATGGCCCAACTTCTCAATGATGTACTTGTACTGTTACCAGCATGGTTTTTTCCCACAGTCTGGAGCAGTGAATTTGAAAATATTGTCTAGAGTCCTACACTGAAGTTACTAAATTCTCCCATCTGACTAACCCACCAAGGAGGTAGTGCACATAGAAATGGCAGCATCAAAAATACCAACTCATTTCTTGAGAGCCTACGGACACTAAGCATTTCACTGCCTACATTATTGGATTTTATCTGATTTAGCTGCTCCAAACACCTAATGGGACAGGGCCTTGCACAGATGATGAAACAGGGTCCCGAGAGATTATATAGCTGAATCGAGATCACATGTCAGTGGAAGGATGTGGGAGATAAAACCAGGCAACCTATCAGATGGTACCTCAGGAAGACCTGGTCATTGAGGGGTGTGGATGATTGCTGAGTGGTTAGCGGGTCACTGGCTACGCTACTTCACAAAGCAGTTCTGACTGGGTAACAGTGCACCTTTTCCATCCCAAAGTGTGCCGGCTTCTCCTAAGCATAGCTGCTGCTGATCCCATGATCCAAAGGCCAATTTGCGTAGTTTCCGAGGAAGATGAGATGGTGTAATGAAGCTCAGGAAGATCAGTCTCATCATCCTTTCAGCTCATAGAAACAGGTCCACATCCGCCTCCACTGTGCATTGATCAGAACATGATGTGGAGGTGAGAATTCAGCACCCGTAGTTTTAGCGGGTCGCTGGGCATCTTGCCAGCAGAGCATAAAGGAACTGGAGAATTACGGAGTCTCGGTCCTCTGTTTGGTCAGACCTTGAAGTCTTTTTTTTCCCCCTGATCAAACGGTGAAAGCTGTGCATTTCTTAGTCTGGCTCAGTGATGCTTGTCTCTGGTTCCAGCTCGGGCTATAAAACAAATCAAGGCCAGCCTGGGTTACAGACCCTCTGAAAAAAAAAATCTGTTGTTTGTTCTGAGTCCTGAAGATTTTATGTATGTAACCTTTTTTCTTAGGGTTTGAGGGGGCAAGAACACATGCCTCTGTTCTAGGGACTCTCCCACCTTCCCACAGCCAATGAGCTACAGAACCGGAACCCAGGCTCAACCCTGTCTGCTTCCAAGGCTCATGTTTACCAGTGTGCTGATGGGGGAAGGAGACAGGGTCATTGAGTACCCTGGGGGTTCTGGACTCTTAAGCATGCTCCTGGGTTCAATCTCTCCAGCCGACTATCCGAAGGAGGGATCATCTGCTTCACTGAGTGGGCCAAGAACCTCGGATTCAGTGAGGTGGGTGCTTCTTTAGCGCCACAGTTAGTCAATGGCAAGAGGAAGGGGGTCCTCATGTCTGCTCACACGATCTCTTGGAGCTCTGTGGGTTCTCAGCTCCTTAGCGTTAGCTCCCTAGCTGGTGGCACGGCATAGCTGTGCTCTTTTCTATTCTTATGTTTCCATTGTACGTGTGTGCGTGTGCGTGTGCGTGTGCGTGTGCGTGTGTGTGTGTGTGGTGTGATTTGGTGTGGTGTGCCAGAAGTCATTTGAGTGTGTGTCACCCAAGAGTGACACTGGAAACCATCCTGGATTGTTTCTACCTCCTTATTGCTTTGCTCTATGTTTTCTCAGGCTCTGCCTTCCAGGGCTAGAATTGCAGGCCACTACCTTTCTGCCTAACATTTTTTAATGTATCTTAGGGATCCAAACTCAGGTTCTTTTGCTTGTGAGGCAAAAGCCTTATCCCCTGAGCCATCTCCCTAGACCCTCTGTGCACTTTTCTATCCTTCCTTCCTTCCTTCTTTCCTTCCTTCCTTCCTTCCTTCCTTCCTTCCTTCCTTCCTTCCTTCCTTCCTTCCTTCCTTCCTTCCCTCCTCCCTCCCTCTCTCCCTCCCTGCCTCCCTCTCTCCCTCTCTCTCTCTCTCTCTCTCTCTCTCTCTCTCTTTCTTTCTTTCTTTCTTTCTTTCTTTCTTTCTTTCTTTCTTTCTTTCTTTCTTTCTTTCTTCAAATCTTGTGTTTTGGTCATTGATCTCACAAGACCCATGAATTCTGATGGAGTCAAGTACTTCTCTTCCCAACCTGTAGTGAATACCCCTTATATAAATATATCAGTAGTGATTATTCTCTAGAAAGCAAGGCCTACTCTCTGAAGCAAACATTCACTGCTTAGTTTGGCAGGGAAAAAAAAACCCCCACCACAATCCACAGTAAATATCAGTCCTTGCTGAGCCTCCCCAACCAGTCAAAGTATCCACTGTCATGTTTAAATGGCTCATGTGTTTGCATCCTTCATTGATGCGAATGCTTGGGAAGGTTGTGGCGGCTTTGGGAGGTGGAGCCTTGCTGGAGGAAGGCATGTCGCAGCGGACAGGTCTTGAGGTGGGCTAGTTCCACCCTGCTTCTGTGGTGGTCTGCTCTAGCAGTTGGCTGCTTGCTCTTTCAGGGACCCTGATGACAGCGATGGTGACCTGAGCTGTCCGGCTTCTGCCGCTGCCACGTCTTTTCTGCTGTAATGGACTCTATCTCCCATCTAGAGCTGTAAGCCAAATAAATCTCCCTTTTCTTCCTTAAATTTCTTCAGTCTGAATACTGTCTCACAGCAGCAGAGAGTAACTGAGACACCAGCCTTCTAGAGGACATTCGCAAGCCCATGCATTGGCATGCCAGTCTTTGTTCATGAATGGACAGGACAGTCAACGACGGATTAAAACAAGCATCATGTCAGAGCAAGGACGTGTGACGCAGAGGCCCAGTCAGCCTCTCAGGACCCTGGCTTGGTATCGTCCTTAATCACAAAATAGTCAAACTGCAGACACGCCATAGATACCTGGATGACCACGTCAGCATGCAGGATGTCATTCATATCAACCCTAGACTCCGAAAGATCCTACCTCACAGAGCTCACGGAAGGGCTGTGAGAGCCACTCTGTTGAAAGCAGAGAGAGAGAGACAGAGAGAGACAGAGACAGAGAGAGACAGAGACAGAGAGAGACAGAGACAGAGAGAGACAGAGACAGAGGCAGAGAGACAGAGACAGAGAGACAAACAGAGGCAGAGGCAGAGACAGAGAGACAGACAGAGACAGACAGAGACAGAGAGACAAACAGAGAGAGACAGACAGAGATGAGACAGAGGCAGAGACAGAGACAGAGGGAAACAGAGAGAAAGAGAGAGAGAGAGAGAGACAGAGAGAGAATATCCAGGTATGTGACAGGCGTTTGGATGCCAAGGTGAAGCAGAAACGATTTTCCATCTGTTGCAGCAAGCGTTTGCAGGCTAATTATTTTTCTAAAGAGTGGCCTTTATCGCCTCCCACCATTTGCCATTCTGCTCTTTTGTGAACAACTCCCAAGTTTAAGAGAAAAATAATGCTCAGAGTCCAAGAAAAATGCCACATTCAGAAAGGAGTGGGCTGCGCTCTTACTGTCCAGCCAGGCGGCTTGGCTTCTCAGACCGTCAGGCTTTGCGGACCTCCACAGCTGTTAGCAGAGATGGCCGGGCATTTGTTTCATTTAATTGCGCAGTCCGGCTTCTTACTGCCCACTGACAGCCCATTAAAGGAAGCTGCACCTGCATTTATTAAAAGAGACAGAAGGAAAATTCCAGGTCCCAATGCCTTAACAGCTAGGCAGAGGGGCTGGACTCGGAGTGGTGGATGCAGGAGACAGGCTGACAGGGAGAGAAGGGCTCCCAGGTCGGGGGGGAGGGTGTGGGGGTGTCCATGCATGGCGAAGGGTTTTCATGAGTGCCGCTAGGGAATGCAGAAGTTGTAGTCATTCTACCTCCCCCTCCCTTGGCTGTTGCAATGGTCACAGCAGCAGTAGCAGGCCAGCATTACCAGGGTCGTTTTCCCGATCACAAACCAAGGAACCAAAGCAGAGATAGTGAGATGCTCATGGAAACATTGTGGGGCCAGTGTGTCAGGCATTAAGGTGGGAACGACTGATGTTAGTTAGCTCTTGCCTTCAGAGATTTCATTCCGTCCCCGTTCTTGGCGCTGTCCATTCTGTTGCTGCGGTGAGATGCAGCACTGTGGCGGTATGGGAGCAGGTGGAGGAGGCGGTGAGTCTCACAGTGGACCGAGAGCAGAGAGCATAGAAGCGACTGGGGAGCAGACATAACCTTCAAAATAGTCCTCTGCGACCGCCTCCTCCAGCTGCCACTTACCCACTTCCTAAAGTGTCTAGAACCTTCCAAAGTAGTGTCATCCGCTGGGAACCAAGTGTTCAACTCCCAAATCTGGGGGAACATTTTATGTCCAAGCATCCCAATCCAGAGTTCATGTCTTCCGTGTGGCCAGCTGCATGTGCAGGGGTCTCTGTGTGCAGTGTCAGCACATAGTGGGTTTTGGCTTTGGAGGAAGCTGAGGTTTCAAAGATCCACAGAGGTCTTGCCAGGTGGCCACAGAGAAGGCATTGGAGACAAACATGTATGGACGAAGTCACAGAGGCATGGAGCTGGGCGTTGAGTGTACACACGCTGGCGTGGTCATTCAGGATTGAGAGAGACAGTACTGAGAGCGATGGCTTGCTCGATGCTTCTATGCCTAGGAGCCCTGCAAGTGTTTTGAGAGGGGATCTGCTGCTCCTGTATCTCACGGATAGTGAAACTCAGGCAGGAGATAAGATGATCTGCATGGACTCTACAGAGATATATTAGGTCCTCTGCTAGGAATCAGGGTAGGGGGAGGAGAAGTGGGTGGGGAGAGATGCTTCATGACCCAGTGCTGGTCTGGCTGCTCATCTCTTTTACTCTATACAGGGGGTGAGGCGCATGTCTGGGGAGAGGAGACGGCCACTTAGAGGGTGTTGGCCACTAGCCAGGTAGGAGATTAGCTTCTGTGTGTGTGTGTGTGTGTGTGTGTGTGTGTCCATGTATATCAGAGGGCACTGTGCATGCCTGTGGAAGCCCAAGGGTGACCTAGAGAATCACCGTGGATTGCTCTACCTTCTTTTTGCTATGCTCTGAATTTTCCCAGGTTCCACCTTCCAGGGCCGAAAGTGCAAGCTGCCACCATTTTTACCCAGCATTTTTCCATGGGATCCGGCATCTGAACTCAGGCGCTTCTGCTTGCAAGGCAGAGCCTTAACCCCTGAGCCATCTTTCCAGCTCCACCTTTTTGATTTTGTTATTTGAGTGGTGGGGTTGAGACAGATGTGTTGCATGTATTGAGACAGATGTATCGTTATGTATTGCAGGTTGACCTTTCACATGTGATTCCCTTGCCACAGCTTCTTGAGTGACGGTCACTGGTTTCTTAATCCTAGTTTTTGTCCATTTATATAACTCATTGTCCCTCCTGGGAAACTGTCTTTTGGATGCTTTATATAGTATCTGATTCTAGGAATATTTCTTAACAGATATACTTTGCAGATACTTTTCAGCAAGAAAGAGAAATCTCTTTCCACAAGACCTCTGTATGTAACTGAAACACATACTTATACAATAATAAAGTTTAAAAACAAATTGTTAAAAGTAGAAAGACTAAGTCTGGTACTTAGTGCCTACTTTCAGTTACCATCAACTTTATGCCATTGTGGGTCATCTGTGCCCCCTGTATCAACTGCACCCCATGGGTTAGTTTGTTTTAAAGCAAATCCAAGACATCAGTCATAACCTTTCATGTGTGAATACCTCAAACTAGCCTTCTCGACCTCACACAGCTTTGACATATTTCCATTTGGCCTTCTCTAAGGTAGCTCCAGGTTTGTTCTTTCAAAATAGAATGTAAGACTTGCTTCTTTAGAATCCATTCTCTTCTGGAACTCTGTGGATCAATGAAATATCATCACCATACATTCCATAAGTCATCTTCCAGCCACATTGCCCTTTCTACACTTGGGTCCTAGTGCATTTTTAAAAAATACTTTATTTATTTTGTGTATGTATGTGTGTGTCTGTCACAGGGCACTGTGTATCCCTGTGGAGGACCAAGGGTAACTTCGGGAATCATCCTGGATTGCTTCTACCTTCTTGCTTCACTCTGGAATTTCCTGGGCTCCACCCACCAGGGCTGGAAGTGCAGACCATTTCTGCCTGGCATTTTCATTTGGGATCTGGGATATAAACTCAGCACCTTCTGCTTGCGAGACAGAGTATTGACCTTTGAGCCATCTCCCCAGGTCCCTGCTACAATTTTTCCCCTTCATATTTAATCAAGTAATGTCTGTGCTCACTCAGCAAAGATCAGCTGAGTACTTGCTATGGCGCAGGTATTAAAAACAAGATACAGGGCACATATTGGTGATTTGGCATATGAATTTTCTATTAGTAAAACACATACACAAACATTACTCTTGGGCTTTAACTGTTTGAAGAAAATTAATCCACACAATGTGACATGGTGCTGTTTTATGCAGAATAATTAAGAAAGGCCTTTTAAATAAGCTAATGTTTAAGGAAAACTGATGGATGCAAGGACCTAAACCATATAGAAGACCAGAAGTAGTGTGCTATGGCTAGTGGAAGCAATAAGATCAGTGCTCTATAGATCTCTTCTGTTGACTTTTGGGGGGCAGGGTTCATAAATTTTTACATATTTCCCTAAAGTCATTTTAGGTCCATAGTAAAATTACACAGACAGTACAGATATTGTCTACATCTATCCTACACCTTCACACACACAACCTCCCTCACCAACGACATCACCAAAACGAGATATTCATTATAGCTGATGGACTTACCCAGATATATCACCATCACCCAGAGCCTGTGGATTTTATATAAGGTTTGCTGATCATGCTGTATATTATATGGTTTGGATAAAGTATAATAACCTAAATCTATTATTGCAGCAGCAGACAGGGTATTTTTATTACCTTAAGATTCCTATTTCAAGTTATTTGGTACATTTTAAAATATTTTATCCATGGCACACATACGGTATGCATACAGTAAGGAGTTTGATGTTTTCTTCTCTATTACTAGTTTCTTGGGTGCAGCATCCCAAAGATTACCATGCAAGGTGGAGCACAGATTTGATGTTGCAGTTTCTCTGCATGTCGCTGTGATGAATTCGACAAGGGGTTTTGTTTTGGTTTATGATTGTCACATTATAGTTCCTTGGTCATCTTGGCAGGAGAGTTCATACCAGTACCAGGGGCTGAAGGAACAGACCACACCAAATCCACAGGACTGCTGAGATAGTTCTCACTTTCCAGATCAGCATATCTGGCCAAGTATACTGAAAAAAATGTCAGCTCCCTTAACCAATTCTCTCCATCTTATTCACTGGCCCAAGGACTGGTCCTGCCTGCCATGGGCTGGGCCCTCTCCGTCAATCAGACCATCTCCTGTAGGCTTGTCCAGGGCACCTCTTAACTGCTAATTCTTCTCAACTGTGAAAGTTAAAGCTTTCAATTGCCAAGTTGACAAGTGTCTAGTCTAACTATGACCATGGATAACAAAAAAAAAAGTATCATGGATAAAACCCAGTACTTCGTGCGTGTTGGGAAGTGCTCTAATATGGAGCTACATCTTCAGTCTGAAAACACATCCTAAGTTCCTTCCCTGGCTGGAGAAATAGCTCAGTCAGTGATAGAGCACTTGCCCAGCATGTGTAAAGCTCTGGGTTCAAGTTCCAGTACTACTAACCAACAAGCAAACAACAGAAGAAAAGTCCTTTCCCCTCAAAGCATGTAGCTGATGCCGGAATCCTGAACAGACATCACATTAGAGTTTATCCTGGGCTTTGCACTTGCAGTTTTTTGGCTTAGACCTCAGTCCCTATTATGTCCTGTGTTGTGGGCAAAAAAGCGTTCTCCCTGCTGCCCCTGCAACTTTGCATACATCTTCCTGTGTAGAATCTCTTTTCCTCATCCTACCTTACCTCGGTGTATGCACAGACTCCTTGATTCTTCCTGTACAAATCTGCGTATGCTTCTTATAGCAAAATACTGTAGGCAGCATAGCTTCTAAATTTTTCCTCGTGGTTCTGAAGCCAGAATTTCGTAAGGAGGTCATCAGCATGGTAGGCACAGGAAGTTAATCTTGGGTGTAGTCTTGATTCGATCCAGACATATCCAAGAGATTAGTAAAGCTCACCTTTGGGTATGTCTATGAGGCATTTGCAGAGACAGTTAGATCAGGAGGGCTCTGACCTGGTCGATAATTTAATACACTGATGGATTCAGGTATTTTGAATAGCTTATTGGAAGCTGCTAGTGGAAGCTGGGGCCTTGTTAGAAGTTATCTTTGGAGGGCACATCTGTAGCCTGCCTGGCAGGGATGAAAATATCCCACAGAAATACTTGTGCCTCTCACATTGGCCACGTACAGTGTTAAAACAAGGAACCCCAGGGACTTGGCACTTCCCCCAGGAATCTCATGCTGGGGCAAAGAAAAGACTGAAACCTGGTGCCAGCCAGAGGGGGGAAACTTGTCTCCCAGACAGGGGAAGGGATTTCACAGAGCAGTGACAATTTGTCTGGCCACTTTTCAGGAAAGAAGGGAGCCAAAGCCACGATGGGCTGAGTGGTGCTGGATGGGTGGAATCACGCCTCCCTTGACTAGGATGCCTTAGGTACACATGTCTCTTGCTTTCTATTTAAATGTTACCCGCATGTTTGGTCCCAGGAAGATCCTGGAAAATTTGGTGTGATCCTTGGCTCTCTATGTCCCTCTTCCTAAAGTGTCTACCGTGTTAGGTCGGTGGAGGAAAGGAAAGGAGGGACTCTAGGACTCTAGGTCTGTGTGAGGTCACTGTGAAGGTCCATCATAAAGAGAAGCTAATGCAACGGAGAGACTTAAGAAACATCAGTTTTACACCAGTAAATGGCAGCAGAAATGGCAGCAGCCTGTCCTTCCAGCTCTGGGAGGTGGAGTCTGGCAAACTCCAGAGACAAACAAAGAGGAGGTAGCACAATCCAGGGTTGATTCCTGCAGTCATCCTTGGGCCTCCACAGACACATTCAGTACCTTTTGACACACATAGAGACACACGTAAAAAAACACACACACACACACACACACATATATAAGAAATACGAGTTTTATTAGAGCTAAGTGCCTAGTGGCTGAAGAACCATAGTTTCACTTTAAGGTGTGTGGGGAGGCATTGGAACAGAAGAGAGAGCTTAAAGTCTTAGAGAATAGGTAGATAGCCACATGGACTGTCTGGAGAAAGCACTCCCCAAGCTATTTACTGCCTTCAGTCATTGCTGAGGAGTTGCTAGGGAACTAGGGACGTGGAGGAGGTTCATGAAAGAATGTCATGCAAAGGACAATCCTTCCTCCTGACCTTCAGGGTGGAAGGTCGGGGATCTAGGATGTGTGGTCTGTTTGGGAATCACCGCATTCCAGCTAAGACAGAGGAGGCTTTACAAAATGGCGTGGCTATGGCTAACGGCCACTTTGAATGAACCTCCTTTTCCTGCATTTCACTCTGAATTTGGTTCTTTTATTTGTCTTATTCACGGAGGATGGGTAGGTAGGCGAACCTGGCCTGCTGAGGCTCAGGTTGTGGCCCTGGGTCTGGTGGCATAGTCTGTCTTGGCATGGTCCTAGCTCTTGTCTGCTCATCTCCAGCATGTTGTAAACATCTCTCTGCCCTGCTTTCCCCACCATGGTGAACTGAAGTCTTTGGAACCACGAGCCAAACAAATCTTCATTCCTTCTCTGTTGCTTCTGTCAGGCATTTTGTCAGGACAATGAGAGGCCTGGCACGGGCCGTCTGGAAGTCTTATGCTTCTTACTTTATCAGGTACAGAAAGAGGGCCATAGAGCTCCCTGGGGTCTCTTTTAACTCCTTTTGTGTTTATTGGGGGCACTAATCTCATTCATGACTGTCTACTTCTGAAATCGAATCCTCACAAAAGTATCACCTCGGAACAGTACCGCCTTGAGGATCAGACTTACAGATGTATATACATCCTGGGGAGACTCAGTCATTTGGACCTGAGTACCTTCTTATGAAGGGTCTTCCTAGCAAAGCTTCTCTCAGTCTCCATCCTGCTGAACTGTCCTCATGTAAGTCACTGTAGTGCTTTATCTTCTTCAATGTACCCAGAGTCTTGGCCTTTGTTATTGGCAGCTTCACCAGCTTTGGAGGCTCTGTCCCAAGGCCTCATGGTTGGTGTCACTCAGACTTCAACTAAACTGTCACCAAGAGGATTCCCAAAGCCAACCTGCTATAAGTGGTCATGCAAGCTCTCTTTGCTTAGAGCTGTTGGCTGACATGTCTCTTGATTGACTGACTTGATTGATCTCTCTCACTCTGTCCTAAAGAATAAGCTAGGAGTCTGGGGGTTGGGGGAGGGCATCTGTATCTTTTATTCTAGGTCTTCCATCCCTGCACTGACATGTGGTCATGTGGACACGTGGTCATGTCGTAAAGGGAATCAAGGCACATAGATGTAGAAATGATAGCAAATGGAAACTGAAGGAGATGCGGTTGGCAATGTTCCCTTTGGCTACTTCCCTCTGTCAACTGACTCAGACCCCACGCGTGTGTTGTCTGCATGCACCTCAGGAGCTTTTGAGATTCAGGGGTCTGAATGAACTACAACTCTGCTGCCTACTGGATCGCAACACCAGTCACATGTGTAATGTAATTTTACTTTCTAATATTTTTCAATAAAAAAGCAAAAGCAAAAAAAAAAAGCCTAGGGGAAATTAGTCTCAAAGTTTATTTCCTTGAACTGGATATATTCAAAATGTGACATCGGTATGTCAGAAATAGAAAAAAAAATTACCAAGAGAGACAGTTTATATCCCTTTTCTTTAAATTAATATCTTTCTTTGTGCTTTTGGGAGACAGGTCTTGCTGTGCATCCCAGAATGGCTTCAAGGCTCTCCTACCTCTCTCTGGCTCTCAAGAAGTGGGGTTGAAGGCATATACCACCACCCCAGAACTAAATGAATTCAAAATTAATCGTAGCACATACTTACAGTCCGTTGGGACCTGGGCTAGACATGCTGTAGGAGTCCAGAAGCCATATGTGTGCGGCTAGGGGTCCTTCAGCAGATGGCACAAACCCTAGGTCCCTCTCGTCTCTGCCATCTGACAGCCAATGCGATACAAGTGTGCAGAGTCTGGCTTCGGCAGTCCAGAGCAGGCCAACACCTTCTGGGAACCACGTTTCTTTCCTACTCTGACGAACATCTGCGTTCTTTCAACATCGGCTTTTGCTTGGCTCCGGATCCTTTTCCTCTGGCTGCGGGTGAGAGACCCAGAATCCCTGCTTGGATCAAAGCTTTCTTGCCACTCTGCTGCTTTTTCTGGAAAAAAAACAAAAAACAAAAACACAACTGACTTTCAGCCAGTGGATGTCACTGTTTACTCAGGGTTCTTGGAGGAGGTGGCCGAATCTGGGGGTGAACGCAGTCCCCACAGTGGAGCCTGCTCTTCTCTGGGATGGTGTTTCTCTTCTAATTTGGAAAGCGGGAGACTTTCAGGACAGAAACTCCCAATGAGCCAGAGCCCGGAAGTCATCCGCATTTGATCTGGGAACATTGATGTCCCATGGATAAAAGGTATCAGCCTAGATTATTAGGCAGCCAGGAAGATAATCCATTGCAGCAAAAATATTCCCTAGTCTCCCCCTTTAAAAAGGGAAGTTCTGGGTGAGGGGGTGCAGCTAGGTTGTAAAGTGCTTCCGTAGGATGCTCAGGGAAGGCTCTGGGTTTGATTCTAGGTAATGTTACAGAAAAGTGACCATCGGTACTCTGAGATGCCGAACGACAAGGTTTACTTGTGTTCCGGTGCAGCGCAGGGAGAATTCTTCTCTCCAAAAACTGGGCTTTGTTTTCTTCACTTGTCTTTTATGCAGTATAACTTTCTGGCTTTGAGGATTCTTGCCCAAGCAGCCCCCATCCCTCCCCCTTCACAGGTGACCCAGGCTTCTGCCCTGCAACTGGGCAAGCTAAAGCTACAGAAGTGGAAGCCAATGGAAGCTGCTATCAGAGGCAAAAAAAAAAAAAAAAAATTAAAATGAAGATCACCATTTCCATAACATGTTTATATACATGTGCATGTATAAACACACCACACATACACACACACACACACACACACACACACACACACACACACGTTACCATGAAGCACAAAGACTTGCATCTATGTCTGTCTCACAGCTGGGTTTACAAAACAATTGAACTAGCATCCACCTCGAAAGGGATTTCTGGTTTCACCTGAAATATGACAACATCTGGCCATCACAGACTTGCGTCCAGCAAAGCCACAGCTGCCAGCCAAGACTCTCGCTTCTGTTGCCACATTTCTCCCCAAACCAGCTCATGCCATCCATTCAGGTTAACAGATGAGTCCGTCAGCATTTGCACTCTTGCCCTCTGTTTCTTGCACTAAAAGCAGGGGCATTGGCATGAACCACTTTTGCCAGCATCTAGAAGATGGGTGACTTGTTAACAAGCCCTGAGGGCAGACTGGTTTGATAAAGCTATTTTTTCCAGCTTTAGCTGGGAGCCCAGAGTATTTCTGGCCCAGAGCTGGACAAGGCAGTTGTTGCTTGGACTGATATTCAAGACTTCAGGTGTCCCTAAGGGTTGAGAGAGTTCTCTGTGGTAGGTAGATGTGAGAAGCAAAGGAGAGCGGGCTAGGGAACGGAACCTTTGATGGTATTGTGACAGGTGGGACTGAGATTGACCCCAGGGACTTACTTCTTCTGACTTTAAGGCTGGGCTTCTCTGCCAGCTTTGTCTAGGTGGTGTTTTGGTTTGGGTATATATAGCCCCAAAGGGTCGCATGCTGAAATCTTGGTCCCTGATTGGTGGTGCTGTTGGGAGATAGTTGGATCATGAATTAGGGATGAGTTTGCAGTTCAGTGGCTATTAAGAAGTAGGGCCTTGGAGGAAGTGGGCAACTGGAGCATGTCTTTGAAAGACATTCTTTGTCCCTACTCCCCCTTTTCCTCGTCTTCCTCCTCCTCTTCTTCCTTTTCCTCTTCTTCTTCCTCCTCTTCTTTCTCCTTCTCTTCCTCTTCCTCCTCTCCTCCTCCTCCTTCTCCTCCTCCTCTCTTTCTCTCTCTATCTCTTTCTCTCTCTCTGCTGCCCTGAGCTGACCAGCTTCCTTGTCTGCTCTTCTGTTAATGGTGTTTCTGCCTCACCATGGCTCAGAAGCAATGGCGCCAGCAGACCACAGATTAAAATCTCTGAAACTTTGAGCCAGAATAAATCCTTCATCCTTTTAGATTATTTGAAAATTCTCCTTTCCAAGGAAATGCTCTGACATGGTGGATCCTGTGACTTATACTTTGGGAATCTTTTTCTTTTTTATTTTATTTTATTTATTTATTTTGCACGCACTGTATGTCCCTGTGGGGGACCAAGGGCGACTTGGGAATCATCCTGGATTGCTTCTATCTCCTTCTTGCTTGGCTCTGGGATTTCCTAGCCTCTGCCCACCAGGGTTGGAAGTGCCGGCTGCTGCCATTTCCACCTGGCGTTTTTGTGTGGGACCTGTGATCTGAACTCAGGACCTTCTGCTTGCGAGACAAGTCTTAACCCCTGAGCCATCCCTCCAGCCCGGGGAAATCCTTTTCTAAGATTCCAAGGTTGAAGTAAGATTATTTCAAAGCAAAAGGGTGTGTGTGTGTGTGTGTGTGTGTGTGTGTGTGTGTGTGTGTGTGTGATGGCACAATGCTGAATTTTGTTCCTGAGGAATTATTTGATTAAAAAGTCAGTTTATTTTTAAACACTATGGAGAAGGTCCTGACTTCTCAAGCAAAAAGGGAAAGAACCTCATTGCGTGGCTTCTAAGTTTGGGACTGGTTATCTGTCAGTGGCTGAAGTGACCTTTTTCTGTTGCTGCTTCGGACAGTACTGCATGGAAGAACTTCACAACAGCGGCAGTTGACATTTACTGAGCACCTACTGTCTGCCAGGAACTGAGTTATACAATTCCCTAGAATATCCTCATTCATTTCTCTGACCATTCCAGGGGGTATATGTGATAGATGTTTGTATTTTATAGCTATGGAATTGCTTACAGTTGTTAAATAAGTTCCCTTTCATCTGGGTTCTTCTGACTCCATCTGGAGCTCTCCCGGACCGCTTCTCAGGTCAGAAGGGCGTGAAGTGCAGGAGTGTCACTTAGAAGCTGTGAGAAAAGTGAGATGACTTTGCTTCTTTGTGTCTTAAGCCTCTGCTGAAAAATGGAAACAAGAATGCGGTTCCCTGGGCTGTCGTGAGAGTTAAGCATGGTGGATGCATCGAGGCATGAACGGGTAGATAGATCTATCTGCTAACACATTCTTGCCTCCATAAATGTTAAAATTCATCCTCCCTTCCATCCAGGGTCTCCTGGGTGATTTGCCCTGGGTGCCTCAACACATTTGTTCCTTGGTCAATTATTGTGTGAAGAATCAGATGTGGGTCCCTGCAGGGTGGCCGCAGCTGCCGAAGGATTCGCCAGCTGCCGTGGTGTCTACACCTCCAAATACAAGCCCTGAAACTCAGCGTGGCTCTCCGGCTGTGACCCTTCTCAGGCCTTGTCCTCTCTTGTTCCCCATCATCTTTAAACGTGCTTTGGAGCCTTAGTCTGCCTGATCCCTTCCACACATCTCTTACAGACTTTAAAGTCCTTACTTAAGCAGCCCCTAAGGTCCCGGGGACGGGTCTACTTGAAGCATCTCTTGCATCCTTGTGGTGCCTGTTTGATTCAACCAACTGTCTCCTTGGGCGCATACAGCAGCCTCTTTTTCCATCAGTTTGGACCTTTCCAACCTGCCTCCAAATGGCTTCTGGACCCGGAAATCTGAATGTACCTCCTAGCTCTGGCCTCCTGCTTCAGGCTCTATGGCAGCTCCTTTCTCTCCCGATCCCCACCCCGTTCCACATCCTGCCTCCAGAATATCCAGCCTCCAGGACGCCCCGAAAGCTACCCTCTCTGGTGATGTCATCCTGTCCTCGTTGTCTAGCAACTTCAACCTCTCGCACACCATCTGCTCCCTGTGCCAACTCTCGCCGCTAGGAAGCTAGGTGCTCAGGGCACCTCGTGTCGTGGAACCGCCTGCGCCCTCCAGCCGGCTGGATCCCACGCGTCCTTCCCCACCCTGCTCAGGAACCTGCTGTTGGGACAAAGCGTTTCCTGTTCTCCAGCGTGAATCAGGGTCGTCTTCTGCTATCCACCGGGTTTTATCGCTCTCAGCCGGCTTGAGAGCAAGCAGCCTTGGCCAGGTGGGAGCGTGGGGTGGACAGGGAGCTGCGAGACGTTGGGTCGAGGCCTCTGGACTCCAGGGAGGCCCAGGGCCTGCGTAGCTGCTGCCGCCTCACATGCCTGTGAGCCCAACGGGCAGGCAACGCCTCTGGGGCGGCCTCTGGAGCCTCAGGGGGCTCAGAGGCTTAAATAGCTGCACGATGAGTCAGCATCTTTTATTTCCAGACCTTTCTGACATTTCTCCCCTGAAATGCCACTTCTACTGAGGCACGCGGAGACTCATATCCAAGGGGACTTGACCTATTCAGAGACAGGGTGATCAATCAGAGGGAGGTGAGCTGATCGTGATTCTGGGCTTGGGGACCTGTGGACAGACAGCAGTCAAGTGTCTTCTCCTCTTGTCTTGTCTTGGGCTGCTTGCAGGCCTTTCCCGTGATGTGGGGTTCTCTGCTGTACAGACATAAGCCTTTAATTAAACCGGGTCTCATATGTGAGGCTCTGGTTTCAATTTCAATTCCCAGAGGGAGAAAAACAGAAAAGAAAAGAAGTCAGGATTGAGTTTCCTGAGCCTTTTTTTGCTACCTCCCCCCTCTCCCCCAACTGGGCGTGTGAACTGTCCCTTCTGAGTCTCTATGATGACACTAGGGAGAACTGGAATCAAGGATAGGACAGGTAAATTCTGTGGTGGGTCCCAGGGTCTCTGAGAAAGAGTTGAGGGCTTTCTTATCTGTGGAGATCTGGGAAATGTTGCTGCATTTTGCCCGATGAGGGTTTACGCTCTGTCTTCTGGTAAAAGCGACCCTAGAATCCCTCATTGGGAGCCTGGGAGACCACCCGAAGCAGCTCTCTTTTTGAAAGTGTTTTAAAGAAAAGTTTCTCCCTGCAGGGCAGCTCCCTGCGGGTGGGTGTCCTGTTAGCTGAAATAAAGATGCTGCCTACTGTGCAGTGAATCGGCTCCCTACCCATGTTTTCCCATCTCTCACTTAATCTGATCCTTTATCAACTCTGTGAGATGGGGAGGAAAGACATGCCCTTCTCCGTTTGGGAAACAGGCACAGAACCCACCTTGTGCATGTAAGCAGTTGCTTTTGTTATTCGAATGTTTTTCCTTCCCTGCTGGGAATGGACCCCAGGGCTTCTAACAGGTAGGCAAGCCCTGTACCACAGAGCTACGTCCTCAGCCCTTGGTTGATGGGTTTTAGCTACATAGCTAGACTGGTAAAAAAAAAAAAAATCTTGAATTTTCCTGTCTCAGCCTCACAAGTGCTGGGATTTCAGGACTGTACTATTACGCTTGGCTCTTATAATGTAAATGAAAGTTAAATAAGGGATATATGATTAATTATATCTAAAAATACTTTAGTTGCATGTTTGCATAAGATCTGATAATGAATTAGATCACTGGACAATGACCTATTTATGGGGACTGGCATTTTCCCAGCTTGTTCTGAAGTTGGTTCTCGGATAAGAGAAATACATGGTATTTGTGTGTGACACAGGGGGTTGATATCAGAAGAAGGACCAGAACATGGGCCATCAGGACTTCAGTGTAAAACTATGCACTCTGGGCCAGGGTGAGGTGTTCAGATCTTGCTTATGTTCCTCTTTGGGTTGTTTTTGCTTCTAAGCGTGAGTTCAGCAGAGAGTATTGAAGGAGGAGGAGCGTCATATCTCCACAAGGCTGGTGAGACAGGTGGATGAGCTGGCTGGGAAGCTCTGTGTTCACTCCTGGGTGGGAAGACATCAATCGTCAACATCTATGTGTAGTAGCAAATCGTTTTGAGCAAACCATTTTGTTCTGGGAACTACCGTTTTTTTGGTGGCTTCCTGATTTGTTTCCAGGAATTAGCAATTTGTAAAGTACCTAAACCAACTGTGTGAACACTTGTAGCAACTTTGCAATTAATTCAAGTTTCAGGGTTTCCCGCTGAGACCTGTAATATACTACATTTATAAAGGAGAGTTTTTGAAGCAAATGAGCTAAATGATTTGTCCAGAGGTACAGCGTATAAAGTCTGTAAGTTAGTACCAAAGGCCCTCCAATAAATTAGGAGCTAATTCTAGGTGTCTGTGGATTAGGGAGCCTCAAGCCTTCTTTAAAGGCAAATGCAGCCCTGCTCCAGGACCAGAGAACAGGGAGTTTCTGATGGAGAGACTGGATTTCATTCTCACTGGCCACCTGGGCAGTAGGTGTGCTGATGGAGGTGTTTCTTTCTGGGGCCTTGTCCTGAGGTGGCAAAGAGGGCAGGGTGTCCTCCCACGTGGTGACCAGGCTTGCTGGGCTGCAGGGGAAAGTCTGGACACCATCATCAGATTGCCTGGGTTCAATACTGGGCTTTCCTCCTCCATCACCTTATGAGTAGAAAAAAGCTGCCTGTGTTAGGCAGCTTCATGTTACTGTAACAAAATACCTGAAACAATTAACTCCTGAAGAGAAAAGAATTATTTCACCTAGGGGTTCTAGAGGTTTCAAGGTCAGGTGTTCTCGTTGTTTTGAGATTCCAACTAAGATGCAAGCTTACATCATGAGCCAGGTTGCAAAGTGGGAGCAAGAAGAGACCATCATATTCCCATAACGTCTCTCAGTAGCACATTCCCGATGACCTAGGTCCTTTAACCAGTCTTTAACCTCACAAAGATCTGCAGAACCTTCTAGTAATGCCTCTCTCAGGACTAAATTTGGGAAATACCCATGCAAACCACAGAATCATTTGATCCTCTAAGTTTGTTATCTCTGGAAACCACAAGGATTTGATGAGTTTTCCTTTGAATGTGTGTGCACAGTACCCGTCCCATCAGCTCTCAGAGTTGCTGTTGCAGAAAACATTGCCTCAGGGCTCCTTAGAGCAGGCACTGACACCAAAGAGCCTTTGGTATTAACTTTGCCATGGTTAGAGGCCTATGTGGATCTAGTTAGACATGGACAAGCACAGCAGGAAGCCAATAAAGTGTTCCTTATTGATGAGCACACCCAAGGTAAAATTATCATAAACCTCAGATCTCCTCCCAGGGTACAAGAAGAGGTTAAAATGCACAGAAAATGAGTTATTTTACCTCTTATCCGTATAGGAAGCTCCTATTCATCCTTCCAAGTATCAGCTTAGATATCTTATCCTCCTGATACCTTATGTTATATGCCATTTTCCTCTGGGCATAGTTTAATGCCATTTTACACTTTGCCCCCAACCTAACCTAAGGGGGGATATCTAGGTGGAGCTCTCCCCAAAGGGAAAAGTAGTAATCAACTGCTGGGGGAGCAGACTCTCCTGCTAATCCAGAAGTCTGGAAGAGACACTGAGAAACCCAGAAGTCTGGAGGAGACTCTCCTAGGAGCAAGTCATTCAACAGAGAACTTCAGGGTAGTGATTTCTGTGAATGTCACCCATGTTAGGGTGGGCTTTCTGGAGATGCAGCTGCCTTTGACTCATCTCTGCCCCATAAATAACCCCCAATAAATTCATGGATTCATCAAATTGAACCTGGTGCAATCAGTTACTTTGATCTGTCATCAAATTCCTGTCTAGGGTGGATAGAGGGTTGTGTGGCATCTCTCCAGGAAAAGTGCTGAATAACACCTTAGATACGTTAAATTCTACTTTCACTTTGGGCATCTTTTGTTCCTGCTAACTGTACTCATTCATTTCAATAAGAATTTGATTAACTAAATTCTTTATGCAATTAGTCTATTCATTAAATAGCATCCAGTACGTGCAAAGTGTGGTACCAGGCGTGCTAGTTACATGTGATGTCAACTTGACCATTGAAGGCTGAGTTCTGGGCACATCGGTGAAGAATCGGTTAAGGAAAGCCCCGGCGAACCTTGTGTCATTGAGGAGGGGAGACCAATCGCGTGGTGGGTGAAGCTACTTCCTGGGCAGGAGGATAAAATGGAGATAGGTGGTTCGTGTAGCCTACTTTGGTCTTCAGGAATTCTGGTAAAAGAGAAAGTGTGCATCTCTCTCAGCTCTTTCTGCGGATGTAGTGCGGCCAGTTCTCCTGATATTGATATGAACTGTCTGCCGAGCTGTACTATGGAGTATAACCAGAATTGTATGCAAGAGTAAGATTCGTTTTCTCTTAAGTTGTTCGGCCCTGTAACCATCAGCAACATGAAAACAAATTGTAACGCCAGGTATGGAGAGTTTCGTGGTTGAGGATTTGGGGTCTCTTATCATTTCATTATTTTTTATTATTATTTTATTTTATTTTATTATTTTGGTCCATGGCTGTGTTGGGCAGAGGCATCACCCCTTTCTGCACCATGCCAAACCTGGGCAGTGACTCCATGCCTGTACACCTTCTCTTCTTCTCACGGTAGCTTCTGGGACCCAGCAGAGGTTGACCAAGGAACCTCTGCAGTGAGAACACCTGCATATTGCTATATTCATGTGTAGGAAGCAGCAGAGCTCTGAGGTAGACAGCGGGAAGGCAGTCACTGAGCCATTCTACGAGGGCCAGCAGGGCAAGGACAGAGCCTCTGAGCTGAGCCTTTCTGGGCTGGCCAGCATGAGGGGGAAGCACAGGGCTGATCCTACCCCCATCCCATGTTAATGCTTCCTCTGGCTTGCAAAGCTTTACTGTGCCTGCTATTTGAGCTCAGGTGTCTGCGTGAGGAGAGAGGAAAGTCCCCTCCAGAAAACCAGAGGCAGCTGCAAAAGCAGCCAGTTCAGCAATCAGAGCGTCTCCAAAGACAGCAGTAACATTAAACCATCAGGACAGCAACCACTTTGGACTATACAATGCAGAGAGACCCTGGAGAGGAGACAGCCTCAGGAGAGGCCCGGAGCTACAGAGGTGGAGGATTCTTGCAAACCTCCGGAGTTTTATTAGTAAAACTTGGGAGGTCCGGTACTAAGGACAGTGGCAGGTGGGCCAAGGACATTTGGGAAGGTCTGTGAGGTCAACAGCAGGATGTGCTAACAAGGAGTCAGGAGGAAATCTCATTTTGTCATGCCTATTTCCACGTAGCTGAACTCCCTGAAGCCCCAGCTTTGCTCTTATTCAGAAAAAAAAAAAAAAAACCCAAAAAACATGCCTAGCTTGAGCTGCAGCTCAGTTCTTAATGGGATAGGATCCCAGAGCAAGTAACGGTTGCCCCTTGATTTCCAAGGGACATGGATTGGTTCCCAAAAGACAGCCGGATCTATGGATGCTCAAGTTCCCTGGGCATAGCATTAGCATATAACCTGCGTGCATCCTTCCGTATATGTTAAACAACTTCATGATTACTGAGAATCCTCAATTGCTCCAAAGGCCACCATCAGCTGTTACACTATGAAGTGTGTTTTTGAAATATACAGTATCTTTAATGTTCTGAATTTGAGAGTGTATCTATTACTGGCATGGGCTCTAGTCCATTTTCCTAAGACTTTAGCTTCTACATCTACAGAATGAGGATCTCAATAGCTGTGGGAACTTAAGATGCACATTAGATATCATGTACAGTGTCTGGCAGTGATTAGCTATGTCTAACAAAAAATATAGCTACAATTTCAGGGAGACTAGTGTCAGCACTAATATTGGGGAGTGTAACAGTAGACGGTAAAACAATTGAAATCTGTTCCCTGCACATGCAGCTTTCCAATGCAGCCTGGGAGGGCTGACGGCGATTTTCTCCCATATGTTGACTCAGAGACCCACGTTCTTTCCATCTGTTCTGCCATCCGCTGGGATTTCAGAGTCTTGCAGACAACAGAGAGAAAGACTGAAGATCCCCCCACTGCTTGAGAGTCCTGGGCCTGGTTGTGACACACAGCACATTTCTGCCTACACAGATAAGGACCAGTGGCATGGCCACCCCAGGAGAAGGATTAGGGATGGCTAGCTGGGGTGAGAAGCTTCAGCAATGGTTGGATGGGAGCTCCTTCCCAGGAACGACTGTGCATGGTGGCAGGAAGCGCGTGCATTTCTGGGGACTTGGCTCTGCTCCAGTCCTGTCGGATAAGTGACATGGCCGTGCAATTGGAGCAGATGCTTTGGAACTGAGCTAAGTCGAGCCAGGCTGCTGCTCTGAATGGACAGGTGTGGGGGTGCTAATCCATCAGGTGGAGGTGGCTGCTGAAAGTGTGCTCTATGACCCAACTTCATGGGCATCACTCAAGACCTTGGTGGCCAGCAAAGTCCTGACTTTCGGAGTTAGAGTCCATGTGGAAGAACTGCTGTACAGATTCTGATTTTTGGTGAGGCTTGAGATTCACCATTGTTTCTAAGAACTTCTCAGGCAATGAAGATGCTGCTGTCTTACAAGTGACACTCGGAGTGCCAAGTGTGCAGAGGACACTAGGTTCAAAAACTCATCTTCTCCCAGCACAAAATGAGATGAAGATGAGGGGGTGGGGCCTTCTCTTCCCTCCCATATCTACTTTGCAAGGGCAGGTGGCATTTCTGACACAAGAGGATTAATCTGATTCCAAACCTTCCTTTGGTTTGGGAAATGATGAAATGCAGACTCTCCTCTCCCCCATCACCTTCCAGAAACTCCACAGCTGGGTGTTCACTGTGGTAGGTGCCCAAGCAGAAAGATACTTTGCACACAGGTGCAATAAGACTCCATCTGCAGTGAATTTGAATCTCTGTCTAGCTGAGTTTACTTACAATTCTCCACACTGGGCAGTGTTAGTTGATGCAACCTGAGCTAGGGTCACACAGGTACCTCGCCCTCTTTCCTTCTCTCGCTCTCCTCCCTCGAAATTCATTTCTTTCAGAAAAATTCATTAACCTACCAGCAACACTTTTGAATAATGATAATTCTGAGTAAAAAAGCAGACTGGTGCTTCTTACTTTTCACAGATGATTCTCTCTGCTCCCTGAGGACTGCACACATTTTAGAGAAAAAAAATACCTTAAGAACATTGTGTGCAAAAACGCTGCCCAGAAGTGATCACAGCCTGTGTTATGGAATCTGTTGTTAAATATTCCATAAAGGGTAGAGGCTAGGAAGGGACATAGTATACATTCATGACATACCGTGCCCTAGGTTCTGTAGTTTGGTACCTGTACCTCCTTCATTTTCCAAACCATCCTGCAAAGAGAAGGGGGCCTAACATGGCATGAGGCTCTGGACTTCCAGTCCAGGCTGACTCGGTGCTTGCACTCTCAGCTTCCACACCAGACGTCTTGACTCCACTGCACCTGATTGATTAACACCCCCACACCTGTTCATTCGGAGCAGCAGCCCGGCTCGATTTAGCTCAGTTCTGCTCCAATCGCACGGCCATGTCACTTATCCGACAGGATTGGAGCCTCAGTTTCCTCCGAGGTACAGTGGGGGTGATGGCAGTATTGTGTTGCTGCCCTCCCGTTGTGATTGATGTGAAGGAACCGACTCAGATTCAATTTCACCAGCGGATCCCAGGCTGTTCATCACTCTGCAGTGAGGAACAATGTCCTGTGGACTCTTTTATTTACTGTAGAAACACACAGAATTCACTAGATTTTATTACTGAAGCCAAACAAAGCATATGGGAATCCTCTTATCGAGACACTCTGGGAACAGCTAGATTTGCTCTAGGTAAAAAAACTCACTGCAGATCTTTTGTGCTCCGAGTCACACAAGGGTAGGAGCTCCCAGTTCCTGTTGTGCTGCTCCCAGCATTCTGGGGGTGAGGGCAGCATTCTTCCCATGAGGCACCACTGTCAGCAAACCAGCCTGTTCTTCACATTCTGGCGATGAGCACAGAGATGCCTCCCTGCAAGCCCCTTTGTCAGCGACGATCTAAAGAAGTCTGTAATAGTTTGTGGCCAAAGCTTAACTTTCTTAAAGGGATGGGGAGGGTCCCCCTACTGCTGTCTAAGGACTGATTTGAGGAATAAAAAGACCACAATGCAAACATTTTAGTACAAGGTCAGACATAAAAAGAGTGTGTAGGAAATCTTAATTGTCACTGATAATATTAACACGATTGCGCCAAGGCCCTTTTGGTTGAAGGGATGAATGTCAGTCAATTCAGATGATACGAGCAGGGCAGAGCTAGAGCATAGCTATGAAGATAGCCCCATCGCAAGACCCCCAGACGCTGAGACCTTCTCTTGTCTCCCCAAGGACCACCTATCTTCTGCACATCTGCTTCTCCTGTTGGATACTGGCCATGCTGCTCATGACCCGGGTCCTCTGTGGACTTCCCTTGCTCCATGCCCCACGAGGCCACCTACTGCCTGAGTCTCGCGTCATTTTGTTCTGAACACCTGCCGCTGATGGCTAACAGGTTGTCAGGGTTCAATTTGAAATCAGCAGGAGAACATCTGTAGTTGAAGGTCAGCCAATGGTTCTGCCTTTTCATTTTGGGGTTCGTTGGCTGTTTCTGGTGAGGGCTGCTCTGTGCAACAGGAACAAGTCATCTCCAAATGGGCTGAGGAAGAGTCAAATAATAAAGTATCTAGAATAAGGATTCCAGTGGGTTTCCCAATCTCCCATCTTCTGTCTTCTGCTTTCAACCCATTCTTCAACTGGGCAGAAATAACTAATCAGTGTATTAAGGCACAAAGATTTGAGATTGTGTCTGAGTTGATTAAAATGAAGTCCCCAGAAATGGGCACTAGTAGAAATAAGCAGATGTGTTTGTCCTGTGGAAGGATGATACTCTAAGCTTTAATCAGCCTCCTTGTGACTTTCTACTCTATACCTTGTCTAGGCAGACCCTGATAGGTGTTTCTCTGACTCTGTCTCTTTCCTACACTTTTCGCATAATTGCTGCTGTTTTTCATTAAAGAAGATTCTTCTTGGAGAAAATTACTTTCTCAACCTTTTGCCTCTCATTGGTCTGAATGTGATTGTCAAATTCTGGAGCCAAGACTTTGCATTTTTGTTTCAGGACTTGTTTTTTTTTTTAAAGGATTGTTGTATGAATTGTATTGTGCTCTTCTAGAACTATATACTTATTCATATGCACATACGATAATATCAACAATTTGAAAAGCTCAAGAGAAATACAATTACTGGTGCAATAACATGTTCAAGGGTCTATCTTCAGTTACAGAAGGAATATTGAAGAATGAGCTAGTTCACTTCTTTTAAAATTATTTTTATTCATCAGCAATTTTACACATAAAAACAATGAATTTAGGTCATTTCCCCCCTTACTGATCAATCTCACTCCCTACTTTTTCCAGTATAAAACTTCTTCCTAGTCAGTTTCCCTCCTATTTCCTAGACTTTTTTTCGTGTGCGGCCCCCGAGCTTCACGTGGGATGCCTGTACTGGTGTGTGCCTGAGCACTGCTGGGACATGGACTATGATGCATCAGTGGGAACCCCGTTAAGGAAAGTGGGTGCTCTGCCCGCGTGCAGTATTAACCTGCAATAGACTCTTGAGGAGGTGTGGTATCTTTTGAGATCTTCTCCCTTCTGTGGTGAAATGTTGATGGACTAAATTGTATGCAGGTCTTATGAAAGTAGATGCAATGGCACTGAGTTCCTGGGTTCAGGGGTGCAGAAGACATGGTCTGGCAGCACTGCTCCCCACTCTCTGGGCCTTATATTCTTATTATTTCCTCTTCCATAATGTTCCTTGAGCCTTAGGGTGGGGGTTTATTTAGATGCTTTTGTACCCAATTCTCTGATTGAAGTTCGATGGCAAAGCACCAGAAAACAAATGGGGGGGGGGTTAGCTAGTGTCTCCAAACTCTAGGGGTGGCTCTGAAGAATTCCAGTTGTCCTTTGGGGAACCAATCACATAGTTAATCTTCACTCTTAAAATGGGATTTCTAGTCACCCCCCCAAACATACACCAATATACTAAGACATATTAAAATGCTTTCAGCAATTCGAATCTTTAGAATTCTGCTGCTTTAGGACATTCAGGTCTCTCAAGCCTCAGATACTGTGTTTGGTTCCTTCAGCATTGTAATTAAGGGACTGGGCTTTGAAGTTGGAGGTTTTGGAGATTGCACCTGTACTATGTAATTACTGTGCTCTGTGATATGGGGTGACATCTTATCTCCCTTGTCTCTTTTTGTTTATTTGCAAGGGGGAGTGACAATAGGCTGTGGTAAGTGATACCAGAGGCTCAGTTCAGTAATGACACATGCTAAGTGCTCAGATACTTCCCAGCATGCAAGGAGCTCTCAGGCATTAGCTACTGTTAACTATCCTGAGTATTACTCGCTACCACTCTGGGGAGTTTGCAATCCTGTTGATAAGTTGTTCATTATTGTCTTCACGTTCACATCTGTGCCTGTGAGTGAGAAAGGAAAGGATGCCACTCACCTTGTCCCCTTGACATCCCACGTCATAGTGGGACACTGGTGTTAATTTGGCAACTGAAGGCTCTAAGCTCTGGGCACTGTTGTGAGAAATTAATTGTTGAGTTGGGCTCCGGCAGAGTTGCAGGAAATTATCCAACTGATGGGGAATACCAAGAGGTGGGACTAGTCCCTGGGCAGTTGAAGATAGGGGGAACTGACTGAGGAAAGTTGATATCCTCTGTACACTTGACCAGACATGCTTGATAGATCCTGAACCAGACCTCAAAACGGAGACTCCACTTAATAGATCTGAGAATAGAAACAGATCTAGACTGGAGACCCCATCAAGAATGTTAATAGGATTTGATAAAGAAAACAGACAACTAGACAGATTCCTAATTATCCTGGGACAGAATGGAACCAACTGGTTCAAATCAAAATTCCCTCCCCTTGCACTCTAACTTTTAAAAACTTGCAGCTCTGACTCCAAATCAGTAGTAATTTCCATATTGAGGGGAAATTACTGCTCCCTCACTGGAGTTTTGGAGAAGCTTCCTGAATAAACTTTAGTCTTCATGGAGGAAGCTTGGGTTCATGTTCTATCTCCCTTCCTGCTCCCTCTTTCTTTCCTCCTCCTCTTCCTCCCCTTCCTCCTCCTCCTCCTTCTCCTCCTCCTCCTTCCTTCTTCTCCTTTTCGTGCTCCCCTCCCCCTCCCTTTCCCACTCCCCCTTCTCCTCCGCTGATCTGGCAAGTGAGGATCTGGCAAGTGCTCTCAGTCCTGTGGATTTGGTGTGGCGGGTTCCTTGGCCCTTGGTGTTGGTGTGGGCTCTCCTGCCAAGCTGGTCAAGGAGGTGTGACTGGCCATCGTGGGCCAAAATAAAACTTAAGCTGTCTGGTCGTGCATTTATCAGCAACAGTGCAGAATAACTGGGAATCCCCATCCCCTAGATGACACAAACTTGGTGCTAGCCGGAGAGTGCTGTAGCCACTGAGAAGTTTCCTCCAGAGAAACATCCTGAGTGCCCCTTTCCTGGTGTTCTGAGAATAAGAAGTAAAACACTGTTCCCTCCTGGGGAGTCTTTGATTGCCAATTTCAAGCTCAGTCACAGCGACCCAATTAGTGCGCAGGGCCAATTTGCTTTGTCCTTTTCTCTCTCCCCATCCGGGTGTTCCCTGTTTATTTTTCATTAGGCTTTATTTAAGAAAAGCATGCATCAGAGTAGCTAACATTTGCTGAATGTTCGCTGTGAATCAGCCACTGGGGTAAGTACGGTGTGGGCCTTATCTCATTTAATTATCACCAGAACACTGCGCCAAGAATTAGGATCACCCTGCTTTGCAAAGGCAGCAACCGCAGCTCAGAGCGATTAAGTATCTGGTTGATTTGGATCTTGGTCAAACTAAAACATACACGCTTCAACTCCATTCCCTATCCCCTCCTAACAGCATACAGGTCCCTTCTGGATACTTTCCTACCCTTTGGGGAAAGGGATGATTTTAACACTTTTAACCAAAATAAGTAAAAAGAATTTTCTACTCTTTGCTCACAGCCACTTCCCTCTTCTTTTTTTTTTAAACCCTTTCCTCTGCTCTAGTTTCTTGGAGGGACATTTGCAATGACATAGCACCAAAGTAACATATGCACCCCTCCTCTCCCACCGCTCTTCTCCTCTCTCATCTGCTATCTGATTTCCTGAGACAGTTGTTGCGTCTCTTCCCCTCCTGCCTCATCTTTTGCGGCTTTCCACGGAAGTAGGGATAATGGTATCTAGGCAACATTCCATGGGAAAGTACAGGAAGAACTAAAAACCCAGGGAGAGATTTGAAGCCAGAATTAAAGTTCAGCACATCAAGGGACTAGACTGACCATCTCATTCACCAGAGATTAGCCCAGCGATTATCTATCCAGTGCTCCTGCCTTGGACCACGGATCTTCCTCTGAGCAGTGGGGTGGATCGTGAGGCCCGCCTCAAAGCCTTGAGCGGTACATGAGACGATGCTCTGCAGAGCCAAGCCCGGGGCCAGACGCACAGACCCTGCACATGTGCCATCGCCCGCACCTGCAAGATGAGGCGTGAGCTTTGCTGCTGTTTCTTTTGGTTGCCAGGATATTAAATGAAAGGTGCCTGCTTGGGTGTAGTACCAGCATCGCCGATTGTGTGAACCTGGTCAAATTGCTTTGTGCATTGAGCCTTTGTTTCTTCATCTATTATGTGTCCGGGGTAAAATATTGCGCGGCTTCCTTGGATGAGGCATTTTGAGAAAGTCCTTTTGACTTGGTCAAAATGTAATATTTCTCGTTGATGTTGCCAAGAAACGTGTTCCGAATGTTTTCCTGTCACCCTCGTTCTATCATTCATCCTGTCTCAGATTCTTCTGTGTGTGTGTGTGTGTGTGCGTTGTGTGCATGTGTGTGTATGCCTGTTGTTGCAGTTCGCCTGCACTGTTACTGAGAAATCACCATCAAATGACTTAAGGAAACAAGGGGTTTATTTTCTCTTACATTCCTGGTTACAGTTGTTTGTCTATCTTAGCAGGAGAGCTCTTATGATCTTCCACCCCAGTGCAAGTCACTCGGTTTTCCTTTACTCATGTTCATCCTTCCAACAACAGCTGTTCTGTTGCCTGACCCTTCCACATCCAGAGCTTCACAGCCAACAACAGCACGTGCACATGTATGTGCATGTACACACGTGTGTGTGTGTGTGTGTGTGTGTGTGTGTGTGTCTGTGCATGTGTGATGGAGAAGGCCAGTGAACACCGTTGCCTATGAAGTAAGGCTCAGGAACAGGCATAAACTATCTTTCACAATTAATAGTAAAATAAATCTTTGCTGGAAAGAGCTTCTTAGTTTAAGTGTCTCCCCCACACTTGTTTTGATTTTGGTATTTGTACTTTTGTTCTCTTAACCAAAAAAGTCTAAATAAAAGTCCACGTGAGACTACCATGTGATACCCTGACCTCTCTAACTTGACCAGAAAATTGGTTCATAAGGTAGGGGATCAGGATATGGGGACAGTTCTAGCAAGGGCCTCCTGTGTAGAGAGGCCGTAATCAGCCCTACCAAGGCCGTGATCCATGAAGACATGTGGAGTCTTCATGGGCTCTTGGAGCTGGAGGTGGATCCAGCTAGCAGGGGAAAGGCCCAGGCATCTTATCCTTAGACTCTTCGGGACTGACATGGGTGCATGAATGAGTTCTATTAGTTCAGCTATGCGGCAAGAGTCTTTGCCTTACTATACATTCCAACACTGTCAGCAGGCAGCTGGGATGTTTGAAGCAACCTCAGCCAGTCCTGCATCCTCTCCCACCCCAACCCTCCCTGTCAAGAACAGGAGACCCTTTCCCTAAGTCACCAGACTGGCCACACCCATGAGGAGCGAAAGTAACATTTCCCCTCTCCACCTTCGTTAATTTTTAGGCAACTCACACCATCATGCTTTGGAAGCATCCTCAGATTTCAGCGAGTAAATCATTAATATCCAATTTGAGAAAGTCAGTGGTATGTAACTGCAGCATTGGCCAAGTAAATGGAAAGTGGAAGGCTTATGAGCAGGATATTAATTATCCGTGCTGCAGAGAAAGCGAGAGGTGTTTGCAGTTCTATCCAGCTGGCCAGACTGTGCTGGCTACAGTCGAGGAGATTCATGCCCCGGGGGTGCGTCTTCCTGCTCCTGCTGAGCAGCCTCTAGCCCCAACATTGTTATTGCTTCCAACTGAAAAATGTAGCATCTATTGATAATGTAATATGAGGTGGATAATGTCTTAGGGAGCCACATCTAACCCTCAGGTAGGTTTTATTAGAACCCCACACCACCATTACCATTTTGGACCCTCACAAGCACAAACTTTAGGAAACACAAGAACAGAAATCACCTTTGGGAATTCGAGCAAATGACTCTGAGATGGGCATCCGGTTTATGTGAGGATTGATAAATATACTCTTGAGCTGGGGATTAGTTTGTATATAAAATGTTGAGGATTAAAAAAATTGACCAAAAGCTAATTGGTGGTCACCTCCTCATCAGAGCTCTTCTTTCCTTTTCGCTTCTCTTTTCACCGTCTTTAATCTAATTTGAAATATTCAATCCTCTATCTTTCCCTTCTTTTATTAGCTCTTTAGAAATTTCCATTCTCAGTCCAAACAACTTCCATTGCCATAAAGGTGCTGTGCTATATGTATGTGTGTGTGTGTGCGTGTGTGCGTGTGTGTGTGTGTGTATGGCATTATTTTGATGATATTTTGAGAAAGTGCTCTTTCTTACACAAGAGTAGAGAATGGGAAAGACTCAGAGCAGTCAAGAAAAGCCTGGCAGGCCTAAAGATGGGGAGGAGCAACGATACAAGATACTCCACACACGTTAGGGCCAAAGTAATCATGATAGGTCTTTGCATGACCTGTGCAATGACTAACATGTCATTGATCCCCCAAAGTCTAGCATGGATCACAGGCTCTAAGATCCTTAGAGGCAAGGGATTAACAGCCACAATAGTGTTCCTATACTAAAGGGGAACACAAATAAGAGCTCTAGGCAATGCCACTAAGTCCTTACACCTCATCAGAGAGGAGGACCCAGAGGGGAGTTTGACATGCACACTAAAGGATGTTCTAGGAATGGGGGTGGGGGAGGCACTGGGAGAAAGGGAGGGAGGGGGGAAAGGAAGGGGAAAAAGGAGGAGGGAGCAAGGGGATCTAGGGAGGGGTAAAGGGAGGGAGGGGAATGGGGAACCTATCAAGTTTGTATGAGTGGAAAAAATAAATTAAAAAAAAAAAAAAGAAAAGCCTGACAGGCTGGAAAGATGCCTTGCAAGCAGAAGGTCCTGAGTTCGAATCCTAGATCCCACATAAAAATTGCAGCTGGAAATGGCAGCCGCCTGTACTTCCGACCCTGGTGGGGGAAGCCTGGGAAATTCCAGAGCGAAACGAAAAAGGAAGTGGAAGCAATCCAGGATGACTCTTGAAGTCACCCTTGGTCCTCCACGGGGACACACAATACTCTCTCTCTCTCTACACACACACACACACACACACACACACACACACACACAATGAATAAAGGAAAAATAAAGAGCCTAGCACTCTGTGCAAGCCTCGGCCTCGGGAAGAGGAAGCCGCGGAGGGCGCTCAGGGCTGGTCCTGAAGCTGGTTTGATTCCCATGTGTGAGTTGAGTCTGATCAGTTCCAGTACAAGCCTGCTTATCTTCACCCTTTCTTGCCTGCTGTCCTGGGGGAAGGGCTAACTTGGGACATGGTGACCAACCCTCATTTTCAAGGGAGCCTACTTGGCCAAGCACTCTGGAACTGCGAAGCCAACACCCATTCAATAGCAGGTAGGTGGGCAGCCACGTTGACACGGGTGAACTCCATGGGGGCCCTGTGTCATTAGAAAGACAGTAAAAACAAAACGACACCCACTTATGGCTTGGATCTGAAATACCTCTCCCATCCCCAGGCTTAATGTATTGAACTCTGCATGTCTAGATGGTGGCACTATTTCAGAAGTTCTGGGAACATCAGGAGGTGGGACCTAGCTGAGGAAGTCAATCACTAGAGGCAGGTCTTTGGGGTTCTCTCGTTTCCAGCCTCTTCCTGCTTCTCTCTCTGCTAATTGTCTGCCTCGAGGTCAAGAAACAGATCTGCCACTTGCTTGCAGCCTCCACGATGTTATGCCACAAGCATGAAACCAAGTGACTATGGACTGTACCTTCTGAATGAAACCACGTGCCGGAACGAATCTTCCCTTTTGCAAGCTCTTCTTCAGATATCTGTTACAGCAAAGCTAAGTCTACCTACTACATGCTGTTAGAATAAGGACCATAGCCTTGGGTGAAACAACTTATATTTACGCGCATACATGGTGTATCTGTTACTTTTTGCACATGTATTACGGAATACTTGTTTTTCAGCAGCAAGCAGATAAACTTGATGAGGAAGATAAACACATTAAAAATGAGCCTAATTGGAAGATAGGGGTGTGCGTGGGGTCACTGAAATTTATTGTAGTTGCTATTTGAGCCATCGACTTCCTAGTTTCACTTGCCATCTGAGCAAATGATTTATTTAGGTTCCTGGTTTAAGAAGGTTCAGTCCATCATGGCTGGGAAAGCATGGTGCAGTTCATGACTGCAAGAGCATATGGTTGGGAGGTCCAGGAATCAGAGCGAACTCGGCTGGAAGAAGGGCTGGCCTATATCTCTCCCCAAATGGCCTTACCACTGAGGACTAAGTATACAAACATATGAGCCTGTGGGAGGACATTTGACATTCATACAAAAACAGACACACACAAATGTTGCTCTCTTATCCACTTCAAGAATTTCTCACATAGTCCGGCACAGGATAAAATTTTAATATGATTTTATTCTATTTTTCTATATTTATATTTCTTTTTCGTATTTTTTCTTCACATTTCCTTGAATTTGTTCATATAGTTTGGACTTTATGTTAAACTTATTCATGGCTTTGTTTGTTTGGAATGAGAATAGCCAACTGTATGCTGGAAATCTGTATGAGCATTTTATATGCAAACCTCAAAATGATCCTATTTTTAACATTTATACAAGTTTTATAACCAGATTGACAATGACTCTTTGAAAACCTTGCTTTACTGACTTTAATTTTCTTGTATTCTTTTTTTTAATTTTTTATTATTATTATTATTTATTCAATTGTGCGTGTGTGTATGTATGCGTGCGCGCGTGTGTGTCTGTGTGTGTGTAGAACCACGGACGAATTCGGGAACCACCATGTGCGCCTCCACCTCCTTCTTGTTTACTGTGCCCCGGGATTCACAGGCTCCGCCCTACCAGGACCAGAAGCGCAGGCCGCCTCCGCTTCCGCCTGGCGTCTATACGTGGGATCTGGGATCCGAACTCAGGACCTTCCGCCTGCAAGGCAGAGGCTTAACCCTTGAGCCACCTCTCCAGCCCCAATTTTCTTGTATCCTATGATTTCCTCAATTCTGGTTTTTAAAGCTCATCTTTTGGCAATGTGGAATGTGTCTATTTTCAGGATGTACACAAGGCAGGCCAACTTGAAACAGCTTTGAGCTTTTCATAAATGAACTAAAGTTTATCAGGAACAGAGTTCTGAGGTCACAATCTTTACTCTCAAAAAATGTAGAACCAGGGCTGGAGAGGTGGCTCAGGGGTTAAGCCTCCGCCTTGCAGGCGGAAGGTCCTGAGTTCGGATCCCAGATCCCACGTATAGACGCCAGGCGGAAGCGGGGGCGGCCTGCGTTTCTGGTCCTGGTAGGGCGGAGCCTGTGAATCCCGGGTGGAGGAGGTGGAGGAGTCCATGGTGGTTCTACACACACAGACATACACACACAGACACACACACACAGACGCGCGCACATACACACACACATGCACACAGTTGAATAAATAATAATAATAATAAAAAAATTTTAAAAAAATGTAGAACCCAGAACAAGAAGCTATATAAGGGATGGAAATAGATCACTAGGAAAGAAAGGCCTATGAATCCATAGCGAGGAAGACAGTATATCAAATTGCTCTGTAAATACCTGTTGTTATGCCTGTAGATTAGAAGAGCGCTCAAAACTCAGCCTAGAAAGTCTTCTTCTACAACAGAGGTGGAGGATCTCAACACCCTGACAGGATGCAGTCTAGGGCAGTGAAAGAGCAGTGAAGTGGACAACAATGGCCACCAGGTTGCAGAGTACTAGCAACCCTGCAATGCTCACTCAGAATCAAGCCAACATAATCTCTCCCCATCCTAAGGCTCATGGAACCTTGCAGAAGAGGAGGTGATTGAAAGAGCCTGCTAGGAAGGGGTTCACTGTTGGATAAGACACTCCATTCAAGGCTGAGACTTGTCTTTACCAGATCTGCATAATGATTGGCATACCAAAATGCTCCCATAGACTAGCAAGGATCTCAGAAGAGATAATTACAAGCAATGGAAACCTTGGGAACTAGAGCTGGATGAGTGAAGGGGAATGCCCCTATCAGTGGGGTGGCCCGAGGGGGAGCCACTTGGTATTCCACAGAGGTCTGAACCCCCACAAGAGTAGACAAGCCAGAGGGAGCCCTGGGGCCCATAGAAGTGGACAGGCAGGATGGTGGAAGGGAGTCGGATAAGTCTATTAAGGCAAGGGAGGGGAGATGGGAATGAGCAGGAATCAGAACATTACTGTTGTGAGCCTGATGTTGCAGTTGCTCTTCATGTTGCTAATAAAACAGTGAAATGGGTCAAGGGAACAAGGGTTTTATTTTCTCTTACAATAGTCTGGTTACAGTTCCTTTTCTGGCTTGGCAAGAGAGCAGAGAGAACTGGCCACACCATTCCACATGATGGCTGAGAGGGACAATCCTCACTCGTGAGACCTGCATGTCTGGTCAAGAAGAGTAAAGATGCCAGCTTCCCTAACCAGCTCTCTCCATCTTATTCACCTGCCCAGGGCCTAGTCCCATCTGCCGTGGGCTGGGCCCTCCCTGTCCGCAGGCTTGCTTGGGATTTAATTCAACTACCAATTCTTCACAAATGTGCCCAGAGCTCCAAAGCTTCAACTGGCAAGTGGATGCCCTGTATCTAACTAAGACTCCTAAATATCTCATTAAAACCAGAGCATGCCATTAGGGGTAGCCAGGCTAGCCAGCTTGCTGTGGGGCTTCTCAGGCTGTGTCTTTCAGGACAAGGACTGTAGATGTGCCTCCATGCCCAGCTGGCCGTTGTACGTGGGATCTAGGGATCTGAACTCAGGTCCTTTTGCTTGCAAGACAAGGGCTTTACATTGAGACATTTCCCCAGCCCCTTAGTCTTTGTTAACCAGGACACCTCTGTTTTCTGTTTTGCTCTGAGCCCAGGAATCATACACTTGATTTGGAGCAGGGGTCAAGGGTCAAGGTTGACTGTGTCTGGGAAGATAGTGCTAGCCCCACACTAGCCAATAACAGGGGCTTCACCAGGTATCTGATTTCTTCCCAGAAACCCTAGTACCAACCGCATGTGTTAATTGACGATTCCAAAACTCAGCATTTTTTCCTTCCAGTTGCCATATTTGAGGGATTTTTAAATAAATTTATTTTATTTTATTTAGTTTTGCAAGCATATTGAGTACTTATCCCTGCTTCCCTCCCTCCCCTTCCTCCCTATCCTGTTTTATCCACTCTCTTCCTTTCACCAATCCATTCCACTCTGTCCCACCTTCCTGCCTGGCTACTTCTATGGATCCCAGGATCCACTGAAGATATTCTTATTCCAAATTTAGGGTAGCTGGTAGAAGGAATAGATCACATTAGTATTTTTAATATCCTGACTATGTGATAGATAATCTGTCTCAAGAAGTTCCTAAGGGAGGCTATGGAGGTGTGGGAGGAAGGTACCAGCAAGTGAGAGAAGGATGGGGAAGAAGACATGTGGGAGGTGACCAGGGGAGGGGAGGGAGGGAATAAAGTGGGTATGAAAATGTATGCTAACTTTTAAAGATCTAATTAAAGAAAGGTTCCTAAGTTTTTCACATGAGAATACCATTTCATTTTTTCCCCTGCAACTGATAATAGGTTTTTCTCTAATTTTATAGACATTGGGCACTTAATGATAATTAGGGTGCAATAAGGAAGTAGAAATAAAGTCATGTGTGTTCAAGCTGCTATTATAAGAGAAGATTTTTCTTACTCTTTCATAACATGTTCTCTCCTGATTCTTTTAGGAGGCCAAGCACAAAGCTGTGCTTGGTGAGTCTCCTGTGCTCTGAGAGACGCTTGTATCATTAGCCATGGATGATGGCGAAGTACATAGTTTAATCTGGGCGAGTTGCCAGGGCTCACTGCTACCCAACTATTAATGTAAGAAAAAAAAAAAAAAGAACTATTGGTTACAGGAGAATCAATTCAGTATTGATACGATAGAAACTGATCTAGCAACAATAGGTCACTCCTATCAAAAAAATGGTATTTTTTTCTTTCATTGGTTTCTTTGTCTTTATAACCTAGTGCTTCTATTGACCATGCATACTTTCAAATATCAGCAACATCAGCTTCTGTTGTATTCCACATCAAGTATGGGAGGAAAAAATACTGAACATAACAGAGATTAGTTTCTATGCACTCAGAACCAGAGCTTAATATGCAAAACCTGCCAGGGAAATGACCTATTTATCTTGTTCATTCTTCACATTTTATCTCACTTAAGGGGGACGGAAATCAAATTCTTTTTGCTTTTCGACACACAATGTAGTCTGTATGGCCCATGACAGTTATATATGCCAGGGGAAGACTGTGTGGGCTTTTGAATGTCACTGGGCTAGCCAAATGTCGGGGTTTTCTGCTCATTCAGCTTGAGTAGATATGCCTGATAAAGAAGCTAACAACGTATTTGACAAATGGAATTACTATTGGAAGATTGTGTGTGTGTGTGTGTGTGTGTGTGTGTGTGTGTGTGTGTGTATGTGTGTAATCACTGGAATTTATTAGCTACAGTGATTGAGTCGTCAACTTGCTGCTTTCATTTGTCATCGAACAAACGGAATGACAGCCCCACGTGGTTCGTTTCTCATTTCTTACACAGAAAAACTGGGACAAGGAGAGATTTAAAGATGCTGGTCTGGTATAATAACTCATGGACAGAGCCATTGCAGGCCACAAAATAAAGCATATGCTTGTTTTTTCCAATTCGTTTATAATGTTCTGGGTTCTGATATGCAGGACTATAAAAATGTAGTTCCTCAGTGAAAATGGACATTGAAGCAAGTTGTTAGTGGAAAGAAGTCTCCTGGCTGTTTTTTGGGAGGGTAGTAAGCTTAGATTCCAGTGGGGTGTGAGGATATTTGGTTTTTGAGAGGAGTGCTGTTGGACATCCCACTCTGTTGGACTTCCCTAACTTCCAGGTCAGCTCTTGTGTGTTCCATTGCTTTATCTTGGCCTTTGCTCTTGGTGTGATGAACATATGAGTGTGCATTACTGTGTATTTGTGAATGTATGTGTGTGTGTGTTGGGACAGCCCCAATATGCCAGGCATGAAAACAATTAAACATTCAACAGACCCACACTTCATCTGAAGACACTAGAATCTGTTATTCTTCAGCAGAATGACTCATAACTTCTATATTAACAATTTTTTAGTTTTCTCTTTGAGGAAAAATGAGTTGGCACACCGAGAGGAAGAAAATAGGTGTTTGTTTTCCTTAAGCAAACATCCTATATGTCTCCTGTTTCAGCAACCCACCTTTGCTGCCTTACTTCCTCCCATTCATATCTAGTGGCTGTAAGTGGGGGGACTCGCCTTTCTGTAACCGTGTTCATCTCCCAAGAATCCACTCTCTGATCTGATACCTACATAAAAGGAGAGCATGTTGTGTGACAGTGGCAGCAGCCCATGACATAGCATCCTCACTGAGTGTGGAGTTGATTGGAGGTCTTTGGCATGTGGGATAAATGTAAACATCTAATAGAACCCATGTCTTTATTACTCATGAAGTGGTTACCACATTTGTGGAAAATTCCATTTGCTGTCCCAATAGTAGTTTTACCTACAACGTGGCTTTTCAAAAAAGTTTGGACCCCTGTTCATCTTAGAAATGCAGAATGTCTACCCAGCTTCAGGATCGATGACAAACCTGTGCTTTTCCTATACTTGGCCTTCCTAAGGTAACAATAATGAATTCATCGCTTCTTTCTTTCTTTTCTTCCCTATATATTAGTCAGAAACGTCTAAATACCATAAACAGAAATTGGGAGTAAGAAGACCCAATTTGACCTTAGGTAATTGGCATGTAAAACACTGGAAGAAAATGTACATTAGATAGATGACATCTGGAAAAGTCTTACAAAAGATGCTGTCTTTGAGTGGAAACTAGAGAAGTGGGTATAAATTGTCTATTCCAAGAGGGAGAAAGGGCAATTCAGGTAGAAAAGTGGCATGAAAGAGCTCATGGTTGTCAAAGAGTAGTCATGAGCCAGTGTGACTCAAGACAGCAAAATGGAAAACAAACCAAAACCAAAAAACCCTGAGTAACCTATGCTTTAAATGTCATGGAGAGTAGTCCAGTGTTTCACTGTAGAGATGGTGGCCATTTAAAGTTTTAAATAGAAGACTGCCATAACTGGTTTATTTTTTAGGCTAAATCTAATGTGTTGTCTTAATCTCTTTTGTGTTGTTATAATGAAATGCCCAAGGGTCAATAATTTGTGAAGAAAAGAGTTTATTGTACGTAACGGTTCTGTTCAAGATTGAGTGACTACGTTTGATCAACTCCTGCTGAGAGTCTGTGATAAATCCTGTTGTACTAGTTAGTTATTTAAGTGTCAACTGGACATTCGACTACTGAGTTCTAGGCATGTTTGTAAACAATTAGTAGTTAAGGCAAGCTCCTGATCAAGCTTGTAGAAGACTGTCTGATTGATGTGGATAAACCCAGCCTATGCATAGTGAGGGTGAACATTCCCTGTGTAGTTGGATGATACGGGGGCGGGGAGAGCTGGTTGAGTAGCTTGTCATTCCTCAACATACTTTGGCAAACTCGTAGTCTTGAAAGTGAGGTTTGTCTCTCTCTCAGCAATCTCTGCTCTTGGCGTTGGGGTGAATTCTCCTCCAAGCTGCACTAAGAACTGTAACTCAGAACTGGAAGAAAGAATAAAGCCCCTTTGTTTCCCTAAACTCTTTTTTTTTGGTTGTGAATTGTTTTGGCAACATGCCTAGTAACTGGGACACCTAACATGAAAGAGAAAACAGAAATGTGACCCTGCAGAAGTGAGTGGCATGTGGTCAAGAAAGACAAAAGGCCGGTGGAGCCAAGTTGACTTAGTAAGAGTCACAAGAATGTTGTTTCCATACCCTAGTCACTTTTCAAAGGCCTCAACTCTCAATACTGACATTTTGAGGGATTTCTACCTCGACAGTATCATGCCAGGCTTCTTTCTGTACTGTTTTGTCCTTTAGTTGGAATAAGCCAGTGATCAAATTATAACAAGTGTCAAGGAGAACTATGTTGGATTGGCTGGGGAGGGTCTTAGGATAGGCTGTCTTCCTAGTATAGTTGAGTACCCAAGTTAGGGAACTGGCATTGAATGTTCTAGTGTCACAAGTAGTTGGGGTTTGTTAGGATGGTGTCTGGGGTCATGAGAGAGACAAAATCAGAAAGAATGGTTCTTAACTTAGAAGTGGAGTCTCCCTTCCTTCAGTGAGGAGTGGAGGAAAAGAAATTCTTCTCATGGGTTGGTGGGAAGAAGAGGTCATGTCACATTTGAGATACTGCCTTCTTTAGCCTGGGCAGTGTTCGAGGGAGAATCACTCTGTTCAGAGTGACCTTGAAGGCTCACTTGGGCATCACCGCATGAAGAACTAGTCATCCCACATTCCCCATCCCAGTAGATGCAGGCAAAGCTCATCAGCGGTTTCAGGGGTCCACGCAAAGTGGCACAGAAGTGTCTGCAGCTCAGGGTGAATGACCCAGGCAAGGCGGGGTGTTCTGTAATGTAAGGTGACACTGGTATCAGACCGAAGCTTGCTGTTAATAAATTTCATCATTGTCTCCAAGTCTCGCTCATTCAGTATTCGAAAAAGCTATCTATAGCAGCTTATATGTCCCAGCCCAAATGCTGAGAGTCATTATGCAGACCATCCCCTGATACCCATCTTCATTCCTCAGTGCCTGGCATTGCCACTGGTGATTAGATCATTGACAAGGTTCTGGCCAAAATGTTCTCATGGGGAGTCACTCTGCACCTGTCTGGGTGAATAGACAGAGGGAGGAAGGCAGAGCGATACATGCTGCCCAGCTGAACACTGGCCAGATGCAACAGAAACTCTAAAACTTTCTTTGTTGAACCAGAGCACAGCATGAAGGAGAAATACATTGCTTGCTAATTACTAGCTCTTCCTCTATGTAAGTCATCCCAATGGAAATGATTTTTTTTATTGTTGGCCAATTTCTCCAAGAGTGCTTATGGCAGATGTAGAAAGCGAAGTCCTAGGGTTGATGAAATGCCCCAGTGACATCTCTAGCTATTGTTTGGGGCAGAGGGGTGGGTCAGGGAATGTACGAGGGAACAGTTATCCTGTGCTTCCTTATCAGGAATCATTGAATAAGCTCTGGGAGAAATAGCCTCTGCTTGAGAAGCCCCACAGTCTCCCATCCACAAAACCAGGGAAGAAATTAAAAAAGAAGAGGTATAAATGACAGAGGAGGCTTGCAAGAGTCATTGTCACCAATCTCTGGAGCACCGAACCCCACCAGCACCCCCCAAGTTTTGATATCGTCTGTATTCATTGTCATCAAGCAAAGGAGGCTTTGCAGTTGTCCGGCCCAGGGCCAGCACGGCCCATCAAATTTTATCTGCATTCTCTGTATAAGAAGAAAATTACCAAGCACAAATCCAATTGAAGGCAGAAGCAATTAATGTGGGACATGCACAGCTAAATAAGCTATTTAAATGTATGGCTGCAAATTCTCAGGTCTGCCCATTTGGAGGGGGGCCAGTCACAGAGCCCCCAACAAACATTCCAGTACTGGCTGCTAAGCAGATGTAAGCGCAACACCTTCCTTCCCCCTCCTCTCTCCCCCTCCCCGGGACTGTCAAGGAATAGTTATGAAATATCTTCATGAAGAATATTTGAGTCAGCAGTAGAGACCTCCGTGGGTGGTCTGAGTGGGCAGACAGAATTCTGGAACTTAGAATGGAACATGTATCATGTACTAGGTCGTGACATACAGTTAAGTGTGGCTAGAAAAACATGACACTGAACATAAGCATTAGTTGAGCTCGGAATCTTCTTGTTTTCACTGCCTGGATAGACTCTGAAAGGTCCATCTGCCTTCCATCATGAAAGTCAAAAACTTTTGAGGCTATTTCATATTGCAAGAGTGATCCTGTTATTTAGCTCCAAACAAAAACTGGGAGAAGACTATGAAATCAAGTTGATTGGCTTTGTAATTGGAACTACTGGCTTGGAAGTATTTATTGATACACACGGAGACAAAGAAAAAAGTATTATTTAGGGCTAGGGAGATGGCTCAGGGGTTAAAGCTTTTGCCTTGCGAGCAAAAAGACCTGAGATAGGATCCCCGGATTCCACATAAAAATGCAGGGTAGGAATGGTAGATGTCTGCATTTCTGGCCCTAGAAGGCAGAGTCTGGGAAACCTCAAAGCAAAGCAGCAAGGAGATAAAAATAATTCAAGATGATTTCCAAAGTCACCCTTGGGCTTCCGTAGACACGCACGCTCAAGTGCCCTCTTCACACACACACACACACACACCACACACACACACACACACACACACACACACACACATGCACACACACATGCACACACACAGACACTTCTTTTCAGGTTTCTTTTTAGAGTATTCCATGGAGAATATGAATTTTTCTTTAAAACTAAGAACCTTCATTTGTTGTTAGAAAGCAGGATCCTCCAGCTGTGACTTTTCAGATTATTCAACATCAAGGACTCGTTGTCTTTTAAAGTTACTCAGCAGATAAAAAAAATCTGATGATCTGTTGTGAAGTTCACCTCTTCGTTTCCTGGCACAGCTCTGGGTTCAACTGGGGTGCTGTGGAATTTCTAGGAAGGTATTGCTAATATTAAAGACAGGATTTTGAAATGCTATCCCATAGTCAATCTGCATATCTGAAAGAGAAAACTGTCAGTCTTGACCTACCCCCAAATCCCTAAAATTAAAATCAATTGAAGAAAAATAAATCCCTTTGGAGTTTTGCAGAGACGTTTACAGAGATGTAAAGTCTGTTGGAACGCAGGAGGCGTGGGTGGGAGGATGTTCTCTAGGGACTGCTTTCCATGCCGCACCATCCCAATTGTAGTGAGTCCATGCAGAACTTTGATAGCCAAGTACTGAGGTACGTCCTGTTGCAAGTAACACTGCTCCACAGGTTTTTGTGAGAAATGTAGCATCTGAGCCTCCATCCCAGATGACTGAATCAAATTCATGAACTTTTGAGAATTACCTCTTCCCGACCTGTTGGGACCTCACTTTTGGACCCAATCACTTTGCTTGGCTCTGTCAGCTTTCAATTCTGTCAGTTTTTCTGCATGCTACAGATACATTTACATTACATTACAGTTATATTACTACATATAACTACAGTTATATTACTACTATATTACTATGGGGAACAAAGGGTTTATTTTGGCTTACAATTCTTGGCTATAGTTTTGTTGTTGTTGTTGTTGTTCAGCTTGATAGATAATTCATACCAGGACTGCTTGAGAAAGACAGTTCTCACTTATATACAAGGATGCCAATTTCCTTAACCAGCTACTTCTATCTCATTTACCTGCCCATGGACTAATACCACCCACCATGGCTGAGCCCTCCCCATCAATTAGACAAGTCTCCTGTGGTCTTTCTTGGGAACCTAACTCAACTATAAATTCTTTACAAATGTGTTCAGACCTTGAACCTTCAATTGTCAAGTTGACATCTATATCTAACCACGGTCTTGCTAGACTATTTGTGCACTGTTTGGATATATCACTTCCTGTCTTCTTCCTTCTTCTAACCAAATACATTTAGAATTCTTGCTTCACATAGACTGAGCCTATGGAAGAAGACACAGATGTAGGCTCTTGTATATCATTTTTCTTAAGCCCACTGTACATAACTGATGTATTAGACAAATGATGCTCTGTGTTACCTTTATAAAGCCTTTTAGGACTTTCACACACAACTGACAATGTCATTGTTCCTGGTCACTATCCTTTTACATCTTTGGGGATGGCTCTAGGACTTGCCTCATCCCAAGGATACTGCAATCTGTGGACTCTCAAGTCTTGGATATAAAATGGTGTCAGATCTTCATAAAATCTATGCTCATCTTTCCATATACTTTAAGTCATTGTTAGATTTCTCAGAATGCGCAGTACAACATAGTTACTCTGTCGATGATTCTATATTGTTTAGAGAATGATGACAAGAAAAAGCAGCTTGTATATTTCAATTTAGGTGCATTTTCCTCCCAAATATTTCAATCCACAGTTGGTTGACTCTGTGAACATAGAACTTGGAATATGAAGAACTGATTGTATGTATTTCATTGATTAAGCTGGAGCCTATACTTGATGAAACAGAGAGGGTTCCCATCTAAATGCCCTATCAGCTCTCTATCTTTCAGGAACTGTTTCATATTACACACATTTTGCTTTCCTTCACTGTGAATCTTTGGTGGCCTGAATATATAAGGTACGTCAGTGATACCCATTGTCTTCTCTCTGAGTTGACAAAAGGACATGCATTTGCTGTGCTGGGTATGTTTTCTTTTTCCATGACTAATTACTCTATGAACTCCAGTGCTGAGAACTGATTCTGGTATTCTATTTTCAAGGACGGACATGACCAGAGCATGATGCTACGATTACATGGTAATTTGATTTTTCGTTTTCAAGGCCAAGATTAATAAACAGTGAGAACACTGCATTGGTGTTTTGAAACTTCCTTTTCTAGCTGAAAGAGCAACTCCTCTTCTCCCGAACTTGCTCAGCCTGCTCTCTGTGTGAACAGCTGTCCTTCCTTGTCACCCCATCACTGTGGAAAGAGGGGAGGCGGCTTCCACATCACAGCTGTCGTGGCTGGCATCAAGACTGAAGCACCACTAGCCTGAGGACAGCACTCATTTGCTTGATGAGATCAGGTTCATGGCACAAAGAATGAGTCTAGAATGGGGAAGAAAGGGAGGAGACCCATGACCAAATGCCACAATTGTTTGGGATGCAACGGGTTGCCATATTCACCACGAGGAGTGTGGCGACCAGATGCACTACGAGAATCATGTTAAGATTCGTGAGGCTTCTCCCTCACCTTACACCAAGGATCTTCAGTGCCTGACCTATGCGCCAAATCCTGCTAGCTGCTGTTCTTTTTTCCCCATGTGTACAGTATGTATGCATGCTCCTATGTATGCGAGCACAACTGTGTGTGGGAGTGCATGGGAGTGCATGTGAACGTTACAGGGTCCGGTAGTCCACCCAATGAGGCACGGACAATGAGCTTGACAAAAAGAGCTGTTTATTAAAAGTTTGGAACCTCACAATGGAGCTCGAGTAAAGGCAGTTTCTAAACCGGTATGTGCCGCTCAGTTAGTGACTGTAGCTGGCTGTTTAGGAGAGTGGGTGGGCCACTCTTAGGTCATAGAAACCACAGACTTACATGTCAGTTAGGGGCTTCAGCTGGAGGCTTGGATAAGGAAGAGGGGAGAGGTGGAAACCTTGAGTGGTGGTCCTGCTGACCCAAGGTTGTAACTATGAAACCAAGTGGTCAGCAGATAGCGAGAGCAAGTTTTGACTCTCCATATGTGTAAACAGTGACTGTCCTTATGAGTAAGTAGTTTACAGAAGCCAAGGAACAGTTAGCCTCAGGTCAAAAATTTCTATAGCACACCATAACGCATAGTTTCATTATAGCACACACAAAATGGGTCTTTTTTTCCTCCTAGACCTTTTATATTTCTCTCCTATATGTACATGTATACTTGTGTGTGGAGGAAGTTGACCTCAGTTGTGTTTTGCAATTGTAATTCACCTTGTATATTGAGGCAGAGTCACTTGAACCAAGAGCTTGCTGCTTCGACTAATCAAGTAGCCAACTTGCTCTGGGAATGTCCTGTCTCTACCTCCTTTGTTCTAAGATTACAGGCGGGTCACTGTACTCACCTGGGCATGTGTGTAGATACTGTGGATCTGAATTTTAGTCCTCACGATTATATAGCAAGCATTTTTACCTGCTGAACTCTCTCTCTCCAGCCCCAGCTAACTACGTTTATAAAGTTTTATTGGATCATAATCTCCCCAGTCATTGATATCTTGTCAATGACTGCTCTGGATCCAATAGAGATGTAATCTTCAGTACCTAAATATTTAAGACCAGGTCTTTTTTTTTTAATCGTGAAAAAGATGTATATTTAGAATTATCATTTGTACTCAAGTTTAGATTATCACAATCATAATCAGGAGTCAGTCAAACACAGGCTTTCTTCTCTCCATCAGGCCTGGTTAGCATATTGACTTTGGCCACATGGATGTCATAAAGCCTGTTGATCTGGTGTTGACATCCACAATGGGCACAAGTGTGTTGTTGTTTTCTATCTTTCTCATGGATGACTTCATGATCACATAGTGGTCTCGCTCGTTTCTCCTGGGGGTGCTGTTCCGAGGATATTTGGACTGCCTCCTATGCCGTAGGTTTTTGGGCTGCCAGAAGGTGGGTGATGAGTGAATCATCTTTTGGTGACTGTGGACTGCTGCTTTCAGTGCTGCTTTCTTGGCTTTCAAAGCCTTAGCTTTGGCTTCAGCTTCGGGAGGGGCAGGAGCTTCCTTCTTCGCTTTCAGTGCCATCTTGGTGAAAAAGGATGGTCTTTCTTTAAATCTTGCTGACTCTTACATTATATCCCATTTTATCCCCATGTTTTTAAGTATTATTGGGGGAAGATGAAGCTGGTAGGATTGGCTTTTTTTCCAAACTTTAATTAATTAATTAATTAATTAATTAATTAATTTAACGTGTGTGTGTGTGTGTGTGTGTGTGTGTGTGTGTGTGTGTGTGTGTGTGTATGTGTATCAGAGGGCATTGTGTCTCTTTGGAGGACCAAAGGTGACTACGGGAATCATCCTGGATTGCTTCTACCTCCTTTTTGCTTCACTCTGGGATTTCCCACGCTTTGTCCACCAGGGCCAGAAGTGCAAGTTGCCACCATTTCTGCCTGGCATTTTTACGTGGGACCTGGTATCCGAACTCAGGACCTTCTGCTTGGAAGGCAGAGTCTTAACCCCTGAGCCATCTCCCCAGCCTAGGATTGACATTTTTGATTAACCCACATCCTGAGTTAGTCCAAACTTTGTCTTTGAACAACAGTCAAAATTTATAACTCCTTGGTCTTTGTCATGAAATGGCCTATCTATTTTAGGTGAAATGTCTGTCTAGGGATCTATCCTTCTAGCAACCTGAACTTAATTAAGTCAAACACCAAACCACCTGGTATTCAATTCTTGAACAATCATGTCACATAGAGCTATGTTCCTTCCATCCGTCTCCCTCTCTTACATCCAGTTACTGCTGCTAGAAATCCTTGTCCCATTTGCCATCTTGTGTAAGTCTGGCACAAGTCTAACTACTGAGTTGGCTTTTGGCTTCATATTCACAGGGCAAGTGATGGTAGACTGGTGTGGCTAAACCATCTACATGGCATAACTAGGTATCGTTTTGTTTTACTCTCACGTTCATATATTGAATTTCTAAGCCCAAAATAATGGCATTAGGAGAAAAGACCTTGTAACAGTTACTCTTAACTATTGCTATGAGAGAGCATTCAAAGTCAAACAACTTAAGGGAGAAAGGGAGATTTATTCAATTTACAGTTCCAGAGGTGAGATACAGTCTTTCATGGAGGAGGTGACATGGCTGGTGGCTGAAGCTGGCAGGCTAAGTCACTCCCATTCACGTGGCTGGAGGATTCCTAGAGAGTTTCTCTTCTTCTCTCTGTCTCCTGTTCTATGGTTCTTTTATCTGGTCTGCTAGTAGGAGGTTCCAATGAGATCTAGGGAAGTTCCAACAGGATCTAGGGGTGGTCTTTGTATTGTAAATGATGCAGATAATCTTCAGGTGGTCTCAGCTGATCTTAGTTAATGCCAGTTGTGTCAAGTTGACACCCAGGACTAACTGTCATAGACCTTGTGGGTGATGAGGGAGATTATTGAATGAAAGAGGCCCTGTTAGAAATTCTTTGTCCTGTAGGAGGGCACAGTGAAAAGGCACTATCTATGAGAAATGAACTTTTCTAGATCCCTAGTTTGCAGGAAACTTGATCTTAGATCTGAGCACTGCAGGCAATACATTTCTGTTGTTTAAAGCAACCAAATTTCTGGTGTTTTATTTTAACCAGATGGACTTAATCTCCACGGATTAAGGCACTCCAGAGTTCCAGAAAAGTTTGTTGCTGTGTTCTCAATCATTCTGTGGCCACTTAGCTCCTAAGCTGGGACTTAGCCATCCTGTGGATGTGGTTCTAACTGCAGACAGCTTGCATTAATCGATCCCTGTTTTCTCACCCAGGCTGCAGAAAACACTTAATATTTTAAGTAGAGAAAGATCATTAAGATATCACTAAAGGGAACAACAAAACTCCTTTTATATTGTCGGGTTTAGCATGGAAGATAAAATTTACAGAGGTTCTTTGAAGTTTTAATTGCCCAGAATTTAAAAGTATTACCTCATTATGGCTTTTATTTGTTGAAATTAAATTAAGATATTAGAAATTTTCTGACAGATATTTCTACATTTTGGTCAGGATATTTCCAGTTGAGGCTTGGAAGAGACTTCATGAAGGGATAGCTTAGGGAGGGCCAATGGGGAAGTAGATAAGACATGCTGGCAGGAATCATTTTCAATATTTCACCTTGATGGCTCCAGAATCTCAGCAACCATCAATATGTCATTGTCACTTTGGGAGAAAATTAAGAGTAGAAAGCAAGCTGTCAGTCATGGAATTCCCCATTGTGTTACAGTCTTGGGTAGTTAAATGCCAGTAATTGCATTATGGTTAGGTAAGCCTTAGAATAGGATTCTCCAGCAAAACAAACTCTGATTAAAAAAAGTTGTTATATGTGTCTGGGACAAAACCAGAGCAAAATCAGCTTAGATAAACACTCATGATGAAGTAGTTTTTATTAACTAATTAATTTTTTCTTTTTTATGTATGTGTATGTGTGTGTGCATGCGTGCACATGTGTGTGTGTATGTGTGTGTGTATATATATGTATATACATACATATATATATTATGTATGTTTCTATGTGGGTGGGTGTTCACATATGTTCAGGTATTTATAAGAGTATGCCTGAGTGTGTCTGTGCTTGCAGAGATCCAAAGATGACAGCAGGAGTCATCCTAGATTGCTCTACCTCCTGATTGCTTTGCTCTGGGGTTTTCCAGGCTCTGCCTTTCAAGGCTGGAATTATAGATCACTGTCACATCCACTAAACATTTTTACCTGGAATTTGGAGATGCGAACTCAGATCCTTACAAGGCAAAAGCTTTAACCCCTGAGTTATCTTCCCAGTCCATACCTAATTAATTTTTATGGCTCCTTCAAAGGTCTAGCTCATTCTTCATTATAACAAATTAATTGAATAACTGGTTTGAATTTAGAATATAGAGCTTTCAGACTCAGAGTTATCTCCATAGCTAGTATCCAAAGTTGTCTGTTCTTAGACAATTTCATTGATTGAATCATAGTTTCTTCATTTGCAAAAGAAGTTTAACAATAACACTCTTGTGTGTTATGTGGAATGAATAAAAGATGGTAGAGTATGGTAATCTCTTGTTTTGTTCTTCATGAAATAGTAAATGGAAAATCCCAGAAATAAGGAGGATATAAATTTTACATTGCTTGCTATTGTGAATAAGGTGACAGAATCTTGGGCCATTTTTCCCCTTACACCTGAAGTGAAGGATTGCCTTATGCAGTGCATCCATACTGTATATACAACCCACCTCTTAACTCCTTAGCAGCCCACTCTTACCAGAGAGACTGGTGATATTGTTATTTGTGTTCAAGTTACCCTTATTTCTCTTGGGAATGCTCCCAAAGTGCAAGATGAGTAATTCTGGAAGTTCTTTATAGTATCTTGTTGTGGGTGTTCTGTCATTGCTTTGGTAATCTTGTGCCATGTTTAATTTATAAACCTTGTAGGCATGGTTGTAGAACACTGTCCTTCAGACATGGCATGGCCATTTCGCTTTTGAAATATCAGCACCTGTGATTATATGAGGGAGACTTGCACAAGACTGTGCCCATTAACTTTCTATCATGGAAACAGAAAGGGGCTCATGAGGCCACACCCCCTCTCAAGAATTTGTAGATAGTTACAGTTTCTGGGAGATATAGACAATGTTTTCCTCCAGTAGTATGGTTACACACAGGTTATGCATGCTCACTTAAGTAACCCCTTATCCACATTTCTGTAAATAACCCTACTTAAAGGCTTTTGTTCATCAAACTAGACTTAACTGGAATTATTTCTTTGTGGTTGGCACTCTTTCTAGAGTGAATATGTGATTATTCATCTTCCCCAGGAAAAGTTTTCACAATAGGTATACATACATAGGAGAAAACATAGTATATGAACAGTCTGGTATTAGCCATTATTTAGGTATCCTGGGTAGCATGGTCTCAGAACACATCCTTCACAGCTAAGAGGAAAGGCTGTATTCTCTACAACACTTTGAGCACTCCTGCACATTATGTGCTAAGGAATTGTTAACATGTGATTATATTTGTAGATTAATGAATCGGTTAAAATTTGAAAAATCCTATTCTTTCTTTTAATATTTAAAGGAGAACCATATTAGACACTCCATTTTGTTTTAAGGGCAATCTTCACCTGAGGCATGTGTTCTTAAAGCTGGGTGGATGTTTTCAGGACCAGGACAAGGAGATGCTAAACCACAGCTTAATTACACCCTCTGGGATGGAATTCACCCTCCTCCCAGATCCATGTGGCCTGCCTGCCTTTCAGGCCTCAGTTGATGTCTTGAAAGGAAAAGCCTATTTCCTAACACCTCTCATTGATGGTCCCTGGTATCAAGGCTGGGCTTCTGCATCCATTGCCCTGGCAGCTCTGATGCCTCATCCTGCTGGACCAGGTGCAAGAGATTCTGGCTTCCCCAGGGGCTGCTCAGAGGCACCAGAGTGTCACAAGGTAGAAATGATGATGAGGGCAAAGGCAGCCTTGTGGGGGGTAGTTTTAACCCATAAAACTATTGTATAGGAGGCAGTAAGGGAGCAGCAGATAAATTACTCACCTCCCCCAAAGGATGTTTGAAGACACAGTAAGTCAATGTAGTTCTCCAGGAATAAAATGATGAACGATGACCTGATTTTTCCTTTTTTCCCATTTTCATGCATATGTGTGTGGGGACACACAATGCATATATGGATATTCCTAGGCATGTATGTGTGCCCTCATGTGGAAGTCCAAAGTTGATAGAAAGAATCATTCTTGCTAGTTCTTCCACCTTATTCCTTTTGAGACAGGGTCTCTATTCAAGCCCAGAGTTCACAGATAAGGGTAGTCTAGCTATCCAGCTTTCCTGGGGGTGGCGGGAGGATTCCCAGTCTCTGCCTTCCAAGGCTGAATTTACAGGCACCTGAACTCTAGTTCTTTTGCTTGCATGCTAAGCACGTTAACCTCTGGTCCACCTTCCTAGCTCCAACACTGGCTTTTCTTTGAGGCTGTTTGTCATTTTGGAATAAGGCACCTGTTATTTGTTTCCTGGGCCTACTTCTCTTTTCCTTACACAGAACAAGGAATGCCAAGAATTAACTTCAGTTTCTGTGTTCCATAACCAAGATGATTGGTGCCAGCGGGGGTGCCAGTGAGCAGTTCTCCCAGATAGGACTTGGGGCTTGGATTTCCCACCATTCTGCTGGGTGCTAAGAATACCCAGACCCCGTGGGTATGTTTAGTGACTGTTGACTTGAGGAGCAGTATTGAGCAAATGAAGTGGGGCAGCAACAGTCACAAGTATTTTGATCTGTTGACTGTTCATGGCTGAATGAGAGGCCTCACCAAAAGAAAATTAAAGTTTACTTTACCAGGTTCATTTCCACCACCTGCAGATACACTCCGAAAACAGTGTGTCTCCATGGTCGTTTTCCAGGAGATATTCATGTCTGGCAGCTGAGCCACAAAAGATACTGGACATCTGACTATAAGGACTACAGAACTGCAAAGACACTTAACTGTGCAGACATGGTAAAGTCAATGTTTTGATAAGGAAAGGCTGGATGTCAGAGAACTGGGCCTATTTGTCTGGAAGAACTTAAGTTCTTAAGCTGCCAGGATTCTAGAACCATCTAGGCTGGCAGAAGCAGCCTTTTCTCCTTTGCTAGAGGATAGCAGGACATGCAATCATTCCTTACGTTAGGAAAGTCGTCTTGCATGATGATGTTGCTTTGCTCAAAGTCTGGCTTCTCCTCTACACACCAGCTCCAGGATGACAACAAGGGACATGTTTTAGCATGACTGAAATGAAGAACAGTCTCTCCTTTAATTAATCTCTTGATTGATTGATTCATTGATTGGTATATTTGTGTGGGTGTATATAAGAGGGCACTTGAGTGTGTGTGTGTGTGTGTGTGTGTGTGTGTGTGTGTGTGTGTGTGTATACGGAGGCTCAAGAATGTCATCAGGAATCATCCTGGATTGTTCTACTTTCTTATGGCTTTGTTCTGGGGGTTTTCAGGCTTTGTCTTCCAGAGCAGAAATTACAAGTCACCGCCATATCTGCCCAGTGTTTTTACATGGGATCCAGGGTTGTCACCTCAGATCCTTTTGCTTTAACTCCTGAGTCATCTACCCAGTCCACGAACAGTCTCTTTAGAGAAAAAGAGTCACTCAATAAGGAAGTCATGTAACTTTGCTAATTATACTGGCAAGAACCATAAGAGCAGTCATCTAGCAGATTCTATACATAATAGATGGGAAATAAGTGTGGACTGTGCTCAGCATGGATGAACATATTGGCATGAGGTCCTCATCAAGTTCTAGAAAAGACACTGTCTGTGGAATGTCTTGCTGAAGCTTGGCTGTAAGATAGACAGTGGTGAATGAAGTATAAATGTAAGAACTTCCTTAGCCTATTACGAAGGAATCAGGAGGCATAGGGAAACAAGAATGTAAGCTAAATTAATTGTAGAAGATCTGAGGCTTCCAATGGGAGACTCCAGGAAATGATAGTAAGAAGTGCTCCAATGAAAGTGTGTAGATTCTCTGAGAAGCTTACTGGTAATGCATAGCCAGTGCTTATGATTGGAAATTCTGCCATGCAGTTGGGTAGGAAATTCCTACCCAGCAGAATATTTACATAGAGTGAAATTATAAAACATTATGAGGACGGTTGGAGAGATGCCTCACAAGCAAAAGGACCTGAGTTCAGATCCCCAGATCCCATGTTAAAAAAAAAAGCTGGGCAGGGCTGGAGAGATGGCTCAGTGCCCGTGTGTATCACAGGGTACTACTATGTGTGCCTGTGGAGGCCCAAAAAATAACTTGGAAAATCACACTGGATTGTGCCACCTCATCTTTGCTTGGCTCTGGAGTTTCCTAAGCTCCACCTTCTAGAGTCAGAAGTATCGGCCATCACCATTCCCAGCTGGCATTTTTAGAGCCATCTCTCCAGGCCAACAGGTTTTCATTTTGACTGTCAGTTTTGGAGACTTTGGTCCATGGCACAGGGCATGGCATGAGCCAGGGAATCATGAGTGAGGAGCAGAAAAAAATGCTCCCACCATGAGCCAGGGGGTGAACAAAGGGAAAAAGGAAGGGGTCGAGGACTGCATCCACCTCGGGGTACGACTTAATGACCTAAGGGGCCTCCCACCTCTTAAAGCTTCTACTTCCTCTCTCAGCATCTTTGTGAGGATGGAGCCTTAAACACTGGGCCTTTGGGGGACCTTTCGCATCTGAACTGTAGCACTTGGGTGGAGAAGGGATCGCTGCAGAGACAGGCTGCATCTCAGCTTCCTTTTGCAGTGTTTTGTTTTCCACCCTTCAGTAGTGTTGCTCGGCAGCTCACAAGTCTACACATTCATTTTTTTTTGGTAACTTAACCTTTACTGATTAAAAATGAAGAAAATCTGCAGCAAAATACAAAGCCAAAAAAGGGGGACAGTTGAGTATTTTGTGCTTCCACGATCTGGTGTATGTCTGATAGAGGAAGCTCCATGTACTAATACAGTTATTCTGCTCTCCAGCTTGTTAAATAGCCTCAATTGGCTCTCAGATTTGGTTCACAATTAACTTTTTAAAGGTATAAACATAGGCTACATATGAAGAGTTACGGAAGGGGTGACCATGCTTCATATTAAGACACAGCACGTTTTACATGCTCATGAAGGAGGAAGGAGAGAAATGAGGTGAACAAGAAAGTTGCAGGTGGCAGAGTCGGGTCTGCATATGGTTCTTGGTCCAAGCCAAAGTCTTCATGATAAGGTTGTAGCATTCTGGTATGATGAGCGCTACCATACGACATCCTGCAGAAGAAAAGCTAACAACAAGTTTTTTTTTTTTTTTTCTGTAATGGATTCGTTGATAACCATTCTTGGTTTTGTAGACTCTGTGGTCTGTGGCTAAAGCATAGCTCTGACACTTTAGTGTGGAAGCAGCCAGATATGCATAAACGAATGAAGATCAGCTGTGTTCCAGACTGACTAAATGAAATATTGGGGGCAAAACTGAAAATGGGAGACCTCCTTCTTGAGTTACTCTTAGGGATTTCAGGTAGGGCTCAATGACCTGCAATTCTAGTTGCTCAGGAGGTTGGGGCAGGAGGACTATAAGTTAAGATCTGTCTAGGATATGATGAGTTCAAGACCAGAAGCCTAAGCAACTTAGCTAGATCCTGTTTCAAAATAAAAAAGTAATATAAATAGTAAAAATGAAATAGGCTATAGTTCAGTGGGTAAAGCACTTAACTAGCATGTGCAAGTATGTAAAGCCCTGGTGCATTCCCCAGTAAAATAAAACAACACAGTGCATGCATGCACGCACGCACACACACCCGCACGCACGCACAATGTAAGAGTCAGGATGCCGGCAGCAGCAAGGTGGGCCCTTCTCAGTAGGGATCCCTCTGTGATGCATGGGTTATGTGTTCCTGAGCCCAGTCTTGTCTATGCTCCATCAATTCTGTTTGTTCACAAGCAGGTTAAAGGATCAGTTTGTCCCAGAGGCCTGTGCGCTGACCCATGCTGCAAAGGATCAAAGCCAGAGCGTATAAGCCTTTGATTAAGCAAGAGAATCCTGAACAGGGGTGTGCTGTGGTTCTACGGCCCCGCCACCCCTCAGTTCTCTCCCATTTAGATGCTGTGCTGCAAAGTCCACCTGCTAAGTCCTTGACCCAGAATGGTCCCTCAAGGGAGAGTGGCCTTGGCCCTGGAGTTAATGGGCTGACAGCTGTGGCTTCTTCCTTCAGCCTGTCTCCTGCGGCTCCCGCTGCTCACCTCTGGGAAGGCCAAAGAGGCCTTTTTGTTTCTGTTCACTCCTGGTAACTTTGTGTTGACTTCCCTTGTAAGTGTCCTTGACTTGTAAAACACCTTCAAAGCCCACGCTTGAAACAAACATGCAGTGCTCTCTTCAGAAGCCTGCCAGTCTTTGATGAGCACTTGCTGACTGTCTGAGCACGAGTCTTGTCACTTCTGTGGAGTGTTCTGGGAGGTCTTTTACAGTGTCCAGACTGCTCTAAGTCAGAACTCCTTGGGAGCCCTGCCCTAGGCCTGTTGGCTTCCAGGGTATTGGGGTACTTTGATCTTTCTGACTGCCCTAATGACCCCGGAGCCTCTGTCCTTTTTGGTGCTGTGTTCATGTTTTTGAAGTGGCTTCAAAATGTATAAAGCTCTATGGTGATGTTGGTAGGACTGGCGTTTAGAAAAAAAGGGCAGTACTGGCACGAGTGCATGCATCTTCTTCCCATTGTCCACCTTTGGGATTTTAGGTACATCAGATACATGCAGTGAGTTCAGTAGAAATATGAGACTGTTAACCAGAAGTCTGTATTTAAGGGAATCTCAAGATATGTAGCTGTGGGACATGTGATTATGAGTGGTTTGTGCTGTGCCTGATTTTTTTCAGGAATCAGGGTAAATATGGGATGTGGTGTTGGCTACTGTGCCACGGGGCATTTACCGGGTCCGGCCGGGTTGCAGTTACTCTTTCCGCTGCTGTGAGACACCACTCAGACATAACTTCAAAGGACCGAAGGAGATTTATTTGGCTTTTGGCTCCAGAGGGGAGACACAGTCCATTATGGTAGCAGGACATGGCAGGTGGGAGAGGGTCGCTGAAGACGTCAGTATGAAGACAGAGCAGGCAGTAAATCAGCAGCAGACTGCTAGAGCAAACTATCATCAGAAGCAGGGCAGCGCTAACCAACCTCAGGCCTGCCCCCTGTGGCATCCCTTCCTCCAGCAAGGCTCCACCCCCTAAAATTGCTGTGACTTTCCCAAACATTAACATCATCCATGGATTCAAATAGAGCTTGTTGGAGACAGCTCACATTCAAACCATGCCAATAGGCACGTGGGCCTTAGCCTGTGGACTGAGTGGTGAGGCATGAGGGGCAACAGCTTTTCTGCACCGGGCTGATTCCTACCCAGCTTGAACCTGGCCCAGCGTAGTGGTACCTGTGCCATATAAGTGTAGAAGTGGAGGTATCCATTGACCGACCATCCAGTGACTTGAGATGAGCACGTGCAACGCCTGTCCGGGAGTCCTCTGATTGGTGCCTTTGTGTCACCTGAACCTCATCGTCACCTTGAATCCATAGCAACCTCAGTGACAGTAGATTGAACAGGGCCCACAGCTAGATTTAGCATAGCACGGTGGATGAGTGTGTGGACAGTCTGAGGACCTTGAGTATCATCAGTCTTTTGTTACGCAGTACAGAGCTGACTAGCACACTTGGGAGCACATTGTACTATGAGCAGCTTTCTTTGAAATCTTGAATTTTAGTAGGTCACTCTTTTGAGGGTTGCTCGCATCTCAGAACATTTCTTGTCTCTTCAATCATAGTTATTTCTAACCAAAGCCTTCTGGTTGAGGTAGCCCGTCGCTTCTCTTTGTGTTTCCTGGTGGCCATCTTGTACATTTTCAGAGCAGGGCTGATACAGAGATAGGTATCAAGGCCATTCTCTGTGCTTAGTCAATGACAAGTGAGTTTCCCAAGTTTTACAGTGTAGCTTAAGCTGCCTAGAAAGAGTATGTTAGCGTTAGATTCAACAGGTGCTTCTTTTAAACTTGGGTACTGAAAAGTGAACTACAAATAAAGGATACCCAAACCTCTCATTAGATCCTCCATGAATCAGTGAGAGAGAATCTACTTCTGTCTCATTCCAGCCAGGCAGGCTCTGATGGAGGCAGCTAGTGGTTGGACAGCAGGCCAGTTCTGGGGGCTTCTCATTCAGGCTGTGGTTGCAACCTGACTTTCAAATCATGAGCGATTAGTACAAGTGGCCATAGGCTTGTTTTGCTCATTGTAGAGGCAGAAAACAGCACACGGTCTCCTGTGTCTCACTGGGGGAATCTGGGGGAACAGATACAATATCTGAGCCAACACTCAGCAAGAGCAGAAAGAAATAGCTCTGAATTCCAGGGGGAACATGCAGTGTCTTGACAAGGCACATTTGCAAGTCAATCTGTGTGCCAGGTTAGGGATGTTATTACATTTGTATCCCCTAGACGACTTAGATACCAAGATGCTGAAAATTTTCTGGCCGTTGCTTGGTAGCTCTGGGTTTTCCCCGCAGCGGACAGCTGCTTGCTCTCTCTGAGGCTTCCTGAACGTGAGCACAGACTAGGCTGAAAGGGTAGAGTAGCGATGCAGTCAGCATGACAGAGGGTTTGGACCAACTTCATTTGCCTGACTCCATTTGTAGGCTTATGTCATAAGGGAATTAAAGCCAGAGAGGGTCATGCTCTGTGTGTTTGTTTTTGTATTCAATGTATAAGAAGGTGGGAGGCCCTACATAAGAAGATGGGACCCAAAGGCATATCCTTGTGTCATTGGGAACCAGCAAGCACTAGCTGGATCAGGGATTTGACATATGGCTTACCTTTGGTGACACTGGATTATTTATCAAAACAGTGTGATGCTACAAAAGTGAGTTGACTTACCAGTCTCTTGCACACATGCTGGCTTCCCTTCTACTTTTCCACCTGAATTGACTTAGCAGGAGACTTTCAACTGAAGCTGAGCAGAAGCTAGTGCCATGTCTACAGACCTCCAGAACTGTGTACTAGATGCCCCTACCCTGTAGAGATTCCTGACTAAAGTAATTATTGCAACAATGGACAGTGGGCCAATGCAGGCTTGTGTCTCCTTAGTGACATATGATAAGGCATGAAATAGAAGACCTGCATGATCCCCTCCTACTTGGTGAGTCTATGCTCTCTCCACAAGAGGTTGAGAAGTTCTTGAGATGTGTGAGGTCTGAAGACTGGTTTACAGACCAGAGAAATGCTAAGTTGCAGATTGAGCAATGAGACCATGCAACATGCAGTTTAATCGATTGATGAACGGGGGTATATTTGTCCCACAGAAGGGTACTGCCTAACCCGTCTGGTGTCTGCCTTTTGGAAATGTCCTGTGTCAGGCCACACCTCCCTTTACTTGGCCTTCTCCATCTTTCATTCTCTTACCGTCTTAATCCTTTTGAACTGGTAAAAGTTCTTTGCTTTCTTTTCCCCCCTTGGAGCTGTGTCCCTGGGAACCATGATCTTCATGATACCCCCATCCTGCCCCCTCTCCGCATCCCCACCTTCCCTTCAGAACTCTCCTTCAGCTCCATATTTCGTTTTGAGAGTATCTAAGAATTGAGCCTCAGACAATAACTTTTCAGGTCACTTAATTTTTGTAAATTTGGAGTCAATAGTACAAGCACAGGTTTTAGTTGCTCCTTTGTTTTCCTTTATTTCTCATACCTCATGCCATTTTCTTGTTTGTATTCATTTATTCAATAACATATGCAATATTCAGAGTCATGCCCTGAAGAGATATAGTTGTGGATTCATGTATGGCCAGCTATCTTTCTGTTTCTTCCTTCTCCAATTTTAATTGTTCAGGTATTAGATTTTAGGTTCAAAATATTTTCCCTAGGAATTTTGAAGAGTCGCCTACTACTATCATTATGACTAATATTATCATCTTATTAGTATCTCACGTTCCCAATGAAAATAATCTAATGCCAACTTTATTTTACTCCTGACTGATATTCTTTTACATTTTTGTATTTTTAAAGTCTTTCCTAATACAATCATGTCAGAGTGCAATTTATTTAGTCCTTGATAGTGCCTGAAGTCTGAATGCGTTCCTTTAATCCTGAGAAATTTTCATTTTATCTCTCTGCTTACTCCACCCTCCATTTTGTTTGTATCCTCCCGGAATGCCTATGGGACCAAAACTGGAGTTTCAAGGATAGTCTGTGTTCCAATTCCACATGCCTCCTTATTTGCATTCCTTTCTGGTAATATTACTACATGATGCACTACTGAAAAATTCAGTGACTTCAAATAGCAACATTTATGTTTCATGATTCTAAGGTTGACAGGCTGTTTCTGCTCATTCTTTGCTTGAAGTCCTTAAGACACTGCATGTGTTTGGGACTTCAATGGGAACCCGGAGGGTCTTTTCCTCCTGGTTTCCGTTTTCACTTGTTACCCTTCACAGAATTGTCACATAACTCTTTTTCTCCAACAAGATGTCCTGGGCTTTTTAACTATATGGCATTCCAAGAAGACAAACTCCTGTTAGCACCAACCTGTTAATATCCCATTGGCCAGAGCAGATCACAATGAATCAATGAGTCAGCATGAAGATTATTCTGTGGTAGACAGTGTTCTGTTGCTGTGAAATAACCTACAAGGAGCAGAGATTTCTTTTGGTCTCAGAGTTTCTAAGTCCTCCAACTTTTGGGGGTGGTTCACTACATCACGATGGCAGCAGCCTGCAGAAGAGGCTCATTTTCTCATGGCTGCTAAGAATTAGAGAGGGGGGGGAGAGAGAGAGAGAGAGAGAGAGAGAGAGAGAGAGAGAGAGAGAGAGAGAGAGAGAGAGAGAGAGAGAAGAGAATTAGGGACTGGAGTGCCAATATTCCCTTCAAGGATGTTCTGTCAGCAACCTAATCTGAAAGTTCTACTATTTCCTAGTGGCACCATAGGCTAAGGACTGAGCTTTCACTATGTGGTCTTTTGGTAAGGGGTCATTTACTAACCAAAATATGACACTAATTATTTCTTGTTTGCTGAGATAAAATACTCTGACCCAAGCCAGAGTCCATCAGGGCAGGAAAACCATGGGACAGGTGTGGTGTAGGCACACAGACAGCTGTATCCATGCGATACGGAGAGGGGATATCAAGCAGTGGTGTTGGGCCATCCAACCTCCAGGCTTGCTTCCTCCAGCAAGGCTTCCCCTCCTAAAGCATCTACAACTTTACCAAACACCACCAGCTGGGAACCAAATGTTCAAGCACACCAACTCTGGGGGACAACTCTCATTCAAACCACCATACTCTAGAAGGGTGTAGGAACTAAGAGGCTGGGCTGTTTTGAAAGCCAACCATGTATAGTCAAGCGAAATTGGTTGTTGGTGGTGGATCTTTTAACCATGAGATTTTTCTGTTTCTTATAAGGCAGATTGCCTATCTGAGACACTGTCTACCTAAGGGTCCACCTTAGGAGGATTATCTCAGTCACCTACTGTCATGGCTTAAGTATGAGTTGCGTTGGAATCTTTAGCTGGTGTTAATGTCTGAAAAGGTTGTGGTCCCTTTAGTAGGTGGAGACTTGGTGGAGGAAGGCAGGTCATGGGGGGCGGGGTGGACTTTAGGTTTGGGGACTCAATCCTGTTTCCTCTTAGTTTGCTCTTGTTCTCTCCACCTCTATGATGTCTACAGCGGCCTAAGCCAGTCTCCTGCTTCTACCTCTAAGCCATGCTTTTTGCTGTGAGATTCCCATCGCAATTGACTATCCCCTTTGGGATATAGTAAACCAAATAAATCTCCATTCTTCCATGGTTGTGCATAAGTATTGTCTCACTGCAATAAAAAAGAATAACTGTAGCACCCCCTGGCTGGTTTTAGTGGGTCTAGGAAGTGCTCATTTTCTTAGCTATCTGCAATTGAGCTTTTCCCAATTAACCTTGCTGAGTACTTTGTAGGTATCTTGTTTGCCTGTTTCTCTTGTTTCCAAGCCTCACAGTGCTCTAGTCTTTGTCCACTGAATTTTAGGGTGCAAGGTCTTTCTTTTACTTGGCCCTCCCCTCCTGACTCTTCTCCAACCCTAACTGGAGACAGGATGGTATCCTTTGAGAAATATGTTATGTTTGCTGCCAGGAATAGGTTTACCTTTATCTGTCTCTCCCAAAAGGTGTCTCACTAAGTCATTGTTATTCAAATAATCACATCTTAATTATATTTAACAAATATTTGCTGAATGGCTCAATTAATGTGTGAGAATTCATTGGCTGGGCTAATGAAATCCGTTATTGCAGGCGTTTGTATTGGGAGCACTTAGGAGGTCACCTCAAGGAGGATTCTTAAGAAGCTTGAAACTCTCCAAGGCTTTCCTCACAGCGCCCCCGCAGGAACCTGGCGTTCTTAGGGTTTTTCTGGCAACTCTCTATAGTTCATGCAGTGCTCAACTAGATGGTCCCTTGTCTTTCTCTGCATGTGTTTCCTTGTCTATGTTTGAACCAACCATGAATCATCTCTTCCAAATGTCTGTCTCTCCAGTTCCAGCCCTGTACATGCGAGACTGTCTTCAACAGCTGGTTAACTGACACATCCGTTGAGATGGGATTCTCAGCAACATCCACCTTGTCAATGTTGCACTAAAATCTCTGGTGTGTTTTAAAGTCTTCTGTTTGGCGCCTGACATGCTTCCTGGCATTGCCCACAGTGCGCAGCTTCTTGGAGGGCCAGGTATGCACTCTGTATCATGCGCTCTGTACCCAGCAAGTAGCGTTGGAAGCTCTGCCTGCTCTGTGCCGGGCACACAGTAGTGACACGGAAACTACACTCAGTGATTACAAGAACATGTTCTTGCAAAATACACCCCATTAGTACTTTCAGGTGACGTTTCCAGCAGATTCCAAAGCCCTTGCTTGGTAAATAGAACCATTTTGCCATAGATGAGAGGTGACTGGCAGGATGGTTTGTAAAAGAAACCTGTTTCATTAATTTTTAAAAATATTGGGGCTGGAGAGGTGGCTCAGGGGTTAAGCCTCTGCCTTGCAGGCGGAAGGTCCTGAGTTCGGATCCTAGACCCCACGTACAGACGCCAGTGGAAGTGGGGACGGCCTGCGTTTCTGGTCCTAGTAGGGTGGAGCCTGTGAATCCCGGGGCAGAGTAACAAGGAGGAGGTGGAGACGTCCATGGTGGTTCCTGAATTCGTCTGTGGTTCTACACATACATGCACACACATACATACACACATGCCCACACACGCCTACATGCACAATTGAATAAATAATAAATAAATAAAATAAAAAAAGAAAAAAATTATTTATTTATTTATTTTATGTGTGTGTGTGTGTGTGTGTGTGTGTGTGTGTGTGTGTGTATCAGAGGGTATAATGTGTCGCTGTGGAGGACCAAAGGAGACTTTGGGAATCATCCTGTATTGCTTCTACCTCCTTCTTGCTCTGACTACCAGGGCCAGAAGTATAGGCCACTGCTATTTCTACAAATGTGGGACCTGGGATCATGAACTCATGACCTTCTGCTTGCAGAAACAGAGTCTCAACCCCTAAGCCATCTCTCCAGCCCCCAAAACCTGTTCAATTGATAAGGAACTTTAGCTGGAAGCGGGATGAGAGACGTTTAAAATGAGACTTAGACAGTGGAGGCTGCAGCCAGGAAGTCCTGGGCTGTTTCACAAAGTGTCTTGGAGGAAACACTGAGGCTGGTTGAGCAGTTTAGCCCAGCCCCATCCTGACAGAAGACAAACCTCCACACAAATCACTGCTGTGCAGAGAGAAACGTTCTCTTTCTAGAGGAGAGTATTTATTCAGTAGGGCCTCCCTAGCTTCTGTCGCTCAGTGAGAGATGCTGGGTTGCTTGCTGTACTACCCTGCCAAGTGATCTGCAGAAGCAGACCAAGTCTCCCATCCTTTGGGGCAGTGAGAGGGGTGCCTATTCTTTTGCTGCTTAGCGGTGTCCTTTCCTATGCCCATGTCTTTGGGAGGTGGTTTTCCAAGTTCAAACATGTGCCTCCTTCCTGAGCAGGCCTGAACTCAGGGCTGACCTTGCTCTGGAAAGCAGCCATGCAGCAGGAGCACTTGCGGGCCTATCAGCTAGGGATGACGTAACTTCCTTGAAGGAAGCCCTGCCTTTAGGCACTCCTGCTCTCAGTCAGCCCATTCCTCCTCCTTCCTCTTCAGCATCTCCTGTAGTCCGTGCTCGACGATAAACTTTCCGGTTGCGAATCTCAAAGGCTTTTTCCAGAAAGCTCAAGCCACGTAGTTATTAGTCAGGTGAGCACTGTGTACTCCCCAGGGGTGAAGGAAGTTCTTCCCCTGCACAACGGGGAGGGGCTTCAGTTGCAAAGGCAGTACCAGCCTTGCCGATGGGGATCATCAGTACAGAGACTAAGACCTAAGTCACCCAGGAGTGCTAACAGCAGGAGGCTCTCTGGGGGTGCCCCAGGTGATGGTGTAAGGAGATAGATGTGAGGCATCTGAAACCAGACAGACTCCAGGCCCTCTGGAAGGTTCTCCAAACAAGAGCTTGTCCTGAAGGGGCGGGAGGACTCTGGCTACATGGACTACCAGGTACTAGTTTAAGACACGAGTGTATGACCAAATGAAGGGTCAACCTTGCAGGTCCCTGCAGAACCTCTGTTAGTGCATCCCACAGGTCAAATGAGCCAGAGTTTGCTACTTGCCATGCCTAGGAGTACTAAAAAAATCCAGAGACGGCACAAAGCATCCAAAACACTTGAATATTATCTTAATTTCTGTATCTTAATTTCTGCTACTCTTGCATGTCACTGTGAGACAAGACTCAAACTTAAGTAACTTAAGATAGGAGGAGTGATTCAGCTTACGGTTCCAGAAGGGAGATTCAGCCCATTAGGACAGAAAAAGTATGGTGGGTGGCAGAAGCCCGAGGTAACCTAAGTCACATCCATCAAGAAGGCCAAGAGCCACAGATCTGGCCACTGCAAGAGCAGACCTCTCCTGGAAGTAGGGTGGAGCTAATGCACTTCAAAATCCACCTCCAGCAGGCTCTATCTCTTAAAGAGTGCCATGACCTTTCCTAACAACTAAAGATTGAGACATATGAACCTGTGTGTGTGTGGGGGAGGCAACTCACATTTCAAATCATGACAGTTGCTCTTCTGTTGCTGGGAGAAAAATACTCTGACAGAAACAATAAGGGAGAAAGGGTTTATTCTGGCTTATAATTCCAGAGGGGTTGAATCCATGTAGGGGCTGGGTGGGGAGATGGTGGTGGCAGCAGGATCTTGGTGACTCACACTGCAGTCCACACTTGGGAAGCAGAGAAAGAAGTGAGGACAGGCTACATACCTCCAGGCCTACCTTCAGAGACCTACATCCTCCAGCAAGGCGTTGTCTTCTAGAGGTGCCACAACCTTCCCAAACAACGCCATCAACAACTGGAGACCAAATGTTCAAACACACGAACCCATGAAGGACATTTCACATTCAAACCACAGCTGATACAATTTTTGTGTCACATTGCTGTTTTCTTTTTTCCACACCACCTTTAAAATTAATGCATACTGTAAATTCTTGACTTTCTCAATTGAAACTCACTTGACCACTAAGTCATTTTCTCTGATGTATGTCTTTTAAGCCTACTGTTTTTGGAGACACAAGGAAGAACAGATGAATTTTAGGAGCATATCTCCCAGGGCCAGAACATCAGAGCAGGGCTTTCTAGTTGCAAATGTGTGAGAGAATAATGTATTGAAACAGTATCTTAGTTTGGGCTGTTATAACAAAATATCATGGACTTGATAACTTAAACAACATTGGATTCTCACAGTTCTGGACTCTGGAAAGTCCAAGGCCAAGCTCTCTGTAGAATCAGGGTGTTGGAGTTACCCTGCATTGCTGCTGACAAATTCACAATCAAGGGGCTTAAGAATACAAGGGGTTTTATTTTCTCTTATGATAGTCCAGTTATGGTTCCTGTCCAGCTTGGCAAGTGTGATGGTTACTCTTTACTATTGCTATGAGGGAGCACCCAAAGTCAAAGAACTTATGGGAGAAAGGAGATTTATTCAACTTACAGTTCCAGAGGGAAAATAGATCTTTCACAGTGGTAATGGCGTGGCTGGCTGGCTGGCAGACTAAGTCACAGCAAACCTCCACATAGCTCCAGCGTTCCTGGAAAGGTCTCTCCATCTACATTCTGAAACCTCACAGTGTCCCCTTTCCATGTAAGACTAATTAGGGGCGTGTTGAATGTCTAAGGGCACTGAGCAGTTTTGATCAGGGGTGTAGGCCCCTCTCAGCCCAGATGGGGCCAGACACCACAGTCAAAACCAATGGGGACCATGCTATGTTTTCTTGTTTCCCCTTTCATAAAGGTATATGTATATGGGGTTTGTGCATGTCTGTGGATGTTTTGCATGCGGTTGGGTCCTGGTGTGGGTGTGTGTCGTGTTGTTATTTGTGCATAAGTGCACTTGCGTGTTTTTGAGAACCATCCTCGGTTGCTCTCCCACCTTACTGCTGTGAGCCTGGGTCGCTAACTGAACCCAGAGCATGCCGCCAGGGCTGATTTGGCTAACCAGCTTGCTCTAGGGGGATTCCCCGGCTCAGCCTTCCAGGGCTAGGATTACAGGTCACCACATCTGCCTTGCATTTTTACGTAGGATCTGGAGAGCCGAATTCAGGTCCTTCTTGCTTGTGAGGCAAAGGGTTTGACCACTGAGCCATCTTCCTAGCCCCAGGAACATGCTTTTTATGGTTCAGTTTATTACCTCCTTATCCTGCATATGTAGCTTTTGCCCTTGCCATGGAAACCCTATTGATTTCTCCTAAGTCCCTGCTCATGGAAGGGAAATGAGAGTGCAGAGTACATGGCTGTTCTCTGTGCCTGTGGCTAATGCTTCCTGTGGCTTGAGAAATTATCATGGAAAGCTCAGTGCTCCCGCACGTGAGGGGAGCTCTTTCCAGAAGGCAAGACTGCACTAGTACCTCTCTTATCTCGCCACATGTGTCTCACTTCCTAGGACTCCCTAGCTCCTGGAGCCTACAGCGAGGGGGAGAGGGGAGCCTGAAGAGAGTGAGAAGATTGTGATATGATTCAGAGGGAGTTTAAAAAAAAAAGGCTACCGTTAAAAAAAAAATGCTCAGCAGAACAGAGCATCCAGAGAGCAAGCAACAACATCCTGCCTGCCTCAGATCTCACTCCAAATCAGAACCGCTGTCTCCAGAGGTTTCCAGGAAGAAGGTCATGACCCCAGAATTCTGTGTTCAGCTCAATTGTCTTTGATGAGTGAAGCCATAAAAAAGAGACACTTTCAGAAATGCATGGTTTAGAAAGTATGCCTCTTATGCTGCCTGGAAACGGCTGGAAGATGCATTTTGGCTGACTACGAGATAAATCAAATCAAGGATTCAAACGCCGATGATATTGTATGCTGTAAAGAAAATTCCAGTGTGTTCCAAAGAGCACCAGTCACAAGAGACAGTGGAATGGAAGGAAAAATTCTCCCCGGGCCCATGATACACAGAACGAAAGATGTTTTCATAAATGACTACTGGAGGAAAGATGAACTAAAAATGCAGTTATAGCGGCTCTGGAAATGAGAAATTTGGTACAAATGAAAATGCTGGGGGACTTAATCACAATTATTTCATCCTTGCATGAGAAATCTTTATAGGTGACTCTTGTGCCAAAGGGAAGAGAAAGTGGGGTCAGGACAGGGATCTCCATCTTTCTCCAAGATGAAAGCAATGAAAAAAAGATCGATGCCCTGGGAGAAGCTCTTGCCTCCTGAATTGCCCCCAAGTAGGGGTGGGGGGGGGCTTTGGGGAGGTAGATGAAGTCATTTGGCAGTTCTTAGCTATGGAGGAAGCAAAGGCCAGTTAGAGATGGATGTCCCCCTTGAGAGACAGGAGATGGGAAATGGAACTTTAAAAAAGCAGGAGCAAGAAAACACCCGCTGTTTCTAAGTCCGATCTTAGCAATTAGCCTGGATTGGAAGCTTTGTCCAGTGAGGCAGATCCACATCCAGGAGCAGCTGAACAGGCTGTGGCCGGGAACAGAATGGGCCCTGTTAGTGGTCCCCATGACAGGACCACTAGTCAAAGCCTACCTGAAGCTTGGCCAGAGTCATGCCTGAACAGGGGCAAGAAGCCCTGGGACAGGGTGAAATTCTGTCTCATAGCAGCCACAGTCTGGTCCATCCTCTCCAGGCATCTGCCTTCAGCAGCGTTGCTCACTGCAAACAGCGTGCCAGCCCAAAGCTGACCAGCAGGGGGTGCCATGGCTCCTTTTAGTCCCCTGGACCCACAGGCTTGTATTCACGAAGCTTCTGGGCACAGGCCCAGCAAACATCCCAGCAGGGTAAGATGGAACCTGAGGTTTGCTAGCACACAAAGCGGACCAAGCAAAATGTCCCCTCGAGGGGAGGTGCTGGTGCCCTCAGGAGGAATCCACGGAGGAGAGCACTCTGCCCTCCAGTAACACACAAGCAGGATGCCTGCTTGCCCCGAGGTATCTCTGGCAGTCACATGGGCCCCTGAAGAGCTTGACAGGCTGGTTCCGCTGACTGGGGCTGGCTCCTGCAGCTAGGGCTCCCTCCCGAGGCCTGCTGGGATGTGAACTCTGAATGCCAAGGGACCACGCCCATGTCTCCATCAGGCTTCTGCCTGGGGCCACTGGAGCTCCGGTGATCCCGTTTCCTCTTACTGTTCTTGCCTTCAGCCTCACAAACCTTCCTTGACCTTCCAGGTAGGTGTCAGCCCAAGAGTGATCTTTCTGCAACGCTAGTCTGCCTGGGTCTTTATTCTTTACATTCTCCGGAGCCACAACGACGTGCCTTCAGGAGACACTGACTCCCCGTGTCTCTGCCCGGCTCATTTCCCTGCTCTTTCCTCTCGTCTCCAGTAGTTCAGTGGCTCAGTTTTTCTCACTTTGGGTGATTGCTCACCACTTTCTTGAGGTCTCATCTGACACTTCTGTCCCCCTTGGTCTCGGTGAGCAGCTGTTCCTCCTGTTACAGATCTAAGAAGCCTTCCCTCCCCTCATCCCACCCCAGTTTGGCTCAGGCGCCCGTGCTGCGCTCTGAGCTGCTTTCTGCCTGAACAATGCAGCAGGTGCCACATTGAAGTGTGATTGCTTTTATTTTCTGATAGGGTCCTCTCCCTGCTTCTAACAGGCCATGCATTCTACGAGGGCAAGACCTTCCTTCTAATTGTTTTTGTTTGTGTTGTTTGATTGACCGTGTGTTGTTTATTTGTTTAGATCCTAGCTTCTTAAATTGCAAAGTCATGACCCAGTAAGGGACTGCATAATTGAATGTAGGAGTCCCACAACATTCGACAACAGAAAAAGGTTTCTGAGTGACCAACATCCACAATTAATTCCAAAACAAACACATAATGAATGTGAGACTCTTCTGGCCCCAGGCGCCACAATGCACCTGGCCTCAATTCTGAGCACACAGTGATACAGGTCCAGGGGCTTTTGGCTCATTGTCTTAATAGAATAGTGCATCGTTACATGGGAAATACATATTACATGGGAATATGTATTTTAAAGCAGAAAACGGAAGGACCAGAGATTCTGGGGATGCCAGACAGAAATCCAGGCAGCTGCCGGGAAGAAGCACGCTTACAAATTGGCAAGTGACCATGTGGCGAAGAAATCAGATCTTTACAGAAAGAGCGAAATGTCCTGAGCAGTACGGAAAGCGTGTGTGGGAAGATAGGAAAGGAAAAAGGTTTGTTCTGTGACCTAAAGACTCAAGAGTCCATGGCGTGCATCACACATGCTGGTAGCTTTGTGATCCTGTACTTGCTTGTGCCTGCAAAGAGTGAGGAAGAAGGACCAAGAGAGATGACCTCTCCCAGGAACACAGACACCTCCCATCTCTAGGGCAGACCTTGAAGTGGATCAGGTTCCCTAGAGAGTGGAAATCCTGCCCGGGTGATTGACAGACTCAATTGGATTAAATGAAGATTCCATTTAGAGCTACTGGGGGGAGGGTGAAGTGGGGTCTAGTCCCCCAGCAACGCCATATGCACTTCATCCTGTGCACACATGCTGTTACGTCACCACACCAACAAACTCTGGCTGAGCCGTATTGGTTGTGATTCGTAACCACGTGAATAAAGCATCAACTGCAGCGCTCTTAGTGCACATATGATGTTTTCTGTCCTTTCAGAAACTTAATGTTCTAATTGTGGAAAACAAAACCTTGCTCTTTCTTTTTTTGTGTATGTGCATGTATATTATGCATGTGATATGATGTGTGGTTGTGTGGTGTATGTGTACCTATGTGTGGAGGTGTGCATGCCTGTGAGTATTCTCACCGCGGTCAGAGAAGAACATCAGGGGTCCTGCTCTATCACTGTCCACCTTGCTCCTTTGAGGCAGGGTCTGTCACTGATCCTGGATCCAGCCAGTGGTTGGTGGCCAACAAGCCCAGGCAATTCTGCTATCTCTGCTCCCTACTCCTCAGCGGTGGGTTACAGGTGGGTACAGCCAGTCCTGGCTTCTTACACACCTGATTACACTCTCACTGAGCTAGCTCTCCACCCTAGAAAATACACTTTTTATATTTTTCCTACATCATTTCTCAGCATGTATCTATTAATTATATTTTTATATAATTTATAATTTTATAATTAACGTATCTTTGAATTGAATTGTGTAGAGATGTTTGATTTTACTGTTTGACTTGTTGACTTTGAGTTTTACACAGACACACACACACACACACACACACATCATTAAATGAATTTTGGCTTAGAATTGGGACAATATTTCCAATGATTTCTCAAATGACCCTAAACAGCAAACCTTTGCCATTTTGTACTGCACACTTAAGGAAAGCAGTCTTCTCAGCATTGATGGTGGCAAAATCAAAACACTGAGCAAAATATTGAAGATGCTCTCCATCCTGTGAGCCCAAGACTTCAGCTAAGATTTAATCATTTATGTAAAAATAAACAAGTATATTATTTCATTAGTATGCAAGTTCACTTTTAGTGCTTAGCGCATGGTAGTATTTGTAGATCAAAGAACTGTTTTAGAATAAATTACTTTTTATGTGTATGTGCAGGTGTGTGCATATTTGCATGTTTGCACACATGTGTAGGGGTCAGAGGACAACCTTGCTTAGATTCCTTAGATACTGACCTCTCTGTTCCTTCTGGGTCTCTCAGTGACCTAGAGCTCACCAAGTATTCCAATGAACCCCAGATCCACTTGTCTTTGCCTCCCCAGTTGTTGAGATTCCAAGTATTTGTTGCTGTGTCTGGATTTTTTAAATTTTTTCTACCTTTACAAGCATATTGAGTATTTATCCCAGCTTCCCTCAATTTTTTTAAAAGTGGATTCTGGGACTGGACCTCAAATCCTCACATTTTCAAGACAAGCATTTTACCAACTTAGCTGTCTCTCCAGCTTTCAATTAAACTTCCCATGCTTTGCTGTTGGTAAATATTTGACTTGTGTATCTACTTTATATACCTGTATACTTGAACTGGAGTAAAAATTTCTTTGACTAAAAGTGCGTGGCACTTAATGGGTGTTTGATTGGATGCATACAGAATCACAGACTAATGAGAGCTGTAGAGCCCCTTACAGGATTCTGTGCTTACTATAGAAGAATGATCACATATTGAAGATTGTGCACTTCCTGTGGGCTCCAAAACTTGCAAGCCAAAGGGGCTGGTCTCACTGAAGGATCACATTTCCCACCCTGGTGCTAGGAGTTTCTGGCTCTGTCCAGAGAAAATCAGAAGCATACGAGTGGCTTCAGTGTCCCAGAGCAAGGTGAAGGTACCCACTTCCAAGATGTCTTTGGTATGTGATTAGAACCCATAGTGGAATCGTTTTCAAAAACCGTAAGGATCACCCAAACGATTTGCATTTTTGAGTTTGGCAGGATTTCGAGACAGTAAGTGGGAGATGTAAAATTTCATTTCCTCTTGTTTCCTTAGAGTTTTATCTCCAAGGTGGTGGGTGGTTAGGGTTATGCCAAGGAGAATTCAGGTTGGAGAACTTACTCCCTCACACTTTTAAAAGACACATAGGCCAGGGGCTGAAGAGATGGCTCAGGGATTAAGTCTTTGCCTCACAAGCAAGAGAACCTGAGTTATGATACCAGATTCTAGGTAAAAATTCTGGATAGAAATGATGGTAACCTGAACTTCCAGTCCTGGAAGGCAGAGCCTGGGAAACTCCAGAGTATAACCTCATATAATTCTGGAGGATTCCAGATGTCACCCTAAGGCCTTTAGAGGACACACCTTGACACAGTCCTGCGTCTCCCTTGCAGGTAGGTGGGGTCTTAGGAAGCAGGACTATGATAGGATGCTATTGAAATGTCTGTTGTGTGGTTCTCCATGCTGGCCCACTGTTGACTCAGCTAGTTAGACATGTCAGAGCCCAGGACTCCAAAGCAAAGAGCATGAAGAGCAAAGAAGGAAGGTGCCTGAAGACCGGCACGGAGCGGAGCAACTTGCCTTCGTCCCTCCCGCTGGCCGACTCCGTGGTCTGTGATGGGAATAAGAAGCATGTGCTTGCCTGACTAAATGGCTAAGGCTTGGATTGTGACAAGAGCACACTGGCCTCAGTCAGACCCCATCTTGTGGACCTTGGCCCAGGTCCCAATCTTAGTCAAGGCAGAAAAGACAGTGCTAAGGGCAGCAGAGGTCTGGATAGAGGGGAACTGATGATACCAGTACTGACCATTCAAGGAGACAGAGGGGCCTTAGCCAGTGCTGACCACACCTTCTGTCACTGAGATATACTGTTACATGCAGGGTCCTCAGGAATTGGTCTCCTGAGAACGTGGCTGTAGTTTGTATCAGCATGTTTGGTATGATGCCTATACCCACTTCTCAAGGAGAACAAGGCCTTGGCAGCAACTCAGCCCACCAACCGCTGAGCTGCTGCACATCCATTCACTAGACACCAGGAAGAGGAGATAGTCCCTAGCCATGTCTGAAGAATGCATGATGATGAGGTTTCTGGTGTAGGAATCAGATTTGAGCTTGAAACTCTGATGTAATATTTGAATATCCTCAGGCAATGTTAAAATCCTTCAGTGCTGTTTTATTTTCCCTATGTACAAGTATATATATATATATCTATATATCTATATATGTATATATATATATACTTACAAACATATGTTTGCAGATATATCTCTATATAAACAGATATTTTTACAGATTTCTATGTGTATAGAGATACCCTCCTCCTCTTTCTCCTACCCTCTCCCCTTTCCTATCCTCTTTCTGTGTGATTGTGTGTGTGTGTGTGTGTGTGTGTGTGTGTGTGTGCATATGTGCACACACGTGTACAAGAGAGTACTTGAGTATGTGTCTATGGAGATCCAAGGGTGATGTTGGTTGTCATCCTGGATTGGTCCACCTCCTTGTTGCTTTGCTCTGGAGTTTCCTACCCAGGCGAACAAGTTTATTTTTGCTCATGATTCTTGGTTGGTGCTTCACCAACATGACAGAATTCATACCAACCTCAGGATTTGGGGGACTTGACCCCAACATATTCATAGGAATTGCTGAAACACAGGCAGCTCTTTCTGTTCCCAGAGGGCCCACATACCAGCATGTCTAAGGATGCCCTAAGTTTGGCAACTACTGATCCAGCCACCTCCATCTGATCTACCTTCCCAGGCAGCAGTGCTTCCTGTTCACCATGGGCTAGATCTTCCCACATCAATTACGTCATCTCCCATAGGACTGCTTAGGGCTTGTCTTAACTACCAACTCTTCACAGGTGTGCCCCAGAGCTCAGTCTTCAACTGTCAAATTGACACCTGTACCTGACTGGTACTAAGGGGTTCTCTGTGGCAAGGAGGACCCCCACGTTGAATTGCTTATATTAAAGGAGGTCTTATGGAAGGTGAGGGAACAGCTGGGGATTCATGCTTCCGTCACTTCCATGTTGTCCATGCCGGTGGGTCAGGCTGGTGTCCAGCTCTGGCCCACCTCCAGCTGCCAGTCTCTAGATGTCTGCCCTGCTTTCTCCACCCAAACCATCTCCGCAGGACTGTGCTGCAGGCTTGAGCCAGGAAGGCCTGCCTAGAGCCATCTTTCTTTGGTGCCTGTTCACTGAAAACTGTGGCATGGTCTTTTTTGGGACCACATCTGGGTTCCCTACTGTGTGTGCGACCCCAAACGTGCCACGGAACATCTCCGAACACCCCGGGGTCTTTGTCAGTCAACTGAATCACTGTGAGGATTTCAGAAAACTGAGCAATGTCCATTATAAGTGCCATGTCCAACAGGAGTGGATTGGACATTGAGGGTTGTCATAGTTACACACGGGTGCCAACTTGACAGTTGGGGGTTTGAGCTCTGGGCACATTAGTGGAGAATTAGTGGTTGGGTTAAGCCCAGAGCAAACCTACAGGAGATTGTCTAGCTGATGGGGAAGACCCAGCCCATGGTGGGTGAGATTAGGCCCTGGAATAAATCACGGAGAGCTGGTTGAGGGAGTCGGCATCCTTGTGTACACTTGGCCAGACATGCTGGTCTGGCAAGTAAGGATCATCCCTCTCTCAGCCATCATGTAGAGATGGTGTGACCAGTTCCCTCAGCCCTGGTGTTGGTGCGTGCTCTCCCATCAAGCTGGACTGAGAACTGTATACAGCAGGACTGTTGCCAGGAAATAAACCCCTTGTTGTAAATCACCGTTTGATGGTGATTTATCAGCAACCATGCAGGCAGACTGCAACAAAGGTCTTTGCAGGTCCCTGCAAAGGATGGCTGTGGTCCTACCTTCTCCCCCCCCCGCCCCACGCCCCCCTGTTGACTCCTAAGATTGCCTCCGTCACCTAAGCAGGACGTGCGCTCTGTACGCCTGTGCATTAGTGCATTGGACTCAGGACCTCCTTGGCTGTTCCCCACTCCCTTCACTTACAATGGACCCTTCTCCTCCTTGCCTGGTGCTTTGCAGCTTGCGGCCTGGCACAGCTCTGCTGTCAAACCTGGTGGATTCTCTGCCAGTTCAGCCCAGTGATTCAGGGTCAGGAGCTATGGACCCTCCCTTCAGTAAGAGGTGAGGCTGGGGCTGGTGATGAAGGGGGCCAGAACCCCTGCATTCTTCTGAAGCCATTGCTATTACTCATGCCCAGGGCTTCCTACATGAGGGTGAGGGTGAGAGGAGCTGGCCTCTGCCCATTGTCGGAGGAGACCAGAGCAAGCCAGTTGTCTATGGACACTCAGGGCTGGCAATTTCCCACCACAATGCCCATCTGCCTTCAAAGTTAATATAGAAATCAGGTGTTTTATGAATGGAGCTCTGAAGGCTTTCATTTTTCTCAAGCGTCTAAGGGTCCGTGCTGAGTGGAGTTGTCCCAGGAGACAAAAGCGCTGCCCATCTTGGGTTTCGCTGAATATGACACTTTGCCCAGCTGTGCAATCTGCTTGGGCAGCTCCACAATGCAGCTCAATCTGTCCCTCAGACCCACTGTTCCCTTCTTTCACAAAGGAGAAGGGACCCAGCGTCTGGTGTCTCTGATGAAGCTCTGCCACACCCGAGGTGCTCCTTAAACATGAAGCTAAGGTTTCCTGAAGCTTTCTTTCTCTCTCTTTCTCTCTTTCTCTTTCTTTCTTTCTTTCTTTCTTTCTTTCTTCCTTTCTTTCTTTCTTTCTTTCTTTCTTCTTCTTTCTTCTTTCTTTTCTTCTTTCTTTCTTTCTTTCTTCTTCTTTCTTTCTTTTCTTCTTCTTTCTTTCTATCTTTTCTCTTTCTTCTTTCTTCTTCTTTCTTTCTCTTTCTCTCCTTTTCTTTCTTCTTTCTTTCTCTTTCTCTCTTCTTTCTCTTTCTTTCTCTCTTTCTCTCTCTTTCTCTCTTTTCTCTTTCTTTCTTTCTTTCTCTCTTTCTCTCCTTCCTTCCTCTTCCTCCCTCCCTCCCTCCTTCTCTCTCTCTCTCTCCCTCCCTCCTACTCTCTCTCTCTCTCTCTCTCTCTCTCTCTCTCTCTCTTTCTCTCTCTCTCTCTGTCTCACCTGTGGCTCCGCTACTCTGGGCCTGGCTCCACAGGTCTTCTCTGGCCATCTGGACCTAAAGGCCCCACTCACACAAGTAGCATCCACCGAGCAAGGCTTGTGACTATTAAATAGAGGAAAAATGAGCAGCTTTGAGTCCTTGATCTCCCTAAGTAGTGTTTGGGGAATCTCAGGAAAATGCATCTAAAAGAAAAGAGGTTTCTCAATGGATCCAGGGTGTGTGGGGGTGATGTTTAGTCTATTACCAGAAAGCAGTACTGCCACAATTCAGGAGACTTTGCTGTCTGGCAGCTTGGGGCCACTTTGGGGTGAGTCTTAAATCTCAGGGGCCTGCAAGACCCTGGAGCTTCAGAGAGATTCTGCCATGTAAGGTGGCAAATGGTTCTCTCTACAGAAGCCCAGTGGGGCAGGAACACTCAGACTGAGCTCTGTGTAGACACCTGGGTGGGGTGGTATGCTTCGTACAAGCTGGTTGGCAGCTAGGACCTAGAGTTAGTTAGGTTCCTGTACAGGCAAAGGATGTCATGACCCAACACAGATGCCGAAGTACAAGGCATAGGGGCTGCAGTGCTAGACAGGACACCAGAAAGGCTGAACTCTCAAAGTGTAAAGCCATGCTGGGCGTGGGGGCTCACCAGAGCCTTTGGCTCTCCTGTCAAGCTGGACTGAGAACTGTAACCAGATAGTTGTAAGAGACAATAAATCCTTTGTTCCCTTAAGCTGTATGATGGTCATTTATCAGCAAAACCATGTAGGTGAGCTGCAATAGATGGGTAAGCCCAACAGAAAACTACACTGTCTCCCTTGCACAGAAGAAATAAAATGTAAAAGGCCCCTTGGCAACTCCCTGGAGAATAATCTCATGAAGATTAATGTGATTATAATGATTAATGTGATTATAGCAGTTTATGTGTGTTGCTGGTGCCAAGAATTGGTTTTGCAGCATAGACTAATAGTCTTTAGAAGCAAATATTGCTTCTTTCCATTGATTTTCCCTTTTGTATCTCAGCTGCATTCTTAGGTCATGCTTTAGCTCCCCCCTGCACCAGCTTTCTACTAGATGCCTTCCTGTTTCCTCCACTTCCTATTTATTTCCACCCTCTGTCTTAATTCCTGAGACTCAACAAGTCTCCGCAAGTGACTTAAAAGCGACTACTCAGTTAAGTGTAATATGCCAGGTAGCATCTCATGTCTGCGAGAGTGACGATGGCCTTGGGACCCACTCGGGCATCCTCAGCACCACTGCCTGTCACTTGCACGGTGACTTGAGGATTTCTGTCGATGAAGCCACCTCAACACCTGTGACAACAGAGCAGCTGTCATACCTTAAAACAAAGCTCTTCCTTGCAAGAATCGTCTAACTCCTTTCATGAAATAAATTCCTGGTGACTGCCTAGGGCTAAACTTAGAGATAAGATAGGGAGAAAAGTTCTTCTCAATGCAGAATGGTCTGTAGAGAGAGACCCTCCTGGTGAAATGGCTATCTGACCCCCCTGACTATGATCTAGCTCACCTCACTGGCCTAAGTCTTATATTCACTTGGATATTGGATGCTGTCTAGACTCCTGGTTGTTATAACATAATGCAGACTAATAGGCAAAAGTTATCTCTGGGTAACTGGTTACTGAGGACCACCGAGCCCCAGAACGTGACAATACCCTAGATTCCATCTGCCTGAAAGTTAGCCTGGCTTTCTTCCGTTCCATGATGTCTTGGTCTCAAATGGTAAGAATTCAGTGGTTCAGGGTGGTCAGATTGAATATGAACTGGACAACCCTGGAAACTACCTTAGATGTCTGACATCTAGGTTGAAGGCCAAGCTCAGGAGACACTGTCTTCTGTCGTGACTTCTTGAGGACTGCCAGCATGATGACTCAGGGCCACAACAATATGTAACAGGCACACGGCACTGTTACTGCCTGCCGCATTTTCCGTCTGAAGTGCTCACTGATCTGCCAGGGAAGTGAATGCAGGGCTGAGCATCCTAGAACCTGCGTCCTTAATTGAAAGCCACAGTGCCCTCTCCACTGCTTGCTTCTGCCAACATTTCATATGTTGACTTTCCTCTCATTGAGCAACGCACATCTCCCTGTTCAGGCGGTACACACTGTCTGCTCTGTCTGAGCCTGCCTGCTCATTTTATTTTTAGTTTGTTCTTACTGCATGGTTGCAGGGACAGACTTATTCTTTATCTGCCCCTTGGGGACATCTGTCATCTGGCTGGGTTTGTAGCGGTGACATCAGGAAGATCATGCCCAAGGAATCATCCGTGCCGTTTCTATAATGTTCTCTTTCCCAGTAGTTTTGTCTAAGGTCATTCTTTTATGGGCATTGGAGACTAGAGAATAAATCATCAAGTTTTAACACATTTCAACTTTTCCTGCACTTCAGCAGCACTTCTCTGCACAAATCCACACTGTGGAGGTTTTTCAACATGTACAGAAACATGTTTTTCTTTTCTTTCTTTCACTCTCATCATTATTTTTTTCCCCTGCTGATGGTTTAAAAGCATGGCCGTGTGGTCTCTGAGCCCATGTTTAGAGTCAGTTAGGAGTGGGAGAACACAGGCTATAGCTTGTTTCTACCCACCCACCATCTTCAGTGTCAGCAAAGCTGTGTCCCTTGAGCTTATTACATCATAATTGAGTACAAAGGTCACCTTCTGCCTTTTCTCTATGTGACTTGTATTTGTTGCAATGTTATGTTTGATTGGCCCGACGAAGTAAATAGAGGATGTGGGTGACAGTTCAGGGAATCCATGAGATGCTTTTGATAAAGGGACACTCACATGTCAAAGCATGTGATGCTGTTGCATGTTGCATGACTTACAGATTCCATGTGGCTCTGTCTGCTGCAGGCGAGAGAAAAGCACTCTAGACTTGGCTCAGTGAATCTGAAGGGTAGTCCCAAGCCTTCCCTTAAACGGTGCCATGACCTTGGGAAGCTGCACTCTCATTCTGAGAACTAGTCTCCCAGCTATAAAGATGGGAGCAATTAGAGCCTGCTACTTGGAATTAGACTTAAACAATGCCCGTTTTTAACAGTGAGGCTGAAATGAAGGAATTTAGGGGAAAGTCTTAACAAAAAATGTGGCATCGAGAGTGATGGGTGGTTCATTGGTGAGCTGAGCCGGGGTTTGTTATGTGAGCATGATAATCTAGTGATTTGAGTGACTGAAGAAACTGGACTTAAGACAAGGAGAGAGTTGCATGTATGGTGTCCCAAGAGGGTCTTTGCGTCTTATTTCCAGGGAGACTAGGAACAAGTTCAGGCTCTAGTAGAAAGATGTGATTAATCTTCAGACAACCTAGAAATGCAGAATTTTATAAATATCCATCTAATTTTTAGGTGTTTGTTAACTCATGAGGAAGCAAACACATGTGCACATTAAACACAGACACACAGACACACACAGACACACACACACACACACACACACACACAAACAGTGCAGGTAAATAAAATAGTTAGCAATTCATCTCTATTCTCTCTCTATTCTGTCTACTGCTGACTTAAGATTCATATCAGAACTGATGCTGTGGCTATAGAGAAGGCAGAAAAGTCATGTCTCCTTGTCCTCCCTGCTTAGAACAACTATCAGCTTTGGGATCAATTAAAGAAGTAACCAAGACAGAACTCTGATCAGGAAAGGCAGGCTGGAAGGCCTGCTCCCAATCTAACACCAGAAGGTGACCTAGTTAGAGCTACTTATAAAACTCCTCATAAAAGTGACTACCAGAGTTTCTTTAAACAGAAAAGAAATGATACAGGAAAGACTTTTGAAACATTGGAAAGGAAGATGGAAGAATGGAAAGCATACATACATGGATAAATAAAAATAGATTACCTTCATGAGTTTTACAAGTCATAGATGATAAGAAACCAAAATGGTATTGGTGATGGTTTGAATAATGATATTTAAAGGAGGAGATGAGATGGGGAGGTGACCCAATGGTAAAGCACTTGCTTAGAATATAAGAGAGCTGCAGGAAGGTAAATTTCCAATTCTTTACTCCAAGTATCAAAACACTGGGGTTCACAGACTACAGGAAGTCAGATAAACATGTTGTAATACACAGAACAACCACCATACTGTAGACACTATCACATGTGAAAATGTGACACATGAGTTAACATTCGTTCTTTGATTAAGAGCATTCATACCTTTATATACTGCATTCTGCCTACCCTCTCTTGGAAGGGATCCAACCCTCCCAACCCTGTCAACCCATCTCTTTTCTACAAATCCTTCTCCTACATCCATATCTTCTTGCTTTGTTTTGCCACCTACTGAGTGTAATCAGGACTATCTGTGTGACCAAGTGTTTGGAACTCTCCCATTGCAACCTTGTGGGTGAAGACAACAACTCCCCCTCTTTTAGAACTATCAGTAGCCAACAGTACAACAGAGAAGGCCTTAAAGCCCTTCCCCTCTCCATTAGTGTTGATAGGTCTAGTCTTGTGTGCCATTCATAAAAGAGGCTGCCTCTTCTCTAGTATATATTTTGGACACCTCTGTCTAAAAAACTTAAGTGACTGTAGCTGCGTGGGTCTATTTCTGTTTCCCTCATTCTATTCCACTGTCTACATGTTTTTTGCAGAAGCAACATACTGTTTTCCTTATGATCTGCTGTTGTCAATTCATAAGGTGACAGCAACTATTGTTATTTCTGCTAAGGACTGTTTGGCTGTTTGAGATCTTTATGCCTCCATATGAATTTTAGGTTAGAGTTCTGTGAAGAATGCTATTACAGTGTTGAGGGGACTGACATACCCGTAAATTGCTTTGGTAATGTGGACATTTTGACATTAATTCTGCCAATCTAGGAGGTAGGTGGTTTTGTCATTATCTAGTATCTTCTTAATTTCTTTCTTTGGTGCTTCGAAATTTTTATTGTAGAAGTCCTTCAATTCCTTGCTTAAGTTTATTCTTGCTTTCTTTGAAGCTACCATTTTTCCCCATCAATGTTTATATGTTAATCTATTTGTCATTGACAGAAATGAAACTAAAATCCAGAGGTCTTTTACCAACGTCTCTGCCCAGTCTGATCTTAAACTCTTAAAATTAAAAAGATGCATAGAAGGGAAAAAGCATTTTAAATGGAAGGAATTCGGAGAATAATGGAAAGACATTGAGGTTGCTACTGAAAATGTTTAAAGCTCAGAAAAGCTTAAAAACAAAAAGAACGACAGACCTCAGCTTGGGGCGGCTTTGGTGGGCGGGTCTGCATGACTCAGGATCTTGGGGACCAGGCTGGTTCAATCCTCCATGTTCCCTGGGGCATCATCCCCGGCTGCATTTGAGACGGAGAGTCTCTGGAAGGCCCTCGTGGCCCTGGGGGGCCTCTTAATCCATCTGTAGGAGCTGCCTCCTCCTCAAGCCGGGGTCTGCGGTGGGCGGGGACACGCCCATGCAGTCCCGCATCTCTTCCCTGCGGCTGTACCAGTGATTCGAGGGATTTCAGACCTACGAGGGCTGTCGGGCCCCACCGCATCCTTCACTATCTCCGGGGTCAGGTTGAATCTGTGCGCCAGAACTGGCAAGTCTCATGGTTTGGACAGGCGTCCAACTTAAAACGCTGCTGCAGCTTCAGGCGTGTAACCCATGTTCCATGGGACAGAATGAGACCTATAGCTCTGAGAGGTTCATCTTGCCTGCGCACCACTTCGTTTGGGATCTGGGGTTGCAGTTAAAACTACTGTTAATGACATTTTTTTTCTGCTTTCTCGCTCAGAAAGATCATCATTGATACACAGAATGGCTACTGATGTTGGTTTGGTTTCTGCTAATTTAGTATTCTGCTACTTTCCTATCCCTGAGGTATATCGTCAAGCTATTCATTTGATATATCTCTATTTTTTAATGTAAGTACTTCCAGTGGTGCTGGTAAGTTGTGTTTTCATTCACACTTGATTCTAGGAATTTCTTAATTTCCTTCCTGATTTCTTCAGGTTCTACATAGTTTCTATGGTATCCTTATAATCTTTAAACTATTAGATGATGTCATCTATCAAAAGGAAACATTTAGCTTCTTCCTTCCCTATTATATGCCTTTAATTTCTTTTTCATCATTTATTGTTTTAGCTAAGATGTGGAGTATTATATTGGATAAAAGTAGAGAAAAGTAGATACCTTTGCTTCACTGCAGATTTTAAAGGAAATGCTTTAAGATTCTTCCCATTTAGTATAATTTTGGTTGTAGGCTTGTTGTATTGTGCTGAAGTATATAATGTTGAAACCTGTATTATATCAAAGTGCATTCCTTCTGTTTGTAGTTCTTTCTACTGTAGTTGACTACGACTATGAAGAGAAGTTGAACTTTGTGAGAGGCCATTTCTACATCTATGAAAATGATTATGTGCTTTCCGTCCTTGAGTTTATTTATGTGCCACATTATATTTCTTGATTCTTGTATGCTGAATCATCCTTGCAGTACTGGAATGAAACCAACTTGAACCTTGCGTATGGTATTCTTAATAAGTTCTTGAACTCATTAATGAGTTTTCAAACTTTAGATTAAGAAATATTTGCCTATGTTCATCAGAAAAATTGGTCTATACTTTTGTTTGTTTGCTGTTTCCTGTCTGATTTGCTATGCGGCTATGGTAGTGTCACAGAATGAGTGTGTCTTTCTCCTCTGTTTCGTGGAACAGTTTGATGAGAATTGGCATTAGCTCGTCCTCACAGTTGTGCTAGAACTCCGCAGTGAATCTGCCCAATCTCCATCTTTTCTATGTGGGGAGAATTTGATTTCTGCTTCATTCTGTCATTGCTTATTGGCTCTCTGTTTAAGTACTTATAAGTTCTTGATATATATCTAGGAATTTATTTTTCTAGACTTTCCAGATTTGGTAATATGAGTTTTCAAAGTATTCCCTAATGATAACTAAATTTCATTTGGAGTCTGATGGAATGTCCCTCCCTACTTCACTTCTAATGAACTGAAACCTTCTTTCTTTTTTCTTTTCAGGCTAGGAGTTTGTTAATCTTGTTTATCTCTTCAAGAACCACCTTTTGTTTGATCCTATGTATTGTTCTTTTAGTTCCTATTAAAAGTTTTCCTTCTTGATCTTTGTTATTGTTGCTATCTACTATTGGATTTGGCTTGAGCTTGTTTTTCTAAGACCCCGAGGTGTGTCATTAAGCTATTTATTTGATATATCTCTATTTTTTTAATTTAATTTAACACTTCTAGCTATGAATGTTCCTCATGAAATTGTCTCTATGTATTCCAGTGGTGCTGGTAAGTTGTGTTTTTATTCACATTTGATTCTAGGAGTTTCTTACTTTCCTCCCTGATTTCTTCAATGATTTATAGTTCATTCAAGAGTGTATTGCTCAGTCTCTAAACATTTGTGTAGTTTCTGTAGTTTGTCTTTCCATCGATTTCTAGAACAACATGCATTCTGTATCTTTTGGATGGAATATTCTTCATATATCTGTTAAGTCCATTTGATCTATGAAGTTTTTTCTCTTAGACAATCTATCTGAAGATGAGAGTAAAGTATTGAAATCAATACTATTACTGTATCAAGATTTATCGGTCATTTTCTGCCCATGAATGTTTATCTCATAAAATCAGGAATTCTTTATTTGCTGCATATATTTACAACTATCATATCATCTTAATGAATCATCACCTTTATTAATATATGGTGGTCTTTTTATGCTTTATGACTACTTTTTATTTGGAAGTCTACTTTGTCAAATATCAGATTGGTTTTAGCGTCTGCTCTCTGATAAATTGACTTCTGTCCTTTGACTCTCAGGACATGGTATATCTTCTGATATGTTTCTTGGACACCGGAAGAAGGTAGATCTAAGCTTTTAATATAGTTAGCTAGCCTGAATCTCTCTTTTTTCAGGAATGTACTTTTATTTATTTTTTAACTTGTTTTTTAATTACATTTTTTGCCTAATCATACAGGCACAATAAGTATCTCTTCCCCCACTGTCCCCCATTCCACTTTCTCCCCTTCCCACTTCCTCCTCACCCCTTTTCCTTCCCTCCTCCTCTCTTGGTGCTTCCTGCTTTCTCCCTCCCATCCTCCAGGGCATCTGTTTATGTGGGCACTTAATTTCTCTCTAAGTTGTCTACACTAGTGAGGGTTCAGGACTCAGTGGCATAGCTTGGGCCCCTTCTTGGCCTTCCTGCTAGTATGATAACTCTATTATGACTGTTTAACCCCTTGCCTTTACGGATCCTACTGCCTGAAGCCTTCTACCCTGTGATCCCTACTACACTTTGGGGAGTTGCTGACATGTCAGCCATTGTGCAGGCCATAGCCTAAATCTCTTTCTGGATGAATTGAGACCATATACATTTAAGGTTACTACTGAGATGTTTACTAATTCATGTAATTTTGTTGATAGTTAATCTAGTTTGATTTTTGTTTTATCTTTCCTTTTCTCCTTTTTACTCTTAGGAGTTTGCCATGCAATAACAGATTCCTTCCTTGGTCTCCTTTGTTCATCTCTCTTTCCAAAGAGTCCCTGTGGTCAGGACTGTATTTCTTTCCTATCTTCACAATACTGGTTGTTGGTCCAGTTGCCTTACTGTGTGGTTGTCTTGAAATCTCCTTCTTTCTATGTCATCTTTAAAAGACAGCCATGCAGGATACAGTAATCTCAAGTGGTAATGATTTCATGACTTGAAATATGTCACCATTTTTCTTATTGATAAAGGATCTGATATTCTGATGTTTCTAATTTAGTTAGTAAATAGGTATTTTCCCCTTCACATTTTAATATTTCTTTTGCTAGACTATGTAAAATAATCAGTTCTTTTCCCATCATACATATATGTGATTCTGCTACTCTGTGTTGAATGTCCATTTTTCTCTTTAGACTTGAACAATATAGTGTTATAATTTTAATGATAGATTCTATGTGACTTTATTTTTCATCTCTGATCCTTCTACCCATGAGCCCTTAGATTTGGTCTCTTGATTGAATTCTAGACCCTGTGGTCAAGATCATTTATTTATTTAATTAGTTAATCTTCTTTATTGATGTTTCAATGTAGTATTTCCTTAAGTTTGTCCATTTTACCTCTGTTCCTCTTCTTCTTCTTGGTCTGTGACAGATTCTGTTAGCTGATTCTGACAATGTTTTCCATTGTGTGTTTTTTTGAACTTGATTCATTATGTTTTTCATTTTCAATATTCCTATTTATTTTTTTTAATCTCAATTCTCTTACTGAATTTTCTTCCATGTGATTGTGGCTCCGATAGAAAAGATCTGTGTGAGAAGTAGCTCTGCCTTTCCTGCCCACCCTCAGTCTCTGTTGGTGGGTATCTCTATTCTGTTGCTCTTGCTACCTCCCTTTGCTGACATCTAAACCCAGTTTCTTCAGCCTTTCAATGAAGACCAGTGACTCTGTTGAGCGCTAGATCAGGACTGCTGGGGAATCTAGCCTCAGGGGACTGGGCAGCGGCTTGATTTTCAGCCCCTCCAATGAGAAGACAGACACTGTTGGACCACCAAGTCAGTATTGTGTGACCCAATCTAATAAATCCTAATAAGCAAAGAATAGACCTAATAAATAATTCATACTGTCTGCTCTGTTTCTCCAGAGATTCCTGACGAGTACATCCCCAGAGTAAATGTGAAAATAGTAAGGGAATGGTATAAAAGAGGGCAGAGAAAGTGAAAAAACAAGGAACAGGTTAAACAAATGAAATGTACAAGAGGAGTGGAGAAGAACATCGGAGAGAGTAAGAGAAAAAAGCAAGAGACTAGGGTAAAGAAAAGCAACAAAGAGATTCTTAATAATAAAATTTGAAAGCAAAATTATGTAAATTTAAGAAGCAGAATAGAAGTCAGATGTGATTTTTAGAGAAAGAAAATAAGATACAGCAAAAATACTACTAAAACTATAGGAGAGATTAAAAAAAAAAGGCACACATGGAACAGAAAGAAAAAGTGGAAGAGAAAAAAAGATTGACCAATAATGAAAACACTGTATGAACAAATTAGGTAATTGCATGAAAAGGAATACCAAAATGTGTGGAAAAGATGATAAAGTAAAAAATTATGCTGAACGTATAGCAAAAAAAAAAAAAAGTAAAATGTGCACAACATAAAGAAGAAAAGTGCAAAGAAGTTGGAAAAGAAAGGGAGAGGAGTGTTTGAAGCTTCTTTCTGGTTCTCCTAACCTTGTGACTGGCAGCTGCATGCGGGGTGTGTGTGTGTGGGGGTGTCAGTGGACTGTGTCCACTGTGGACCACTGTGGACTGTGGTCCTAGCAGTGGTTTATGCTGCAGAGTGGGCTGTGCGTTCTTCTCTGGCTTCCCTCCTGTGTGTGCTGTTGCCCTCTGCTGGCTACTCTTATGGCTGCAGTCTGTATACTGGGTAGGTTTCCGCACTCTCCGGAGACTCCCCAGTCCCTGCCCCGAAGATTGAGGGTCCAGCTGGGTGTGTCTCCAAGAGCTCTGGAAGTGTGAAGAGCAGCTCTGGGGTCTGTACAGGTGGAGGACGTGTGCTGGAGGAGGGGTGTACTGCAGAGTTTTGGGGCTCTACAGCAAGCTGACAGGTGACTCCAGAGACTGATGTTGCCCCCTGGCTCAGGGCTGTGGAACTCCGGTGCTGATTTCAGGTGATGAGATCTACCTGAGGCTGCCCCAGCCTTCAGGGAGGGTCTGCACTTGGCTGCCTGGGCCGAGCCTCCGGGGCTCAGGCGTTTGCATCTGGTGGTCCTGCTTCTCTGCTGCTTGCCCCAGGGATTCTCTAGCCTGGGGCTGGGGCAGGTTAAACTCAAGCTCTGTGACTCGCGGTTGTTTCTTGTTCTCCATGACACATCAGACTTAAATAACAGGCTCCCTCTCAAGATGCCGCCTCCATTGTCCTCTGAGTCACCAGGACTGACAGAGGACAGATTCACCCCACTGATGATCCGTGAGCTGGACCCCACGCTGTCTCGCCAGACCCTGCAGGTGAATTTAGATGTTCGAGGTCTATGTCCTGGAAGTGGGGCCACAAACCTCCTGGCTTACTGTAGATGGGACCTCTCCTCTGCTCCTCTTATCCGTGGAGGGGAGCCACATGGCTACAGCCGGGTTCTGCTTGGCTGCTTTTTTGTTGTGCACCATCTTTTCCAGGCCACAAGTCGGGATTCTGTTACTGCCTTTGTGAATTTCCAGAGCTCTTCCCAATTCTTTCTTTGGAATAGGAGCTCTTATTTCTTATATTGACTTCTGTCCCTAACCGGATCACCCAAAGACACCTTCTAGAAGCCTGCTACCTTACCAGGAAGCCTTAGCAATTTTATTTTTGGTATTCCCCAAGGGGAAACATATGAAGGTTTTACTAATGGTGAATGGTTAAAGATTATTGCTGAATGCCTCCTAAGGAAAACAATTGTTATTGTTGTTGTTGTTATTTTGTAATGCTTGGGATCCAATCAGGGTCTTGTATATGCTAGGGAAGTCTTCTATCCTGAACCACACCTTCAACCCCAAGAAGTGTGTGTGTGTGTGTGTGTGTGTGTGTGTGTGTGAATATGCATATATATGTTTGTGCATTGAGAGACAGAGAGAGAGAGAGAGATTGATTCATGAACCTCAGGTGGAAAGGAAACCATCACTATGGGTTATTTGGATGAGAATGGATGAGAAGTGTTTATATACCAGTTACTCTTCTCTGTTGCTGTGAGATACCATTTAAAATGAAGCATCTTAGGGAGAGAAAGGGGAGATTGATTCAGCTTATGGTTCTAGAGGAGAGATACAGTCTTTCATGGCAGAAAAGGCATAGCTGGCAGACAGAGGCTAGAGGCAGGTTAGGTCACATTCATCATCGAGGCTGAGAGCTGCTGCTACAATCTCAAGAGCAGACTCACTCAAGTAGAGTGGGGCTAATTAACCTCAAGGCCCACCTCTGCCTTCCTCCAGCAAGACTTGACCTCCTAAAGGTGCCATGACTTTCCCAAGCTAAAAATTCAAGTATATGAGCTTGTGGGGACAACTCCCATTTGAAACCATGACAGCTTGTAAGAGGTAAAGAAAAGGGACATCGTGGTGCCAGAACTATTCAGGCCTCTTGTGCATGTGATAAAATGTCACAGTCAACACATTGGTGACATTTGATTGTGATATCACACTGTAGTTTTTGCAAGAAATTACTACTGAAGGGAACTGAGGGAAGAGAGAATCTGTCACATTGTTTGCTGCTAAGCATAGGAGACCACAATTATTTCAGAATAAAAGGTGTGGTGCTGAGCGGGAACACACTGAGATGTTCTCATTCATTTCCAACGATTCTGTGAACACATCCTGGCTTGGAACCAAACTTCTGAAAACATTGAAAAGGCAATCTAATTAGATAAAATGTTTAAGTACTTTTGAAAAAAGGATTCAAATACAACCTACGCTCAGGTTTTGCAATAATTTAAACAAGCTTTTCTTTTTCTGTGTCGTTAGGAGATTCCCCTCCCCCATTTTTTTTTTTTTTCCTTTTACTGAGTTCTGACAAGTAGATTCCTTCCTTCCTTTAGAACGTGTGAAACAGACTTCTATTTCTGTCTTCTCAAGACATGTTGGTGTGGAAAAACTACAGGAATGAGTTGCCTTTCTGTTTAGATGCTACAAACCATTCAGTGGGGGGACGTGAAGAAGGAAAACTCTATCTGCAACATGTTTGTTAAAGAAAACTTTTCCTGTCTCCTGTCCCTGTTGAGAGTCCTGGCAGGATATCAGTTTAGAAATCTGTAGCTCAGAAGAACTGTGGAGTGAAAGCAGTGCATGAATTCACATAAGGGGCAAACTGGGGTAAATCCAGTTGTGCATGGTGCGTAGACACTTTATTGCAGCTAGATTTCATAGCAAATGTTAGCCTATCAGATCTCATACTGGAAATAAATTTCATACACATTTATCCATCACTTTCTTGTCATGTGACTCGATGATAAGAGAAATCTTGATAGTTTTGAGCTCATGATGGGAAGGAAATGAGACTAAATCAATAAGAGAAAATTCAAGAGCTGGATTTTTACATGCTTTCATTTGCTAGGTCTTGGCATTATTCAGGCCCTCTAAAAGCTAAAAGGACATGGTATTCACTATTTATTGAGTGCTTATTCTATCCAGACCTTGGAGTATTTTTTAAGAAGCTGGAAGGGTCAGAAGCAAATCCCTCAGGTGACACGATTTACAGATTACAAAGTGTCTTGAGTTGGGCTCTCCCATCTGGATCTCACAGAAATCCTGTCTGAGAGAAATTATTACTTGTCATTATTTTATGGGAAAGAAAATAGGAACCTTGATAGACTGAGAGAATGTTTCCTAGTAAGACTGTTGTTACCATAGTACTTGAACTTTTTGAAATTTACAGCCATCTCCTCAATCCACAGGGCATTTATTCTAATATCCTAGTCGATGTCTAAAACCTCTGGCAGTATTAAGCCTATAGTTTTTTCTTTATGCACAAATATTTAACTTATAAGTTAGGTGCATAAGGAGATGAACTACAATAGCTAATGATGCAGTCAAACAATAATAAACATTGTAATGAAAGATATGTGAATATGGTCTTTTTTCCAAAGCTCTTAGTAACTTCAGATTATGTTCTTTTTTTCTTTCTTTATCAACTCGAGAACTTAATCTTCACTGAATGCAAGCACTTCATGGCTTCTTTTTGTTATATGGAAATTGCCAGCATCATCACTCATCTGTTTTGGAGCTGTTACTAAGAAAGTCTAATTAATATTAATGAAGTTTCTTTAACATAAGACTGTGATCCAGCAAGAGTTCCTGTGATAACTGAAAGGCTGCTAAGTGGCTAGTGGCTGGGTTAGTGGCATATACAGTGTGGGTACCTTTGGTCCAAAAGATGATTCTTATTTTGGGATTCTTATCAGCTCTGTTCCATGGTGTGACTTCTCAATGATGCACAATATCAAACTTATAAGTTGTTTACTTTTGTAGTATTTTAAAAATATTTTCAAGCCATGGTTGAGAGTAAACAATTGAATCCAGAAATAATGATCCTAGAGATTAGAAGAGACTTTCAATCCTGATCCCAATTTTGTTTGTACTGTAGCAGGCTTTTGGACTTCATCGACTGAAAAATGAACACATATGAAAACATGGTTTATTCTTGCTGTATCCTCTGTGCCATCTTACACATACACACATGACATATGCTTAGAGATCAGGGGATTATACAACTACATAATAATGGTCATATACTTCTTGTGTTTATAACATCAAGAAATTTCACCAATGCAAATATCTCTTAGAAGCTGATTGGGCTGATACAGTATTGTAATACAGCCAAACAATAGCCTACCATTAAAATCCCAGGAATAGCTCTATGTGTCCTTGCATGGAGAGCTATCCTAGACAGATCACAGTGTTAGTTAAAAGCATTCAAACTAGTATCTATCAGATAGAGGTGCAGTGGGTAGTGTAGATAGGGTATACCAGTGGAAGTATTTGAAAAGAGCTGCAAATTATAACAATGGATGCTTTTGAATGGTCTCATTCTAAGAGAGATAAACTTTCGTACTTAGGTTTTGCAATCTGTCACCATTTTAGAATGTTTGCACATGTAATTTTTTATTTTGAAAAGTCATTTTAATATATAAATATCCATTTTATATTTGAGTTTCTGCATTATGTTAAATTAGATATACTTATGTTTGTATATTAAATATGTTTATGCTTGATAACTTTATGCTTTTGAGGTTAACTTGCATCTTCAACAGCCTTCCATGTCTTTGACACAAGTTCTTTGTTTAAAATTTGTAGTTCTTATGCCTTGTTTAGTTTTGAATGCTTATTTAGATGCTTGATAGCTTTAATTTTGAATGACATTGGTGTACATTATATTATTAACCTGTTAATCGCAGGTTTATAAACACACACACACACACACACACACACACACACACACACACATACACACACACACACAACTAGCCACTCTAGTAAGAACTCTTGCTACAACAATTTCTCATTTAATTCTTATGTTTAAGTGAGGAATCACATCTTCTGCAAATAACTGTAATTTCACTTTCAATACATCTAAATACATTTTGTTTACATTTTATTTTATCTAATTTCATTGCCTAACAAGTCCAAAATAGTATTAACTTAACTGATGCAACCATTCTTTGGACATTAATCATAATAAAGTCCTTTCTTACATTTACCATAGAACATAATGCTGGCTGTTAGTTTCAAAGACATTTCATCATGATAAAAATAATTTTTGGTTACAATATTGTTAAAATATTTTGAATTTTAAACATTAAATTTATTAAAAATAGTAGTTACTGAGATGTATGTACAGGTTTTTTTTTGTAACACTAATAATATAGTTACTATGAATAGATTGTGAGCAAGAGCTAGGAATAGGGTTCAGTGCTTTCGGTGCAGGATGTAGATCTGTGTTTGGACCTCCAGATCCCATGCAATGCTGTAATCATCTGTCATGTCAGCATCTGTGGGGAGTGGGACACAGAGACAGGAGAAATCCTGCAGCTCTCAGGCCAGCTAGAACCAGCTTATGCAGCAACGACAAAGAAACTTCATATCAAGCAAGGCAGAAAGACAAGGAACCATATCTGAAAATTGTCATCTGATCTCCACATGCACACACACACACACTCTTTATATTTATTTGATCTCTCTCAATAATAACATTTACATAACACATTCACATTTATTTTATAGTAAGTCTAAGTTCTTTTCCTCATTATTCGTCCATCCCACATATATGTAAATGGTATTTTTTATATTTTTGTTTTATTTTTTGCATGTGTGTGCATGCGATTTTTTTTGGTATGTGGGTAGGTGTACATATGTGTGTAGGCATGTACAAAAGGACACTTGAATGTGTGTGCCCATGGAGGTCAAGAGTAACATCAGAAGTCACTCTGGATTGCTCTTTCACTTTATTACTTTGCTCTGGAGACTCCCAGGCTCTGCCTTCCAGAGCTAGAGTTACAGGTCAAGGCTATATCTGTTCATCATTTTTCGGTGGGATTTGGAGATCTGAACTCAGGTCAAAGGTTTTAGTAACTGAGCCACCTCCCTAGACTCTCCACTTTGCTTTTAAAAATTCTTATTAAATATGACAACATAAAATCTTTTAGCCACTTTATATTATTCTACAGTTTCAAGTTTATTCACATTGCTGTGCAGTAGACTTATTTTTATAATAAAGAGACTCCATATTTCTTGGTTATTATTTTTATAGGCTGCCAGGTTCTATTTGGTAACAATTCATTCAAAATGCCTTTCTATCTGTTCTTGCATGTGACTAGTCTGTATTATTTACCTTCAGACTTTTATATCAGCATTTTTTAAACTTTATGCAATATTGTTACTCTTGGAGAGTTTCAATAGAATAGGAATGATTTACACATTGGAGTTTTGAATAAAATTACTCTCGGATCATCTGAACTAGACTCATAATAACACTTTTTAAAAATAATCTTTTTCCTACACTTGACTGTGCAGTTACCTCATTCAAAATTATTTATAGTTTAGTTCATGTTTTCCTAGATTTTTAAAAATTTCTCACCATGTTTTATATTTACATGATCTCTCTCAATATTCACACTCATGTAATACATTCATATTTATTTCATATTGGTCTTCTTTTCCCCGTTTAATATGATCTATGTGTAATCCATGAATGTTGGAAAAAATGATCTATGTGTAATCCATGAATGTTGGAAAAAATTTTTTTCTTCAAGAATTTAATTGTAGGTTACTTAGAGGGGCTCCATATCACAAAGTTCTTCAGTGAATTCGCAATATCTCATTGGCAAGGCCCTTTAGTGTGGAATCCTGCTTCCTGACACTATCCTCAGCCCTCTAGTTTCCAGCCTACTTCTAGCTGGGGATTAAGGGAGTCCACCATTCCCACAGAGCAAGGTATCAAGCTAGCTGTCTGTAGGTTCATTTTTGTTAACTTTCAGATGTCCAAACAATAGTCCTAAAAAAGACTGGTATCCGTGGAGGCCGGCTCAGATTGTCCTGCTACAGGCACATTTACCATGTGGCTTACACTCACAACAATTCCATTTAATTCATGTGGTATGCAATTACATGTTTACTTGTATGTAACTTACATGTAATTACTTGGATAATTTCTGCTTCCTTCCTTGTAGGATATTGAAGTCTGTATCTGGTTTGATATCTTCAGTCTCAGCTCAGTACCTTTGTTTTAATATAACCTCAGCTTTTAGATCTATGTTATTGTCGGGCTGGCGAGATGGCTCAGGGGTTAAGCCTTTGCCTCACAGCAGAAGGACTTAAGTTCAGATCCCAGATCCCATGTAAAAATACCAGGTGCTTACACTTCTGGCTGCAGTAGGTGGAGCCTGGAAAACCCTAAAGCAAAACAAAAAGGAGGTAGAACAATTTAGGATGATTCCTGAAGACATCCTTCGGTTCTCCACAGGCACACGCACTCGGATGTTCTCTCTCTCTCTCTCTTTCCACACGCACGCGCACGCACACACACACACACACACACACACACACACACACACACACACACGAAGAATAAAAAAAGTGATTCTATGATTTCAATCTTGCTTTGAGGAAAAAGATCTGTTTGGAGAATGCACTACCAGGGAAGCAAGCATGCAAGGAAATTGGAATGAAGAGAGAGACAACATTGCATCCAGAAGAGAAATGGAAAATGCCATCTGCTGGTCATATCTCCCATTGGTGAGAGTTTACTCAAATCATCAGGTGCTATCCTCTGTACATTTGTGGATGTGAAGTGGATCACATGGCCTCTCATGCTTCTTGAGGTGTCATAATGCTGTCAACCCGACACTGAGGACACAAGCCTCCAGGCACACCTCTGAAGGGAGTATCTAGATTAAGGTTTAGCTTCTGAGACTTCTGTGAGGGATGCTCTGTGAGGGATGTGATCACATTAATTGAATTGGGAAAGACCTCTCCATAGCAGATAGCCCCATTCCCTGGGTTGGATAAACTGAGCTGAGCAGGAGCATTCAGTTATTGCTCTCTGCTTCTTGATTGTGATGCCTGTGACCAACTGCTTGGAGCTCCTGCCATCTTGATGGATTGTGCCTTGAATTGTGAGCCAGAAATCCCTTTCTCCCTTGCTCATGTCGGGGTACCTTATTGCAGCAGCAAGAAAGATAACTAGGACAGCAAGTTAGGTGGGGCAGGGACATGTAGAAACTATGTCATGTTAGCAATAAGACCAAGAGGAAGTAACCATGCTAGTAGTGGACGTCCTCAGAGGCATAGTGATGTTTGTGGGAGGAGTCCATCTCCATGGCTACCAGAAGAATGCAAGCAATTTCTATACCTGTTCCAGCTAGAGTGCAGAGTTAAGGTGACATAAACTGAATCTGATGAAATTTTGCATGGTACACGAACAGTGTCCACTATCTTTACTCTGTGGTTTCTCTCCCAAAGCTCTGATTTCTTATTTGTGTTCTATTTCATAGTCACACCAATGGTTATTTAGAAGGTAACTCAAATTTAACATGCTGTATTCTTTGAATTTCTTTGATATTGCATAATATAAACGTAATTGAATTTTTAACACATTTTTGGAGATTGAAGAATTTTGTATATTTTTCTTTAGGAAAGATAAATATGGCAGTGTTGCTTTAACAAGCATAAGACTTCCTGTTGGTGTTGTATGTAAATGATGTGGTGATTAGGTGTCGATTTTCGAATAATAAGTTCATTTGCACTGCTTCCACCCATGGCAGGGGAACTGGTATTAGGGTTCTTCTTCCTCTGAGAACAATTATAAAAATTGGCAAAATCAGACTGGAGAGATGGCTCAGGGGTTAAGCCTTTGTCTTTGCAAGCAGAAGGACCTGAGTTTAGAGCCCAGATACCTTGTAAAAAATGCCAGGTGGAAATAGCAGTGGCTTGCACTTCCAGCCCTGGAGGGTGAAGCCTGGGAAAATCCCAGAGCAAAGGAAGAAGGAAGTAGAACACATACAAGATGACTCTCTAAATCACCCTTGGTCCTGCACAGGTACACAGTGTCCTCTGATACACACACACAACACCCACACACACCCACACACACACTCACACAATACAGATACACAAAAGTGGACATAATTTATAAGCCTGAGTTGTGTAAGAATGTGCTTCCTTCCAGACCAAAGGTAACCATAGTTTAGCCTTAAGGTGGGAGAACGTTAGAACGGCAGGGACAACTTAAGGGGAGAGAGAGGACAGGGAGAGAGCCTCTCTGGCAGCACAACAAGAGAAGAGAGTGTTTGCATTTTTGTCTTAAGAATCAGCATCTTCTATGGCCTGTCAGCCATCCAGATGTTTAGGAATCAGCAGAGCACTCAGCTACAGAGAAAGGCTCTGTCATGCCCAGCACAGATCACACACTGTGCACGGAAAACTAAGCAATGACATCGAAGAACAGGGTTAGAAGTGCTGAAGCTACAGAATGGATGGAGAGCAGAGAGTCCCCCAAGTCCCTCAAACCTTTGCCTAAGAAACAGAATTATTGTCTGTTGGGATGGAGGGACACACTTTAGGGTTATGGTAAAATATTTAGGATGGAGAGATAGACTCTTTATGCTTATATCATGAGACCACGGGTCATTTGAAGCTGGATTAAAGTAAATATAGCAAAATAAGGAGAACTTCAGGGAAGTACAGGTCATCAAGCAAGCTAATAAGTGTTACCTGGAGTGTCAGAAGGAAGGGAACATATAAGATATATATGTTATATATTTACAGAAAATACATATGCATTTTAAAAATATTTAATTTCTTTTATGTGCATGTGTATATATATATGTGTGTGTGTGTGTGTGTGAGAGAGAGAGAGAGAGAGAGAGGTCACTGTGTGCCCTATGGAGGACCAAATGACTTCTGGAATCATCCTGGGTTGCTTCTACCTCTTGCAGATATAAGGAAAAATGAGCACCCATAGTTGGTTATAGACATTCAGCTTTATAGATTTAAGAAGCTCAGTGAACTCCATAGAGGAGGGTTCTAAGAGCACCAAGCCATACTGCTATAGTCAAACATGAAGAGCCACATGAAAGAGCCATGTGTTATAGACAAGAACAGCAATACAAATGACAGACTGACTTCATTGGCTATGGTGGGAGCCATCAGAAGACGAAATGGGTTTATTTACTGTATGTTGAAAATGCAATACAAAACTTTTCAGTCAGAGACAAATTCCTTCCAATTTGAGAGAGAAATGAGCCTATTTCCAATAATAATAAAGAGAATTCAGTTAGCATACCTATGCTACAATAACAAAAGTTCTTTGCATGTGTAGCAAGATATGAAAAGCATACAAGAATAAATGAGTAGAAAATATAAAATATTTTATCCCAATGTTTCTAAAACCATAGGACTCTTTAAAATAAAGTTATATATTTACAGAAAATACATATGCATTTTTAAAAATATTTAATTTCTTTTATGTGTATGTGTATATGTATGTGTGCGAGAGAGAGAGAAAGAGAGAGAGGTGACTGTATGCCCTATGGAGGACCAAATGACTTCTGGAATCATCCTGGATTGCTTGTACCTCTTGCTTTGCTCTGGGATTTCCCAGGCTCCACCCACTGGACCAGAAGTGCAGGCACCATTTCTACCTGTTGTTTTTACGTGGGACCTGAGGCATCTCTCCAGCCCGGAAAATACATGTGCAGGTTTAAGAAATGTGGCAACAGGGGGGGTGATATCTAATACCTATCAGGATGGAGCCAAGGGTGGTGCAGGAGCAGCAAAACTAAAAAAAAATCAACAAACCATAATTTGGAAAATCAGAGACTCTATTTACATTAACCACCTGGAACCAAGCCAGCCTAACCTTTCCCCATCCTAAAGCTCAGAGAAAATTTGCGGAAGAGGGGGCGGTAAGATTGTAAGAGCTAAAGTTGAGGAGGAGCAATGATATCCAAGATACTCCATACAAGTTAGAGCTGAAGTAATCATAATAGGACTTTGCATGACCTGCGCAATGACCAACATATCATTGAACCCCCAAAGTCTAGCATGGATCACAGGCTAGGATCCTTAGAGGCAAGGGATTACAATAAAAAAAATCAATAAACTCCCAAATCTTAATTTAATTGTCAAAAAAAAAAAAAAAAAAGAAATGTGGCAACAACATTGAAAACTTCATGAGTATGGGAAAGTTTCTGGGATATTTTTAATGCAGAGCCCAGCATTAATTGTAACACTGAGATGTTTTATTAGAGTATCTATTGTATAGTAACAATCATTAAATAATATAAATTTTTTTGACTTAAATTATTTTTGACTTAAATTTGATCTTAAAAATTGCTATATTGGGGCTGACAAGATGACTCAGTGGGTAGAGTTTCCCCCATGCAAACCTTGAGACCTGAGTTCAATCCTCAGGGACCACATTGTGGAGGGAGAGAAATGACTTCCAGAAATTATTCTTTGACCTTCATATGAGAACTGTGGTACATGTGTAATTGCTCTTTCTTTCCTCTCTCTCTGTCTTTCTCTCTCTCAAATAATTAGAATATTTTTAAAGTTACAATAAAATTGCTATAAAAAGGGAAAAAGGATTATAGAGGATCAAAATGATAAAAATAGAAATGATTAATAAGATGTTAGATCTAAATGAAATCATAGTACATTGGGGATAAAGGAGTTAAACATAGTAAAACACAAAAACTGTCTGATTGGGTTAAAAATAGTCTTGACTCTATTATTTACATAAAGACATAATTAGGAGGTCACAGATCAATCTAAAGCAAAATAGATAAAATATATTAGGCAATAGATAATTATAAGAAAGTTGGAAAGTTTGTATTAATGTTATACTAAGTAGACATCGAGAAAAGGTGTGTTTTCAGAGTTATGTCAGGACTAGTTTGTAGGATGATACAATGATGATAAATATATATGTGACCCATAGAAGAGCTTTTAAGTACATAAGTCAGTTCTGATAAGGAATGAGAAGAGACAAATCACACTTACAGTTGGAATATGTAAAGACCTGTTTATCAGTGACTGATCGAGAACCTTGAGGAAAAAATCAAAATATACAGATCATGTAGGTCAGGAAGATGGGGAGGGACCAGAACTGAGAAGGTCAGTCAGGGACGGTGTAAGGGAGACACCAGACAAGGTTGCCCTTGAAGTGGTGACGTCAGAAGTAGCTGGAAGGGTGAGCAGCAAGAGGAGTGTGGATTGACTTAGAGAGGTAACCCCGAGAGATGCTTCCTTGAGATTATGGGGTCGGGGTGATCCGTTACCATTAAGCAGAAATGGAGGGGAAGCCTGCAGAGTGGGGGGTGCAGGTTACCTGGGAGGGGTCTTAGAAGCAGAATCCTGTGGCTGATGTCCAGAGAGGGTGTGCTTCGGGGAGGGTTGTTTTACAGAACAGAAAGTCTTTGGAGGCATTTTAGCGAAGAGCACACGATGACTTTCTTTTCTGGAGGCGTCTGTGTTGCCGCACAAGGTGGGCTAAGACTGTCAACCATGTGGGAGGGGAGATGTGAAGAGCTGTGGCTTTCTCCCCTTTGGAACACTGAAGGTTGTTTCCGTCTCATTCATCAGGCTTTGGGGAGAACTTTAGTCTGGCTTTGGGTTTAAGACACATTGATCTCATGGAAGGTTATATAAGAGACCATTTGTTTAACAGTTCAGGTCAGAGTCCGCATTTGGATAATCAACAATCTGTTGTTTTCATGGAAGGTACATTCCGCTCTGGACTAAAGAGAGAAAGACACAGGCTGGAGAGACGACTCGGGGGTTGAGCCTCTTTCTCAAAAGCAGAAGGTTTCGAGTTCAGATCCTGGATCCTACCTTAAAACGCCAGGCAGAAATGGTGGCAGCCTGCACTTCGGGTCCTGGAAGGCAGAACCCTGGAAACTCCAGAGCAAAACAAACAGGAGATAGAACAATCCAGGGCGATTCCCTAAGCTACCCTTAGGGCTCCACAGGCATACAAAGTGCCCTGTGAGACACACACACACACACACACACACACACACACACACACACACACACACAGGAGGGGAGAGGAAGAGAGAGAGAGAGGTCAGGGAGAAAGCATCCCCCACATACCCACCAAGAAGGACCGCTGTTGGCTCTTCAGTCCATCCGTACAACGGACAGAAGGAATTGCCAGCGCCTTGTGGTTCTTGTAGGGTCACACTAGGCGGAGCTCTCCTGGCACACATCACGCTCTGGCTTGTCTCCACCACCACAAGCTGTGCATAGCAGCGCATGCTTGTCAGGAGGCAGTGGCGGGAGAACAAGAGGTTCAAGGCCACCCTTTCCTTTCTTTTCCTTTGTTTTGAAAAACCAAACTCTGGTCCTTTCACTTGCAAAGCGCAAAGACTTTTAACCCCTGAGACATCATCGCCCCAGCCCAAGGCCATTCTTTTCTGTATGGCCAATTTAAGGCAAGCCTGGGCTACATGAGACCTTTTTCTCAAAACAAAACAAAATCAAACAATAACAAAAAATTCCAAACTTGTCAAAATTAAACAAAATACTCTCTCTCTCCCCCCATAAAAAAAAAAGAATAAACAAACAAGCAACAGTAGCGACAGTCCCACTGTGAAGTGCTTTTTGCACAGTCCCTTTGGGATCCTGTCTCACGCTGCCTTCTCCTTGCAGACATTCCTGTGACCTGGCTTTCCTCTGTGTGCTCCAGGTAGCACGAGTTCCTGTACTTCCCACATCTCTGATCCACAGATCCCTGTGACCATCCCCTCACTTAAGTTCAGAGGAAACCTTTCCTTCCCTCCCAGCTCAGACCACCACCCGGGGATGTCCTTCCAGATCCCTGTCCACCTCCCAGCCCTTTGTGTCCTCTGCTCCTTGTAGGTCTTCTCATTTGCCCTCAGGAAGTCTCCCCTAACGAGCCAGCACATCCCTGTAAAGACGGAAAAGAAGAGAATGCTTTCTCCTCTATGAATGGTCTGTTCTTGTGTAAACCCGAACACAGGAAGGAGACTTGTGAGCCCACCTCCACTTTGCATCTTAGGAAAAGTAACAAAGAGCTTGCAGGAAATTCTTCTGTGTAACGTTCAACCCTGAGTGATGTGGCATTAAGACAACAATAATGATGGGTTTATGTGTAAATCATTTATAAAATCAAGTAATACCTTATGCCCTTTTGCAGATCTCTAATGTATATGCTATTATTAGGAGTTCTTAAAAATCCTGCTGCAAGGAAATTGATGAGTTTCTCTATTTGGTGACTTTTATTTTTAACTATCAATGATCCCTGAGTCTATTTCACAGGCACTTCTGAGAAGAGCTTCTAGTGCATTCTTACAGGGCTAGAGTGGAAGATGTTGACCCCGGAAGGGGATCTTGCTCTCTGGAACGCCTGTGGTGTTTCGTCTCTCCTTTTCTTGAAGCACTCAAGCTCTTCTGCTCTGGATGTTTACACCCAATGAAGATCCAGGACAAAGCTGGGAATTCCATGCAGAGAGTGAGCTCGTGATGGAGTGAGAATCTCTCTGATGCCCAGCACTGAGCCTTACCAAGTGCTTCACAAATGCAGGTTGAAAGTGGGCAGATGTGCTAAGGGGATGTGGAGGTGGTATGTTGAGGTCACAGTGCTTTAATATGCACACTATGGGCTTCATTGTCACCCTGCGTTATTGCTTGTGAGTCCCACACATCCGTGTTGTGGGATAAAACATCCCATTACTACCCTCCTTGTATAGCAAAGGATTCTGAGGTTCACTAACTTGCCCACAGCTATCCAGCAAGTGAGTTGCAGAAGGCTGGATTTCCCGGTCTCCCTTCTTCCTTCTTTCATGTTATCCATGCCTTCCTGCAACAACTTCTTAATGTCTGTTGATCATATTCATGTCTCCCCCACCCGGAGGAAGCACACCTCTGCATCCTGGCACCATAGTCCTACTGTTCCAGCAAATGAAACTGATTTTGAATGAACTCTGAATCTCTAGCCACACACAACAGGAAAAAAAAATAGAAAGCACAGTCACAAATATGTTCCCCATTTGGGTATAGAAGTTTCCCTGAGTGGAGAACTGAGCTCATTAAGGCAGACTGTCTTGTTCCAGCTCCCTCCTAAGGAGCTCTGTGGTTGCGCAGGCAAATGGAAGGTTCTGAGCTCTACACAAGCAACCTCTATGCCTCTGGTCACATTTCTCAGATGTCTTTATATGCAGAGTGGGTGGAAAGTGAGAGATTTTTCAGTACTTGCTTGGATCTTAGTGATTAAATAGCCTTTCATTAGATAATTAAGATGTTCATCCCTGGGTGCAAATGTTCAAAAGGCTTGGTGTTAAGTGCAGTTTATTTCATGGGAACAGGGCCTTGATCCTTTCTTCTGTCTAGGATCATCCAAAAAAGCCCTTCTTTCGAAAAGGATTTAGTTCACAAACCATTGTGTCATCCTTCTTAATGTAGACCTGAAGTGAGAAGAAGACTAGAGAAAACACTGTGGTGTGTGTGTGTATTTGAAATCGTCCTCTTTCTAATTAAAGAAGAGGAAACCCAGTTTAGCTCCTCTCCCTCTATTCCCCAATGTTTTAACCACTGTTAGTGGCACGTAGCCCGAAGATGAAAGCCACCTTTCCAATGGGAACACTGAGGTGTTTTTCCCCCTTAGATTTTTCTCCGCTTCATGAATAAAGATGCTTCTGACCCACTTTGCACAGTGGCAAGTGGGCTCGACTTGTACTTAGAGCAGGGTGACATTTAGCCGGTGTTAATGCCGCCCAGGAGTGGGTTCATTGCACCTGGGGCTTGAAGCTCGCTGCACCGCGGCAGCTGCTCTGACACTGGGCTTGTGTTTGAGGACATCTCGTTTCTCAATTGTGCTGGAGTGGACAGTTTCCGGCTGACATGCAGCCACTTCAGCTCCAGCCTCGTGCCATAGCACCGATTACGTGGTCTCAAGGAGAGGCAGCTTGGAGCCGTTGACTCTGGGGATGATAGTCAAAGCTGTGTTTGTTCACAGCCGAATGAACAGTTTTACTCTTGCTTCTTCTGGAAGTCCTTGACCACAGTTTTGCTTTCCCCACTCATTCAGTGGTCAGTTCTTATTTACCTCCCGTGTTTCTATGCCATTTTGCTCAGATTTTTTTTTTCTCTCAGCCCTTTTTCTTCAAATAACTGTCACTTGAAGTTGCCTTAAATTCCTGTGTGAAAATCTATTTGTGCCGGTGCTTGGGTTCTTCCTCTTCTCCAGCTCTGTGTATCTAACCCCACCTATCCATTGGGTCTGAGCTACAAGATATCTTGCTCGTGTAACTGCCTGCATATTGCTGAGTTTTTAGATCTGGGGTTTTTGGGGCTTGTCTGGCGTCATCCCAGACTTTTCCCTTCCTGTAATACTGCACGTGGGCAAACTGAAGACTGTGTTGCTACAGCACTAGAAATGCTGTAACGAAGTTGCTCAGCATTCTTTTAAATGCAGAGTTGTGGTTACAAGAAAGAAGGGATAATTGGTATGTGCTAGAAATGCAAAGAGTTCTGGAAACTGGAGTGGTGAGAATGGGAGCTAATTTGTTCCTGCTTATAGTAGGTGGGGGAAGACTGTAGAACCAGCAAACGGGGGTGTGAGTTTCGACATTCACATGCAGAATGAAAGTGAGGTGTGATGTGGCATACAGCAGTAGCTGGGACAGAGGCCACTGCATGAAGCAATGAAGGTGGGAACAAGGATGGAACCCAGATACAATACACTCTCCAACTCAGACACAGGCAGACAGCAAGAAAATTGTCTTACACCCTTCACCTTGGGGAGAAGAAACTTAACTTGTGATTCTTATATTATAGGTCTTATACTCTAAGGTTGAGTTTTTTATTTCTACTGTCAGATTCAAGGGTCTTTATGCCAAAGGGATCAGGGATTTTAAACCTTCATGTGGAAGAAATCATGAATACATATGCTAATTCATTTGAGCTATTTAACAGAAGAGAAAATCATACCTGAACTCAGCAAGCTGAAGTTATGGATGCAAGAGAATTGGGAAGGAAAGGAAGGAGGAAGGAAGGGAGGGAGGAAAGAGAAGAAGCATAGGTGGAGAGAGAGAATATTAAAACACAGGGATGCAAAGACTTTTCATTAACTGGAAAATTATAACTGATAATCTTCTAACAGAAACAGAAGCAAATGTCTCCTAATTAAAATTGGCGTTTACTGAACACCTGTGGTGTTCATCTTGTTTAATATTGGAACACGGGAAGGACTATCTTGGAAGTCAGTAATAAATCCAGATATACCCATTATTATGATTGCTATTTGACATCATACTAGGAGTTTGAGGGAATACACTAATATTCAGCTGAACCACATAAAATTGATGTTTTTTTCAATTATTATTGAGTCTAACACAACAAAGAAGATGTGAAAATTTAAGATGAAGAACTGGAGCTAATATTGCTCCTGGAAAGTATGTTTGTATGCCTGGAATATTTAAGAGTTGTCATAGAGAAATGATTACAGTGTGTTGCTGGGCATAAGATTAATATTCAGAATCAATTGCATACCCATATACAATAATAAACAGTTGGGATATAGCAGACTGTTAGGAAAGTTTAAAATATAAGTAAAGAGATAAAACTGTAGAAATTAGATTAAAATAATAAAACATGACAAAAAGATTTAAGAGAAACCAAAGATACGAAAAAGCATTTTTACAAGGATGGCTATTTACTCCCAAATTTTAAATCATTTCCAACCAAAATCTCAAGGAAGTACTTAAAGAAGTAAGTGTGCTGACCACTAAATTCTAAGGGGAAGGAAATTAGGAAACTTTTTTTTTTATTGCTCTGGGATTTCCCAGACTCCACTTACCCAGGCCAGAAATTCAAACTGCCCCCATTTCTGCCTGAAGTTTTTACATGAAACCTGGGATCCAAACTCAGGTCCTTTTGCTTGCGAGGCAAAGTCTTAAACTCTTAGCCATCTTTCCAGCCCAAATTAAGAAACTTTTGAAGGAAAATTTTTAAAACCAATTTTTGAGAAGTTGCAAGTGATATTTGCATATGGTGAGTCAAATAGAATAATATATGTATATATTATATATGAAGAACTTAGAAACAAAGCTATTATTGATCTTAACTTGTCACATTGATGAATAGTAAATATCAGAATACAGGAGGACTACTTGATTAATCCATCTTTCTAAGAAAATAGGCAAACTATGAAGATAATGGAAAAGATAAAATCACAGTCTTCCAGAATAAAATCATGTGAAAGTATCATTAAAATATGAAAGGAAATATGCAAAACATTATGAATACAATAGTCAAGAATGTCATTGTGACATTGAGTGGGAATATACTTTTAAAACAGAAAATACAACCTACTTTAAAGTTTAAAACTTATGCATGATAGAAGAGAATTATCTAAAGGGTTTCATGCAACATTATTTATATATTTATGAATGAAGGAAAAGACAACTCAGCAGAAAAAAATGGGCAAAAATATGAATGGACAGTTTCCAGAGGAAGAAGTCCAGAAAGAAAACGAAAGAGAAAATCAAAATAGATTTTTAACTGTAGTAGTAATCAAGAAAACATATAGTAGAACCAAAATTAAATGTTACTTGATAGTTATAGGAGTATTAAAAATTATTGGATGGTAATGTCTTTGGTTAACACATAGATGAATTACACATTGTTAGTGGTAATGAACATTGATGCAATTTAGACAAGAATTTTCCAATTCTCAAGAGGACTGAAAAAATATATATCACATGAGCCAGTAATTTAACTTCTTTTCCAAGACTCATTGATAGAAATAACAACAAGTACTTACAAACATCTTCATTTCAACACTATTCATTTACCATCAAAGGAGGAAGATAGAAAGAAAGCTATGGGTTATGCATCCAATGGAATTTTACTTCTATGCATCACTTACATCTACATGGCCAAAGATTTTTGAATGGTAGCTTTTGAACATTAGAGAATTCAAAGCACTTTAAGTATGAATTTTGACATGCCCAAAACTTTTTTATTGTTTGTTTTCACAAGCACATCGAGTAGTTATCCCTGCTACCTTCCTCCCTCTCTTCCATCCTTCTCCTTTCCCTTCATCAATCCATTTTACTCCTTCCCATCCTCTGCCTGGCCACTTGTATGGACTCCAGGGTTTTCTCTGTCTTGTTTACTCTCATGGGGGTTCAAACCTCTGTGTTATACCAAGTTGCCCCCTCCTTGAGCCACCCCACTAATAGGGACATTTCCCTTCACTCATCTAGCCCTAGTCCCTAAGGTTTCTACCGTGTGTTCTTATCTCCCTTGAGTTCCTTGTAGTCTATGGGGGCAAATGAGAGTTTTTGAGTGATACCTGCTAGTTGAGATAACTGCTGAGAACCATGCTTACCAATTGCAAAATTCCAAGGAATTTAGTTCTTTCATGTAAATCACCAGCCAAAGACAGTAGGACTTTAGCAAGACCCCCCCTCCCCCAGATCCCACCCTGCACACTGTGGGGAAAAGCATCTTAACTTAGTAGATTAGGACACAACTGAAGAATGTTGGTAGCTGTGTTAGGAGCCTAGTGGGGAAGCATCTCCCCACCCCAACATTATTAATTGCCTGGGTAAAAGAACAAGGCCAATCTAAGTTCCCAATTTCACCAGGGAGCCTCGAGGAGGCTTTGAATGAGAGGAGAATGGCATCAGCTTCAATTTCAAAAGCTTGGAGCTGGCTCACTGCTCACCATTGCTAAAAGAGGAAGGCAAGTATCCCAAATCAGATTAATTAGCATGGCTCTGGGAGAGCTCGAGGGTAGAGGATGATTTCATTCCTGGCATGACAAAGAAAAAATGGTCTAAAGAAACAAGGCAATTTCTGGAGTAAAAGAACAAGGGAAAAGTCAGGTTCCCCCCCACCCCCCCTTGTGCTGAGGAAGCAGGTACATTCTGCCAGATAGTCCAAACGTTGTTCTCCAAGTCACCCGCATTTCATCACGTTGTCCTGGGAATTGTGATGATTTTTGCTTTTGATTGCTGCTCTTTCCAGAGGCCGCAGAAACCTTCCCACTCTTAGTGAACAGTCCCCCGGGACAGTGGGAACCACAAGGCTTGAAACAGAACACACTGTTCTGGGAAATGATCCTCAACATTTGCGGTTCTCTCCTTGTGTCCTGTGGAGAAAGGGGCAGGATGTTTGGGGGGGTATGCGTTTAAGAGTTTCATGGCTGAAAAGTGTGGCAGGTCTGAGTTGGTACTTAGTGAGCAGAAAAGCACATGCTAGGCTGCAGAAATGGCTCAAGGGTTAAGACTCTGTCTCACAAGCAGAAGGTCCTGAGTTCAGATCCCAGGTCCATATAAAAACACCAGGCAGAAATGGTGGTGGTGGCCTGTACTTCCAGCCCTGGTGGCCAGAGCCTGGGAAATCCCAGAGTGAAGCAAGGAGGAGGTAGAAGTCACCCTTGGTCCTCCACAGGGATGCACAGTGCCTCCCCCCCAACACACACATAAAATAAATAAATAAAATTACAAGTAAAAAAAAGTGCATGCTATCGATGCTTCCAGGCTTATCCGTGTCCATAAAGAGCAACCTGGCTCCACTCTTAATAATAGAGTCCTGTGTGCCACCCTTGGCCCCAGACAATGTGACAGACAACTATAGTCAAACTACATGAGCTGGTATGATGTCTTTCTTCCTAACCTCTCCTTTCCCAGAAGAAGTTATAATCAAGCACTGTCTTTGGGGCCCAAATGAAACCAGCATCAGGATTCTGAGCTGCACGAAGCAGAAGCAGCATCTTGCCTGCAAAGCCATCAGAACCTATATCACTCAATGACATACAGTGGTAGCGACTCACTCCCGAGAGTTTGTGTGAATAGAGTGGCTGCCCCCGGCCACCTCCAGCCAGTTCTTGGCAACGGGGCAGTAGTGACAGAGGTGATCTTAGTGCGTAGGCAATTCTGAGCCACGCAACCTTTGGTGATTCAAGGTTAGTCTAAACCTGGGTAGAAAGGGAGGCTGCAGGCTTCCTAGAGTCGTCAGACTGTGGATACACTGGCCACAGGGGTGGCGTGTAAATGTTGAAATCCCCTTCAACTGGCAATAGAGGGTTTCTAAAGTAGTTAATGTGAGCAAGGAGGATGATGTTATCGGCGAGTCTGTCTAGGATCGCTTGTCTTGTCTTGTGGGAAGTTGTGTCTCAAACACATGCTTTGAGTTATTTTTGCCAGGCAGAAGATCTGAAAGATTCTTTTCCCAAAATCCTCTTCTGCAGAGAACGCCCAGCTAGCCTCTGACTGTCAGTTCACTCTTGGTTCCAGCAGGGGTCGTACTACAGTAGGATCAGGCTAGAAAGATCTTAGAATTGGGTGTGCGTGTGTGCGTGCGTGTGTGTGTGTGTGTGTGTGTGTGTGTGTGTGTGTGTGTGTGTGTGAGTGAGAGAGAGAGAGAGAGAGAGAGAGAGAGAGAGAGAGAGAGAGAGAGAGAGATATCACTGTGTGTCCCTGTGGAGGTCCAAGAGTGACTTCGGGAATTATATTGCATTATGTCTAAGTCCTTGCTTCACTCTGGGATTTCCCAGGCCCCTCCTACCAGGGCTGGAAGTGCAAGCTGCTGCCATTTCCACACGGGACCTGGGGTCCGAACTCAGAACATCAGCTTGTGAGGCAGAGTCTTAACCCCTGAGCCATCTCTGAAGCCCAAGATCTTAGAATTTGATGCAGCTACCCTCCTGGGAATAACCATTTGCTTGCTGAAAGAATGAAGTGTGTCTTTCGGAAACATTTGTATTTCAACCATAGTGGTGGATACATTACCTCATTATGTCACTCTCCTCCACCTCTCTTTTTATTTTATGAAAACCCATTCTACAGATTAAGACACTGTGGTGGGTTATGTGGCCAAATTACTCAACTTGGAGGCTGTACTGCAAAGCAGTGCTGGAAGACAGGGCTGACTGCATTGAATACCCTGTATGGTTGCTCCACTCAGATCTGTCTAGAATCTGACTCGTGATGGACCTCTCCTACCTTTCAGCAGCTGGGGGGGTCAGACAGATTCCACATAGATTCTGAAGAGGGTACAGATAGGTATGGTGTTGTCTGGTGTAGCCATATGGGAGGGGAAGGAAGTGGGTTTGATGAGCCTGGCAAAATGGAGTTGTCATTAGCCAAACTACAGGGTTTCTCTTTAGTTCTTCACTAGCTTAAATAATTGCAGAGCAGAACCAGTGATCTAGGGTGGCAAGATCGAAAGGCTGGGTGAGCCTGAAGGACTAGAGTTGAAAGAGTGATACAGAACAGAGGGAGGGTCTAGAAGAGGTGAAGAAGGGAAATGGGGAGTGAAAGAGAAGAAACACAGGCAAGAGAAAGGGAAAGAAAAAAATAGTAACCATGACTACAACAAACAAAGAAAACAGAAAAGGAAAGAAAGAGAAAAGACACAGTATATCCTATTGTGGGCAGTGACAACTTGCATTACTGATACACATGGAGACGTCATTTCCCTAGGCAACTATAAGGCTTTAATAGTAGAAACATACCCTTGGATGGTTGAATGTAATTTCCAGTGGAAGCTAACCTCCCTCCAGAGAAATGCTAAGTGAGGTCCGCCTTCTGCCCAGGAGGAGCGAGGTACCAAGGCGTTTCTCCTGCAGATTCATCCTTTCCAATCTTGTCCAACTCGGTGCAGAGCAGGTGGGCTCCACACTGATTTGGCAGCTCCGGGATGTGACAGTGCGCGGGCTTGCCTGCATCTCCAGCACCTGTGGGCTGTGACACGAGGCTCCTGCCGAGCTTGCTACATGTCGGCCCTGAGCACCAGGCACATCCAGCTCACTTGATGGGGCTCTGACATGCTGCAGGATGGTCTCCAGCCCAGATCCCTGGCTGAGATCCTGATAGAAACTTCTGTGTGTCTAGAAGCCAGGATTCTACTGCCAGGGAACACCTGCGCTATCCACCCCCTTCTCATTACTGCTGCCTTTCAACCGAATCCAATGCCGAGGGAGGGATGCATACCTGCTGGGCCAAGGCCTGAGCCGTTCTCTTCCCTCTGGGCTGCCGCTGCGGTGGGGAAGCCTGCCATCTCCTTCGGGCAGCCTTATGGCTGAGCGAACACCAAGCAAACCAAAACAGGAAAACGCCGCCCACGCTTTCTCTCCTTCAGGTGTGTAGGAGACAGCAGGAAAGATCTACAGAGGTTTCTTGGGGTGGAGGGAGGAAAGAGGGACTTACAGGGTCCTAATTAGAGTTAGAAATTATTTTGTAAAAATATGGGTGATTACTGAAAGATGGCTAGAGGGTAACTATTGTGACTTGACTTGGTGCAGAGCTCAGGCGGGAAGTGCTGCAGATGTACTCAGTGGAAGGGGGAAGGTGCAAACCAGAGGGCCGGAGAGAAGGCTTCTGATGCAGCCCATGTGACAGCGGATGTGCCTTGGCGCGAGTGCGAGAGCCGAGCAAGCCTGAGTGGCAGGCGCGACCTCTGTGCATGTACTGTGGGGTTCGGATCCTCACTCTAGCCCAGGCTGATCTGGAACTCACCGCGCTTGCTCATGCCAATTCTCCTGCCTCAGCCTCCCAAGTGATGGGATGCAGACTGACTTAGGTGCACTTTTGAAACTTTGTTTCGTTCCCTCAGCTCTGTGGTTGGATGGTATGGAAGGACTGAAGATAGAAGAGGGTTCCACCCCACTCAGAATCCGGCAACACGGCCCTGTGCCTTGAATGTTTGTAATTAGAAGACACTTGATCATATGGAGGAAAAAAGTGCATTTTCTGTTAGTCATCTCATTGCACAACAAGTCATCCTAAAACCTAGCAATGTAAGACCACAAATTCATTACCTTATGGCTCCCGAGGGTCCGGATCAAGAAGTGGTTGAGCTGAAGTAGCCTTGGGCTCTGAGTCCCTCATAAGGCTGTAATGAGGCTTCAAACAGGCGGCACTCAGGTGCTTGTGATCAGAAGTCTCTGCTCCTTAGGTTCCTTGTCATATGTTTTTCTCCATTGACTGGGTGAAGTTCCTCTTATAACAGAGGAAAGAAGGGAGGAAGGCAGAAGAGAGAAAGATGAGAGAGAGAGAGAGAGCATTATAGAAACTTCAGTGTTTTAGAACTTCATTTGCATAAGCCACCATGTCCGTGGTCACTTAGCCCAATTCAGGTGCACAGTGGCGGTATGAAGGTGTGACCCAGGGGGTGGTGTCTGCAGGGGCCTTTAAGAGCCTGGCTACTACCCAGAGCTGATCCTCGCTGCATAAATTTATAGGGCAGTTGGCAGATGAACAGCTGCATACTGGGTGATAAGATGCAACCCCCTCTGCCAGAGAGAGAGATTTGTGTGTAAGTAGTCTGGTCTTCTAAGAACACCTCAATTCCAAAAGCTCGTGTGAACCTGCACAATATCCTATCTGCCTTCTTTTGCCAGATCCTTCCAAACCCTGTCTCTTTGTGGCCAGTTTCTTCTGGAAAATGAAACCCTAAATATTCTCTCTACCCCATAAAGCTCTCTCTCTTTCTTTCTCTCTCTCTGCTATTTTTCTTCTAGCTAGTTTTTGACATTTGCTAAACCTCAGGAGACTTTGTGACAATTTCAGTTTTCTTCAAAGTACTCTACCAAGTTATTTCTTTCCTCTCAGTACTATTCTCTTTCAGTGCTTTTTCAAAAGTTCTTGGAGGTTGAGGAAACTCAGGGCCCATGACCAACAGATTACCAACAACTGAAATACTGTGCTCTCTTCTTAAGGGGCCAGGAAGCTCTGCTAGACTGTGAGGCAGTTGTATCAACAGTCAGTCCTTCAAGAGTTGTATCAACAGTCAGCCTCAGTAACTAGGACGTGAGTCTCATTCAGAACAATCCCCATTTTTAATTAAAAGGGTTTATGGACCTTATTGTGCTGTGGAGGGATAGATGGGAAAGGAGGAGAGTTAGGAATGAGTGATTTATCCAAAGGCTTCTGCTGCATTTACTCTGCATGTTGTTAATAAAGTCATGGCCGAGCATCATAAGGGAAGAACGGATCTTATTTTGACTTATGATTCTTCATCAAGTTCCTTGTCCAGCCCAAGGGCCAAGGGAGGCTGACAACACCAAATCTGCAGGACTGCTGAGATGGACAATCCTCGTTTGCTAGACCAGTATGTCTGACTAAGTATACAGAAGGGTGCCTGACTTTTTTAACCAACTTCCTCCATCTTATTCACCTGCCCAAGGTCTATTTCTTCACAGCATGGATGGGCCCTTCCCCATCCACTAGACAATCTCCTGCAGGCTTGCTGAGTGCCTAACTCAAGAACTAATTCTTTACAAATATGCCCAGAGGTCAAACCCTCAACTGTCCAGTTGACACCTGAATCCAACAAAGACAATTTGATTTCAAGGACAATGTCTTAGTATATTTAGGATTCCTACAAAGAACATCACAAAGAAGGTGACTTGACGCAAGCTTGGGAGTGCAAGGCTGCAGGGGAGTAGTTGATAAGGATTTTCTTGCCATATCACCCCAAGGAAAAAGGAGAGGGACAAGAGCAGTGATATGGTGACACTTTTAGAAGTGCCACCACCCAACATGTCACTTTGGGGATTAAATTTCCAAGCCATGAGCTTTAGAGGATAGTCAAACCATAGCACGTCCTAATAGTATGCAGAAAATTAAGAGCAACAGTTTGGAGGTGGGGAGGGAGGAAGACCAATGAAATACATTGTCCTTTTCCAAACCAGCAGCAAGATAGCTTAGTTATAGTCAATGGATAGTGGATAATGGATGCTGCTGGTAATTGCTTGGAGCCACAGGCTGGGAGAAGTATTTAGAGGCATTGGTTGCACAAGTTTGGGTGCATTGTGTACTGCTCTAATTATACCACTCAGTATAGCTCTTACCATGCCAGAGATCAAGAAGCGAACATTACTCCATCTCATGCAGAGATGCAGCATTTGGGATGTTCTGAACGAGACTCACGTCCTAGTTACTGAGGCTGATGTGGTCACGGCAGTGGATGTGCCACACGACGGAGTGTCCTGTGGAGTTGGGGAAACAAGAGAAAAATCTGTCAGGGTAGATTCAGAGAGCTGTCGCCAGCTGAATAATTCAGAAATGTGGTGTAAGATTAGCTCAAGTTCCATGACTGCTCTTGAGTCTCGCTTGGGGGACCACTCATGGCCAGTCCAATGGTAGTCAAGTCGACGATTTCGTGCTTGTTTTTCTAATCCTGCCCAGGAGTTGGAAACTACCGCTCCAAGCCCCTCAGAGATCCCCACAGCGCAGTCCTGTAACTCAGACCTGCAGCCTCTGCCTTGCCTTTTGAACCTGGAGCGGTTCCCTCAACCTAGCTTCAGAGCTCCTGGGTCCCTTGGAATCAGTAGCTCCTTCTATTTTTCCCTTGACTGCCTCCTTGGAATTGCCTCATCGGATCCTCTCAAGATTGGTTTTTCATTTCTTGAAGGCATTTGTGTGCTAATGAAAAAAATTCTATAAGCGAAGACGGCTTTATTTTCTCTGTTTTGTCTTAACAGATGATTGCTTATCTTGTCTGAGCTTGAACAGAGGAAAGCATCAACAAGGCTCTGTTGGGGGAAAAAAAGTTGTCCTTTTGTTGGTGGCAAGAGCCACCCTGCAAGAAGCAATTAGCCTAGCTGCAGCTGTTATTTGGATCACAGCAGTAGTAGCAACATCTCTTCTCCCAACTCTGGTTTCCTTTCCCTGCCCTTTCGGCAGCCCTCCATGAGCGGCTGTGATTTATTTATACATGTTGAAACAGATGTCAAAGATGCTGTGGGAGTTACCCCCTCCCATCACCCTGTGCAGAACCCTGTCAGAAGGTGGAGTCCTTGGGCCAGAAGGATGGCTCAGGGGTTAAGCCTCTGCTTTGTAAACAAAAGGTTCTGAATTCAGATCCCAGATTCCACCTAAAAATACCAGGTGGAAATGACAGTGGCCTGTACTTCTGGTCCTGGAAGGCGGAGCCTGGGAAACTCCAGAGAAAGCAAATAGGAAATAGAAGCAATCCAGGGTGAGACAAGAAGTCATCTTTGGGACTGTACAAGGACACACAGTACCCTCTGACACAGACACAGACACAGACATACAGACACAGACCCACACAGACACACACACACACACACACACACACACACACACACAGAGAGAGAGAGAGAGAGAGAGAGAGAGAGAGAGAGAGAGAGATGCAAAAAAAATAAAGAAGGTAGAGTCTAGGGATCCCACCTGCTGCTCTGAGGTGTGCCTTCTTATTTGAGGGGTGCCATCACATCTGCTGGCCATCGTGTTTGGCAGTATCTCTTTTGACTGGCATCACTATCCCGTGCCTTCTTTAGCTACTTTCTCCTCTTCAGCAGCCATACAGAGATATCAGTAGGCGACGTGCAGTTTTCTCTGCCTGTGGCAAATCATCCCGCACCCCAGGGGAAGGAGAGAATGACAACTTCAAGCAACAGCTCCAGATGATCTCTAGTGGTGACTGTGCTCTGTGAAAGAACTTTCTGGAGAATGGGGAGAGGGCTCATGGGTTAGTGCCCTTGTCTTGCACAGTTCAGATCCCTAGATCCCATGTTCAAATATCTGGTGTAAATGGTGAAAGACTACAATTCTGGCCCTGGAAGGAAGAGCCTGGGAATTCCCCAGAGCAAAGCAAAGCAATAAGGAGGTAGAGCGAGTCAGGATGGCTTCTGATGTTATCCTGGGGCTTCCATAGGCAGGCAGACCAGCAGGCAGGCGAGGCGCGCATGCGCACACATGCACACACATTATTTTATACATGTTGAAATGGACACTAAATAAACAAATAAGTTCCTGGGACTCATGGGACACTTCTGCTGTGATGTCTGCCTGCTACCAGTCCCCAGGAATGGTGACTCTAAATGTGTCTGGTGCACTTGTAGATAGACACACATTGAATTGTTATTTTCTTTCAAAAATATTTTTATTCAAATAAACAGGTCCCAAAGACTTGGCATATCTTCAGGAGAAGAGATAATCTCTAATTGTTTGCTTTATCGAGAACCCCCGAACTCTGTGCCTAGCAGAAAGTTTCTGTCCATTGAATAGTTTTGGAAGAATCCAAGAACTCTGAATAACTTGGAAGTATGTCTTTTCCACTTTTTCGTGACTTTGGTTTGACCTTAGTCCCTGGAGGACATAATCTTGAGCCATTCATGTCTCTTGTGGAAGTGGGAGGTTCCATTTGTGGTGCCCTTGTGAAAATAATGTTGACAGAGCCCATCAGAAAGGGAGTTAATGAGCTTAGAGCCTGCCTGGGAAGTGACAGCTCAGATGAGAAAGGCCTGAGCAACTGCTGGGGTTAGTGAGAAGTTAGGGGACATTTGATTTTACAGCTCCATTAAGGATAGGGAGCTCACGTTAAGAGAGGGAGGGTTCTCTGAAAACCACATCACATCAGAAGACCCGAATCTGCTTAGCCGTAGACCTCTTAGCTGATGTCTGCCACTCACATGGAAGGGTTAAGTGTATCTGCTCTCAGGTGAGGAGGGAAGAATCTAATGAGATAATGTCATATTGGTGTGTGTTCCCTGGTTGTCACCTTGGCTTAGAGACTGAACCATTTTCATGTAGCATGACACTAGGAATGTCTAAGTGTTAGAAAGAAATGTAATTTATTCTCTCAACCCCATGGCTTTGAGGCTTCCATATGAATCATACAATGGTTCTCATAATCATTTAGGTGTCAAACAATCCAACTGGAAAGTTAGGAGAGCACCTGCCATGGTTTGAAATGTGTCCCCTGTAGCACCCCATGTAAGATCAGCTCCAGTTTCCATAGAAAACTCGACTTGCCTTTTCTGGGAGGCACTGCAGTTACAATCATGCATATTTCTCAGACCTGATGGTTTACAATCATACTGGATGACATACTGTCTGTGAGATATTTGCCATGGGTCATTGCCTGCTCTTCTGTCAGGGATGGATAATGCTAATTTCTAGTTATTTTGAAGTTTTAATGAGATTCTCTATGGAACAGACCTGGGACATAGTGTGATCAATCCAATGATGGTATGGATGCTGCTGCTGCTGCTGCTGATGGTGAGGATGGTGATGGTGAGGATGGGCGACTTGTGGTGATGTTGGTGAAATGCTGGTAACAATGATAATAAAGATGATGATGTTCCAAAAATTTTGGAATTGTGAATAACACCCAAAGGCTATCAGTTTATTTTTCTATGATGTCACTCTGTCTTCAACCTTGTGAAGGTTATTTTTCCTTCAATGTTCATTTATTATGTGAAACAACTGACTCCTAGAAGTTGAGATCATCCATAACATAGAACGGGAAGGATAAGTCTCAACTCTGGCATCTCGAACTCAGGTTTCCAGTTTAGGCTTCTTATTTATATATTATGTTAATTATATAAGCTCAGATAATAATATCCACTAAAGTATAATTGGTTAATAATCATTGGATACATTATGCTTCCTACTAAACCCAATGATATAAGAGCAAAATAGTCTCTACTTTTAGGAAGCTCCCAGCCACTACTCTAAGCTCCACAGGTATGAGAACGATGAATTTCTGAGTTGTTCAGGAGAGGCTGGGTCATGGTTGAAGATGATGGGTAGTGAGATCTGGAAGGGGCTGAGTACCAGGTTCTAGGTCATTTCTTTCATGGACATTCTCTGGGTCTCTGTACTCAGTGTGGGCCACACATCTGGAATATTTGACCAGCATTAATCAGGGAAGATCAAGGCATGGCTGAACACTCAGATAAACACCTGAACGACTTTAGAGAGGAAAGTTTATTTAGCTCATGATTTCAGAGAAATGGTGGGGAAGGCGCGGTGCTGGACATATGTCCAGCAGCAATGTCCCTGGTCATGTGAACGTGAAGTGGGTTGTTCACGTGGTGTAAATCAGGAAAGAGAATGAACCATCTGGAATCAGAGAGGATGTCATCTTAATAACCTTAAGAGGCTTGTGCTTAGTGGTTTACTTCAGTCAGTCAAGCCTAAACATTTTGAAACCTTCGAAATGAGGTCACAAGCTGGGTACTAAGCATTTGAAACACAAACCAGTGGGAGAAACGTTGGTCAGAAGAGGTCACGAGCAGCTCAACATAGAGAAAAGAGATTTCTGCCAACGCAGTTCTTTCTATCCTTGTGCCCCCTGTATTGTCCACACCTGGTCTGAGAATCTGAGCAGTTAAGTCAGTTAATACAAAGCTAAGGAATCTGCTGAGAAAGGGAACTGTGGGCACAATATCCTTCTCCAAGAGCTTCATGTTGCACACACGGGCTGTGACTTTTCTGATCCTCCATGAACCCACACACACAGAAACTCACATGCATACACATATTGCAGATCCCTTCTGAATGGGCAGCCGTTGCTAGCATCACTGAGTTCCTTGTTCCATACCTCCTCTGTTCTTGGCATTCTCCATGATACGGCTGTTTGTGATCTTGACCCTCACAGTTGTCTCTGCTGCAGATTCATTGTGATTGCTCTTTCTACCCCTCAGTGGCTGTTCATCCCCTCCATCATCAGAGAGCCCTGTGGGGAGTCCACCTGTCTCAGGTACTGAAGCCACTTAAGTCCTGACTGTGGAGTCAGGGGCTGTACCAATCCATCTCCTGGTGGTTTTCAGCTCATTTGCTATTTCTTGCCAGCTAGATGGTCCCAGCATGGTCGTGACTGCACTCTCTTTTCCCTTGCTTATTAAGATGCTTCACAAGGCTGTACAGAAGTTGGCGGTGTATTTTAGCCTAAAGAAATGTGCTGAGTGGATCTATAATTCTGCTCCAGATGAAATTTCAGACCCATTCCTCTTTTTGACTCTTGGTGATGTTGGAACCCTGCTCCATACTATTAAGCTGCCTTTACCCATGAAAAATTACTTTCTGTGTATACTAAGGGTGGGCTTCACAGAAATGAGATCTTAGGTGGGCGAAAGGGCAATTCGCCATAGGACTGGGCAAGGAAACAGCTCCAGGTTTGAATTTCAGGCCAATTACTTAGTAGCCTCGTGAACTTGTTCAAATTAGTTTGCCTGTTTGAAACTTACTTACTGGCTCACTCCAAAATACGTCAACCTAATCTCTCCCCATCCTAAGGCTCTGGGAACCTCATGGAAGAGGGGGCGGTGAGATTTTAAGAATATAAAGATAGGAAGGTTCACTGTTGGATAAGACATTCCATTCAAGACAGGACCGCTACATGCACAAATTCACTGCAATGAGACGTGTCCTCACCAGACAGACATACTGCCATGTCCCCCAAAGACTATATAGGAACTCAAGAGAGAGAACATACAATGGAAACCTTGGTGATCAAAGCAGACTGAGTGAAGGGAAATGCCCTTATCAGTGGGATGGCCCAATGTGCCACAGAGGCCTGAACTCTCATAAGAGTAAACAAGCCAGAGAAATCCTGGGGTCTATAGAAGCAGACAGGCATGAGGGTGGGAGAGAGTGGGATGAACTGATGAAGGGATGGGAGGGAGAGGGGATGGAGGGAAGTAGGGGCAAGTACTCAATATGCTCATAAAACTAAAACAAAGAATAAAAAAATGTTTTAAACCAAGGTGTCAACTTTCTGATGGAGAATTACATGCAACAATGTATGAAATGTACTTTGCTCATGGTAAATATTGGATACAAGCCTCCCCTTTCTTTCCTAACCCATAAAATAATACTCTTGCGTGCACTGATAGCAATGTCAAACGGGATGATGTCATGTACCTGATGGCATCGTTTGTAAAACCTCAGGAGGATAATGAACAGAGACTCCGTTTAGACCACTTGAACATCAGCTGCACTGACAGAAAGCTGGCAGCATACAAAGTAGTGTACCCACCTCTGTTCGGATAAGATCTTGCCAGCTGTTTCTGGGGTAAGCACAGAGTCTTACAACGGTTCACGGACAGTGCTGAGCGGTGACTCCAACACACTGGAGATGCCTAATGAGTGCCAATTCCTTTTCCTTTTATTCAGAGCTGTCAGGAAATGGGCCACCTAGGTATACAGGTGTAAACTAATCCCCAGTCAGGCTTTGCTGTTGTCTGGGAGGAAGGCTGTGCGGTGCAGCTGCGGTGTGAGGCCAGCGCCAGCAGATGTCTCTCTGAGACAGGCATCCCCTGCCCAGCACGCAGTCTCTCACTTAGATGGCCCTGTACATTCAGGAAGCAGCAAGTCAGGCCCTGGCATCTGGGCACATTGTCTGCCCAGAAGATGTTTACAGAAGCTGAGCCGGACTTGAGAGCAATAAGTTCTGCAGTGTGAGTTATATTAAAGGACAATGAATAAAGGAAGAAGAGAGAAAAAATTGTTTTTCAGAAAAAGAGAAAATTCCTATCTCAAGCACAGAGTAGATGACTGTAAGGGAGCACTGTGGATCACAGAAGAGGACACTTATTGGACTCTAGGAGCTTGGAAAATGTTGAAAATAAACTATTATAAACAAGCTCTCTTCACTTCCTGCCACCTATGTTGTTAGTAATATTTTAGTGTCACTGGGAAACCATGATAACGTGTTTCAGTGCCTTTTCCTGGCTGTTTGAAAAGAAATAATTACAGTGGGGCCTGGATTCTCCATTTCTCTAAACAAGGAAGTCCCTCATGTGGGTTTAAAATTTGTAGAAGCCAGGGACTGAGGAGATGGGTCAGGGATTAAAGCCTTTGCTTCGTAAGTGAAAAGACCTGAGTTTGGATCCCTAGATCCCAAGTAAAAATGCCAGGAGGAGGTGGTGGCAGCCTGTAATTCCAGCCCTGGAAGGTGAAGCCCAGGAGACTTCAGAGGAAAGTAAATGAGTTAGAGCAATATAGGATGATTCCATAGGCACATACCACTCAAGTGCCCTTTTGTACACATGCACACACACACACACACACACACACACACACACACACACACACTCATTACCACACTGTCATGGTTTGAAATGTGTCCCCCACAGTCTCATGTGTTTGGGAAGGTCATGGCACCTTTGAGTGGGGGAGCCTTGCTGGAGGAAGGCGGTCACAGGGGTGGGCCTTGAGGTGGATTAGTCGTACCCTATCTCCTGGAGAAGACTGCTTTAACAGCAGAGTCCTCACAGACGGGTGTGACATAGCCTGTCTCCAACTTCTGATGTCTTTTCTGTCATGAAAGGACTGTTTCTCCCCTGAATAAATGTTCCTTTTTCCTTTAAGTTGCTTGATTTTGGGTGGTCTCTCACACAATAGATAAGAGTACCTAGTATACACACATACACAAGAATTTGGAGAAACTTCAGAGAGTTTGTAAGATTAATGTGAATCTTAGTTTTTCGTGTTTGTAGACATGTCCCTTGGGGATTTCTGTCCATGCCCAACCTAGCTTTTCTAGTGGAAGGCAGACATAGCAGCTAGAAGTTGTAAGTGTTGTAATTGGGGCATTCATCCATCAAAGCGACTGTGAGATGTTGTAGAGGTGGTGACCTAGAACTGTATCTGTGAAGACAAACATGGAGATTCTGGCTTCAGAGTCAGCAGATCCAGTCAGAACTGGCTCTGAGGATGTACTGGCTGTGAGTCTGGTCCTTCCATTCGCTGACTCTTGGTGAGTCTGTGCCATGAGCTCAGAGCTGTGCATGACTGAGGGAGACATACAGGGAGATGGGACAGACTACCCAATGCTTAAGGAACTACCATTTCCTTAGCTTTTTGAAGTAATTAGTAAATGGGTTGGCAGGCAGTTAAAAACCCACTAAGGAGATCTTGACTTGTGCTAAACTAATTACAAGAATTGTCCTAGGAGGGGGTACAGGCGACCTGAAAAATATGGAAGAGCCTGAAAGCAAAGAAGAGCAAGGGTTGAAAGAGCTCGGCTCTGAAGACTGGATTTGTAGATGGAAAATAAGGTGAAAGGTTACTGATAGAGGAAGAGCGTGAAAAGTGGCAGACAGAAGCATTGTGTAGGCAAGTAGTGATGTAGCAGTCCTGCTAAAGCCACCAGGGAAGAATCTTCTGGCCAACCTTACAATGGGAGCAGGAAAACTAGCTTTGGATGCCTGAACAAAAGTCTTGAAATTACGTTTTCATGCAGCATGATACTACTATGGACACCTATGTGCTATAAACTTGTGCTGTGATTCTCCCATCATGTCCCCACCAACATGTGGTCAATATAAAACTTGGAATTCCTGATGCAGTTTTCTTTCACTATCTTTGACCTATATCAACAACTAAGAAAAGCCCACCCCACATGACTGCAGAGCCTTTCCCCCCCCCTTTCATTTATTAAAAGTAAGGAATAGAGGGGCTGGAGAGGTGGCTCAGGGGTTAAGCCTCTGCCTTGCAAGCGGAAGGTCCTGAGTTCGGATCCCAGATCCCACGTATAGACGCCAGGCGGAAGCGGGGGCGGCCTGCACTTCTGGTCCTGGTAGGGCGGAGCCTGTGAATCCCGGGGCTGAAGGAGGTGGAGGCAGCCATGGTGGTTCCCGATTCGTCCGTGGTTCTACACACACATACACGCACATACACACACACAGACACACACGCGCGCACACATACACACACACATGTGCACAGTTGAATAAACAATAATAATAATAATAAAAAAAAAGTCTAAAAAAAAAAAGTAAGGAATAGAGGTTGGAGAGAAGGGTCAGGGGTTAAGACTCTGTCTCACAAGCAAAAGGACCTGAGTTTGGATCCCAGCTCCCATATAAAAGTGTCAGGTGGAAACTTCATGTCCTGTACTTATGACCCTGGTGGGCAGAGTCTGGGAAATCCCAGAATGAGGCAAAAAAGAGGTAGAAGCAATCCAGAATGATTTCTGAAGTCACCTTTGGGCCTCCACAGGAACACACAGTGCACACACACACACACACACACACACACACACGCACGCATGCAAAAATGATAATTAAAATTTTTAAAGAATAAAATTAAGGAATAAAGCAGCAATTCTTATTTTTGAACGCTGAGATTAAAAGATCAGTAGCTACATGCAACAGCACCTTGAATACGTTCTTTCAGAAGCAAAGGTTGCTGAAGTTCAAAAAAGACAACATTCGAAAGATTAGGATCACTCCAGAGAATGCTGGTAACTGGAGGACTAAGACCAGTTGAGTGCATGGAGTGGGGCAAAGAGAAGGATAGGTCATGGACTTCCTTTAGAAAGGATTTCCCACTTAGATTCTTAGGATCATTATTAAGCTCCAAAAAGGTAGAAACCTCGGAATAGTCAGACGACTATTTAGAGCTGAAATTTTGCAATACTAAGAGAGACGATGGGAATAATTTGAAACAGGGTGACATTTATTTTACTTTTTAGACATTTTTTAAAATTTATTTTTCTGCTTTTACAAGGATATTGAGTATTCATCCCAGATCCCCTTCCTCCCTCCACCCTTCCATTCCCTCCCTTCCCTTCATCATTCTCTCCCACTCCCTCCCACCCTTCTGCCTGCGTGCTTCTATGGACCCCAGGGTTGACTCTGACCTGTGTACTCCTGTCGGGGCTCAGCAGGATGACATTTAAATCATGGGCAGTGTACATATGGACATCTGACCATCATCTGAGAAGATGAACATGTGCACTTAGGGCTTAAAGCACTACATGCCTGAATCATGGTCAAGAAAGACAAAAGACAGAAATTAGACTATAGGTTAAGGACTTGGTCTTGAAGTACAAACCTAGAGAAGACAAACTTGTTGTTGGCCTTAAGAATCTGAAGAGAGAGCACCTTCCTTTCAAGATGGGACGATAATTTCCTGTCATTCTTTCCTTGGTGTTCTGAACATTTGTCATCAGGGAAGAAGATACAAAGGCCATATACTAGTCTTCTTAGCTCAGCAAACATTTTGCCCCTGCCATTGTAAAGCACCTAGTAGACTCTGAAGGTTTAGACATTATCTAGCTTACTTGCATGTATAAGTATGGAAACTGCCTGTATATCCAAAACGCCAAAGCCACACATTTAATGAGGGCCAATAACTCTCCAGACAGTTCCAGGCCTTCAGACTTTTCCCCTTTGCAATAAAACAGTGCCACTAACACTAGCATCAGGTAGACCTGGGTCCCAATCATGCCATGGCTACCACCTGGAGAAGGCTAGCTAATATCTCTGAGACTCCATTTTTCACATGCAAAATGTAAGCATTGAGATTATCAACTACATTTGTCCTTAAATGACTTGCATGAGGAGCCATTATTAGGATGCTGAGCATGTTACACAGGAGTAGTGTCCAACAAGTTCATTTATTAAAATGTGTTAAATTAAGAAAAAGTTACAGTAATCCTCCTTCATCCACAGGAAACATACTCTGAGATTTTTAATGGATGCCTGAAACCACAGATAGTTATGGCTTCTAAATTTTCTTCATTTTTCCCATACATACATAGTCGGGCAAAGTTTAGTTTATAAATTAGTCACAATTACCCCACAGGCTCATGTGAGTGAAGCTGTACTTGTTTGGGAAGGTCATGGTACCTTTAAGAGGTAGACACTTGCTGGAGGAAGGCAGTCACAGGGAGTGGGCCTTGAAGGGGACTAGTCCCACCCTACTTTCAGGAGAGGTCTGCTCTTGCAGTTGGCAATTTTACAGCTCTCAGTCTCCTAAGCCTCCTCCAGCTTTGACCAGCCAGTCATGCCATTTCCACCATAAAGGACTATATCTCCTCTCTGGAGCCATAATCTGAACAAATCTCCCTTTCTCCCTTTAAGTTACTTGAGTTGGAGTCTGTCTCACAGCAAAAGATAAGAGTAACTGGTAAACCCCCCTCCCCTTTCAACCCTTGTATCTCTTCATCTCCTTTGCCAGACTCCCTCCTGTTTTTAAAATCTTTTCATTTGTACAGCCTACTGTGATTCATCTAGTCTGTGATGACTTATGCCTGATTTGATTCATGCTCTAGCAGGCATCCTAGATCAGTGAGGAAAGCATCCTACTTTGCTTCCCCATCAGCATTAATCCTCATCAATCTCCCAGAGAGGTGTGGAGCTTCTTGAGATCTTTCTGATGTTATGGTGAGGTGCTGGTAAGACAGTTCCCATGCGATTCTTGTATAAATGCACATGTTTGCCATGAAATCTTGAATGTCACAACTATGTTATGTCCAGGAGATAAAGCATGGCCAGTGTCTTCACACTTTAGGCTCTTACAATCTTGCAGCTCTCTCTTCCTTGATGTTCCCTGGGCCTTGGCATGGGGTCAACGAGGCTTATATGTCCTGCTTAAGACTGTCTGCATTCCCTTATTTTCTGTATTTTAGCAAATTGTTCTTTTCAGTAACCAATACCTTCTGTTGTAGAAGAATCCCTCTAGGTTAAATGCTGAGTGCTTTTCTAATCTGTGGGTATAATAACAGGTATTTACAGAGCAGTTAGGTGCACTGTCTTCCTACTTAAAGATTCATAGTCTGTTCTTCCCTTGTGACCTTTTTTATTTCCTGTTATAGGTTCTTATTCTTGTTGAGAGTAACAGGAATATGTTCTGTTTTGACAAATGCACCTTAAGTCCAATCAGAAAGCTATTGGTTTTCTCTCTGATACTATGCCACTGTTACACTAGTGGTCATCTGTTCCATGGTGATTTTTATTGCAACTTGCAGACCTGATGATGCGACGTGCAGGCTGATGAGACCTTTGATTATTTTTCTCCCCCAGTAGCTTCTACAGTATGAATAGGACTTCTTAGATTTTAGAACCAGACCTGTGAAAGTCACTTGGCTGCTGGACCTCTTCTGTCCTGTGGCATTTGGCTAGCACCCCTGAAATGTTGTTCCAGTCAGAGAGCTAAGTTTGCTGGTGGTGAAGCTACACACTACTATCAGATTTGTGTGTCAAAATTCTCCATGGAGGACCTGTCACATCTCCTCCAATCTGTGCCCTTACAATATGCATTTTTCTATACTCTCAATCCCACGAAGTCTCCATATTTACACTTGTCCAACTTCTATCCTATTTTCCAAATTTCAGGTGAAGGATTAAGGATCAAGAAGTCACAGTAATGAGGATTCTCTCTTGACTGCATCTAGATTATGGTCAATCTAGGTCTTCAAAGAAGTGAGCCCAGTCAGTGTTTCTGTCATAACTGTTTTCTTAGTTCTTTTCATGTTGCTGTTGCAGAAGCCTCAGGAACAAGTACTTTATTATTTACTTGTTTATTTATTATTCGTGTGTGTGTGTGTGTGTGTGTGTGTGTGTGTGAGGGCACTGTGTATCCCTGTAGAGGACCAAAGGTGACTTCAGAAGTCATCCTAGATTGCTTCTACCTCCTTTTTTTAATTTGCTATGTTATTTCCCATGCTTCGCCTGCCAAGGCAGGAAGTGCAGGCCTCTGCCATTCCCACCTGTTTTTTTTTTAATGTGGGACCTTGGATTAGAACTCAGGTCCTTCTGCTTTAGAGTCAAAGTCTTAACTCCTGAATCATCTCTCCAGCCACAGGATAAGTACTTTAAAAAAAATCAGAGATTTATCTCCTTTGGTTCCAGAGTCTGGGAAGATCCAGACCATGGCATGAATATATAATATGAAGATCTTCCTTTGGCATCATAACATGGAAAAAAATAAAGAGAGCTCAAGAGACATTTGTTTTTTTTATTATAAAACTATTCCCTTGCCAACTAATCCACTCACCTTAAAACAGGTTCACTGTATTCATGAGGAGGAGTCTACATGATCCAGTCAGTACTTACAGGTCCCACCTTCCAATGTGTCAATTAAATTTCAGCATGAGTTTTGGAAGGGACATGCAAACAACAGCTAACGCTAAGGCTAAAAAGGCATCCATGACATTCAAAGCCTTCCACACATTCTTAGATTTGGAATAGAAATTAAAATCGTTGGCTGCAGTCAATGGTTTTCAGAATCCACCTTGTTGATAATTGTTCAGAACATTTAGCTGAATAGGAAATCCTAAGTAAAAGGAACTTTCTTGTAGATATTTATGACATGATGTGAAATTTCTTCTGAAGTTAACAAACGATTGTCTGAGACTTTGGAGGAGAATCTAACAAAGGAGAGTCAGCAACTCTCTCTGATGCAAGAGGAAGAGGTAGACATTTGTTGCATGCTTAATAGCAGCCCAGCTCAAAATTAGGTATATTACATTGATTTGTCAATAATTCTTAAGACTTTGTGGGTTAGAGGATAATGTCTCAATTTTATAGCCTATCACACCACTTCCCCATTACAGGGTAGAACTAAACTAAGCCTATGGTCCTTCCAATAAATCAAATTGTCTCATATTTATTTATGCACAGAGGCAATGAAATCATAAAATATTTTTTTTGTAGGTGCCGTGTCTTGGAGTTAAAAAAATGACACCCAAAAGTAACACACTTCAAGTCCTGGTTTCTTTTTATCATTCACAAACATTTCTCAATGACAGCCTGTGACACCTGTCATCCTCCTACCTTGAAGAGAGATAAGATGGAAATTTCTATGAAAGGTTCACAGATTTATAGCCTGTGACCAAAGAAACAATCAGGGAAAAAGTTCAAGCTTTAGCCCTCAAGGTTCTTTTAATTCTTCCTACAGAAAAATCCCCCACCGTTCCTCGCACTCCTTTGCAGACACACTCACTTGCTTTCAACAGCTCTGAGAGCTTACACATGGTTTCCTGTGTCCTTCAGTCCATGTTTTCTGTCTTCCATGAACTGATTCTGTGAGAGGTACTGAGGATGCAGGAAGATGTTACATGTTAAATAGCAAGAATAGAAATATAATGGAGAAGGGTGACGTACATCTCATTGCTGCACGCATAGGAGGAAGGAGTCATTGGCTGCTTTGGGCAGAAGTTGCCTGGAGATGGGTTTCATTCAGTGCAATGAGTCATATGTCCAAAGAGTGCTTAGTAATGACAGGTATAACCTGATCTTCCAGGACTTTGTGCTCCGAGGTAGGTTACTGAGTTCATAATTTATCTCTTGGCTGTAGAGAGTCTCTGAAGGTCTGGCTTGGTTCTAACCTCCATGTCCTCCAGTATCTTCACATCCATTCTTTGCTTGTAGACTCACGAGGGCTGGCACTGACTTAAATCATGAGCTTTTCAAAGCATCCTGCCTGCTAGTCTTACTTGACTAGGTGTCTACATTGCTGCAATCAATCAGGCTGCTTACTAGGTGTGACTCTCCTGTTCGCATCTGCCATAGTGTATGCAGAGTTCCCTCTTGTGTCTCAGGACCAGACACTGGCCCCAAAATACCACCTCAGTGCCCAATGTTATTAATTCTGGAGTTGAGTATCAAGCAACCTGGATTCTTGGAGACCATTTCACTTGGAAAGAATAAGGGCAGGATGATCCTGCCTTAAGAATAAATAAATAATAAATACCCCCCCCCCAAAAAAAGTTGAGGAAAGAACACAAAAATATGACTGCATGGGAGCATTGAGTTCTAGTGTCTGTAGGGTGGCAAGAGTTAACAGTGATTTATTATGTGTCAAATAGTTGGAAGAGACAATTTTGAATGTTTCAGTACAATGAAAGGATAACTATATGAGATGATGGATATGCTAATTAATTACACAGCTCTGAGATTCTATTTTGTATACATTTACTGAAATATCATAATTTGTTCCAGGAACAGGTTTAATTATTAACTAAGCATGAAAAGGAAGGAAGAAAGAAAAATAAGCAGGTAAATACAATAGAGGATGATAACTGTAATAAAGGTATAAACAAAACAGAAGGAGGTGGGAAAGTGTGCAGAACTGGGGAACTAGAGAAGGTTTTCTTTATGAGCACTCAATGATTTTTGAAACCTGAGCCCCACGTTCATAGATTTATCTTCTTTCTTCTTTATGGGTGGTAGACACAAAGAGAAGAAATATTCAGGTTGCTACAAAGATCACGTCCCTTGCAATCATGAAGCTGCCCTGCTGTCTACTTACCCTGCCCTTACCTTCCAAGCCCGAGCCACCTGTGGTGGAGAGGAGAAGTTCACTGTACCTATCACCCAGCACAGGCCAGATGCACCATGGAGTACATCTTTGAGCTTGTTCCTCTCAGTTCTTTATTTGTTATTTTCATCTTCTGACACTTGGATGACTTTTAGATTTGCTTTGCTTTTGAGTTCTCATATTTTTTTCCCTGAGCTTTTAAATAGTTTCTGTGATGGGGATGTTTGGAAAATCCAAATCAGAAGCTCCTTGCCCGATGCTATCTTAATCCAGAATCAATTGACATTGAAGCAAGCCCAAGTTCTACACACTTGTTTCAATACTGGATGCTGGACTTTGGACCACATATTCTTAGGCGACTTTGAGTCTCAATTATTTTTTCATTTGGATTCATTCTTTTTTCCCAATGTATGTACTAGTTCAAAGAGTCTAGCAAGCCCCTGTAAATGGTGCCAATATTACTTTTTTCCTGAACAGACCCTCTCTGTTCTCTTCATCCTTAAATAATTTCTGTTTTTCTCAGTTGTTCTCCCTTCCGTCCCAGAACTTAGATTTTTAAAAATATTTTATCTCCAACAATTAGTACTAAGGTATTTGTGGAACATGTGGCCATTGTATGCAACACTCTTGAACACACACTTCCAGTTTTCAGTGTTATTTTTTGTTTTAGTCACAAGACAAAACAGACTGTGTTGCAGTACAGCATCCTCATTAGGTGCTATGTGGTACATATTCATACCGTTGAGGTGAAAGTCTGGCAGCTCCCCTCTGCTTTTGTTCTGGAGGAGCTGCCAAGACTGGGGTGTATGTAATTGCATTAGATGTTCAGAGCCAAATCTGCCATCTCCATGACTTCCTGATGGCTGGTGATGTGTACCTGCCAAGTAGTCAGTGCCAGCAGGTGCATCTGAGCTGTGTGCCAGAGCCAAGATCTGGAAGAACCCCTAGACCAGCAGAAATACTTTGAACCATGTGTTCGAAGGGGGGGGGGTTGGAGTAGAACATTGGAAAAATGAAAAATGTTCCGGTGTTAAAAGATTTCTGAGAAGCTTCACGAAATAGTGATTTATCTTCATGGCTTTAAATATCTTTTGTTACTAATGAGTCCCAGATTTCTATTCCATATTCAGACCATGCTTGAATCCCAGACCTGATCATCCAATTTCATACTTGGAGATTTTCATCTAAATTTAAAAAAACCTGCTTCCCTAGTCCCTCCCATTCCACTTCAAAATTTCATCCCATCCTTCCTTCCATGTCTCGGATAGAGTACATCCATCATATTGCCCAGTGCAAATTCACTGAGGTTATCCTAACTTTTCTCTTTCTTTCGCATCCACATCAGAAACATCAGGAAATCTCATTGACTCATTCTTCAAAGCATGTTCCTGGTCCTACTACTCACCACTTCCGTTTCCTCAATTCTGACCTGAGTCATTGCTTCTCTGGACAGGTGCAAAAGCAATGGAACTTCTTGACCTGTTTGGACTATTTTTTTAACCTACAATGCAGAGCAAGACTTTAATAGCATTGACACAGGATCTGTGATTTTTCAGACATCCTAGTTGTGCATCTGCTGACAGTATCCATGTTGCTGATTTCTTCATCTCTTCAGAGGTTTGGTTCGGTTGGCACTGCACTTACTTTCTTTTTTTGTTGTGAGGCAACACTCAGACTCAAGCAGAAAAGGAGCTTTATTTGGCTTATGGCTTCAAAGGAGATGTAGTCCATTATGGTAGAAATCACATAGTAAAAGACATGTCTGGAGGCAGAAGCAAGAGGCCAGCTCAGAGGAGAGGCCAAGACCGGATTACAGGAGCATCTATCTGGTCCTGCTGAATTGGTTCATGTGGTCATTAAGACTTGAATCTGCAGTGATGACCACAAGGTTTAAGTTCAGAATGGCAACTGTGGGAACAGTTATCACAGTATACAGTCTTTCTTAAGTAGATTCTAGGAGACAAAAAAAACAGGTTTTAGTTATCATGTAATTTAAGGTTGGAATACCAGTGGGTCTATTCTTCCTTGGTAGCAGGCCCTGTGGAGACATTGTAGAGTTGAAATTTTTCTATTTAGTAAAATTATTTTATTTTCTATCTAGTCTACTACCTAGTATAGGCTAAAACACATAACCTATTAATCTTTATGTTTTCCTACTGGGTGCCCAAAGTCATAGATTTTTTTTGGTCAGAATATAATCTTTTTCTTGCCTTTTTTGTCAAGGCCACTGTAGACCCCAGTCCTCAGGTTTATTTGAGGCTTTTCTTCTGAGCCTTCGGCTTCTTTTTTAGCCACATTGTCTGTAATAGGCAAGTCAAGGTCATGGTGGCCAATGGCTCCCTTTGGAAGCATAGGACACATGTCCCTGTGCTGATTCCCCACTTTGCAATGTGGACACTGGTCACATTCCAATGTCTGGACCTCGGGGTTCTCTGAACAAGAGGGAAGAGATGTAGAAACAAGCAGAGGTGTCCCTTAGTCACCTGGGACTTAGTTGACCTTAGAGGGCAAAGGTAAAAATACTAGCCATATGTCCCTCTGTCCACATTGGTGGACACATAGGCTTCCAAGTAGGGTTATTGAACACCCAGGAAGTCAGTTACACCAATCTAATAGTTTTAACTCTTACATAACATTTAGATGACATTTAGGTAAAGGCTAAGCACCTTCAAATAAATCATAATTTTTTAAATTTTAGTTTTTATAATTATAACATTAACAGATAACATTATCAACTCGGAAGAAAGTTAAATTTAAGTTACATATATTGTTTTTTATAAACAAGCTAAAAAGTTCTATCTAAAATGTAACAAACATAAATATCCTTTTATGCTAAGTATACAGATGAGTAGATAGCAAAAATGTTATCAAATATCAAATGAGAAGACAGCACATGGTTACAGGACACTCTTTTTAAGTTTCCTTTAGAACTCAGTAGATATATAAAATAATAACTTTAAAAGAATCTATCATGGAGGCCTATTGTTACTCCTTAGGAAGTGTATTAGACTTATCACATGGCAATGGGAACATCAGAGATGATTGCATCTGAATTAGGCTACCATGGCTGTAGCAGAAAACAGACTCAAAAGGAGTGTACACATTTAACCCTTGTGGATAGGTGGCTTTAATGGCTTTATTATTGTCAGGAGAGCCAAATCCTGGAAGGGCCATCAAGACCTTGGCAGTAGGCTTTAAGAACTCACAAGGGAAGGAAAGATGCCGAGTACTTTGATGGAAAGAACACATCCTTAAAATCAGGACCAAGCAAAATAACCGAATTTTGGAAATGTAAAATAAAGTAAAATAAAAAAGCATAGTTTTTTTTTTTCTTTAGGCTGAAGGGAGCCTTTCTAATCAATGAACTTATTTTTTTTAACTTTGTAGGGGTTTTCTGTGAAAGAGCACATATTATCTTTCTATCTGTCTATCTATCTATCTATCATCTATCTATCATCTATCTATCTATCTATCTATCTATCTATCTATCTATCTATCTATCTAATCTATCCTACTAACTGTGAGGCATCGGGCATCAGAAAGTCTGGCTCTTATCTAACAGAAAAATCAACACATTAAAATCCAACCCTAATAGGGCTGTTGTTCTTCTGGCCTCGTTGTGACCCCTGCTGATGGTGGCTGGAAGTGTGTGTGGCAGGAGGCAGAAACCATGGCAACCCATGGAGGGGGTCACCATCTGTACCTTTCAGAGAAAATATGATAGTGACTTGCACAGGTACATACAGTTCTGCCTCAGCTTTGGGTCCCTCCTCCTCCACTGTATAGGATCTTGAAGGAGTTCATCCAGGTCTTTGGAGCCCAAGCTTAAGTCTTTCCTATTTCAGGTTCAGGTCTCCTGAGTCTTCCTCCCTTGGGTCGCCCATCTGAAAGCCCAGCAGGGGGAACTCATGGTCTGCATCCATCAGACGCGTTTCTAGAGTGGACCTGGTTTCCTGGTCAGTCTCAGTGTAAGAAGCTGGTGCAGCTGTTAGGAAAGGGGAAGGGGGTGCCTAGCAGAGTGGAGCCTGGAGCTGTATAATACAAGCACCTTTTTTCTTAGATCTTTTAATCACTGTCTCTGGCCATAAAATGACCCGAACTACCTTGAGAGGATGCGGGTAAAGTGGCCATGACTGGATAAAAATGGAGCAGAACTGTGAGCTGAAATAAGCACTTTGATTTTTTTTTTAAATTTTGATCCTCTGATACATGTGTAAAGTGTTTTGTGATCATAGTCACCTCCATTACTCTATCTTGTCTCCCACCCACTCTGGCTGAAACCTCTCCTCTTTCCATCTCATCCCCTCCTATTTTGATGCCTTCTTTTATTGACGTAGCCACTCCTGCTGTGGTCAATGATTTCATTGATCAATACCATATCCAGAAAATAGCATTTTTCAAAGTGTTCCTCTTTCAAATCTTTGGGCTCTTTCATTCTTCCAATCAATTCTATCATATTGTGCTATTAACAACAGAAAATGAACTAAACGATAAGGGGTGTGGATTTCAAAATTCATGATTTGATTACCTACTGTGTATTCTTTCTTCTCAATAAGATTACTCCAAGAATGAGTGAAGATCATTGGAGTCCCATCTAGCCCTAATGTTCAAGGGGTTGGCGGAGTGGTGTTATTCCCTGGTTACCTGAGAGATATTTTCATATTTTTTTCTTTATCTTCCTCTGCAATGAGTCAAAAATGTATCATCATCCAAAAGAGCACACACAAGTATCTTAAAATAAGGTTGCACTAGAGTTCTAAGTAAATGGGGGAAAGAATTATGGTGAATAAATGCATAAAATGTCATGGACTAAAGGAAACTGTTATTTTAGTGTGAGAGTAAACCAAAACAACATATTCACAATGAATGAGGAGATGGTGATCTTGAAAAGGAAACAGAAATGATCGCCGAAAGAACAAAATACAATTTTAAATTTTAAATGCAAAATAGCTGGAAAAGTTCGATTTTTAAAAATTTGAAAAACCCAGTATAAACAGTCATGGGTGCATGAGTATGGACAGTAAACCTGGTGCTCAAGGCAGGAGATGCTAAGTCAACAACTGGCGGTTATTGAATCTGAGTGAAGAGCTCTACTTACTACTTAACTGGAAATGAGAAGAAGGTTTAAGAACCTAAATGGACAGGAAAAAAAGGTCTAAGAACACTATACTCACTTAGCAAATGTCATGTCTAGACAGATGTCTCCTCACTCAAAGGTTAATGGGAAAAAATAGTTATGAAGAGAGTAAGTTGAGTTCCACTGATGGCAGACAGTCCAGGGTGAAACTGGATGAAATTCCTTGCAGAAACTAGCTAACTGATGAATATAAATTTAAACTACCAACACCACATTCAGAGGAGGGGAGTTATAGGAAATAAACTACTATTTTCTTGGTTTTTAGCTTGAAGCTAAACATATGTGCAGAGGAACAGAAGCTGTGAGGTTAGTGCTGTCAAAGAGAGGCAGGCAAAGCATTTTGGTGCGGAGAAGAGAAAGTTAAGCCAAGGCAACTGGTCAATGAGAAGATGATACTCTTCAAGGGAAAGATCCCAATAGGACTTTGAAATCCTATCTAATGGTCTAAAGGCTGAGAATAGGGCTAATCTGAACCGAAACTACACTGATGGTGAGAGAAATAGACTTTACAGTTCAAATTTATTTAGGTTGATTGTTTCTAGACATGAGAAGAATGGCATGTAGCAAAGAATGAAAGATTCTTCACAACTTCGTACTCCTTGTGTCTGGAGCAGATAGAACCAGGGTAAAGAAACATATTCATCAAAGCAGTTGTTGGCAAACTCTAGTCTGTGGGCCCAGACTCCTTTCTCAGTCTATTTTATGTATGATTCACCATCTAGAGCTTATTGTTTAATTATAAATTGTGTGTGTGTGTGTGTGTGTGTGTGTGAGAGAGAGAGAGAGAGAGAGAGAGAGAGAGAGAGAAAGGACACTTGAGTGTATGTGCCTGTAGAAGCCCACAGGTGACATCCTGGATTCCTCTACCTCTATATTGCTTTGCTGTGGGGTTCCCATGCTCTGCTTTCCAGGGCCAGAATTATAGGCCATATAAAAACCTTGTCATATCTGCTTGGCATTTTTACATGGGATCTGGGGAGCTGAACTTAGGTCTTTGTGTTTGTGAGGCTTTAAGTCTGAGCCATTTTCCCATACTCATAATTTTTTTTTAAAGTATGTCAAACAAAATAAAACAAAAACACCACTAACAAAAAGAATACATGAGAGCAATGATATGTACTAACAAAGTATAAAAATGCCTACTCCAGGGTGCTTCACAGAAAAGACTTGTCAGCGTTTAACCAATGGAAAAGAAATGCAAAGAACAGTATTGAAGTCATTCAGAGGCTGAATGACCCATAAGGGCTAAAGAAACTGTTATTTTAGTGTGAGAGTAAACCAAAACAACATATTCACAATGAATGAGGAGGTGGTGATCTTGAAAAAGAAACAGAAATGATTGCCAAAAAAACAAAATTCAATTTAAAATTTTAAATACAAAATAGCTGGAAAAATTCAATTTTTAAAAATTTGAAAAACACCAAACAGACCCATAGCAGACAAATAAAGATTACACAGGAAAGCCCAAGTGGCTGTGGAGCTCAATCACAAGAAACAACCAACAATGAAGAACAAAAAGAGAAAAAAGAAGGAAAAGAAAGAGGCACTCAGGGGATGAAGTGGTATTAATGGGGCCATTGTACTGTGCAAATTGAGTCATACAAATGGAGTAAAAATTTTTAGAAATAAGATAACAGCTAAAAGGCAGATATTTGATGAAAGATACTTATAAATAGCTAATAATCCACAACCATCAAGGAAAATAAAAGTGAAGAACTCTTGACTGAAATGTGACATAGTAAATTGTTGAAAAACAAATAAAAAATGCTTGTCCTGAAATCAGGAAGAGAAAAGATGCATTACATACAAGGGCTAGGTAATTTGATCCAGGTTTAACTTTCTGCAAAAACCATGTAAGTCCTAAGAAAGCATAACACTTTAGAATGCAGAAATAATATAAATTTTCAACCCAGAAATCTATATGTGGTAATTAAATCTTTTAGAATGAAAGATAGCATAAAACATTTCCACAAAAAAGAAAGAAGTGTATATATATATGTTATATGTAGCATATGTAGGAATTATTTCTCAGTGTGAGAGAAAATGATGCTTATGTTGATTTGGAATTCCAGAAATAAAAGAACATTATAGATAAATGACAAATGAATCTAAAAGTCCTTTAAAAATTCAATCTGAGTTTCTTTGTAAATGATTAACCCAACAATTATCTATCTATCTATCTATCTATCTATCTATCTATCTATCTATCTATCTATCTATCTATGCATATTTATAATATATATGCATGCCAAGCATGTGACAAGCTAATTTAAAGGATGGAGTTATATTGTGATATATCTTAAATTCATGTGAGGGATTAACATCAAGTGTAAGTAGATTATATAAGTTGAGTATATAAATTATAATTTTCCCAGGAAATGCTAAAAATAATATACAAATATGTTAAAAATATAATAAAACTAAAATGAAATTGTAAAATTATTAAATTCAAGGGATTTAAATTTTCCATAATAGTCCAAATTAAAAGGACAGAAAAGCCCAGTCAGGATGGCAAAAATCCGCAATACAAACAACAACAAATGCTGGAGAGGATGTGGAGAGAGGGGAACTCTCCTACGTTGCTGGTGGGAATGCAGGCTCATACAGCCACTTTGGCGAGCCGTCTGGAGATTCTTAAAGAAATTAAAGATTGAAATGCCATATGACCCTGCTATCCCACTTTTGGAAATAACCCCCCATGCAGCAGAGGTTCACCTCGATAGCACAAGCACGACCATGTTCATAGCAGCACTGTTTACAATAGCAAAGTCATGGAATCAATCCAAATGTCCAACAGTTGATGAGTGGATAAGGAAAATGTGGTACATCTATACAATGGAGTACACTCAGCCATCAAAAATGATGAATTACTGGAATATGCCGGGAAATGGATGTCATTAGAAACAATTATATTAAGTGAAGTATCCCAAACCCAGAAAATTAAGCGCCGTATGTACTCCCTAATAGGTGACTCCTAGTACCAAACCCACCCAGCCCAACCTTGAGACACTCAAAGGTAAATCTATGTAATACCTACAGTAATTGCAAGGATTATGAACAGGAAGGATGGGGTTGGAGGGCCACACCAGAAACAAGGAGAGAAGTGACCATGTTACAGCAGAGAAAATAGGCCTCCATCAAGGACTGCAAGTAAGTAATGTGACACCTGGTTAAGTTCACAGACGTTCGTTCTTGATCATTTATAACTGAGGGGGTATGATCTCACCAGAAGGGGAGGGCATATAGTCTGGCAGATAAAAAGTAACCATTTTGCAAATGGGTGATTGACCCCTCCCTCACTGAGGTTTCCTACTTTTATTACATCTACCCTTGAATGTGCTTTTATCACAAGACTCCAGTTTAACAGCTTTTTGTCTCTGGCCAGGGGGTGACATAGAGTGCCCATCAGGATGGAGTGAAGGACATTGCAGGAGCAGCAAAACTGCAAAAGAAAATCAACAAACCACTATCCAGAACTTCAGAGACTCTATATCAACCACCTAGAACTAGGCCAGACTAATCTCTCCCCATCCTGAAGCTCAGGGAAATTTGCAGAAGAGGGGGCGGTAAGAGTGTAAGAGTGAAAGGATGGGAGGAGCAATGATTTGCAAGATACTCCACACAAGTTAGGGCCGAAGCAATCATAATTGAACTTTGCATGCCCTGCGCAATGTCCAACACACTATTGACCTCACAAAGTCTAGCATCTGCTAAAGACAACAAGATCCTTGGAGGCAAGGGATTGACAGCCACAATAGTGTTCCTCTGCTTAAGGGGAACAGGGGAAAGGGTTCAGGGAAATGCCACTGGGTCCTTGTACGTCATTGGAGAGGAGGGCCCAGAGGAGAGTCAGGCATGCACAATAAAGGACTCTCTGGGAATTGGGGTGGGAAGCCCTGGGGAATGGGGAGAGAGGGGAGGCGGAACAGGGGATTCGGGGGGAGGAGAAGGGAGGGAGGGAACTGGTGTACCAATTAAGTTTGTATGAGCGGAAATAATAATAAAAAATGTATAATAAAAAATAAAAGGACAGAAAAGGAGGAAAGAGAACAAAAATCCACAGAAACAAACAAAACCCAAACAAGATAAGTAGAAGCAAAAGTATAAAATAACAGATAACAATTACATCAAACATTCCATTGAAGAGTTGGAGATTGTTGACATGGATAAAATCCATCTATGGTCTAGGAATGATTCATTTTACATAAAAAGAATCACAGATGAACTGGAATATCAAAAGATACATAACCATGCAAATAGTAATCATTTACAAGCTATGATAGCTGCTGCATTTTGGGTATATTTTATGCATTTTAGGCATGTTGAACTTTCGCAGTTAATTTCTTAAAATAGCCTCTGTGTATATGCACATATTCTGTTGGTTATACTTCTTAGGAGAACTCTAACTACCACTAATTATACATGGCATATGGAAAAATATGTCATTAAACAAGACAATTTTCAGCAAATGAAAATAAAACATAGTATATCCCATAACACCATAGTTTTAAATCAGAGATCATTACCAATAAAATAGTCTAGAAAATCCCAAATATCTAAAGACTTTTTATAGCAAACTTCTAAGTAATACAGGGTAAAAGAAGCTACACAAGAAAAATTAACAAATGTTTTAATCTGCATATAGAAAGAAAGTGTGTATGTGTATATGTAAAGATGTAAAGACAGAATTTATGAAATAAGTTAAAAGAGCATTTAAAAGAAGTTTATAGTTTAAAATACCTACAAGAAAAATGATTATCTGAAAGTCAATGACTGAATTCTTACCAAACATATAAATAAATTGTTTGAAATAATAAAAATAAATAGATCACAAGACACCAAACTCATGAATCTTGGAAAGGAACTGGTATAGATGGGGAGGGATTAATAAGGATTAAAGGGTGTGTGCAGAGAGTAATTAGAATGTATTATATATGTGTATCAAATTGTAAAGACCAAGATTAAAAGGATAAAAAATAGATACATCTCTAATAAGCAGCAAAGACTAAAATTAACTATTAATAATTAAAGAATAAACATGGCTAGGGAGTCTTGATTCATATGGTGAAAATATTATGAAAATAAAGTAATGTGAAAAAATTTTACCACCTAGAGAAAATATAAACATTTCTTGAATGACCCAAAGAAAAATAGAAAATCTAGAGTCTTTGTCAGTGACATAGTCACAGATAATAACCTTGTTATGTAACTACTTCATTGGCTAAATGTATAAAATTTTCAGAGGAAATAGAACCAAAATATTCAAAAATACTCTTTCCATACCAAGAAAAGGGTAAGGGTAAATAATTTTTATGACATCAATAGTTTCCCCTTACTAAACCTAAAAAAATATAATTGGAATCAACATGAATCAATGTATTTTGCAAACAAATTGAAAACCCTTAAGATATATCAGAAAACTAAAGATATCTAAAAATAAGAATATATTGCAACAAAATTACATATGCTTTAACAATGAAAACTTGGTTCTGAAATTATCAGCCATTGTTTTTCTTCATATGGATATTCTTTTTTTATTATTAATACATTTTTATTATTATTTCAGCTCATACAAACTTATTAGGTACACCAGTTCCCTCCCTCCCTCCTCCTCCTCCCATACCCCCTGCTCCCCCTCCCCACTCCCCTCCCTCCCCATCTCCCAGTGCCTCCCGACCCAATTCCCAGAGAGTCCTTTATTGTGCATGTCTGACTCTCCTCTGGGCCCTCCTCTCCGATGACGTACAAGGACCCAGTGGCATTTCCCTGAACCCTTTCCCGTGTTCCCCTTAGGTAAAGGAACACTGCTGTGACTGCCAATCCTTTGCCTCCAAGGATCTTGGTGCCTTTAGCAGATGCTAGACTTTGTGAGGTCAACAGTGTGTTGGACAATGCACAGGGCATGCAAAGTCCAATTATGATTGCTTCAGCCCTAACTAGTATGGAGTATCTTACATATCATTGCTCCTCAAATCCTTTTGCTCTTACACTCTTACCGCCCCCTCTTCCGCAAATTTCCCTGAGCTTCAAGATGGGGAGAGATTAAGCTGGCCTAGTTCTAGGTGGTTGATATAGAGTCTCTGAAGTTCTGGATAGTGGTTTGTTGATTTTCTTTTGCAGTTTTGCTGCTCCTGCAATGCCCTTCACTCCATCCTGGTGGGCATTGTATGTTACCCCCTGGCCAGAGACAAAAAGCTGTTAGAGTCTTGTGATAAAAGCACATTCAAAGGTAGATGTAATAAAAGTGGCAAACCACAGTGAGGGAGGGGTCTATCACCCATTTGCAAAATTGTTACTTTTCATCTGCCAGACTATATGCCCTCCTCTTCTGGTGAGATCACTCCCCCTCAGTAGTAAATGATCAGGAACAAAAGTCTGTGAACTTAATCAGATGTCTCATTACTTATTTGGGTCCTTGGTGGAGGCCTATTTTCCCTGCTGTAACATGGTCCCTTCTCTCCTTGTTTCTGGTGTGGCCCTCCTACCCCATCCCTCCTGTTCATAATCCTTGCAATTACTGTCTCTAGGTGGGCTGGGTGGGTTTGGTACTAGGAGCTACCTATTAGGGAGTACATACGGCGCTTAATTTTCTGGGTCTGGGATACTTCACTTAATATAATTGTTTCTAATGACATCCATTTCCCGGCAAATTCCAGTAATTCATCATTTTTGATGGCTGAGTAGTACTCCATTGTATAGATGTACCACAGTTTCCACTGTTGGATGTTTGGGCTGATTCCATGAGTTTGCTATTGTAAACAGTGCTGCTATGAACATGGTTGTGCTTGTGCTATCGAGGTGAACCTCTGGTGCATGGGGGGTTATTCCCAAAAGTGGAATGGCAGGGTCATATGGCATTTCAATCTTTAATTTCTTTAAGAATCTTCAGACAGCTCGCCAGAGTGGCTGTATGAGCCTGCATTCCCACCAGCAATGTAGGAGAGTTTCCCTCTCTCCACATCCTCTCCAACATTCGTTGTTGTTTGTATTGTGGATTTTTGCCATCCTGGGGTGAGATGATATCTCAGGAAAGTTTTGATTTGCATTTTCCTGATGGCTAATGAAGTGGAGCATTTTTTCAGATATTTGTTAGACATTTTAATTTCATCCCTGGTAAAGTTTCTTTTAAGTTCCAGGGCCCATTTTTTAATTGGGCCATTGGTTTCCTTGGTGTTTAGTTTTCTAAGTTCTTTGTGCACTCTGGACAGCAGAGTTCTATCAGATATGTGGTTAGTGAAGATTTTCTCCCATTCTGTGGGTTGCCTTTGAGCTCACGTTACAATCTCTTTATCTAAACAGAAGCTCTTTAATTTCACAAGATCCCAACTGTTGAGAGTTGGTAGCAGTGACTGTGCCATTGGATGTCTGTTTAGGAACTGTTGGCCTAGCCCAATCAGCTCGAGGGAGTTCCCTATCCTTTCAACTATGGTTTTTATAGTCTCTGGCCTGATATCAAGGTCCTTGATCCATTTGGAATTAAGTCTTGTACATGGTGACAAGTACGGGTCCAGCTTTAATCTTCTGCATGTGGAGATCCAGTTTTGCCAGCACCATTTGTTGAAGATGCTGTTCTTTTTCCATTGGATTCTTTGGGCCCCTTTGTCAAAGACCAAATGGCTGTAACTTTGTGGGCTTATATCTGGGTCTTCAATCCTTATCCATTGATCTGTGTGTCTATTTTGGAGCCAGGCTGTCTTTATAACCATGGATTTATAGAATAGACTAAGGTTTGGTATGGCAATACCTCCAGCTGTGTTTTTGTTACTCAGGATTGTTTTTGCTATCCTGGGTCTTTTGTGCCTCCATATGAACTTTGAGATTGTTTGGTCAACTTCTTTGAAGAATTGCTTTGGGATTTTGATTGGTATAGCATTGAATCTGTATATTGCCTTTGGTAGGATGGTCATTTTTACGATGTTGATTCTGCCAATCCAGGAACATGGGAGGTCTTTCCACTTTCTGGTGTCTTCTGCTATTTCTTTCTTTAGGGTTTTAAAGTTTTCATTGTAAAGGTCTTTTACCTCCTTGGTTTGGTTTATACCAAGGTATTTCATTTTTTTAGGGGCAATAGTAAATGGGATTGTTTCTCTCAAGGCTTTTTTCACTTCTTTCATTCTGGGCATATAGGAAGGCCTCTGATTTTTGCACATTTATTTTGTATCCTGCCACCCTGCTGAACTTCTCAATTAGTTCCAGGAGCTTCCTGGTGGAGTTTTTGGGATCACTCAGGTATAAGGTCATGTCATCCGCAAATAGGGATAGTTTGACTTCTTCCTTGCTGATTTGAATCCTTCTTATGTCCCTTTCTTGTCTTATGGCTTCAGCTAAGACTTCAAGTACAATATTGAATAGAAGTGGTGAGAGTGGACAGCCTTGTCTAGTTCCTGATCGAAGTGGGAATGCTTCTAATTGTTCCCCATTGAGCATAATCCTTGCTGTGGGCTTGTTGTATATAGCTTTTATTATATTGATAAAGGTTCCTTCCATTCCTACTGTCTCTAGCGTTTTGATAATAAAAGGCTGTTGGATCTTGTCAAAAGCTTTTTCTGCATCTATCGAGAGTATCATGTGGTCTTGGACTTTGGACTGCTTTACATGATGAATTGCATTTATTGATTTGTGTATGTTGAACCAGCCTTGTGTGCCGGGGATGAAGCCTACTTGGTCTCTGTGAATGATCTTTTAAATATGTTTTTGAATCCGATTTGCTAAGACTTTGTTGAGAATCTTTGCATCTGTGTTCATCAGGGAGATCGGCCTATAGTTTTCTTTTTTAAGTGAATCTTTATTAGGTTTTGGGATTAAAACAATATTAGCTTCATAGAAGGAATTTGGTAGTGTTCCTTCCTTTGCTATTTGATGGAACAGTTTAAGGAGTATTGGTGTTATTAACTCCTTAAATGTCTGGTAGAACTCTGTGCTGAATCCATCTGGTCCAGGACATTTTTTGGTGGGAAGATTCGAGATTACTTCCTCAATTTCCTTATATGTTATAGGACTATTTAAATAATTCACAACTTCCTGATTCAATTTAGGTAAGTTGTGTTGACTTAGAAATTCATCCATCTCTTTTGTGTTGTCAAACTTCACAGAGTATAAGTTTTTGAAATATGATGTTATAATTCTCTGGATTTCTTGGGTATCAGTAGTGATAACTCCATGTTCATTTCTAATTTTGTTAATTTGGGTTTTCTCTCTCTTTTTTTTTAAACTTTTTATTATTATTATTATTTATTCAACTGTGTGCATGTGCGTGTGTGTGTGCGTGCGTCTGTGTGTGTGTGTGTGTCTGTGTATGTATAGAACCACGGACAAATTTGCAAACCACCATGGACACCTGCACCTCCTTCTGCCCTGGGATTCACAGGCTCCGCCCTACCAGGACCAGAAACGCAGGCCGTCCCTGCTTCTGCCTGGCGTCTATACGTGGGATCTGGGATCAGAACTCAGGACCTTCCGCCTGCAAGGCGGAGGCTTAACCCCTGAGCCACCTCTCTAGCCCCGGGTTTTCTCTCTCTTGCTTTTGGTTAATTTAGCTAGGGGTGTATCAATCTTATTGATTTTTTCAAAGAACCAGCTTTTTGACTGGTTAATTTTTTCTATCGTTTTCTTAATCTCGATTTCAGATATTTCTCCCCTTATTTTGCTAATCTCCTCTCTTCTACTACTTTTGGGATCAGATTGCTCTAGTTTCTCTAAAGCTTTAAGCTGCATTGTTAAGTTGTTTATTTCTGATGTTTCCATTTTTTTGATGTAGGCATTAAGAGCTATGAACTTACCTCTTAGGACAGCTTTCATTGTGTCCTAGAGATTTTGGTAAGTTGTATTTTTGTTATCATTCACTTTCAGGAAATCTTGAATTTCCTTTTTAATTTCTTCCTATATCCAGTTCTCATTCAGCATCATATTGTTAAGTTTCCAGGAGTTAGTGTATTTTCTCTTGTTTGATGTGTTGTGGATGTCCAGCTTTAGGCCGTGGTGTTCTGATAGGGCACAGGTTAGAATTTCAACTTTCTTGTATATGTGTAGATTCATTTTGTGGCCCAATATGTGATCTATTTTGGAGAAAGTTCTGTGTGCTGCTGAGTAAAATGTGTATTCTTTGGTGCGTGGGTGAAAAGTTCGATAGAGATCTGTAAGGTCCATTTCTTTCAGGGTTTGATTAAGTTCCAAAGTGTCTCTGTTAAGCTTTTGACCTGTTGATCTATCCCATGTTGAGAGGGCGGTGTTGAAGTCCCCAAGAATTATCGTTTGGGGGTTGATTTCTTGCTTTAGACGCTGTAGGGTTTTCTTAATGAATGTGGAGGGGCCCGTCCGTATTGGGTGCATATATGTTCAGTATTGTGAAGTCTTCCTGGTGAATTGTACCTGTGACTAAAATGTAGTATCCATCCGTGTCTCTTATAATTTTCTTTGGTTTGAAGTCTACTTTGTCTGATAGCATAATGGCTACCCCTACCTGTTTTCTGCTTCCATTTGCTTGTAGAATTGTCGACCAGCCTTTTATTTTTAGAGCGTGCCTATCTTTTGTGGTTAGATGGGTTTCCTGCAGGCAGCAGATTGATGGATTGTGATTTTTAATCCAAGTTTGTAATCTGTGTCTCTTGATCGGTGAATTAATTCCATTAACATTTAGTGTTATAATGGAGAAACTATTTTTAATTGCAGACATTTATTATGTTTAATAGTTTTTATAAGTATATTGCTTCACTTTTAATGGTGTTATATTTGCCTTCTGTTCTCCTGGATATGCCTGTTTTTTTCTTCATGCTTGAGTATCATTTCTAGCATTTTTTGAAGGCCTGGTTTGGTGGACATGTATCCCTTAAAGTTGTCTTTGTGCTGGAAAATTTTTCTTTCTCCCTTGATGATGACTGATAGTTTTGCAGGGTAAATCAGCCTGGGTTGACATTTTTGCTCATTCAATACTTGAAGTATGTCTCTCCAAGCTCTTCTTGCTTTTACTGTTTCGACTGAGAAGTCATTTGTTATTTTAATAGGTTTGCCTTTAAAAGTGACTTGTTTTTTCTCCCTTGAAGCTCTCAGCACCAGTTCTTTATCTTGAATGTGGAGTGTTTTAACTATTATTTGCCGTGGCATGCTTCTATTTTGGTCGTATCTGTTTGGGGTGCGGAATGCCTCTTGTATATGGATGGGCCTCTCTTTTTTTAGATGAGGAAAGTTTTCCTTGATGATCGTTTGAAAAATTTCCTTAGGGATGGTATTTTGAGATTCTTGCTCTGGTATTCCATGAATATGCATGTTAGGCTTCTTCAGGGTGTCCCTTATCTCTTGGATATTTCTCTCAAGTATCTTTTTGGCTTTAACAACCTCTTCCATTGAGCTGGTTAGTACTCCCACTTTATCTTCAAGGTCTGAAATTCTGTTTTCTGCTTCATTAGTTCTGCTGATAAGACTCTCTGGGGAGTTCTGGGTTGAAGATAACTTGTCTTGTAGCTCAGTTTTAAACTCTGCTTGAGTCTGTTTTAACTGCTCTATGCTAGTTTTTGTTTCTTGCACTGTTTTTCTCAACTCCTCCAAATGTCTGTTGTGTTCCTCTTCAAAGCGATTGATCCGATTATGTAATTCCTCCTGATTTCCTCTTTCACAGTATTGAACATGGTAATGATCATATTTTGAAAGTCGTTATCCTGGGTCAGGCTTTCTTGGCCTTTTTTCGTGGGTTTGTTCTGGTTGGAGTCTAACATTATGGGATTAATTTCTTCAGTGGGAAATTTGTTTACTTGAGTGTTGCTTCTCATGGATTTGCACTTTGGCTTTGGCATTGTCATTTTAACTCTTAAGATCTGTCAATTTCACTAAACTCAATTATTTGGCCTGGGGTCCTGGTGCGTGGGTGCGGGTGGAGACTTACCTAGGGTGTGGGGTGAGGCCTGGCTGGAGACTGGACCGCCTGTGCGTCCAGACATGGTCGAGTGGTGTGGGGTAAAGGGAGGATGGGGGCGTCGGCGTGGAGCTATTTAACCCGAGGGCAGCTGGGGTGGGGCCCGAGTGCATGGGGATGTCCTCTTCGTTCTTCGGCCCCGCGTGGGGCTCCAGCTGGATGGTAGGAGTCGGAGCCGGGTCACTTTGGGTTGACCTGGGTCCTGGTGGGCGGTGCATGGGCGGAAACTTACCTAGGTCGCGGGGTGACGCCTGGCTGGACCGTGCGTGAGCGTCCCGACTGGCGGAGCGAGGTGGGGTGAAAGGGAGTCATATGGATATTCTTAAGGAGAAATACAGGAAAAAGCTGATGGCAACCACATAGATAAAAATCTCTTAAATAAGTGATTGAGGAGAGTTTTCTCAATCTGGTTATGGAGATTTATAGAAAACGTCAGGCCAGCTGTCAGTGTTTGAGGTCAGCTACTTTGTTTTTGAGCTCAAACCCAAGACAGGAATGTCAGCTCCTTCTCTTCTTATGTCACATCATACTGCAAGTCCAAGCCCGTGAACAGGGCAAGAAGAAAAGTGAATTTGTATATTGCCTTTGGTAGGATGGTCATTAACCCAGGAACATGGGAGGTCTTTCCACCTTCTGGTGTCTTCTGCAATTTCTTTCTTTAGGGTTTTAAAGTTTTCATTATACAGGTCTCTCGATTCTTTGGTTAGATTTATACCAAAGTATTTATTTTTTTAGGGGCTATAGTAAATAGGTGGCTCCTAGTATCAAACCCACCTAGAGACACTCAAAGATAAATCTATGTAATACAGTAATTGCAAGTATTATGAACAGGAGGAATGGGATAGGAGGGTCACACCAGAAAGAAGGAGAGAGGGGACCATGTTACAGCAGAGAAAATAGGCCTCCATCAAGGACTGCAAGTAAGTAACGAGACACCTGGTTTAAGATCACAGACTTTCGTTCCTGATCATTTACAACTGAGGGGGTATGATCTCACCAGAAGGGGAGGGCATATAGTCTGGCAGATAAAAAGTAACCATTTTGCATATGGGTGATTGACCCCTCCCTCACTGTGGTTTCCTACTTTTCTTACATCTACCTTTGAATATACTCTTATAAGGAAACTGTAGTTTAACAGCTTTTTATCTGTGGCCAGGGGGTAAAATACAATACCCATCAGGATGGAGTGAAGGGCATTGCAGGAGCAGCAAAACTGCAAAAGAAAATCAACGAACCATAATCCAGAGCCTCAGAGACTCTATATCAACCACCTAGAACTAGGCCAGACTAATCTCTCCCTATCCTGAAGCTCAGGGAAATTTGCGGAAGAATGTAACAGCACCAGGATGGGAGAAGCAATGATATGCAAGATACTCCACACAAGTTAGGGCCTGAAGCAATCTTAATTGGACTTTGCATGCCCTGTGCAATGTCCCACACACTATTGACCCCATAAAGTCTAGCATTTGCTAAAGGCAGCAAGATCATTGGAAGCAAGGAATTGACAGCCATAGTAGTGTTCCTGTGCTTAAGGGGAACACGGGAAAGTGTTCAGGGAAATGCCATTGGGTCCTTGTACATCATCAGACAGGAGGGAGGGAGGGAACCGGTGTACCTATTAAGTTTGTATGTACGGAAATAATAATAAAAAATGTTATTAAAAAAGAAAAGTGAAATGGAAAATGCTCAAAAGGAAAAAGTGAAACCATGAGTTGTTTTCTAATGTGTGTGTGTGTGCGTGTGTGTATGTGTGTCAGAGGGCACTGTGTGTCTTTGTGGAGGGACAAGGATGACTTTGGGAATCATCCTGGCTAGCTTCTACCTCTTTCTTGCTTCCTACTGCGATGTCCCAGGCTCCGCCCACCGCCTGCCTTTTGGCCTGGGACCTAGGGTCCCAAGTAAGGAGCTTCTGCCTCTAGCCCAGAAACCAGGAGTTTTAAGATGTGAAATTATGTGCATTGAAAACTTACCGTATCTGTAAATTTAGGTTAGAAAGAATAAATGAGCTTGTCAACATCAAAAATACGAAATCGACTACTGAAGAATTCAAAAATGAAATAAATCACTTCATTTTATAGCAACCCACAAAATAGTGAACTTAGGAATAATTTAACAGATGTTCAAGACTTATGCACTGAGAAATTCGTAGTATTGCAAGATAAATGTAGAGAAAGCATTAACACAGGCAAAGGTATATTATATTCATGACTTGGCAGAATATGTGATTCAAGTGACAACTCACTTCAAGCTGATGTCGACCTAATGAAATTTTCACCAAAAGTTGGTAGTCTATTTGCAGAAATTAAAAATTTTATTTTAAAATTTCTGTAGAGAGTTAAGGATTCTATAATAGTTTAAGTGATTTTGAAAAACAAGTAGGAGATCAGATGATTCATACTAGTTGATATGAAAACTTACTCTGAAGATATGATTCTGGGATTAAAAATAGACATAATGTGCAAGAGTGTGTGCAATTGTGGAGAAAAGAAAATTAAGCTGACACCCTATACATGGGCAGCCTATTGAGTTGCATCAAAATATGTAAGAAAAAATAGGAAGGAAATAATACTTCAAGAAATTTTGATATCTATAAATACCAGAATATTTGGTATCTATAAAGAAAAAAAACTTGACACTTCTCTTTACCATATAAAATGAATAGATCATAGATCAAATTTAAGAGGTAAAGCTTTAAAATTTCTAGAATGCACAGTAAGAGAAAAAGCTTTGTAATAGTGAATTAGGGTATGATTTTTGAAAGCTCCCAGACATAATGAAGCATAAAAATGATTAAATGAACGTTATCAACATTACTTTTACTCTTTGAAAGGTGCAATGAAGAAATGGAAACACAAGTCAAACCACAAAGGAAGTGAAAAGAGTTGAAAGCACTTTCTGACCTTGTAAACAATATAAAAATGCTCATGACCAGATCAAAGATGTCACAATTTCAATACTTGGTAGGCTGAAGCATGGATATTATGAATTTTTGAACAGGACAGTTAGGGCTCTCTTTCTTTCTCTCTCTTTCTCACTGCTCTTTGTTTTCTATATAAAATTTAGATATATAGATTAAAATAAATAGAGAGATATAGCTAGATAAAGATATAGATTCATATGCTTATAAAAACTGGAACATTTTACTTACACTACATAATAATGAATACATGGAAAATTGATAGGATTCTTAGTTGGGGGGTAAATGATCCTTCCAAATGTTGACATTTGGTTTCATGGAACATGAAAATTCTAATAATTTTACTACAAAATGGAACAACCATTTAAGAAAATAGTGGGTATTCTATGTTACTCTGCCACCTCCTCCTTCCAAAAAAAAAAAAAAAAAATGGAGACACGCAGTTACACAAAGCATGTGGCCTGACTATTCATAGCAGGATTAATTAAAATGGCTTATAATTGGAAGCCAAACTATCTACTTGTGAATGGATAAAGAATTTCATAATATGACTTGGTTATAGAATAAATACTATTGAATACCAAAAATGAGCAGTTTCTTCCAAACCTTATGTTAAGTGGTTACAAGGCGAACACATGCAAAACTTATAAACTATATTCTTCTTAGATAAATTTCCATAACCTATACACTATATTCCATTTATATGTGGTTCCATAAAGGCAAAACCATTGGCACAGTAACTAGATTGAGTTCATGGGAACAAGCATTGGTGCAGAGGGGAGCAGAAGAAAACATTTTGAAAGGTTCTCTGTGTTATTAAGTTTTCTAGCTTTATAATAAAAACCTGAGACAACTTAAAAAGAGAAAAGCACTATTCGTACTGCTGCAATGTGGATGTTGTTATCCAAGGACTCATGTGTCAAAGGCTTGGCTTCCAGAGCAGTTCCATTGAAAGGAGATAGAATGTTTAAGAAGTGGGGACTAATAGGAAGTCTTTTAGGTGCTTGGATGCAGCAGTACAAGGAGATATTGGCATGTATATAATAACCCAAATTCATCATAGCGATATGAGTGTCATCATGTGTACATGATAATTCTATGAAGTTGAGTAGAGTCAGAATAGACTCTATTAATATATATGGTGATGTAATAATCTCTACTCTGTAATCCTGTGGACTTTAAAGAGAAATTACATCAATATAAATGATGCTTGTTTTTATATCAAAGAATTATTGGAAGCACACCTTGGTGGTATGAAAGTTTAACATGGTTAAACAACAATCCAAGACAAACCTAAATGTAACAGTGCAAATGTATAGACAAGGTCATACATTAGAGGGCTGAATTGGTACAATTAAAAATAAACTTAGCAGTATCCATTAAAAAGTCTTTAAAAAGTATCTCAGAATGAAGTAAAAAGGTCAAAAAGATAAGAAGACATGGACAATAGGTACTGGAGAGTAACCCTGAGTTTTGGTGTTTGCAAAGTAATACATTTATATTGAATAAATAAAAATAGGAATTGCAAGTGGTGTTCCAGAAGTTACCTTGAACTGAGAGTCTCACTGCTTATTCAAATGAGTTCATTGAATAGTGAAAGAAAGTAATGAAAGGCACTAGCCACCAATCATTTTTTGTCAAGGTTTTTCATTATAAAAAGCAAGAAAAAACATATCATGGCAAAATAAATTGGTTTAATAAAATGAGCTACAATCAGAGTTATTTTTCCCTTACACACTTATCTTCTCAAAAAATTTTATTTTTTGTCAGAAAAAGAAGAATTCCTAAGTCAAGCAGTCCCTCATGTCAAAAAGTCAAAAAAGGTATTCACCTTTATCTTAAAAGCTAGTCATATACTGTAAAAATTTCCTAACGAATAATTTAAAGATGTAATACAATTTTCCACTCTAGTTTTTTGCATATAAGTCTGAAAGATAGTATGAAGAACGATATACGTGTAATAAATTTTCTTGACAACATGGTTACGAATTTTTATCATAAAATAACAATCTATTGCTTAGCAAAGATGAGTTTTATTCTAACTTTATGCTGAATGCTAATTATCTAGATCCCTAGTTGGTGAGACATTTGTAAGTCAGTAAATCAAGGGATCACAATGGATAGAAATCTGCTGCTCCAGTTATATGGAAGCCTATGGATGAATATCAGACCATTTCATTCATTAGGAAACATTTGTCAACTACTGGATGCAGAAGGATGAAATGAATTAAAAATTATGCATGAAAGTTACTGCTATAGCTACAATAACTTACATGATTATTTGTGGTTCATTACCAAATGTAAGTTTAATTAGATTAGTGGCGAATTAGTAACATGATTTGTACCATTGAAACACTGTAAGATATGAAAGCAATAATCTAAAAATGAAAATTTGGAATGCATATGGCATAAAACAAAACTGCAAAAGTAAGAATATATTTAATAGTTACTTTATTTTTATTATTTCATTTTTCTAGTTTTACAAGCGTATTAAGTACTTATTCCTGCTTCCTTCCCTCCCCCTCCCACCTATCCCCCTTCCCTTCCCTTCCTCAATCAATCCCACTTCCTCCCACCCTCCTGCTTTTCTGCTTCTATAGACCCCAGGGTTCACTCTGGTTTGTCTACTCTTCTTAATTTTTTTTACTTCTACAAGCATATTGAGTACTTATCCCTACTTCTTTCCATTGTCTCTCCCTCCCATCCTTCCATCAATCGCATCCTCCTGAATCTCTGCTTCTATGGATTCTTCTGGCTTGTTTATTCTTATAGGGATTCAGGTCTTGTGGCTTGTTAAGTTGCCTCTCTTAGGGCCACCCCACTGTTAGGGGCATTTTTCTTTACTCATCCAGCTCTAGTCCCCAATGTTTCCTCTGCTTTTTCTTGTCTCTCTGAAGTTCCTCCATATTCTATTGGGGCACGTTGGTATGTCAGTCATTATGCAGGTCTGGTGTGGACACATCTCACTGTAGTGAGTTCCTAGGTGCAGCAGTCCTGCCTTGAGTGGGATGTCTTGTCCAAAAGTGAACCTTCCCATCATTAGGTTCTTACATTCTCACGCTTCCTGTTCTGTGAAGTTCCCAAAGCCTTAGGATGGGGAGACTAAAAATCCAAATTATGTGATTCATTTATGGTCATAATCAAAATCTGTTACTCACTTAATTAAAAAAAGTGTATCATTGAATACCTCATCAATGAAGGCTTAATGAGAAAATCCAGTTTGAGTGATTCTGACCAAGCTATGTGGGCAAATTGGTACCCTGAACTTATTCCAGGTGTCATAGAAATGTAGTGGTATGAGACTGTGAGATGATAAGACACTGTACCTTGATTGCAAATGGTTCAGCCACTGAGTAAGACAGAGGCTATGATTTTGGTTGAATAGGGCTGGAATATCAAGAGCAATTGTGACTTTCTAAATGCTGTTTTTGGATAATCAGATCTGTTTGCTAGTGAAGGGTGAAGTCTCTCTTTCATACTGGTTACTAGACTGAAGCTACTTTTTGCTTCCCATAGAGACAAAAAATATTGTGGTAAAAATATAACACAAAATCTACTATTTATACACTTTTTGTTTTGGATGTGGAGTCTCTCCTTGTAGCCCAGGCTATCTGTCCTCAGACTTCTGTCACCCTGTCTCATGGTGAGTAACTCTTCTTACAGACACACAACATGGTACCCATTTACCCCTTTAAAATTTTAAGTACATGCTCCAATATCATTAACCATATGTGTATTATACCACAGAACTCTAAAATTGCTTTCATCTCTCATGAATGAAGCTGTGTCCTTTGAACAGTGACTCCCTACTTACTCCTCCCAGCAGCCCCAGACCACTATCATATTTTTACGCTTCGTGGACTTGGTTGTTTTACATTCCTCTCACTGAATTCTCTATCTTAGTGAAATGTGTTCAAGGTTTATCCATGTTGCATCATGGAATTGGATTTTTTTTCCTTCTTAAGGCTAAATAGAATCACTTTTTTTTTATCTGATTATCCCTCAGTGGATATTTAGATGAACTATCCTGAGCCATATTGCAAAAGCATGGAAAGAGAAATGTCTACTTAAGACTTTGATTTCAGTTCTGGACAAATACTCTAAAGTATGACTGCTTGGTTATATGTAAGTATTCTTAGTAATTGTTCTTAATAGTTGTACTTTTAAATTTTTTGAGAAAATTCCAGACTTTTCGCCACAGTGAGTGTACCATTTTACCTTTCTATTACACAGCACAGGGATTTTTTTCTATATTTTTATTCAAATTCTTATCTCTTTCTTTCTCTCTTTCTGTCTGTCTCTCTCTCTCCCCCACAAAAGCACAAAAGCTTGCTCTGCCCATAACGTGTGTGTGTGTGTGTGTGTGTGTGTGTGTGTGTGTGTGTATACACTGGCTATTCTGTTATCCTAACATGCACGACGTGATATCTTATCATGAATTTTTTTCCACATTCTCAAGTTTGTATTTATTTGCACCATGCGACTTAACACATGCCATTTTTCTAATGCAATTTGTCTTTTTCTATATATTTCTTTTAATTAAATAATTGTCTTTTTAATTAAATAATTGTCTGTGTGCTTGTCTTCATGCCAAGCCATGGTACTGGGATGACTTCACTTTGAAGTAAAACTTCACGCTGTGCTTTTTGATCACTGCAGCAGTGCAATGTGTTCTGAAGCTTTAGAAGTATTACAGCATCACCTTTGTGCTTGTTTCCAAGAATGCCTTGGCTCTTTGTTTCTTTGTGGTTCCACATGAATTTTTTGTCTCTGTAAAATGTGGTGTTGGGATTTTTGTTAGTACTCTACTTAGCGGGGAGCAAGGACAAGCAATAACAATGTATTGTGTATTTCAAGATGACTAGAAAAGATGATCTTGAATGTCAGTACCACAAGGAATGTGGAGAGGATGAATGTGTTAATCACCCTTTTATTTCATCCTAATACAGTATCATAGGTGGGTGACTCTGCTTGTTGTACTCAGCAAAACTGTACTGATTATGTTTCAATTGATTTAAAAAAAGCAAATGAAAATTGAGACACAAAGAGCTGAGTAGTGGTTGCCAGGGGCTAAGTGGTAGAAATGAGGAGAATTGGTCAAATGGCCCAGACTTTCTGTTCTGAAGAGAAGACTCAGCAAACCTTCTTATAAGCAAACCTTGTGATCTAAGTTTAGTTCCCAGAGAACATGTGGTTGAAGGATAGAACTGACCTCTGAAAGTTTTCCTTTGACCTCCACATTCACACTATGACATGTTTGTACCTACTTTCTCTCTCTCTTTTTCTCTCTCAAATAATAAAATAAAATCTAATACTTTCAGCTGTACGTCCAATATGTTCTACATGCAATTTATAACACGACAACCAAAATAATAACTGATTATGCATTGGAAATTTATGGAGTGTATGTCATTTTCTCCCCATAAAGACAACTATATAAGAGATAATCTGTCTTTAAAAAATGGAAGAAGAGGAAAAGGAGGAGGAAGAGGAAAAGAAGGAGAAGGAAGAAGAAGAGAAGGAAGAAGAGGAAGAGCAGGAAGAGGAAAAGGAGGAGAAAGGAGAAGAGGAGGAGAATAACGAGGAGAAGAAAGAAGAGAAGGAAGAAGAGGAGAAGGAGAAAAAGGAGGAGGATGAGGAAGAGGAAAAGAGAAAAAAGAAGGACACTAGGACAAACTGCCTTGTACTGACATGTATGTATCCACTCACAGAGAGGGAGCTCAAAGTACTCAGGCACATGGAGCTTTCGTACTGAAGACCTGCTCCGTTGTTCACTAGTCAAGCTTTTCATGGTTTCATGGGGTGGTGGTGGTGGGGGACTCAGAGCCTTCTTAGTAAAACTGGTCTCTGTGTACACTTCAGAAGAACCTTTGCCCCCTTTCAGTTTGGCTCTCATTTCGTCTTGCGGTTGAAGTACCAGCCAGGCAAAAGTAGCTTCTTGGAAGAATCCCAAAGCTCTAGTCACTGAAATTCAGGAGAATAAATCTTCTCAGGCAAGCCAGAAAAATAACAAATGTACATAGCACAGGGGGACATTTTAATTTATTTCTATATCCAAAGAGATGGTGAATGTTTTGGGCTGAAGCCTGCTTTGGGAATACCTTATAATGCTGTTTTCTTTTGCCTTGGGATTCATTAGGAGGATTTGCAGAAGTTCTGGGGTCCTAGCTGGGTCTTTTTGGAATCTTTACAGAATATCAATAAAGATCGCCTCTTCTGTAACCATATGCAAAACATTGGAGAGGACCCCATGGTGCGCCTCACACAAAATTTCCATTTTTTAAAACTGACATTTTAGTTCTCATGATCATTAGAGGATTTGCTGCTGAAGACTTAACAGCCTCTTCCCCCGATGCTCCCGTGCTAACCAAATGCTCAGACAGGAGACGGAATCTCTCGGGTCCTCAGGGTGCCTCACACATACATAAACACCAATCATTTGCATTCAGTTTGTGCATTCTGTAATAGCTACATCATTAGTGTCTGACTTAAGCTCTAATCTCTTCAAAGGCAGAGACATCAACAGATTTGAGTGGGCTTCTGGTTTCTTTGATGGCTGGTTTCATTAGGGAGGCAAGGAATCCAGGAAACAATTAGCAGCTAGCCAGGGCCTTGGCTTAGTTAGGCACTGAGTTGCAGGCCACTTCAATGAAGGGAATCCATAGCTCCAGAGCTCAGACTTAGAAAACAGCTCACATGGGTGACTTCTTCATTTATGTGTCCCTGAGCAGAGTTTCTGAAGGAGTTGCTACCAATGGAAAGTCGGCCTGGTGGGACAGCTTTACATGTTCAGTGACTGTGGTGGCTGAGAGCATTGCAGTTAGCCTGCACGTCGCTGATTAATTCATGACCAAACAGCATAAGGGGCCATGGGGTCTTATTCTGGCATATGATTCCTGGTTATTAGCTCCTTGTCCAGCTGGCCAGGAGAGCTCATACCAACACCAGGAACAGAGGGAACTGGCCAAACCATATCCATATATCAATAAGACTGTAGATAGAGGGACAATCCTTACATTCCGGACTAGCATATCTGGCCAAGTATAACAAAGAATATTAAGTTCCTTAATCAAGTTCCCCCAACCCCCCCCCCATTTATTTGCCTGCTTAGGAACTTGTTCCACCCAGAATGGGTTGGGCCTCTGTTGCCGAATCCCTGCTGGGCCAGCTGGAGAAAGGATGGGGAATTCGGCAGGGGCCTCGGGGCTCGAGGCGAGGGGGCGAGCTGGTGTGGGATCATCACAGACCGCAGGAGTCAGGCGAGAAGCAGCAGGCAAAAGATGAGTTTGCTGCAGATTCACTTATTTCAGGAAGTGCTTGAGCTTATATAGGATAAGGGGTCCAATCAGGGGTTGCCACCTCTCTGCTTGGGGGGGAGCAGACACCAATCATTTAGCTGTTTACTAGGTGTCCACTGCAGAGACAGGTTAGATGGCCACTTCCCATTGGTTGTTCTTCCCTCCTTCCCATTGGTTGTTCATCCCTCTGCCTGTATGGTTCCTCTATTGGGACATGTTGGGGCATGTCTGTACTTGTTTGGGCTTGTCTGTAACCGAACCTCCTGGATTCGGGAGCCGGAGCTAGGGCCTCCCTGAATCAATGGTGCTACAGGCCTCCCTTATCAATTCCAACTTCCATCAGGTTTGCTCTGGACTTAACCCAACTACTATTTCTTTACAAATATGGTCATAGCTTACAAGCCTTCAATTATCAAATTAACATCTGTATCTAGCCATGACAGCACCCTAGGCAGTGTTCCTTACAGTCTTAGACAGGAAGCAACTTCTTTCTGAGACAACCCCTCCAGGCCGTGGATGCCATCTGCACGTCCAGCTTCCGTGCCTGTTGCAGTGGGTCCTCACAAGGCCTTCTCCAAAATGAAGCCCTTTGGCTCCATATATATCTTCTCACGCCTTCCTGTAACTGTTGCAAAACTGGAATGTAGCAGCTTTGAGTTAATCAAGCTCTACACTTTTGACATCTGGTACTGCCCACTATACTGCTCCATTTGTTCTGGCTTTGGGTGAGGTCCTTTTCCCACCCTTTCTTCTGTTACTTGAATTATGTTTTTGATTCTACTAGATCTGAGTGTGTGTGTGTGTGTATGTATGTGTGCGTGCACAGAATCACTGCCCTCTAAGGTTCCTTACAGAACTATTTCCCTGTAATATTAAAATGTGTCAACTTAGGCTCTCAGAAAGCTAGGGTTGAATTATAAGTGGGAACCATTCCCATTCATAAGCCCGATTCACTTAGCTTGGGTATGTGCTTCGGTGGTTTTGAGACATTGTTGAACTTCATAATGAATTCGGGGAGAGAATGGGAAAATATTTTTATCACAAGGCAATCTGATGGAATGGAATCTACCTAAATACAATCAGCCTGTAGCCTTGCTCTTGGCAGGAGTAGCAGTACCATCTGTCCTGAACCCTCAGGCGGTTCGTTCACAGATTTTGGCTTTGCTATCTGTTCATCGGGTTGCAACAGGTACTTGCTTGAGCTTTGAATCCTGAAATTGTGTGATTTTTTCCCATTGAAACACTGATATGTTCATCTTTTAATAATTTAGAAATATCTCCCATATTGGGGAATCACATAATTTTTTACAGGGGAAGAAACTGAATTCAGAAAGTCAGAAGGTTTCCTCAAGGTCGAATTGCTAAGAAATGAAAGCTGACTTTTTTTTCTTTTTTAAATTTCCTTTTGCCACTCTCCATTAGAACATGCATTTCTGGATTTAAATCTACTCAATAGAACCTACATGGATATCAAGGGTGAAACTGGAAAGAGATGGTTAGAGTCACTGAAGACTGTTGGGAAATTTTTATTTCTGACCTAAGAATAACTGAATTTTTTCAGAAGTCAGAAAACAAGTGTTTTTTTCACTCTGTCTCTTTCCCCATATGCCTTCACTTTTCCTGACGAATTGTGAATTCATTTTTTTATTCAAATTTATTAAGCAAAGGCAGTGTGACTGGCCCTGCCCCAGGTCACAAGTGAGAGAGAACTAAGACAAACATGGCTGTTGTAGAACCTGTCATCTGCTGGGGAAGTCAGACATGAGATACAAATTCATAATTGCAATGGAGAGATGTGCTTTGGAGACATATAACAGCAGAATATAAGGTGGTATAGGGAGCTACAGGAAGTATCCTTCTATTCTGTCTCTATTGAAAACCAAGACAGGAATAAGTGCAAAAGATGACCCTGGGCCTTCAGTGAAGAACTAAATAGTGTCTAGGATCATTGAAAACAAAAGGAATAGGGGGAGAAGCATGAAAGGACCTGTTCACAAAACCGGGGAAACCTATCCCAGAGTGAGCTCAGGAAGAAGGCATAAATATTGGGTGACTAGGAGTCATTTGTTGTTCACAGCACCGTATGCTGCCATACCCAAGACAACCGCATGATGTCAGAGTTTCCCTGGGTTGAGGATTTTGCCTTTTCTGTGGTTAGCATTTCGTAGGGTTGGCATGCTTGAGCACTGCTATGATTGAGTTGGTTGGCTGACAGTTATTGGGTTCACAGGTGTACAAGGCTAGGACTCTTTCACATTGCTGGTCTATATACTTTGGTTTTGAATGATGGTCAGTGGGTTCCATTACTTCTTTGACCTGATAAAATGTTTCCCCTTAAAAGTGTATCTCAGCAAGAACGACATTTTGCATGTTGGCCTAATTGCAATGGAATCTTTCTTACTTTAACCTCAGCTACATTTATAAATGTCATGGCTATACTTTTTGCGCATGAAATGGAATATATGCTTCTTGCTAAATATAAAATTTATTAGATAAGTAATTTACAGAAATGTTTTAACAACTATTATAAAGGACCAAGTCAATAAGTTAGCGAAGACGCCTCTGACTCCAAAGGAAAAAAAAAAGAAGGAAGCTTCTAGTTCAGGTTCAGCTCAATTTCTCTGTGTCTTGAAACTAAGGTATGTAATGTCTTCAGCAATAGGATCTTGCTATGTAGTTCTTAGGCAACCAAGAACAGTGAAAATAGCATACGTCATTTGGGGGGCTTTGGAGACTTTGCTGACCAATTCATGTACTGGTTAGGTGATGTGGGCAAATATAAATAGAAGATAAAGACACAAACGCAAGAGCACAAAGTGGGTGCACGGTTATATTGATGGGATCCAAGAGTGAACAAGGCAGAACCCAGTTAGTCCAAAGACAGTAGATCGGAGTATGATTGGATAGAATGTATTGAATTATCCCATCTATTTAAGAAACTTAATGAAGCTGAGGATATAGCTCTGTGGTGGAGCACTTAAATGTCATGGATGAGACTCTGAGTTCCATGCCCAGTACTGAAATGTAACTTAATTGAATATTATCAATATGCCAGATGTTATTCCAGGCAAAAAGGACACAATAGTGATTGAGACAGACATAATTTTCCTCCATAAGGAGATCTTGTCAGACTAATCTGATAAATTATTGGAAACACAGAGAAAATATTTATTCTTGCCTTGTTTACTGATATTTTTCTTGTTTCATAATCCATTCCTTCTAAATCTATGTTAATTGGCATATAATTATTTCATATGTTTATGAGGGTACTTTGTGATGTTTTGGTACATGTATATATAGTATAATGATTAAATCAGATATTTTGCATATTCATCACCTCATCACTGTTATTTCTTGGTGGGAGAAACATTCAAAACTGTCTCTTTTATTTACTTTGAAATAAAATTCACTGGAAAAACAAGAAAATGCCAAAGATAGAGGCAATCCTAAATTCAACTGTAATTGTATCAAGTAAAGAACAGAAATCTCTTGCACCCATTTTATTGTACCCCCAGAAAGTTTATTTTCTCCAATAGTTTTAATGAATGTAAATTTATAAAGCTATTTCAATATACCTGTATATTTTGGTGAGTAGCTTTGCTTTGCTAATAAATAACATGTTATGGACAGTTGTAAGTTACATATATAAACCTACTTTTATTCTGAGAGTTGTCTTTTAGCCCACAGTATACAGTATATCATAATATATTTCTATAACTATTTCCTTCTCTGCAGGCATTTGGGTTGTTTCTGGTTTTTTGTTGTGGATAGTTACTGCTGCATCTTGAATCTCTTTTGTAGAAGATACCAAAGTGTTCCAGAAGACAGGAGCAAACCTTAGGGTTCAGTTGGAAGATGAGAATCATGGGGAACAGAGTTGTGAGAGCGGCTGCATAGCAGGCATCTGAGGGCCACTAGGGAAGAGCCTTTCTCAAGTCATCTCTTGTGATCGTCCAATTTGTCAATTCATGAGTATTGATGAGACCCCTCCCCCCCTTCCTTGCTACCAGGCCCTTGCTTCAGCTGTAAAGGAGTCTCACTCAAACTATGATTTTCTTGTCTTAGTGCCAGGGGAACATATTAGAGAAGGTTGAATGCAATATTTTTTTTAGTTAAGTGTCTCTAAAGGTGTGCTGTGGGTTGTGTGTGTGTGTGTGTGTGTGTTGTATAGGTCAGAGGGTAACTCTGAGGATTTATCTCTCTTCTGCCTTGTTGAGGAAGATTTTTTTCATTTCATTTTTTCATTTTTTATTCATCCTTCCAACTGAGGAACATATCTCAGGCTATTTGGCCTGTGAGCTTCCAATTGGTTCCAGTGTCTACTTCCCATCTCACTCTAGGAGTTCTGGAATTACAGATGTGAACCATTGCATTTAGCTTTTTCCATGGATTCTCGGGATTGAATCCAGGTTGTTAGGCATGCATGGCAAGCATTGCCTTCTTTTTTAAACCATCCTCTAAGTGTAATTTCTTAGAGACATGTGTTTCCAGTCAAAAGACAGAAATTGAGCCAGGCACGTTTCTGCATCCCAGCATTTGGTAACTGAGCCATCAAGAGCATGGATTGGAGACTAGCCTGAACATAGCATAGCAACTTCAAGGCCAGCTGAAGCTACATGGTAAAATCTTTTCACCAAAGAAGGCAAGGACTGGTTGCTTAGTATGCTCAAGTCCCTCGGTTTAATCCCTGGCAAGACAGAAACTGAAATAATAGAAGAGAAAATGAGTATTTAAGAAGGTTAACAGAAACCAAGTATGAAACAGTTTTAATGAAGTAACTGCAAACAGTTTCCCATTAAGACGGAATTTCATGAAAAAAAAAGTTGTTTTTCTGGAGCATTAGAGCCAATGATTGCTAATTCTCTCCTTTTCAAGTCCCTCTTAAGACAGGGCAGCCTTGTAGCACAAGTTAAGCATCAGAATTCTAGAAATCATATGTCTCTCTCGACATAACAGCTCTAACATTCTTCATATCACCCTCTACGGTACAAACACAGTTGACAGATTCTTCACGTCAGACTGTAGATGTGCTTTCTGAAGGAAAGAAAACTTACAATTCCGATACTGAAACATGTTTGCAAGAGTGGTGCTCCAAGAATTTCCTTGAAAAGGCAAGATAAAGTGGCCTCGTCGGTCCTACTGCAGCTTCTTGTCTCCTGCTTTCTGCTCGTCACGGCATAGGTCATTCTGACATCCTCCAATCCTACTGCGTCTTATTCTCTTCTGGGACTTCTAAGGAAGGGTCTTCCTCACTTCTGGGTGTCACCCTGGACCGCCGTAAATGAGTCAAACATTCCCTGTCGGGGCTTGGTGCTTTGTGTGTCCTCCTCGCTTCTGTCATGTTGTTTTTCATTCAGTCGGCCACTCTTTCTTTAAGCTTTCCAGAGGAATCCATTAGAATCCCAGTCTATGTTTTCCCAGAGATAGTATGAGGAAGAAATTTGACAATTGTGCATCTTTGGCACGTGGTCTTGAAAGGGATTCAAGGCAGAGAAAATAGGTTGAAGGGAGAAGACCGTGGGAGATTCTACCACAAAGCTCACGTGTAGGTGGGGTGCTGAGGCTGGAAAGTCCATAAGGACAGGTGCCTCATGCTCATGAAAGAGCACAGATTTAGACTCTCCAATGGGTTATACTTCTCTCACTGAGACACACTGTACAGAATGCAAGGCATACAGGTTAGAAAACTTGTCTTCTGGGGTGGAGAGGTGGCTCAGGGGTTAAGTTCCCGAATTCACCTGTGGTTCTACACACGCACACACACGCACACACACATACACACACGATTGAATAAATAAAAAAAAGAAAACATGTCTTCTATCAGGAGACTTCAATGAGTGCAGAATTGGATTAAAAAATAAAATTGTAACTAGTTATGGAAAATATAATTTTTATATTTATAAATTAGAATATATATTTAATATATTTATATATTATATTTTTAGTGTCTTATACATAGCCACAGTAAATGTATGGTATTTTCACACTTTAATCCCCAAATGCATCCCCTTCCTCTCCCCAATACAACCTTCTTCTTCCCTGCAGTTTGCAGCTTTCATAGATTAATGAGACTGTTGATTGCTTTTGTCTCCCATCAGCTTGCATTGTTCTTTTGTGTACTATGCAAACTGTCCAGCGAGGAGAAAGCTTCCAGACCAGTTCCAGCTAGTGTTGGTTATCTGTGTCCTGTGATAAACTATGTTACATATTCAGTAATAGGCTTTTGCTGTCTGGAGGACAATCAAGAGCAATGCCAAAAGTACTAGGTATCCCATACTTAGTACTTGGTTTATTGTCTAATTACAGCAAGTGTAACTAGCTGTGTGTATTTATGACTCTGAAAGTTGCCTTATCAATGTGTCATTGAACAGTAAACTGCATATATTGAAAGTGCACAATTTAATATAGACATATACGCCTTTGTCCCAGCGGATATTCCCAGTGGACATAAACACTCTCTAAGTTTTTTTAAAATTTATTTTGTACGTGTGTGTCCGTGTGTGTCTGTAGGTACCAGAGGACACTTACGTGTGCCTGTGGAGGACCAAGGGTGGCTTTGAAAATCATCCTTGATACTTCTACCTTATTTGTGCTTTGGTTTGAAATTTCCCAGGCTCTGTCTTCCAGAGACAGAAGTGAGGCCACCGCCATTTTCTCCTGGCATTATTACGTGGGATCGGGATCTGAACTTAGGTGGTACTGCTTGGGAAGCAGAATCTTAAACTCTGAGCCATCTGTCAGCCCACTCTCCAAGTGTTCACTGTCTCTTTGGTAATTTTCCTTCTGCAACTTTTACCTTTGCCTCAGGCAAAACTGCAGGTCTGTTTTCTGCCATCATATATCAATTTGTGCCTCCTAGACTATTTATTCATGGATGTGTACAATATTCACTCTTTTTCTCTCTGTGTTCTTCCATTCAGCATACTCATTTTGGAAATAAATTCCTATTGTACAATGTGTCAGTAAAGTATTCTTCTTGAATGTGAGTAGTATTCCACGTGTGGACAGAGGTTTTAAATGGACATAGAATATGGTGAGTATATTCTAAATTTTGAGTGCGTGTGTGTGTGTGTGTGTGTGTGTGTGTGTGTGTGTGTGTGTGTGTGAAGGTCAGAAGAGCACATTGGATACCCTGCTTAATCATTTATGGTCTTTCTTCCTTGACAACATTTCTCACTGAGCCTAGATCTGGCTGGCAGCCAGCAAGCCACAACGATCCTCTCTTGTCTCTTCCCAGTATGCTGAGTTACAGGCACGTAGCCACCGCTGGCTTTTAGAATGGGTACTGGAATCTGAACTCAGGTCCTCATGCTTGTACAGAAGGCATTCTTGCCCACCAAGCCACTCCACCAACACCTCTTCTCAACTTAAGAAATTTAAAAATTTTCCCAGGTGGCTTTTCTATGTTTTCATTGCCAGCAGTGGGATGTGATAGTTCAGGTCCACCACATGTTATTTAGTGTTGGCAGGTCACACTAATACCTATAGAGGACTATTTCATTTGCTAAACTTTTGCATTATTTAATTAGTTAAATTATAATACTATCTAGTTTCTCTGCGTTTATCATCCATATGCCATTGGCAAAAATGTTTGCTCAAATATTCTGCTCAATCAAACAGTGTTTATTATTCAGTTTTGAGAAATATTTATCATCTCATTTGCTGGTTTGTTTGTTTGAGACAGAGCTTCACTGTGGAGCCAAGATAAATCTCAAGCTCTCAGTCATTCTGTTCAGACTTCTGTGTGTTGGGTTGCAAGGTATGCATTACCTTGCTTGGCTTTTATGTGTTCCTGATGAAAATATTTTTTTAACTAGTAAAGGAATTTGTAATTACTTCTGCTCTGTTTCTAACCTGACTTTAATCACATGCAAATTGTGGTGTTTGAAGATTAGAAATTTTCAATTCTTATGAAATCTGACTAATTGTTTTACTCTTCTCTTAGGAATCCTGAAGATTACCTTCAGATTTGGCAATTTGCTGGGAAAACTCAGAAAACAGTGTATTATACTTGTAGCAAACATATATTGCAGCCAAAGGATAGAATGCTAAATCAAAGGAAGTTTCCCAGAGCAGTTTGGAGGAACCACACAAGAACATCCAAGTATCGATTTATCATGGAGTTGAAGAAGAGGCAATTGATTCCTTCAATGTCCAATTATAACAATATTTAGGTAGCGCTGTCTACTATGACACTTTTCTTTGCACATGTGTGGTGGTGGTGGTGTGTGTGTAAACACAGAGGGTGACTTGAGTGTGTGTGCCTGCGGTGGTCCAAGGATGGCATCAGGAACCATCCTGGATTGTTCTACTTGCTTTGCTCTGGGGATTCCCAGGCTTCCCATTCCAAGATTGGAATTGCAGTCCTGCTCAGAATTTTTCTATGGGATCTGGGGATCTGATCTCAGGTTCTTTTGCTTGCAAGGCAAAATCTTTAACCCTTGAGCCATCGTCTCAGCCCCCAAGAAGTTCTGAAGAGGCTTGGTGGCTATGTTTTCTTTAGAATTGGAAGCATCCTGTGCCAAACAAGGAAACACGTTTCCAGATTTTTTTCAGAGGGAAAGCGGTTTCAGCATAAATCAAATGTTTTATAGAAAGAATGTTAGTGCAGTGAGTTCCTTTTACTGGGAAGAATGGTGAGAACCGTTGTGAAGTCAGCACCCACCTTGCAGACAGAACTTTCAAAGAATGTAGTTTCATTTGGAATTCTATCTATCTATCTATCTATCTATCTATCTATCTATCTATCTATCTATCTATCTATCTATCTATCTATCTATCTATCTATCTCTTCAATTGTGTGTGTGTGTATGTGTGTGTGTGTGTGTGTGTATGTGTAGAACCAAGGGTGAATTCGGGAATCACCGTGGACTGCTTCTACCTCCTTTTCTTTCGCTCTGCCCTGGGATTCACAGGTTCCGCCCACCAGAACCAGAAGCACAGGCCGCCCCTGCTTCCGCCAGGTGTTTATAAAGTTTTTCATTTTTTTTCATTTATTCAATTGTGCGCGTGTATGTGTGTGTGTATGTGTATGTGTGTGTGTATGCATGTATGTGTGTGTAGAACCACGGACGAATTCGGGAACCACCACGGACCACAGCCTCCTTGTTTACTCTGCCCCGGGATTCACATGCTCCGCCCTACCAGGACCAGAAATACAGGCCGCCCCCGCTTCCGCCTGGCGTCTATACGTGGGGTCTAGGATCCGAACTCAGGACCTTCTGCCTGCAAGGCAGAAGCTTAACCCCTGAGCCACCTCTCCAGGCCCCCCCCCCCCCCCCCCCGCCAGGTGTTTATACGGGGATCTAGGATCCAAACTCAGGACCGGGAGGCTTAACCAGCCGCAAAGAATGTAGTTTCACTTTGACAGTATTAATTGTTTTTTAATACAGTACTCTTCTGGGTCTTGTTTTGCTGTCATATTTGAGAATTATTATCCTATACTAAGATCATCAAATTTTCTTCTGTTTGTTTCTGAGAATTTACAGTTTGGGTCTGATTAATTTTGTGCTAATTTTTGTAGGTTCTAGACAATTGCGAACTTTTATTTAGGGACAATCCATCGTTTCATTCCTATCATTAAGATGATGTTTTGGGGTGGGTCTTTTTAATATTTATTTATTTATGTAATTTGTGTGTGTGTGTGTGTGTGTGTGTGTGTGTGTGTGTGTGTCAGAGGGCAGTGTGTGCACCAAGTGGAAGCCCAAGAGGGACTTTGGGAATCATCCTGGATTGCTTCTACCTCATTCTTGCTTTGTTTTGGATTGCCCAGGCTCTGCCCACAAGGGTTGGAAGTGTCCGTCTGGCATTTTTACATGTTACCTGGGATCCGAACTCAGGACCTTCGGCTTGTGAGACAGAGTCTTAATCTCTGAGTCTTCTCTCCAGCCCTATATTTCTTTATTTTCTAGTTTGCAGGCATACTGAGTAATTATCCCTGCCCCCCTCCCCTTCATTTCCTCTGCCCCATCCCCTTCCCTCCCCTCCCTTCATCAATTCATTCCATTCCCTCCCATGCTTCCATCTGTCTGCTTCTATGGATCCCAGGGTTCCCTCTGGATCCCAGGCTGCTGCGTGCAACCAGCAATTCACTGCAACGTGACTGATCCTTACCAAACCTGGGAGGGGAGGGAGGCTGGAGAGGTGAGAGGGAGGGAAAGGGAGGAAGGGAGGCAGGGATAATTACTCAGTAGGCCTGAAAACTAGAAAAAAATATAAAAAGGCCCACCCCAGAACCCACCCTCTTAAGCAGAGAATCATGTTATCTGCTGAGAGGTTTAGTTTAACTTCTTCTTTTTCAGTCTTTTTACCCCTTTTATATCTTTCTTTTGTCTTATTGCTGTAGCTAAGACTTTCAGCACTGAATTGACTAAGAGTAGAGAGAATGGGCAAACTTGTGTTGTGTCAGTACTTAGAGGAAATACTCTGTGTTCCCCATTTAATATAATGCTGTTAGAAAGATGTGTGTCTTTCTACACGTGTCACAACTGGTTTTATTGAATTCAGGTGTATCCTGCCTATGCTTAGTTTCTTTGGAACTTTTATCATGAAGGTCCATTGAACTTTGCCAAATGTCTTTTCTACATCTATTAAGATGATTAAGTTATTTATGTCTTTAAAGCTATTAATATAGCACATTATGTTTATTGGTTTGTGTTTGTAGAACTAACATTGCATTCCAATGAAACCAACTTAGAAGTGATATACAATATTCTTAATATGATCATGAATTTGGTTTGTAAGTATTTTATTGAGAACCTTTACATTGATGTTCATTAGGGAAATTAGGCCATAGTTTTCTTTTCTTATTTGGTCTTTATTCAGTTTGGGTATCAGGGTTACTGTAATGGCTTTTATTGTCCTTTATATTTTGAGGGATTGTTTGCATAAAACTTTCCTTAAAAGTTTGGTACAATTCAGCAATAAGTCCACCCAGTTCAGGACTTTTCCCTGTGGGGAAACTCCTACTTACTGCCTCAATTTCCTTGCTTATTGTGGATCTGTTTAGACTTTTGAATCCTCTTGCTTTAATTTTGGTAGTTTGGTCCTAATATGATGCATCTCCTTTGATGCAATAATGACATGAATATTATGCTGGTTAACCAACTGCTTTCTGATTGGATTTAAAGCCTACTCTTCAATAGGAAATTTATACCTGGTACTTTTGTAGTTTTCCTTTTAATCTAATTGGTCAGGGTCCAAGTTATGCTTTGTTGCTGTGATACAATATTCAGGCTCAAGCAACTTAAGGATTTATGGTTCCAGAAGGGAGACATAGTGGATTAGAGCAGAAAAGGCATGGCTGGCAGCAAAAGCTGGGTTCTGAAGAAGACAGGAGGGACGTTAAGTTTTCCAGAACAGGGCAAGGCAGTCTGAAAACTCTTGTGTCTTGTAATTCCTTTTATCTGGAGCTTCCATCCAGATTTCAGGTTTTTTCTGTGTTTCAAAAATCTTAATCCACATAATCTCTTCAGGGTGGTTTGATAGCTAATCTGATAGTTAATCCCAAGTGTAGTCAAACTGACAACCAAGATTGACTATCCCAACCAATCTGCATCTTTTAACTAGGTAGCTAAGTGTGGCACTATCGATTCAGGGAGGCCCTAGCCCGGATTCCCAAATGCAGGAGGTCTGGCTACAGACAAGCCTGAATAAGGAACCATACAGGCAGGGGGATGGACAACCAATGGGCAAAGGGATGAACAACCAATGGGAAGGAGGGATGAACAACCAATGGGAAGCAGCCATCTAACCTGGACACCTAGTAAACAGCTAAATGATTGGTGGCTGCTCTCCCCCTCCCCTGAGCAGAGGGGTGGCCACACCTGATTGGACCCCTGACCCCATATAAGCCCAAACATCTTCCTGAATAAATCTGAGTCTTCAGCCAACTCATCCTCTGCCTTGTTGCTTCTCGCCTGACTCCCCGCTGTTTCCCCTCTTCCTCCCCGGCGGGCGGGGGATTCGGCAACAGCTAAGATACTTAAGGTGAAGGTTTTAACTGAGTGATACAGACTGGAAATATGACTCAGTGATAGAACACTTAATTAGCATGTCCTAGGTCTTATGCTCAGTTACCAAGTACCCCTTCCACACTTGCATGTACACACACAAACACATACACACACACACAAACATACACACACTGAAATGTATGAACTAATTTCTTCCACACTGATTTCCTCTAACTTTGAATTTTGTTAATTCTCATTTGCTTATGACTTGTCTAATGAAATGCATCCATTCCTTTATTCTCATGGTTGTGCTCAGTTTCCTCCTCTGTGTGCAAGGATCTCTTTAAGATTTTTCTGTGATGCTGCCTTAGTGGTCAGGAATTGCTTTAGTTTATGCTTGTCGTGTAAGGACTTTCTTATTGTTCCTTTGATTTTTAAAGGATAATGGATGTTTCCAGTAGTCATGGTTGGCAACTGCTTTGTTTCGGGACTTGAAACAAATCAGTCTGTGTTCTCCTGGATTTAGATTTATGCTGAGAGTCTGCTGTCATCTAATTGGCTTGCCTTTGTAGGTAACTTGGTGTTTTTCTCTAGCAGCTTTCTGTGTTTTTCTTTGTTCTTTACTCTTGATGCTTCAACTATAGTATGGCACTGTGGTCATATATATTTGGGTTCTGAATTTCTCATGTACTTGGATATCCATTTCTTCTCCCAAGATTTTGACAAGTTTCTGGTATAATTTCATTGAATAAGTTCCACGTCTAATAAGTTTAGTCTATATCTTGACAACCTTTTCTACACGACACATTGTAGGTTTGGCCTATTAAATATGTCCCATGGATCATGAATGTTATGAAAGTCTCTTTATTACTATTTGAATGCAGCAATTCTTTAACCTTGTCTTCAGTCCTTATATTATATATTTATCACTGTGACAAAATACCTGACAGAAGCATCTTATGGCCCTGAGCAGGTGAGTAGATGGAAGGAGCTGGTTGAAAAGGTTGGCATCCTTTGGTACATTTAGCCAGACATTCTGGTCTGACAAGTAAGGACTGTCCCTCTCTTAGCCATTGTGTGGATATATGTGGATATGGTGCAGCTAGTTTCCTCAGCCCTTGATGTTGGTGTGGGCTCTCCTGTCAAGCTGGACATGGGATTGTAACTGGACAATCATAAGCCAGTATTAAACTCCTTTTGTCTTTAAGCTGTCTGGTCATGAATTTATCAGCAACAATGTAGAGCAACTGCAACAAACCTATCCTGCTAGGGGAGTCCATGGCAACTGGAACTTCTTTCTCCATGCTTGTAGAAGCTTGCAGCATGGCTTGCTCCTACTTTTGAAGGGCTAAGAAGTAGAGATCGGTATTAGAATATCATTTCTATGATCTTTTTGATTGATATTAACATAGTCTCTAGCTTTCTTTAAGTTAGTGATATGTTGGCATATCTTTTTTGATGGTACTTTTTCATATCTTTATATTTAGAGTGCAGAATAAGAAGGCAGTATCTACCTGATAATTGATGCTTTATTTTTTTATTATTATGCTTTATTTAATTATTATTATTTATTTATTAGCTTTAGGGTATATTGTACATATCATTATCTTATGGTCTACTTTCAAAGGCATTCAGCTAATGACCTTATAAATGATGTAAGAGACTCTGTGGCAGTAAGATTTTTGGCAGATGTTATTATCTGCACACCTTCTACTTCAACATTGTTAAAAACTCTACACTATGATACTGTTTTCATTTAAACAATTATTTCACGGATATTTAAAGGATTTTTAAACTTTTTTTTCTTGTTTGCTCATCATTTTATCTGCTTCTGGTTTCATTTTGCCTGATGAGCTTCACAGAGTAAATCTACTGGTGAGAAATTTCAGGTGTCAGATGTCTCAGGAACCTTTCACTTTTCTTTAAATCTTTTGCTGAGTATGAAGTTGTCAACAGATAGACCTTTTCCTTTTTAGTAGTCCTTGACCATCTTCTCACTTTCATTGTTTCACAGATGCTAATTGTATATCTTGAAAAGTCCTTGTTCTCTTAACATAAAAAGCCTTTTAAATTTTTCATATTATTTTTATTTACTTATTTATTGTGTGTTTGTGTGTGTGCGTATGTGTATCAGAGGGCACTGTTGGATACTAGAAATTTTATTCTCATATTCATATGTGCAAATATGTGTTATAAAATTTATGTATTATGTATGTTATTGAGCTTTTATTTTCTTGGAAATGATCTGGTCATCTGTAATAGAAACATATGGTGTGTATTGTGATGCTTTGAAATATAGACATTGGAATAATGTTGCAGTTCATCTGCATAGTTGCTGATAAATGATCATCAAACAGCTTAGGGGAACAAGGGGTTTATTTCCTTATGACAGTCTGGTTATAGTTCTCAGTCCAGTTTGATGGGAGAACACGCACCAACACCAGTGCCCAGGGAACTGGCCACCATCACCACATAACAGCTGAGAGATGGACGATCCTTACTTGCCAGACCAGTATGTCTGGCCAAGTGAACAGAAGGATGCCGACTCTCTCAACCAGCTCTTTGCGATTTATCCAGGGCCTAATACCACCCACCATGGACTGGGTCCCTCCCATCAGCTAGACAATCTCCTTCAGGTTTGCTTTGGACTTAACTCAACCATCAACTCTCTACAACTGTGCCCAGAGCTCAAACCCTCAACAGTCAAGTTGACACCTGTGCTTAAGTATGACAGGTAATGAACAAATAAGGGTAATTAGCATACCAGTTATATCAAATATTTGTCTTTGGTGATACATTCAAAAGGTCTCTTTTTGTTATTTATGTATTTATATTTGTATTTATATATTGTATGTTTCATATGTACTATGCAGTAGAATACTACAACTTATTCCTCATATTTAACTTTAATCAGGTTTCACTTTTAGGTTTTGTTAGATCAGGCTACACAATGGTTGATATAGGGTTAATTGTTCTTTATTACTGATGCAAGACATTTTGCATACTCTATCCATAGTTTTGAAGCTTTCCAGTCTGACAGACAGGAAGAAAACCTTTGTCTAGCTCCATGATCATTCCGACCCATCTTTTCCACTGTTAAATGTTTTTCTCAGAAGTACATGCTTATCAGTACCGAGATGAATGTTCTGTAGTGACTCTCTAATGACCTGTGCAATTCTGTGTTTGCACAGCTGCCTGTCTTCGATATTCTATTTTGGAATTGTTTAGTCTAAGTTGGGTATCCTTCATACTAGTGGAGTTGGGTTTCCTTGCCACTACATGATGGATTAGAAACTGCCAATAAAATACTCTGAGAAAAGGTCAAGGAGATGGCTTTTTGGGTAAAGCACTTACCACACAATTCGGAGACCTGAGTTTGAGTCCCTAGATCCAACATATTGACTGTGGTGGTATAAGCATCTGCAATCCTAGTATTGGGATTTCAGCCCAATACTGGAGATGGTCTGGTTAATCTTGCTTGGGCAGTGGGGGAGAAAAGACCTGGTTTCAAACAAGGTGGAAAGGTGAAGGATGATACCTAAGAGTGTCCTCTGACCTCCACATGTTCACGCTGATGTGCATGCTTCTCACTCACGTGTACTTACATGCAAAAGAAACATACAACACCAGTGTTAGGCTTCAACAAGACCAGTGTTAGTTCAACAGCTTCTTAATTGCCTATATGTGGGCCATTGTTTCAGGTAGTGTTTATATCCTTTAGTCATTTCAAGTGGGAGAGGAAATACGGTCTGTTATTTCATCATACTAAAGGCAAAAATAATCACATTCAAGAATGTTTGACTCCTTCCTTCCAAGCTTGGGTTTGGCCTAAAGCAATGTTAACAGCAATTTGTAAATATTTGATCACTAAATCATTTATCAGCAGTTCCTTTTTCAAAACAAGAAGTGCATGTTTGCTTTTGCATGCACACAAAGGGTAGGGGGAAAGGCTGAGAAAGCACACAGTCCATCACATGTTCAAGAGATGATCAGAGGGAATTTAACAAATATAGTCAGTGGCTGTGTGATGGAAGTGGATGTAAATAGGTCACACAGTAAACTAGGATGCAAGTGTAACAGGGTGAGAGCTGCTCAGAGCATCCTCTGATTGATACATGGTTCCTTCCTAGCTCCTATTACCAAGCCCGAAGGGCTAGATGGTCTATTGCGATCCAGTGAATTAGAGTATTACTTATTGAATGAGCATCTATATATGCCTAAGAAGGTTTAAAGAACTCTGGAACTTAAATACATTTGACTTGTTGTCTATATTCTTTAAAACAATATCTAGGTTTTTCAGTTTGCTACAGTGTACTTCATTGTCATTAAAGGCAGAAATAAAGACATTCAGCAATGCTTGGATGCTTTCGAATATATTTGGATCCTCACAGCCTTTCAGGCAGAGTGAGCTAGGTACCAGTGTGTGTGGATCATGCCTCTGTATTTATTATTTACATGATGAAGGCAATCTTCAGTTTCCTGTTCTGTATGGTAAAGATCATCACATAAATTGCTGGCGTCAATGACATGAAACACAGTGTATGGAGTACTACTGTGTATCTACATATTATTTATGTTTGTATTCTCTAGAGAAAGGAAAACAGTAAGGAATGTATTGAATTGGCTTACTTGATCACAAAGCCTCACTGGTCCAAAATGTACAAATAGGCTGGAGACCCAGGAATTGTCGATGCTGTGTTTTAAGTCTACAGTCACAGGAATCCTTCTTGTTTGGGGAAAAAAATCTTCCTTTTATTCTATTTGTGGCTTTGATAAATTGGATTAAACTCACTCACATTATGGAGGGCCAGCTACTTTATGCAAATTTTACCTAATTAACTGTTAATTCATCTGGAAGCACCCTTACAGAAACTTCCCAATAATGCTTGTTTAGGTACCGTTGCACAGTCAAATATGAAATATTGATCACAATATTCATTCTTTGGAGTCTAAATTGGTTTTATTGCAAATTCACAATGAGGAGAATGAGACTTCAGAAGGTGAAGTACTTGCACGGATTTGAAATTTGAACTCACGTGCACCCAGGAATATAGACCATTCCTTCAAAAATAGTTAAAATATTTCTCAGCTCAGCACTTGTTACAGAGCAGATGCTCAGTATTAAGCTTAATTTCTGGTCCTTGCATTTTGGAGTAGGAACTTTGTTGCCATTCTTCCAGGCCCAGCCAGAAGCAATGGAAAAACTAAGTCCAGGGCTTTCTAGTCTTTTATTCTTGATGCTCACTAAATTGATGTGGAAGTGAAGCTGAAAATATTGTTCTAAGCCTCTTATTCACAATGTTAAATAGTATTATCTTTTTCAGTAATGAGTGTATAAATGGTAAAAGTTGAAAAGAAAACAAATCCAGAAATGGCCTATATTCAGTTATTAAAAAAATCATTTGTCAGGGCAGCTATGTATACTTCCAGTAAACCTGCACAGGATTTGGCCTATCGACCTTTCCACTGAGGGGAAAAGATCTAAAGAGGCCCCACACATCTGTGAGAGACTGCTGGATGGTGCTAGAGGAAGGGACAAGCTTTCCTTAATGGTATATATACCTGATACATGATTAATGCTCCACATACACAGGTATGTGCCATCAAAAGCAACAGAGATGAAACACAAAGACAAAATAAGACATCAAAATAAGAGATGGGGAAGAAGGTTGCAATGGAAAAAGGAGGGAAATTAAATTGGGGATTAAAATGTGAAAAACCCTAAGAGAATGAAAATGATTTTTTTTAAAAGTCGAGATTTTATATTGGAGGTGATAATTTTTCATGCATTCATCTGTCATTCAGTAACTATGCACTTATTTTCTTCTCTGAGCTGGGGTACAGAGGTAAGCAAGCCCTTCCTTGACCCTGCTTTAGCTTCTAGTTACTGCCATAATAAATGGTCAGACACTCAGTACACTGCTTCTACTTTACTGCTTTGTTCTGGGGGCTTTGCAGACTCTGAGGCTTTGGAGGAATTTCCCTGAAGGCTTCAGATCAAGCCCTGCTCTGCTGTCCACGGTGGCCATGTTTTTATTCTCCCTCTTTAAGCTGTCAATTGTGTTCCAATGCATTTCCTTTCCTTTATAAGGTCATCCATTTTTTCCTTCTGGCTTCTGGCTTCTTGTCATTCCTGGACACTAGGACACTTGTCAATCTCATTCCTGGACACTAGGACTGAAGGTTGCTCAAAACACAGCCCCATCTCATGTCAGAACAGCAGCCACCTTCCTGCAGCTAAAGTCAGGCATCTGCTCAGACCCCCCTCCCCCAGGGTTGCCTGCTCTTGTCGTCCTTGGTTCCTATCAGTTGTCTACTTGCGACTCAGATGACTGTGTCTAGGCTCTGACTTGAATATGGACGTTCTGGGCATGCTCAGGGCAAAGGAGAAGCTTCAGCTAACCAGGAAAGGAGAAACTGCTGGGTTTTAATTGATTTGCCCATAATTTTAGCAATTGAATTACATAGAAAAAAAAGCCATTTGGACTCAAGACATACATAAATTTAATGTCACTTCTCAGAAAGAGTGGACTTTTCCTTTATATTTATTCAAGACCTTATCATGGCACTGGTCTTGCCTGTGGGTTTAGCCTGGAATTAACTCAGTCCATGCTTCTGGGACAGACTGGCTGCATGTCAGGAGGTGGGCCTGGATGTCTCCCTGCTTCTTTACAGCATAGCTCCTGCTACAGAGGGCCTCCCCCTGAGTCTGTAGGCTTGTTATGGCTTCACTGTTTTTCCTACTTTCCCCAGGCTGCTCTTAACATCTAGAAAAGCAAAGATCCTTATGAATAAAGCTTCCAGCCATCACCTGGAAATATCCCCAGCTGTTTGTGCATGGTGGTGTTTAAGAGCATTTAGCTAATTACAGTCCTCAGAAAGAGAGAGGTTCCTAATGGAAGCAGCAAGATCTTCTCTGCCTTTCAGTGGGAACTAGTCACCAACTGATAAACAGGAATTATGTCACGCCCTTCCCCATTTATGTGCTAGCAGGGGAGGGCATCCTAAAGTGCCCCCTTCACAGGCCTAATACTGTGATGTGTAGGTTGACAAAGAGGCTTTTCCAGGGCCATGAAAGTAAAAGCCCCACAGAATCAGAAGGAAGCAGAATGTAAATTGAATCTGAATGAGTCGCAGCCAGGCTCCCCACTGCACCTTAGCTGAAATGGGCTGAGTCCTCAGTTACCTCCCGCTGCTTCAGTGGCTGGGTCTTCAAGTCATTTGGGCTGCTTGGCTTTGAGGATCTAGGGATAGAAGGAGGGAAAGAGAGAACCTGTTTTAGTGATATGAATGTACAGGCTTTGACTGAGAGGCTGTGTGTGTGTGTGTGTGTGTGTGTGTGTTATTGTGCTAATGTTTGGTCAGGAAGGAGTTAGAGTTTCAGGCTCCTATACTCTTGGAAGAGGCTGGCCAGTCTTTTTTATGAAGTATCGCTGAAAGCAAGGTTTGCCCTCATTAATCACAGTAATAGCAATAAGCAGGCAATTAAGTTCTCCCAAGGAGGAATGCGAGATTTCTTGGCTCCAGGGAAGCTGGAGGTGGTTGTTGGAGTTAATGGCAGGAAGCTGGCACTTTGAGTAAGGGTCAAAACTCATTTCCTAGCTCTAAGAGATAGGACAGGCTCAACATTGTCCAATTTTATCTGTTCAGAGAGGTCGCCCCTAGGTCTGCTAGATGGTGACTTCAGCATTCTAGAATTTTACCAAGTAGATGGTGTTCCATGAACTCCCTGTCAAAGATTGGCTCTCACTGGCTAGCCCAGTTTGCCTTTTGTCTTACTCTCTTTTTTGGCATTTGTTTTTTCTTGTGTGTGTGTGTGTGTGTGTGTGTGTGTGTTTGTTTGTGTGTATGTAGTTCAGAGATTAACATCAGATATATCCCTAAATCACCCTTCACCTTGTTTTTTGAAACAGCATCTCCCACCCAACCTGAAGCTTGCTATTTCGGCTAGTCTGACAGGCTGGCAAGTGCTTGCCATCTGCCTATCTCACGGTACCCAGTGCTGGGTTACAGGGGCACATCCCCATGCCTGGATCCTTTAAAGATCTGAATTCACATCCTCATGTTTGCATAATAAGCACATTGTCCACGTAACATCTCCCCAACCTCCTTTCTGATCATTTTGAAAGTCATATCCACCCTTCTTCACATAACCCCCACTGCTCCTTCAAGTGTGACCTCCCTTTGCAGAACGGCCTCACCAGTGTTCCCTCCCCCACCCAGGGTCTGAATCTTCCCGGGGCTGTTGTACTGAGGTGCCCAGGTGAAGAGATGGCCGAGGACCTTGGTGATTTTTTTCAAAATATGTCACTTCACTAATAGTTTCTGAACTTTGACTCAGGAAGATGACTCTTCTCTGAGACAGGCCCGATAAAGCTGGTGTGTTTATTTTACTGGTGGAGAGATAAGAACACAGGCATCTTCAGAGGGTCTCGAATGGCTATCGCAGGGAAGGCAACACGTCTTCACGAACTAGCTCATCTTTTATTTTACTTTATTTTATTATTTTAACCTCCTTAGGGTTCTACAAAGCACCCAGTGATGTCTGCAGTAGGGTCTTTAAACAATATTTCAAGAAGAAAAAGGAGGGAGGAAATGACTCTGTGTCTAAGTTGGGAAGAACAACATTGGGTAATGTTTTCCTTTGATCGTGGTTAGCCTGGACTTTTCTTTAATTAACAGACTTAGCTAATCAGTTTGTTATCTAACAGTGTAACTGAGAAACAAGAACACTTGTTTTCCTCGCTAGTGATGAGACCCAGAGGAGCTCAATTCAGGACTAAGCGGGGAAAAGGTGAATCCCAAGGCCAGAGTTGTGGCTTAGTTAAGCAAGGCAGGAGCAAAGATAAGAAACACAGATGTTTTGAGGGATTAGGGAAACGATTCAGAGGGTAGCAGTGTTTGCTATGCAAGCATGAAGACCCGAGTTTGCATCCATATTACCAATGTAGGAAAGCTGGCATGACTGCCCACACTTGTAATCCCAGTGGGGGTAGGCAGTGCCAGGCAGGTCTTGAAAGATGCTGGCTAGCCTGCCTAGGTGAAATGCTTTCAAGGGACTAAGACAGAGAATCACAGAGCAACACACCTGATGTCCTCTTCTGACTTCTGCTTGTCTATGGGCATGTACACACACGCACATACCTCCCCCACATGAACACCACATCACACACATATATGCCACACCACAGACATACATGCAAGGTGTCAATATCCAGCTGAATGTGCATGGCTAGTCCTTTTGTGTATGTGCGTATGTTGCAATTTGCCCGCATGGTTGCTGATAAATGACCATCAAACAGTTTAAGGGAACAAGGGGTTTATTGTCTCTTACGATTATCTGGCTACAGTTCTCAGTCCAACTTGACAGGAGAGCTCACACTAACACCAGGACTGAGGAAACTGGCCACGCCATCTCTACATAATGGCTGAGAGATGGACAATCCTTACTTGACAGACCAACATGTCTGGCTAAGTATACAGAGGATGCCAACTCTCTCAACCAGCTGTCTGTATTTTATTCCAGGGCCTAATCCCACTCACCATAGGCTGGGCCTTCCCCATCAGCTAGATAATCTCTTGCAGGTTTTCTCTGGGCCTAACTCAACCACTAATTCTCTACAAATGTGCCCAGAGCTCAAATCCTCAACAGTCAAGTTGATACCTGTGCCTAGCTATGACAGCATGTTTGTGTCATTATGTGTGCATATATGCAAATGTTTGTGTGTGTGTGTGTGTAGCTGTACATATCATTCTTCAGGAACTATTTGTCTGTTTTATTTCTTTTATTTTTTGAGACAGTGTCTCTCACTAGCTTGTAATTTGCTGAGTAGTCTAGGCTGGTTAACAAGGGAACCCTAGGGATCCATGCATGTCTCCTTCACCAGGACTTGGATTATAAGTATCTGTCACCGTTCCAGGGTTCCCCTCCCCCCATGGGTTCTGGGGCTTGAATTCAGGTCCTCATGCTAGCAAAGGCAAGCACATTCCCCACTGAGCTATCTCTTTAGCCGCAGTGTGTGGTTAATGGAGCCTGAATCCACTCTACGTAGTTCAGACCAACTTCAAACTCCCAGTAATTTCTCCTGTCTCAGGCCGGAAAGTGTTGGGATTACAAGTGTGAGCTACCATGCATGCTCAATGCGAGTTTTGAAATATTTTTCCCTGGAAAGCCAAGTACCATAGAATGTATAATTTCCAGCAAATCTGACTCATTTTTTAACAGCATTTAAATAATGGACCCTGTCCAAAAGAATCCCTGCAGAGGGCGATGTGATCATCACCTAATGGCATGAGGATTTAAGGAGCCATGACTTAAGAAAGCTTGGGTATTGCTGACACACTGACAGACGCCCTTTTCTCTTCCACTCTTCACAGTCAGTAGAGTTCATTCCTTTTACAGGAAAATCACAGCGTCACATGAATATTGAGGAGTGTAACAAGCCTTGGCAGGCTGGAAAACTCTTCAGAGTAGACTGCTTGCTAATGAAACTATTAGGGCAAAATTGAGCAGGTGAAACAAAGTGAGGGATTTTTCCCTTTTAGAATGCTAAGCAGACTTATTTGACTTTATACTTACACACACACCTACAGTGGAGCCCAGGAGACCACAGCTAAATCCCCATCTTTCATTTTCCCTGGAGTACATGAGGCAGACAATGTCTATCAGTGTGAGTTTCCACATCAGTGAAGTAATTAACTACAAGGTTATTTTGACAGACAAATAACATAACTACTTTTAAAGTGCTGTGTCATTTGTAAAGTCTATGACGTGTTGGTAGTATACTTGACATTATTCTTCTTGCCTTTCTCCTTCCGGTGGGCCTGCAGTGGGCACTTGAATCTGGCCTAAGGAGAGTCTTACCACCAATAAAGGACCACTGCTGTGGTCCTTGTGCACAGCACAGATTAGATAGATGGACTGTGGTACTATTTTGTATGTTACAGATGACCAAAAAACAACCGAAGAGCACATTTATCTTAGTTTCAAAGGTCAGTTAATCTCTGGGCATAATTACAAAATCTATAGAAAACTCTCCTTTTCCCATGAGTGTGCTGCCACTTTCTATATCTAAAAGAAAAAAGTGCACATGAGCTGGAGAGAGCTGGGGAGATACCAAGAATAAAAGAGATGCCAAGATCCTGAGGGTGGGCTGACACTTGGTTTGCATGGAATGTCACACAAATGGTAAAACTTTAGTCTGGAGCAAGACAGTTCTTGCATGTAATTTAAATTCCTTCTCAGAAAAAGGAGTGTTAATATGGTTTGGTTGTCCAGTTCCCTACAGCTCTTTTTTTTTTAGTAATATAAGTAAACATTTATTAAAGAAAATAAGTAAGCAAAACAAAAGCAGGCCAATCTGATAAACTCAGTCATCCAATTTTCTAATCTAAATGCTTCAAGCATATCTTCCATAAAAGGTTTTTCAGACAAAGGCAACAATATTCTTGAAACCATAACTTAAAAACTTATCAAATTTTATGGCTATTAAGACAGGAGAATATCCCCCAAATATTTTCCTTCACAAACATGGAATAATATAATTTTCAATTATCCATTCTATAAAACTAGGGCCAAAACAGTTTCTGAAGTATTTATAGTAGCTACTTTGGGAGTGTGGGCTTTTTGATTAAATACTAGCTAACCAAGCCTAGAATGTAAATTCTTTCTCAATGACTTTTTTAAAAAGGAACAGTCATCAGAAAGTGAGCTTCGCAAAAATAGGAATGTTTGTTTCGTTCACTGCTGTGTCCAAAATGTCAGGAATTGTGAAGGGTCCAATTTCAGTAGAATGAATCAACTCCAGAATTTTTTTTTATGCATGTGCATGAGTGGACAGACATGTGTACAAGAGGGCACTTGAGGTATATGTCTGTGGAGGCCCAAGGCTGACATGGGGAATCATTCTGGATTGTTCTTCCACCTTATTGCTTGCTCTAGGGTTTCCAGTTATTCATTGCACATGCATGTGTGCATGTGTGTCAGAAGGCACTGTATGTCCCTGTGGATGACCTAGGGTGACTCCCGGAATCATCCTGGATTGCTTCTCCCCTATCTCCTCTTTGCTTTGCTCTAGGGTTTCCCAGGCTCTGCCTAACAGGATCAAAAGTGCAGGCCACCACTGTTTCCACCTGGAGTTTTTATGTGGAATCTGGGATCTGAACTCAGGACCTTCTGCTTGCAAGGCAGTGTCTTAAACCCTGAGCCATATCTCTGGCCCCTGACCTGGCAATTAAGGAGGTAAAGGCTCTAACCACCGAACCATTAAACAAACCTCCAATTCCAATGATTTTCCTCAAGTATTTAAGTTTATAGATATTACAGAAAAAAAGGTATAACACCTGGCTACAGTCATACATAATTCAATAGTGATAAAACTGGCTTTAAAAATAAACTATTTTAAGGAGGTCAAGAGCTTAAAACATAAGGTGTCACATTGTGGTGAGAGGAACATGTGTGTTTCTAGTTTTCCAATATTGAGTATTATCTGCTTTCTTCATGAATGTATCAACTACAATATCTTTTCCCAAGGACCTCAATCTAAAACTTAAGTATACTTGAGTCATTACTTTGTGGGCTATATTTTGTCCCATCCAGATCTTTTTATGTGGCACCTGAATGTAGAGGTGATTTCAGAGCTTGAGATTTGAGAACAAATCCTGAAAATACATGCATGCACAGAGAAGAGTGAACTATCTGGTTCAGGACCTCAATCTCTCTTATCCACTAATTGGTCTCCCTGAAACCTTTCTTCCCATTCAGTTCTTTTGTCATACACAGGTATACGTGGTAGAGCTTTCATGTGTAAATCTGACCATGCCCGAAATTCAAATCAAAATTATGTATTTAGCGTCCTAAAGGGACTGTATAAAGGGACTGTGAGAAAGGAAGTGGAAGACACATTTTTATTTCTTTTGTGTTGAAGACATAAGATTGTACCAGCACTTTCTCTAGCCACACTTGAGTTTAGTCAGGTTCCTTTAAAACCTGTCCACAGTGGTCCATGGAACTAAAGAGTAACAGAGAGAGATACTGGATTTCTTCTAGAAGCCAATCATCCTGCTTTTCTTGTTATTTTGATGGATGTCAGAGTCAATTCTGTCCTCCTTCTGAGTCAGGATATTAGAAAAACCCAGGAGTTTCTGCTATCCTTGCTCTTGCTTCTCTATTAACCTTCCTCTTGGGAGGAAGAATTAGATGATTTAACTTCCCAAGATCATTCTAAACATGTCTTGATTCTCATGAAACATTTCAGAGAAACCATGTTGGTATGTGTGCATGGAGAGATGACTGATAGAGTCAGGTCTGAATTGAAAGAGTATCTTTTGAAAAAATAAAAAAAAAGATTTATATATCTCTCACCAAATTAACCAATAGATAGAAAAATCCAAAAAAGCACAAAATTAATAGTGTTGGAGATGAAAAGGGAATTGATACAAAAGACTCTAATAAACCCAAAAGATCATTAGGCAATACTTTGAAACATACTACAAAAAATGTGGAAAATCTAGAAATGGATATATTACTAAGCATATATAACTAGCCAAAATTAACTCGAGAAGATACAAACAAATTTAAATAGACTCATGATAAACAATAAGATTAAAACAGTAGTTAAAGTCTCCCTACAAAGAAAAGCCTGTAACTAGACATATTCACTACTGAATTTGATCAACTTTTAGAGAAAGATCTAACACTAAATACTTCTCAAAGTATTCCTTAAAACAAAAAGGAATAAACTTGTACTAAAATCCAGCATTACTCTTATACTCCAAAGCAGATAGAAAGAGAAGAAAGAAAGAAAACTATGGACCAACTTCCAAAATATGATTTAACAAAATTCTTGCAAACAAAATTCAAGAACAAAGTAAGAAGTTCATATATCACCGCCAAGTTGGTTTCATCCCAGGGATGCAAGTAATACCCCACATAAAATGATATAAGTAGAGAAACCACATGATCATCTTAAAAAGCACAAAGGAGGTAATAATATTTAATATATACTGAAGAAAGTAGAAATAGAAGGAACAGATCTAAACATAAAAGGGCCATAAATGATACAACTTTAGCTAACATTATACTACATTTGGTAAAACAGATTTTTTTCTTTAAATATGGAATGAGGCAAGAGTACTCACTCCTATTCAAGTATTGACTAAACAGTAAGACAAGAGAATGAAATAAAGAGATGAAAATAAAAGAAGTCAAATATTTCTTGTTTGCAGATAACATGATTAAATATGTAAAGACCCCCATAGACCACCAGAAAACCTGTAGACTTGTTAAATATTTTCAGCAAAATTGAAGGGCAGAAGGTCAACACGCAAAAATCAATAACTTTTCTTTTTTCTTTTTAAAACACATTTATTTATTTTTTCCACTCATACAAGCTTGATAGGTACCCCATTCCCCTCCCTCCCTCCATCCCTCCCTGGATCTCCTTGCTTCCTCCCCCTTTATCCCCTTTTCCGCAAATTTCCTTGAGCTTTAGGATGGGAGAGATTATGCTGGCCTGGTTCCAGGTGGTTGATATAGAGTCTCTGATGTTCTGAACTGTGGTTTGTTAAAATCAGTAACTTTTCAATGTGTTTATAATGAACTCCCCAAGAAAGAAATTATAGAACCACAACGTCAAAAAATACTGAGGAGCAAATCTAATTAAGGAGGTGAAACATTTCTGCAATAAAAACTTTGATGGAAAAGAAATTGAAAAAGACACAGAGAGTGGAGGAATTTTCATTGCTCACAGATTGCCAGCATTTTGAAAATGGCCATGCTACTGAAAGCGATCTATGGAATTAAAAATCTGTAACAAAATTCCAATGACAACCTTCATAGAGGTAGAAATATTCACAAAACTCTTATGGAAACACAAAAGGTCACAATTAACCACATTAATTTTAAGTAGAAAGAATAATACCGGAAGCATCACAACGCCTGACTTCAAATTTGCTACAGGGCCATAATGACAAAGACAGCGATAGTACTGGCATGAGAACAGACATGTTAGATCCATAGAACAGAACAGAATAGAAGAGAGCGAAACAAAACAAAACAGAAACGAGGACCCAGAGACAAACCCACACAGCTATGGGTAGAAATTTTTTGTTTTAACCAAAGGTGTCAAAAACATACATTGGGAAAAGCTTCATCAATGAGTGGTTCTGGAACAGCCACATGTAGAAGAGAAAAATAAGATGCATGACTCTCACCCTGCACAAAAATCAACTCAAGATGGCTCAAAGACCTCAGTATAACCTTAGAAATAATAAAACTGCTAAAAGAAACTCAGGGGAACTACTTGAAGGCATAGGAACAATCAAAACTTTATAAAAATGACTCTAAATGCACAGAAAATAAACTCCCAAATTGACAATGTAATTGCATCAAATTAAAAAGGTTCTGTACAACATAAGAAGACACAAGCAGAGTAATGAAGCAGACTACATAATGGGAGAAAAACCTTTGCCAGCTACTTCAGAAAGACAACTAATATTGAAAATGTACAAAGAAGTAAAAGAATAAACACAAAAATCTCCACAAATTTTCCAATCAGCAATTGGCTAATGTGCCAAACAGAATTCCTAAAAAGAGAAATGTGAGTGGGCAATAAACATAAAAAAATTCAACATCTTTAGACATGGGGGAAATGCAAAGTAAAAATTCTTTGAGATTCTATCTTGTCTCAGCCAGAATGGCTTCCATCAGGAAAATATACAATAACAAATGTTATTGAAGATGTGAGAAGGAAGAGAAATCCTTATTCATTGCTGGTGGGAATGCAAACTGGGCAATCATCAAAATGAAAATGGAGGCTTCTCAAGAAACTAAACTAGCACAATCAAATGAGCCTAGTATACCACTCCTGGTATATACCCAAAGGACTTTAAGTCCTACCACAAAGATAATTGAACATCCATGTTCATTTCTGTTATTCTTCACAACAGCTAAGAAACAGAACCAGCCAGATGCCAATCAACAGATGAATGGATAAAGAAAGCCATAAAGAAAAATGAAACCATGACATTGTCAGGAAAATGTATGGGACTGGAAACTATTATTATATTTTTTATTATATAAAATAATTTTAATGAATAGAAATAGGAAATAAAGAGATCAAAGGTGATAAGTATAAGACCACAAGGTTTCAAAAGCATTAGTGTTACATTGCTTCTTATTGTGACCTTTGGTATCATGTTTACCCCATGGAGATTTACAGTAGTTATTCATATGATAACTGCTAAATGTAAGCAATAATCTGTCTTGAATTATATTTTAGATTCTCTGTTCAGTTTACTACTAAAGTTATACTCTTTTCTTTTTTAAATAATATTTTAATTAATTTTTTTCTTCTTTTCTTCCCCCTAACACCCTGCTCCCCCCTCCCCCCCCATCCCCCAGTGCCCCCCCCCCCAAATCCCGGGAGCATCCTTTAATGTGCATGCCAAATTCTCCTCTGGGTCCTCCTCTCCTATGAGGTGCAAGGACCCAGGGGCATTTCCCAGAAATCTTTCCTGTGTTCCCCTTAAGCTTAGGAACACTATTGTGACTGTCAGTCCCAAGCCTCCAAAGATCCTAGTGCCTTTAGTCCATGCTAGACTTTGTGGGGTCAATAATGTGTTGGACATAGCGCAGGGCATGCAAAGTCCTATTATGAGTGCTTCAGCTCTAACTTGTGTGGAGTATCTTGAATATCATTACTCCTCCCATCCTTGTGTTTTTACAATCTTACCGCCCCCTCTTGCGCAAATTTCCCTGAGCTTCAGGATGGGGAGAAATTAGGCTGGCCCAGTTCCAGGTGGTTGATACAGAGTCTCTGATGTTCTGAATTATGGTTTGTTGATTTTTTTTCGGTTTTGCTGCTCCTGCAATGCCCATGGCTCCATCCTGATGGGTATTGGATGTCACCCCTTGCAGTCCTTGATGGTGGCCTATTTTCTCTGCTGTAACATGGTCCCCTCTCTCCTTGTTTCTGGTGGGGCCCCCCTTCCCCATCCCTCCTGTTTATAATCTTTACAATTACTGTAAGTATTACAGAGATTTGTCTTTGAGTGTCTCTAAGTGGGTTTGGTATTAGGTTCCACCTATTAGGGAGCACATACCGTGCTTAATTTTCCATGTCTGGGATACTTCACTCAACATAATTGTTTCTAATTCTATCCATTTCCTGGCATATTGCATTAATTCATCATTTTTGATGGCTGAGTATTATTCCATTGTATAAATGTACCACATTTTTCTTATCCACTCATCAACTGTTGGACATTTGGGCAAATTCCATGACTTTGCTATTTTAAACAGTGCTGCTATGAACATGGTTGTGCTTGTGCTATTGAGGTGAATTTTTGCTGTATGGGGGGTTATTCCCAAAAGTAGAATAGCAGGGTCATATGGCATTTCAATCTTTAACTTCTTTAAGAATCACCAGACAGCTTGCCAGAGTGGTTGTATGAGCCTGCACTGCCACCAGCAATGTAGGAGAGTTCCCCTCTCTCCACATCCTCTCCAGCACTTGATGTTGTTTGTATTGTGGATTTTTTGCCATCCTGACAGGGGTGAGATGATATCTCAGGGAAGTTTTGATTTGCATTTCCTTGATGGCTAAGGATGTGGAGTATTTTTTAAGATATTTGTTAGACATTTTAATTTCGTCCTTGGTAGAGTTTCTTTTAAGTTCCAAGGCCCATTTTTTAATTCGCCCATTTGTTTCTTGGTGTTTAGTTTTCTAAGTTCTTTGTGCACTCTGGATAATGGAGCTCTATCAGATATGTGGTTAGCGAAGATTTTCTCCCATTCTGTGGGTTGCCTTTGTGCTCCAGTTACAATCTCTTTATCTCAACAGAAGCTCTTTAATTTCACAAGATCCCATCTGTTGAGTATTGTTGTAGTGACTGTGCTATTGGATGTCCGTTTAGGAACTGTTGGCCTAGCCCAATCAGCTCAATGGAGTTCCCTACCCTTTCAACTATGGTTTTTATAGTCTCTGGCCTTATATCGAGGTCCTTGATCCATTTGGAATTAATTCTTGTACATGGTGACAAGTACGGGTCCAGTTTTAATCTTCTGTATGTGGAGATCCAGTTTTGCCAACACCATTTGTTGAAGATTCTGTTCTTTTTCCATTGGAATATTTGGGCCCCTTTGTCAAAGATCAAATGGCTGTAGTCGTGTGGGCTTATATCTGGGTCTTCAACACTTATCCATTGATCTGTGTGTCTATTTTGCAGCCAATACCAGGCTGTTTTTACAACTATGGATTTGTAGTATAGACTGAGGTTTGGTATGGTGATATCTCCAGCAGTGTTTTTGTTACTCAGGATTGTTATTGCTGTCCTGGGTCTTTTGTGACTCCATATGAACTTTGAGATTGTTTGGTCAACTTCTTTAAAGAATTGCTTTGGAATTTTAATTGGTATAGCATTGAATCTGTGTATTTCTTTTGGTAGGATGGTCATTTTTATGATGTTGATTCTGCCAATCCAGGAACATGGGAGGTCTTTCCACCTTCTGGTGTCTTGTGCAATTTCTTTCTTTAGGGTTTTAAAGTTTTCATTATAAAAATCTCTTACTTACTTGGTTAGGTTTATACCAAGGTATTTCATTTTTTTTAGGGGCTATAATAAATGGGATTGTTTCTCTCAGGGCTTTTTCACTTCTTTCAGTCTGAGCATATGGGAAGGCCACTGATTTTTTGCACATTTATTTTGTATCCTGCCACCCTGCTGAACTTCTGTATTAGTTCCAGGAGCTTCCTGGTGGAGTTTTTGGGATCACTCAGGTATAAGATCATGTTATCTGCAAATAGAGATAACTTGACTTCTTCCTTGCCAATTTGAATCCCTTTATGTCCCTTTCTTGTCTTATGGCTTCAGCTAAGACTTCAAGTACAATATTGAATAGAATTGGTGAGAATGGACAGCCTTGTCTAGTTCCTGATCGAAGTGGGAATGCTTCAAATTTTTCCCCATTGAGTATAATCCTTGCTGTCGGCTTGTTGTATACAGCTTTTATTATATTGATAAAGGTTCCTTCCATTCCTACTGTCTCTAGCGTTTTGATCATAAAAGGCTGTTGGATCTTGTCAACAGCTCTTTCTGCATCTATCGAGAGTATCATGTGGTCTTGGACTTTAGATTGGTTTATATAGTGAATTACATTTATTGATTTGCGTATGTTGAACCAACCTTGTGTGCCGGGGATATAGCCTACTTTGATCCCTGTGGATGATCTTTTTGACATGTTTTTGAATCCAATTTGCTAAGACTTTGTTGAGAATCTTTGCATCTGTGTTCATCAGAGAGATTGGCCTGTAGTTTTCTTTTTTAAGTGAATCTTTATTAGGTTTTGGGATTAAAACGATATTAGCTTCATGGAAGGAATTTGGTAGTGTTCCTTCCTTTGCTATTTGGTGGAACAGTTTAAAGAGTATTGGTATTATTAGCTCCTTAAATGTCTGGTAGAACTCTGTGCTGAATCCATCTGGTCCAGGACATTTCTTGGTGGAAAGATTCGAAATTACTTCCTCGATTTTCTCATATGTTATAGGACTATTTAAATAATTCACAACTTCTTGATTCAATTTAGGTAAGTTGTGTTTACTTAGGAATTCATCCATCTCTTTTGTGTAGGCAAATTTCACTGAGTATAAGTTTTTGAAATATGATGTTATAATTCTCTGGATTTCTTGGGTATCAGTAGTGATAACTCCATTTTCATTTCTAATTTTGTTAATTTGGGCTTTCTCTCTCTTGCTTTTGGTTAATTTAGCTAGGGCTGTATCAATCTTATTGATTTTTTTTTAAAAAAAGAGCTTTTTGACTGGTTGATTTTCTCTATCGTTTTCCTAATCTCGATTTCGGATGTTTCTCCCTTTATTTTGCTAATCTCCTCCCTTCTACTGCTTTTGGGATCAGATTGCTCTAGTGTCTCTAAAGCTTTAAGCTGCATTGTTAAGTTATTTACTTCTGATGTTCCATTTTTTTTTTGATGTAGGCATTAAGAGCTATGAACTTGCCTTTTAGGACAGCTTTCATTGTGTCCCAGAGATTTTGGTAAGTTGTATTTTCATTATGATTCACTTTCAGGAAATCTTGAATTTCTTTTGTAATTTCTTCCTGAATCCAATTCTCATTCAGCATCATAGTGTTAAGTTTCCAGGAGTTAGGGTATTTTCTGTTGCTGGTCGTGGTGTGGATGTCAAGCTTTGTGCCGTGGTGGTTTGATAAGGTACAAGCTAGAATTTCAACTTTCCTGTATATGTGGAGATTCGTTTTGTGGCCGAATATGTGATCTATTTTGGAGAAAGTTCTGTGTGCTGCTGAGAAAAATGTGTATTCTTTGGTGTGTGGATGAAAAGTTCGATAGAGATCTGTAAGGTCCATTTCAGTAAGGGTTTGATTAAGCTCCAAAGTGTCTCTGTTAAGTTTTTTACCTGTTGATCTATCCCATGTTGAGAGGGCGGTGTTGAAATCCCCAAGAATTATCATTTTGGGGTTGATTTCTCACTTTAGATGTTGTAGGTTTTGCTTAATGAATGTGGGGGAAGGGCCCATATTGGGTTCATATATGTTCAGTATTGTGAAGTCTTCCTGGTGAATTGTACCTGTGACTAAAATGTAGTATCCTTCTCTGTCTCTTATGATTTTTTGGGTTTGAAGTCCACTTTGTTCGATAGCATAATGGCTACCCCTGCCTATTTCCTGGTTCCATTAGCTTGCAGAATTTTTGACTAGGCTTTTATTTTTAGGATGTGCCTATCTTCTGTGGTGAGATCGGTTTCCTGCAGGCAGCAGATTGATGGATCGTGATTTTTAATCCAAGTTTGTAATCCGTGTCTCTTGATTGGTGAGTTAATTCCATTAACATTTAATGTTATAATAGAGAAACTATTTTTAATTCCAGACATTTATTATGTTAGTGGCTTTTTTAAGTGTGTTGTTTCACTTTTAGGTTTTGGTGGTATTATACTTCCCTTCTGTTCTCCTGGATATGCCTGTTTTTTTCTTCAAGCTTAAGTATCATTTCTAGCATTTTTGAAGGCCTAGTTTGGTGGACATGTATCCCTTCAAGTTGTCTTTGTGCTGGAAAATTTTTCTTTCTCCCTCGATCATGATGGATAGTTTTGTGGGGTAAATCAGCCTGGGTTGACATTTTTGTTCATTCAATACTTGAAATACGTCTCTCCACGCTCTTCTTGCTTTTACCGTTGGGACTGGAAACTATTATTACAAATGAAGTATCCCATAATTAGAAAGACAAATGCTGAAATTTCTCACATGCAGGTCCTACATTTCAATTTTTGTATGTGCACGTGTAAGTTTTTGTGGAGGGTACAGGACATGAAACTTGAAAGAGAACTACAGGTGGAGAAGAGAAGTCAATAGAATACATGTGACATTAAAGCCAAGGGGGATTGCTGGAAGGGAATCAGAGGACAAGCAGGATATGTCAGGGGTGAAAGAAGGGAGCATGGCAGGGCGGAGGATCAATATGAAGTAAGCATGAAAATGTCACAATGAAGCCCATTACTTTGTAAGTTAATTTTTAAAAAAGTACCAAAATTTCTAAATAGTAGAGAGAAACTTATCATGGTGGCCTAGCTAAGAATGATGAAATTTACTAAATGCACAATCCATTTTACTAAATTAATATAAACATACCAACTTCTGTTTCCTAAAACTGAGATCCCCATGCCTTACCTAAAGTCTGTGTGGCTCTGGATGTAAGAAAGTTGGAGTGATGCATTTCATGTGCCAAATTCTAGCTCAGTTTGAAAGAACGCAGAGGAAGCAGCAAAGCCATCTCATTAATCTTCCTTACACGGCTGTTGGATTGATGAAGTTGGATGAGTTCTTTGGATCTTCAGGGACTGTCTTCACTAACATCATTAAGAAAGCTGTCAGTAAGAAAATTAGAAAGCAGGATTTGGTGACTAATTCTACAAATAATTATTAGTACTTTCATTTCCAGAGAAAATTAATAAATAAATCTAAAATATATTTATCATTTTTTTACAGATGAAAGCATTCAAGATACATGTTCATTAATTAATGAGAAAAGTATATTTGTGGGATTTTTTTTCCCTGCATTAAGAGAAAAAAAAATATCCTATGTCCTTTGGTCATTCATTCATTTATGCAGAATGAGCATCTGCCATGTGCAGAAACCTGTGCTTGTCCATAGTAGAAATGCAGAAAGACAAATTCAATCTTTCCTTTAAGAGTCCCACAATTTGCGTACATACGCCTTTCATTGAGATGTGGTAAGTATAGTAGCAGAACTATGCAACAAGAGTACAAGTGAAGTTGTTCAGGAGAGAATGAACCAGAAAAGCCCCCAAGAGACAGAGATGTGTGCGTTGACCTTTATATGGTGAGCAGTTTACCATCTCAGAAGGACCAAGAGCAGCAGAAAGTAGACAGTGGTTTGTCCTGAGAAAATCTTTCTTCCTTATTTCCTTGCACCAATTCATCGAGATTTATTTAATGCTTTTTCAAATCACAGAATAAAATTAGGTGTCAAGGAGCAGTTTTTAAATGAATTGATGGGTGAGTCATTTGGCCACCGACATCTTGGGGATCCATGCATCTTTGTCTTTGTCAAGTAACACTTCTGGGCTCCAGGTCAGTATTTCCGTTTTAGAGTCAGTAAAGCCAAAATCAAAACCAGCTTCTGTGAACCAAGCCTGTGACTTGCTTTCTTCCAGCCTCTTCAAACACAGCCCAAATACTGATTTCTTTCCTGACTAGGATTACAAATTTGCCCTTGCTCTTCACAGTAGACCATGAAATGGCTGCAGCAACTGATTAGGTTTCTAAGTCTTCCTTTGTCACAGAGTTCTTCAGGTTCACACATTTTCTAGACTTGATCTATTGAGAAGGAGGCTGTTTATCCATGTTGATGGCCAGTGGGGTTTTTACTCCAGCATTCTGATTGCTAGAGAAACAGCCAGGTGATTCCTTACCATATTATAGGGCCCTATCTCTTGGGCTCCCACACTTACCGCCATTTCCCAAAACTTTGGTGTACAAAAGAGACTTTTTAAATTAGACAAATACATTGAGAGAACTCTGTGGTAACCAAATTCAAGTTTATTTTATTTTACTTGGTTTACACACCAAAAAAGTAATCTCATGGGAACGGTGGAAGGCAGAGAAATGAACATGAAGACACCTGGGCCAGTTATTTGAACTTATTCCATTTCTATTTTCTATCTGCACATTATGGCTGGTGAAATTCTGAGAATAAAATGGATAGGCAAGGGGGATTATAAACAGTGACAAAGTAGGAATTGTTTATGTGAGCAGTACTCTACAGCTTACACTGACATTGCCACCTTATGACTCCAAGTGCCTGTGTGGGTAGAATGCCAGGACTCAGTGAAAAAGGACATCTTCTTTGTTCTTGGAAATCTCATTTCCCAGGAAATACCAAATAGATGAAATTTGAAGAACCAGCTTATATTTTGATCATTGCTAATATAAATTTATACCCTATTTATTTATTTATTTGTTTATTTATAGGATTGCACTTATGGGCATGCCCCACTATGCCCAGATTGTTAATATCCTTATGTGATTATTACATAATTTTAATTTTTAATGATTTAGCAAATGTACTTTTCTTTATGTAATGTACTCTCAGAATTTGAGGCTACATTTGCATGTTACTATTCTAATTATCAGGTTGGGAGCTAAGGGACTCTGGTGTGATTTCAAGGGTTCCTTGGGATGCTTATGTACCTGATCAAGAATTAACAGGGTAGAAGTGCTATAGAGTGATGGAGAGTTCATTGGATCTATTGTCATTCTTGAATATACTTGGAGAGGAGATGTGGCCTTGAGATTGAAAAGGATCCTTATTATCTGTTGCTCTCAGGTGATGTAAGCCTAGAATATAGACGGTCTGCAAAGAGGAACGTTACTGCTATGTGATGGAAAGGTGGGATCTAGTGAGGTTTCCACTGGTGAAATCTGAAGATAAAATGGTTATGTACTTATTAAAGGGAGACAAAAATTGAGGTAGCAGATAGAATACTGGACAGAATGTAACTGAAGGCCAGCTGAACTGGAAGAGTAGGAAGTTGTCTGTGTACATCCTAGGAGCTGGGAACTGGTTATGCCTCAGGAAGGAAGGGTGGAGCAAATCATCACCTTTTTGTTTCTGTATCACAATTCCTGTTTCCTGGTCAGTGGTTTTACCTCTACCAGTGGAACAATCGTAGCCAAAAAATGTCCCAGATGTGTCATGTCCTAGAGTGCTATATAGGGTTCTGAGCATTTGAACTGGGAATGGGGATGGGCTCATGTACTCCTGTGGCTTTTACACATCCTCCAATGCATGAGTTTACACATGTGCACACATCTCACATGCACACACATACATATTACAAATTACAGGAGGCCCTGTAGTCTGTCTACAAGACGATAACATTTTATAACATTTTATAGATAAGGTAGCCTTAGAGATAAGGTAGCTCTCCCTCCATAGAAACTCTGTTTTGTGTTTTGGACTTAAGTAAGAGATAGTCTTATTGATTAATAGATGGCATTTCAAATGCATAACAATTTGGCTGGTAAATTTGCATTTGTACTTAAAGCACTATGCAGGCTGGTGAGTTTGTTGGCTCCTTGGGTAAGAACACTTGCTCTATAGGTGTAAGGAACAGAACTTGATCCGAAATTCTTAAGTAAAATGCTGCCTATGGACTTGTGCTTGCCTAGAACCTCTCACTAGTCACTATGAGAAGCGGAGGTGCACATCTGGGGCTAAATCAGTTGATTTAGTGAGCTGCAGGTCCAGTGAGAGAACCTGTCTCAAGGGAATACAGTGGGGGGCAATAGGGAAGGACACTGATATATTCCTGTGGCTTTTATACACCCTCCAATGCATGAGTTTACACATCTGCACACATTTCACATGCACACACATACATATTACATACATACACATGCATGTACATGTACACATATACATACACGAATGATTTTTAGTTCTTACTGCTGAATATATTATGAAGAGGTATTTTCCCCTTACCTTTAGTGATATGAGCCCAAAGTCTTTACTGAGAAAAATATTTTTACTAATTAATTCATTCACTTATTTGAAATACTTTCGTTGTGTGGGTTACCCATCCTAGGATATTTGGTAGGCAGTAATTATCAGATAAACTATTTTTTGTCTCTATGGGCATACATTGTGATTTATAGAGAAAGTAAAGAAAATCATGGAAGCGATGACAGAAAGTCACTTAAGCTAGTGAGGGATGCTGTGTTGATAGGGTGACCACAGTAGTTCAAGGGGGAATATTTTAAGTCTGGAAACTACTCTGAAAAAGAAGCTATGAAAGCTATAAACTGATATTAACTCATGCACAAACAGCAAAAAATTATATTAAAAGTTTAATCCCCTGGCACTTTGTTTTATATGTGTGTGTGTGTGTGTGTGTGTGTGTGTGTGTATGCATGTGTGTGTGTGTGTGTGTGTATACTCATAGCAAAGTAGGACAGAGCAACTCAATGGCAACATTAGGGTATACCTTTTGTTTTGATTATTCATTTTAATAACTTGGATTTCCCTCCTATAATTTCAAATGACTATTTTACCTCTACTATTGAAATCAGGAAGAAAGAGAGATGGTGGTTGGTCAGAACCTGGTTTCTAATTGATGGGGGCAGTGAAAAAAATGCAAATGTGGGACCCTTTCAAAACATGGGAAAAACAACATTGAAGACATTACAAGTATCTGAAGACTTTTCCTTTACAATATTTTGCTTAGTTAAAAGTAGCAATGCTATACAGGTAACATCACAAGTTATAACTTGTAGATACCATAAACTTTAGTGACATAAATTTATATGGAACAATGAATAATTTAAGTGCTATCTTAGTTGACCACAGTATTTTTTTTGTGGCTTTCTTTTCAGAAATTTCACTTACTGTTTATCAACATTTACATTAAAAATAGATTAATTCTCAATCAATGTAATTGAGATCAGTACCAGACATTCTTGGCAAAGGCATGATTACAATTCATTTTTGATGGTTACTTGAGTTTGACAGGCATTGTTCTGACGATGCAATCATTGTTGGAACTGTAGAGAGCATTTCACAGACTGCTGTAACATGGGAAAAATTTTTGACCAATCAAAATATAAATTTTAGTATAACTAAGATTGCTTTTCTTAGAACAATTTTTCTAAAAAATCAATTTTGCCTGTCTGAATTTCATTTTAAATGTAAATTTATAAGATAGCATTTTGATGTCTCCTCTGACATTTTCTGTCATATATGGAAGCTATCCACAACACTGAAAGGTTCTCCATGCTCTGTGTGTAATTCAAAATGTCAGTGTATGCAGTCTATCATGGCATCTTGAATTAAAAAGGATAGGACTTAGAATTAGTGAGAACTTCCTCACTAACCATGCATCTTAATATCATAGAGAAGTATTTTTTTCCTAAGGAATTCTTGATTTTAAATTTTTATTTGCTTTATGTGTTGCAGTTCACAAAACTGGAGGTTCTTAATCCTCTGAAGCAACCAGGTAACTCCCCAGCAGACTCCATTGGATGCACTTTTAATTTGTGATGATTTATTGACAAGTTCACTGCCTGAGTGCTGGTGTTTCTATCCTAAAGCCTAGGGTGAGAAATAATGCTTGCACAGAGCTGGAAAAGAAAGGTTTCAAAGACTAAATGGTAAGCTGGACTTCCATCCTGGCCCTGGTGCCATCTTATAGTAAGCTTTCTCTCTGCTGGTGCTGCTGCTGGCACAGCTGGTGCTATTGACATTCTATATCCAAGATTTGGATCTACTGCTTAGGGGCCTTATGGTACCCTTCACAGCTGAAGGCACATGTACCTGGTCACCAGACTGATCAGCTGGTGAATCTCCCCAACATCATCAAGATCCTCTTCTGCCTTGGACTACACTCAGAAAACAAGTGAAGAATAAAATACTGTGAGTTTTGAAACTGCAATTGCAGAACATTCAACAAGGAGGGCTGAGCATAGGAAGAATCCTTTTGAGAGCATGCCCCAGGTGACATGCACTGGTAGTCAGTCCTGGTGCTGGGAATATGTGTAATTATTAATAAGGAGAATAACAGGTCTCTCCTTATACTTCATAGATTGCCACTTGCTCAGAAGGCCACCCTTTGTTTTAAGGCACTTGGGGAAGGCCTCATGATTATCCAGCTGTTCTAGTGGATGAAGGCCAAGGAGAAAAGACTCGGCAATGAGTGTGCCATAGACAAGTACAAGATTGTCTGTGATGAATTGCCTAGGATGAAATAAGAATGAGTGCGGCATCCTGACATGGCAGCTTGGTGTGGTGTATGGGTGGGGCTGTAGAAAATGCATAGAAGGCTTTGAGCACAACGTGGTTCAAGCAAACTGAATGAGGGGAAAAGTCACTAGAGAAAGAAGTGTAGGCGTTACTCAGTCTTGGGATCCCCAATGGCTCCAGAATATTCTTAACTCTGTGTTAAATGTTACTGGTTCTGGATTCAAGCGTAAGACAAGGAATCTGATTGAATAAGTTGAAGGCACATGCTAATGTCCTAAATGAAAACAAGACTTAGAAGACTTAGAAGAATATTTCCTTCTAGTTCTGTCATTGGGTGAGAACTCTTTTTGCTTAATTCTATGGGGTGTCCATATGTAACCTAACTCCTCTGGCAAATTCATTATAGTGCACTCATTGGTGAATGCTGATAATTTTTAATATTCCTGTGTTTATACATACTTTCTCACATGTATTCCCAGTTAATCTAAAGCAGCTGAAAACCAGTGATGAACTTTTCTCTGATCTTCCAAGGCTGACATATTCCTATTTTGGCTGGTGGCTCTGAGACATGTACTTTTTTCCCTCTAGTTCTGTATGTTCTCATAGCTAGTTCTGGAAACTAAGCTAAAAATTTAATTACTAGTAATCTACTTTTGTTCAACAAGTGAAAAAGAAATAAAATAAGATGACTTTTAGTGTCTTTCATTTTCTTCCTTTTCATGTCTGCGTGTATGGAGTGCTTGTTCGTATGTTTGCATTTGGGTATGTGCACGTATGTGTGGGTGTAAGTGTATGTACCTCAAATGCATTTGAATGTGCATGCCTGTGGAAGCCCAAAGGTGATATTGGAAATTATCCATAATTTCTCTTCTACCTTGTTGTGTGAGCCTGACACTGGGCAGCCAAGACTAGACTTGAATTTGTGATCCTCTGTCTTCTGCTAAGATTGCACTGCATAGCACCACAATTCTTCAAATAAACAAAAGCGACAGAAGAAAAAAATTGGATGAAGTATTGCCTCAATGGCAATAGGATTCTGGGTTCTCAACCGCTCAACGTTATTTTACTCTTGTGAACTGAAACAACGTGACTAAATGTTGAGTGTAGAAGTACCTGGTTCTTAGTATTTCTGCATGCATTTGCTTATAGAAATTTTACATTCAGGTTTACTAAGAACATGATAGGGTAAGGAACTTCTCAAAGAGTTCATTGGGTTTTGTTATGGTTAATATTTATTTTCAACTTGATAAGACTTAGAATCACTGTGGAACCATGCCCCTATGTCTAAAGGAAAAAAAAAATGTTAAAAGGAAGAAAGAGGCTATCCAATAGGCTAAGATCCTAGACTACATGAAAAGAAAAAAACTAGCTGATTACTGGCATCTGTCTCTTTCTGTTTCTGAGTTTGGTAATGTGTCATGTGACTGGCTGTTTCCCCCTCCCACAGCCATGACTTCCCTATGATGATAGACACATGTGATAATGTATCCTGAAACTATAAGTCAAAAATATACCCTTCATCTTTAGTGAAGTATTTTGTTACAATAAGAAGAAAGTAACTAAATACAGACCTCATGAATACTTATGTATACCATATTTTCCTTTTCTCACTAATGCTTAATATTGAATTTTTGTAGAAAATGTAAACATTTTCTTTTGTACAATTATCAAGGGAATAAGCAGTCAAAGATTGGCTACTTGTCATTTTCAAATTCTAAATTAATAGAAATAGCTTCATGTTCTCTAGAGGAAGCAGTCCTGTCTTGAGTTTTAAAACTCTTAATCAAGGCATGATACTTGCACAAAAATAACATGATTGGGGAATTTGTTTTGAGAATAAGATAACCTAGTTTAAGTTCCATATTTTGATTTTTCCATTCACTTATTTATGCTACTGAAGAAAAATCATCTTTTTTTATTAGTTAGGTCACAATTCACTCCTCAGGACAGAACTCAACCTATCAGGTTATTAATATATCTTATCTTAGAGTACACCTGAGTAATATCAATGGATCCAATGGACTTTGAAGAAATGCTTCAATTGTTTAACCAAAAAAGTCTTTTGAAAAATGAAATTTTTGTGTGTATAACCGATGCACTAGGTCCTATGCCTTGTGTCATAACCTGGGCATCTAGAAACCTGCTTTGCTCTAATCTTACCATAAGTCAACAATCACTTTTCTGTAGGTAATTTCATCAAAGCAGCTTATTGAAATGTGTGTATCCTTCCTCAGAAAGGAAAATGAACCACCAAGCACCGTGCCACTTTCTTGTGACAGAAAGCTCAGTGTGTGCATACTAACTTATTCTTTTCTTCGACAGTGTGCTCTGGTAGGTTTCTAATTAGTGGGTATAACAGTTTTGGTGAGATAGCCATTCTTGTTCTGCTGTGTACTTTAGTTCCCATCTTCTGGTATGTATGAAATTTACATTGCCGTCTGTTACTTCAAGTTTTCCAGGATGTTACTAAAGTGGAGAATATTGATAGATTTTCTTTCCATAAGTAAAATTCCCATTTTCCCCCAAAACAATCTATGGCCTTAGAGTCTGAGCTGTGTGACTTCTTTTCTTTCCATTTCCCAGCTGGCTTCTACTGAATAGCAGGAAGACAAATACCTTGCTATGTTCTGACTTTTTCTCTCCAGACTTTCCATCAGTAATGGCTTCATTCTACAGAAGACTGCCACTGCCTTCAGGCAATTGTGGCTCTTTTGAAGTCCTATAATCTCTTATGTTAGCCTGTCTGGTCTTGACACCAATTGTAAACCACAAGTATGGCTTAATTCTCTTCAGAACTTTGTTACTAATCCAATGATTAGGTTCATTAATTTTTGATAAATAGAATAAGTTTGTTACTTGTCCTTGAGATGTAGGATATGATCACTTTTGGGAATGATGTTCCATCTTACTGTGATATGATGCTTCTCCGTATCAGTAACCAAACACCAGAAACAATGTTGATTTGTTGTGGTCGTGGTTGTTGTAGCTGTAATTGAAGGCAGTCTTTGACAATGTTCCTTACAATCCGTCATCATCCTTTAAGACACAACTTTTCTGTGAAGTTACCTGCTTTTCCCAGGTTTTAACAGGGGGAACATGTTTCTGGAGTTCCCTGGAAATAGGGCTTTGGATTTGTATAGTACTTTAATGAAATGGTATCACTTGGTCCTTACTCTGTTTCCAAGAGGCTAATATAGGGACTTTATTAGGTATTGAAGATCACCATTTCTAATAAGTACCCTGGAAATGAAATGTGCATAGGACATTGCTGCATTTACAATGCAACTATGAGAGAGAAAGAGGAGACAGAAAAAGAAAAGAGAGAGAGAGAGAGAAAGTGTGTGTGTGTATGTGTGTGTGTGTGTGTGTGTGTGTGTGTGTGTGAGAGAGAGAGAGAGAAGAAACAAGAGGGACAGAGAATAAAATAATGCCTTGCTTTCAATGGTAGAATGTAAAGGTATTAAGGGGCTCAGGCAACCCAGGAGTCAAAATATCCTCATTCTCAGGAGGCTGAGTGAGTCTGTTTTCTCTTTGCACTGTTTTTCTGGGAAATGTCCACAGGCTCCTTTCAAAAGGTCCTAGAGGAAGATTCACAGTCTTGCTTCTGGGTTGCTACTGATGAATTTTCCTTTCTCAAGTTTATCTAGTTCCCGCTTTATTCACTAAATCCTAGAGTTTTTGAATTGGCTTAGATTAGGGCATTAAGAAGGGATTATGAATTTTTTGGTTGCCCTCTGGTCACAGAAATTTTTGCTCATTTTGTTTTAGTCTTACTCACACGGGGAACTCAGTGGGCTGTCCATTTATTTATAATTACCCTCCACAATGACTATTTCACAGCACATTATTCTGATCCTTCCCTGACTCCCAGAGCCATTGCCTGGCCTCAACTATTCACTATTTTGCTATTATTCCCACTGCAATTAAGGAAAGTATTTGTACAATGATAGCACCAACCAGTATCTTTGATCTTCAGAGAGGAACTTTACTTTGGACAGGGGCGTGCACGTGTTAAATTCACTCCAATAATAGTACCTCTCTAGGTCTCTGAAGTTCTCCTTTAATAGTGCATTAAGAAGTTCCTGGCATCTTAACTTCATTTACTGTGGGAAGTTGTTGAACCTATGTTTCAGTTAATCGACCAAGCAACCAATTAAAACTACTCCATGCTGTGTGTGTTAACACAGTGAATCCAGAAATGTTTCCAAGTACATTATGGATGCATTAAATAGAATTCAAAGCTACACTGTCTTTTGCTTTGAATGAGCATTTTCAGAATCTGTTCCTACATATATTTCCAGAATGTTACAGATAGAGGTAAATAAAGCCTCTGAATTCTTTTGGAGGACAAATATTGCCTATTAGTGCTGATGTTGCTATTGGTCTGGAGAATGCTGATTTGTATTTAAAGCTTTCAGACACTGAAGGATGTTAGGGAAGGCAGGACAAGAGTATAAAGGCCACACAACGAAAAGCAACCTAGAGCAAGCTTAGGTTTTTCAAGAGCATTATGAATAACATCCTTACATAGAGAGCCTGGAGGATTTGGTCCATGTTAGGTGCTGGAATGCCCAGGATCACTGGGTACTAAAAAACCTCCCATTCTGACTTTGAGAATCTTGTGGTTTCCCATCCCAAATACCACACCCCAAGCAGACCTGGAAGGATTGTAGACTTAACTGAAATTGGATTATTCCCCTTGCTTTTCACGATTTGGTTTAATTATAGCCCAGGCTGCAAATGTTACTTTTGAAGTACGTATTCAAGTCACAAGTTTTCGGCATGTACCTCAAATTGAAATTCTTTTTTCTTTTTATGAAAAGTTAATCTTGGGTATAACAAACATTATACCTCACAATCTTTATGTCTCCCCTCCTGTTCTATAGCTGTGGTTACCCACTCTCCTCAAATTTTCCTTCCCTCATCACATTAAGTTGGATGATCACAGATTGCAATTCAATGAGTTGTTTCAGATATCTGCTGTCAGATTAGAGAGAGACTTATCCCCACTCCTGTCTGGATTTCATAGGATTAGGCGCTAACAAGACCATGTAGTCTATCTGGAGTCTGGATTTTGAATTTTAAGCTTTCAGAAGATACATTTTGTATAATCTCTGTATGAAAGGATCAGGTTCTCTAGCAGTGGTAAAGTGAAAGAGGTTTTAGTAATGTTTGTTCATCTGACACCCTGTCTCATTCACATGACAGATGTTAGGACTTTTGATTGAGAGAATGCTGGAGCTACTGAATGAGATATTAGTAAACCAAGAGACTGGAACAAGAAGAATTTTTAAAAATTAATATCAAAATTAAAACAATTTAAAAAACAAAAAGCAAGGTAGAACAGTATGAGTTATTTTGAAATCAGGGCATTGACTGTGTGATAGTTAATCCTGGGTGTCAACTTGACACACCTGATATTAACTAAGATCAGCTGACACCACACCTGAAAAGATCAACTGAGACCTGAAGGGATTATACCTGCCCTAGATCCCATGGGAACCTCCATAGGTCTCATAGGAACCTTCCGGTATTGGACCATATAAAAAGGACTACAGAATATAGGAGAGATGTTCTAGGAATGCTCTAGCTATGTAGAGGTCTGCTGTGACTTAGCCTGCCTGCCTGCCAGCTTCAGTCATACTATCTCTGCCATGTATCTTCCTTCTGGAACTGTAAGTTGAATAAATCTTCCTTTCTCCCATGAGTTGTTTGTCTTGGTGCTCTCTCACAGCATTAGCAAAGAGTTACCGTTACAGACTGGATATGTACTGCCGAGCACGTGTCTTGCAGAAGTTCTCTTCATGTAAGGCTGGGGTCATAAATGCTCCCATCAGATAATCATATCAGAAAACCCTTTTTGTTAAAATACATAATTTCCTGGCCTTATTTGTTTTCAGTTGGACTGGCCTCAGTATCTTCAATTTGATTTTTGATAACTCTCACATTTGCTTCACATGATACTTTTGTCAGTTTAGGAAAAGAATGGATAAAGTTGAACCGAAGTAGTAAAATAAGACATGATCACCAGCTTCTGTTGTGTGTGGGGTGTAGGGGACTTTGGCATTGTGCATTTTTTTTTTGGTAGAGAGTCTGAAACAACTTACTTTCTTCTTTGATTTGTCAGTTGAGTGGCTCCAAGCCTTGTAGTTAGACTTAGCTGAGAGGAGACAGAAGTAGTCCACCACATATTGTATTAATCTAAATTCCTGGGGCTCAATTTATTAAATAAGAGATGAAATTCATATAGTTATTCAAGATTCCTCAGCTATTAGTGGCAGAGTCAAAATTTCAACCCCAGGTTTGTCTAAGCTCAAATTCTATGCTCTTTCTGCTTTACCTATCCTCCAAAGTTTAGAGTGATACTAAAGCAACCTTTACTGATTAATTATGAAACCATCTTTCAATCCATAATCCAAATTTCCATGCTACTTCTTTTATCTAAATGGTTCCTGTGATTGTATATCCTCTACCAAAGTGATAAATAAGGACACAGAAATGCTACTCATGGACACAATCACCCTTTATTTTTTCCAAGTAGTCCTTTCATGTGACTCTTAAAGTTTATACTTGTGCTGTGCAACTAATACTTTTTAAATCGAATGCTTCCAGGTAACCCTTACTTCTTGACTTAGAATGGAGAAAGGAAGTAATTTAGTTTTTTTTTTTCTCCCCACATCTAATCTGAGAAGGATGAGTGTTGTCTAGGTAAAGATCCCAGCTTAGCTAATACATATATACATATATGTATATACATATATGTATATACATATATACATAAAATCTGCCACAGAACTGGCTGTAATAAACATTATGGTTATAGGATTTTTCTTTGAAAGTGATCATATATGAAAAAGATTCAAGCTATATTCAGTGCAGATGGACAGTTTTCCTTAACAAGAGTCATTCTCAGTTCATTCACAGCTTCGTGCATCATGCCATGAAAAGAAACAGGAAAATGGATTAGGATTAAAACAGCCTTCAAATATAGTTCTTTGTTAAAGACTCGATTTATCCTGGCATCGAGATCCCTTTATACAACACTACAGGATACATATCTGGCTCCCAGGCTAATAACTGGAAAGAAACAGGACTTAAAACTGAAGTCTGTAAACAATAGGGGACTCGGCTGATGAAAGCAGGACCACGCTAATCCCACTCCTGTGGAAATTCTAATCTTCGGTGGCAATGGGCAAGTGATGATCCTGATTCAATGTTTGAAATTCTCCAGCTGGGCGAGAGCACAGACGCCTCAGGGATCCTTGCTTCGCTTGCTTCCATGAAAGGTAGAATAGAAGTGTCTTCCTTTAAGCACAAAGCACACAGATGAGTGAGTCTTGACCTTGGCTCTATTCCAAGCAAGCAGTTTAAGTGCACAGTTTGACAAGTTCAGAAAGGGATTTTGGAACCCGTTGATAAGTAACATCGGAAGTTTTTTATTTATTCTTTTTTCCTTTAGTGTCTGCCGTGCCTTGTGTAGCTTCATTCTTTTTAACTTACAAAGCATTATATTAGAAAATAGTGCAATAGTACTTGCATGTCTTTGGTTGGCATGTCTCATTCTTCGTTCTCTGTCCTGAACAGTCTTTGCTCCTCTAAAGTGCAAGACAAATGCTGACTCTTCGTGCCAGAATCCAGCAGCCAGTCTTACTTGCCTTTGCTTAGCAATATCTTTTACCTGGGTATCTTTGGATACCATCACTATTCTTCTGGACTCCCAAGTCTGATACCTAAGCAGGTACCCTCTTCTGTGGTAAGCTATGTTGCTTTTTGCAAGCACACACTTTTTCAGGATTTTCTCACTTATGTCAATCTCTCTCACAATCAGTTCTATTTTTCATCTATTACATTTTTGGAATGAAGCATATTGCCTGCAGGATCTTTTACATGCAAACAAACATTTGTTGAATACTGAATTAGTACATTTCTGAGTCAAACTGATTTAACTAGCAGATACTCAATTTCAGTTCTTTACTGGGCCAACTGCATTAGAAATACAGCTAAATAAGTGGCTGGAGGATGTTTATGGGGACTCCTATGAACCAAAGCACTTTTTTTTTTGTAGTACTGCAGTGGGTCCTGTAATTTCTTGGTAAGGTGCTGGACAAAGAAAAAACAGATCATAGCGTGAATTTCAGTAATGTAAAAAGAGAAGCATAGTACTTTGCTAACTTCTGTCCAGGTTCAGAGGCCCTTTGACCAGCTGTTGAGAGGTTTTAGGCTTTCTGGAAGAAGAGGGGGTCACATAGTATGTTTCCAACCTCAGCAATGATCACCCACCAGTCCACGTGCACAGCAGGTAAATCCTTGGGGACACTCGTATTATTTGTTTTCATGGCTCTTGTTTCTTAAGTTGGGATGATTTTCTTTTTCATGCTAATAATATTTTACTGACTCTGAATTAGCAAGATCATGTTAGCAGGTCTGTTGGGTCAATGACCATGGTGATCCTGGGACATCCTTGGGGAGCTGGGAGGGATTTTTAGATAATGTCCCAGCCATTCTCTTCAGACTTTCTGCACTGGGTCTGACTTTCTGTATTGGGTCTCATTGGGTACAGAAACTATCAAGAAAGAGGATCATAAAATTGGATCATAAATTTATCTCTTTTCTTTAACACTTTCCTGTTTTGTCTATTTTTATATTTGGTAACACTTATGTTTTAGTCATAGGAATTTCTGGCTCTCAAGTTACACCTTTGCTATTTTCCATGTATTTTTATTCTTCAGTTGATCTTAATGGAAAAAGAGTTGAAAGCATAGGAAGAGTTAGAAATTTGGGGCATTTCTGTTACCCTTTCTCTCCCCTTCTTTTTATCTCCTTTTCTGGATATAACATAATTAGAATTTATTTTTTTGTTTTGACTTTAATTTTCTTAAGTGACATTACAGTCTTGGCTTTCCATATATTTATAATTTCTAGAAGCCTTGGGGCTTTAGTAAAAATTAAAAAGTAAAAATTTATTTATGTAACCTAATTATGAACTGATTGATTTAATGAGCAAATATTCATTGCTATTTTTTTACCAAAAATATTAACCTCATAAGTAATCATGTGAATTGAATGTAATAATATAACTGAAAGTACTCTGTAAATTCCCATTGCTATTTAATAATAGGTTTCAATAATCACATCCAATGCAAATGAATGTACTTGCTCTACTGGGAATATTATTTATTGCACATTGTTCTGTATTAGAAAAATGGAAACTACTGGTGAACTATGAAGGACCTGAATAAAAGGACAGTTTTTTTGGGCAACCTCAGGGCTTAAGGATTGAAAACACTTGCATTCGTTTTTTTCTGTCATAAATCTCGGCGTTTATACCAGCTGCTAAAGCATTGCCAGACCTTATCAAAATTGCAAGGTGGGTAAATCTGTCTTCCCTTCCAGCTTCCTTCCTTCATTTAAGTATGTAAAAAATGCCCTGCTGGGGAATTTCTAGTCTTCCAAGCAGAAAGATTAGGTTTGCTTTGTTTTCTTACTTTTGGCTGTAGTCAATAGAAATCAACTTTATTTGGCTTAAGGAAAGTAAGATGTGATGGGAAAACTCTTGGAGTGAAATTAATCAGAGCAGAGATGGGTACAAAGAGTCCTGAGGGACTGGGGGGTGACTCGATAGGTAAGAGGGCTTGCTCTGCAAGCATAAGGGCTTGAGTTTGAATTCCCAGCGTCCATGTAAAATCCCTCCCTGGGATGAGCATGTTCACAACCCCAGCATTATGTTGTGGGGCAGAGACAGGTGAATCCAAGCTGGCTAGTCAACATGGCGAGCTTGCAGCTCAGTGGCAGATCCTGTCTTGCAAAAATAAGGTAGTTTCACAGAAAATGATAACTCTGCAAACCCCTCTAACCTCTACATACATGTGCACGGGCCCGCACATCTGCAAACTCACGTGCATGCAATGCGCATAGGAGTTGGGAAGATGGGTCAGGAAAGTCAGTGGAACCTCAGCCCTGGGACCCCTCAGCTGGAAGGGGGGAATCTCTCAGCTGCAGGGAGGGACCCCTCAGCTAGAAGGGGGACCTCTCAGCTAGAGGGGGTGGATCTCTCAGCTAGAGGGGGGGACCTCTCAGGCAGGGGACTTCTGTGGAACGTCTCAGTTGTGATAGCTCAGTCTGGGTGGAATCTCAGCTGGGGAACCCGTCAGTCCCAGAACTTCAGCAGTGGAATCTCTCATCAGTGAACTCCCAGCCGCGTGACTGTTCAACCACCAAACTTCAGTAGCAGAATTTTATTGGTGGAACCTCTTACCCGCGGAACTACTCAGCAGGGGAACCTCTCAGCAGGGAATCCCTTAGCAGCAGAACCGCTTAGAGGGGGATTTCTCAGCATCGGAACTTCAGTAGCAGCACCTCAGTGGTGGAACCTCTCAGTGGAGGAACCTCTCAATCGTGGCACATCTTGGCCGCGGAACCTCTCAGAGGAGACACCTTTCAGCAATGGAACCTCAGATCAACGCTCTTCTCTGGCACTGCCATAAATGGGACCCACCCTATGTTGTGACAGCCTTGGTGCCTCTTGCAAGCTCTCCAGCTTCCATCAGAGAATGACTAGCTCATGCAGGACTGGGTCATTATTGCAGAGAACAGGAATTAGTCTGGCTTCAAGGCCAGCAGAACATAACTTGTTTCTGACCTCGGGTTCTAGCTGGAAATGGCTAAGTCCCTTTTTAAACACACTTTTTATGTTTGAAATAATAAATTCTAGAGGCCACTTACAGCCTCCACAGAAACAAGAGGACTTGATTTGATCTGGCAGCAACCTGCCTGGGAAGAACCAGTGGGTGGAGTTGGACAAGCCTTCCTTGGGGTATCACAATGCCTTCCAGTAGTTTCCTACCCCAGGAGGTCTCAGGTAAAGCTTGGTGTAATGGTCACTCTTAGCTCTTGCTGTGAGAGAGCATTCACAATCAATCAACTTAAGGAGAAAAGCAAATTTATTCACCACAGGGTTCCACAGGGAGATACAGTCTTTCACGGGGGAGGTGACAGGGCTGGTGGCTGAAGCTGGGGACAGGCTAAGTCACTGCAGACATCCACGTGGGTGGACTATACCCAGGGAGTCTCTCTTCTCTCTTCTGTTCTGTGGCTCCTTTTATCTGGTCCACTACTGGGCAATTCCAATAAGGTCTAGGAAGTTTCCTATGGGATCTGGGGGTGATCTTTGTATTATCCAGATAATCTCTTCAGATGGTCTCAGCTGATCTTAGTTAATGCCAGATGTGTCAAGGATTAACTATCACACTCGGTAAAAGATTTGTTGCTTATTTCTTGGCCAAGAGATGCTGTCGGCCTCTGCCTATGGGAAGGGGAATGGTGCTAAGGATGACTCCCGCCAGTCAGCACTGTGACTACCAGGACCTCTCCAGACCCTTCTATTTAGTCCTCACAATGGTCTGTGAAGCAGTACGTGGTGGTTGACTAAGTTTTAACTCAAGGTAGAGTTAACCCAAGGGAGGTTCTGGCTGCTTTCACTGTTTGTGTGGAATTGAATCCCAGGAGACCTGAGTGGGTGAGGTGCATATTCCCAGGCTGCAGCTACTCTGGAGGTTCACCATCATGATTTGTGTGGTAGTGGTTTAGTTTCCCTGTTGGTGGCCATTCTGAGATGCTGTCTTTATAGAGACATTAAATAAATGGATCTGGAAGCCTTGGACGTTGAGCATATATCTAACAGCAGTGTTTTGTAAGTATTCCTGGGGATTAAGGGAATGGAGGAATATGGTACCAGGTAGTATTATGCAAAATAATTTCAAGGGTTGTGGGATCAACCTAACAAACAGACTTATGTGATGGAGCAGCAGAATACTGATGAGAGAAATGGAAATAAATTTTTGTTTATAAATTTAAAGATTATATAAGTATTTTAAAGTTAGCATAAAATAGTAGGTTTCACAATGACACTTTCATATATATGACACTGTACTTTGGTATGCTGGAATGTAGATCAAATTCCCTGAAAGATGAGAATCCTGCCCAGATATTGATCCAGCTGAGTTAACTTAAGGAGAAAGGAGAGAGAGAGAGAGAGAGAGAGAGAGACAGAGAGACAGAGAGAGAGAGAGACAGAGAGACAGAGACAGAGACAGAGAGAGAAGCATTACCAGGCAAACCTAGGTTGGGATCTAGTCAAATCCCTAACAGTTTATTTTTAGTTTCTTGAGGAACCCTCATATTGATTTCTGTAGTGGCTGGACTAATTTACTTGGAACCAATAGTGTCTAAAGGTTACATCCCTCCGACACATCTTCAAAGACATTTGGTTTCTTCATGATAGTCATTCTAACTGTAGTGGAATTTAATCTTAATGTAGTTTTGGGTTGCATTTCCCTGATGGATAAAAATTCAACACATGAATTTTTTCCTATTCTCACAATTGCACTATTTATTGACTGGACATACTTTTGTGGTCAATTTTTGGAATTCTTTACATCTTCTAAATTTTAATTCCCTGTCAGCCGCATAGAGTGTAAGAGTGTATAGAAGCCTGTCTCTTTTCTCTGCTGATTGTTTTCTTCACTGTGTTGAAGCTTTTTAATTCATGCTGCCTCATTTGTCAGTTCGTGTTATTGTTTCCTGAAAATCCTTGCTTATGCCTTTGTCTTGAAGCATTTTATCTAGATTTTTTCCCCTAATGGTTTCAAGTTCTATATTTGATAGATCCCAACCTGGTTTGCCTGATAATGCTTCTCTCTCTCTCTCTCTCTCTCTTCTCTCTCTCTCCTCTCTCCCTCTCTCCTTTCTCCTTAAGTTAACTCAGCTGGATCAATATCTGGGCAGGATTCTCATCTTTCAGGGAATTTGATCTACGTTCCAGCATACCAAAGTACAGTAGACTTTGATGCATTTGAGCTGATTTTTTATGAAGTGAGAAAGGGATAAAATTATATTTTTCTGCATGCAGATATCTAGTTTCCCCAGTACCCTTGATAGAGAAACCTTTCTAATATATGCTTTTGGCATCTTTATCAAAAATCAGATGACCATAGCTATTAAGAGATTATTTCTACATTCTGCATTCTATTACATTATTTTTATCTCTGTTTTCGTGCCATACTGTTTTGTGATTATATCTCTGTACTACAGCTTGAATAAAGTATTCTAGTATCTCTAGCGTTACTCTTTTTGTTCAGGATTGCTTTGTTTATTCAGAGTATTTTATGCTTTCATATAAATTTTAAGGTTGTTTCTCCTATTTCTGTGAATAATTTTATTGCAGTTTTGATGGGAATTGAATCCATAGATTACTTTTGGTAATATGCTTTTTTATGACATTAATTATGCTAATCAGTAATATAGAAGGTCTTTCCATCTTTTAGTGTCTTCAGTTTTAATTTTTTTGCATGTGTGTGTATGTGTATATCTGTGTATCAGAGGATACTGGGTGTACTTGTGTAGGCCCAAGAGTGACTTCAGGAGTAATTCTGGATTGCTTCTACCTTCTTTTTACTTTGTTCTGAGATTTCCCAGAGTCTACTGAAAGTGCACGTTGCTGCTATTTCCCCCTGGCATTTTTATGTGGGATTTGGGATCCAAAATCAGATTCTTCTGCTTGCAAGACAGAGTCTTAACTCCTTAGCCATCTCCTTAGTCCAGGGTTTTTAATTATTTTAGTATTGTAGCAGTCATCTATTTCCTTATTTCCTTGAATAACTTTATTGCAAGATGTTTTTTTGAAGCTTTTGCAAATGAGATGAGTTCCCTTGTATCTTTCTCAACAGATTTGCTGTTATGTAAAGAAGCCAACTGATATTTTTTTGGGAGAGGAATCACATTTATTAGTTAAGACAACCACAGGCTGAAGTGGACTATCTTTAGAACTTCAAAGATAATTTTTTCCATAGCCCAACAGTCATTTCCATAAATATTGACAAATTAATAGGCCCACATTAAAACATCAAATAATAAAATTATATAATAAATGCTCCAACTTATCCCAATAGCTTCTTCTCTAAGTTAAAAATTAGTAATAAGCAATTACAGCCATTTGATCTTTGATAAAGGGGCCCAAATAATCCAATGGAAAAAGAACACAGTCTTCAACAAATGGAGCTGGCAAAACTGGATCTCCACATGCAGAAGATTAAAATTGGACCTGTACTTGTCACCATGTACAAAAATTAATTCCAAATGGATCAAAGACCTCAATATTAGGCCAGAGACTATAAAAACCATAGTTGAAAGGGTAGGGAACTCCCTTGAGCTGATTGGATTAGGCCAACAATTCCTAAACAGAAATCCAATAGCACAGTCACTACAACCAACACTCAACAAAGGGGATCTTATGAAATTAAAGAGCTTTTGTTGAAATAAAGAGATTGTAACCTGAGCAAAAAGGCAATCCACCGAATGGGAGAAAATCTTTACTAACCACATATCTGATAGAGCTTTATAATCCAGAGTGCACAAAGAACTTAGAAAACTAAACACCAAGGAAATAAATGGTCCAATTAAAAATGGGCCTTGGAACTCAAAAGAAACTTTACCAGGGATGAAACTGAAATGTCTAACAAATATCTGTAAAAATGCTCCACATCTTAGCCATCAGGCAAATGCAAATCAAAACCTCCCTGAAGATATAATCTCACCCTGGTCAGGCTGGCAAAAATCCACAATACAAACAACACCAAATGCTGGAGAGGATGTGGCAAGAAGGAAACTCTCCTACTTTGCTGGTGGGAATGCAGGCTTATATGACCATTCTGTTGAGCCGTCTGGAGATTCTTAAAAAGTTAAAGATTAAAATGCCATATGACCTGCTGTCCCACTTTTGGGAATAATCACCCATACAGCAAAAATTCACCTCAATGGCACAAGCATGACCATGTTCATAGCAGCACTATTTACAATAGCAAAGTCATGGAATCAACCTAAATGTCCAACAGTTGGCAAGTGGATAAGCAAAATGTGGTACATTTATACAATGGAATACTACTCAGCCATCAAAAAAGATGAATTAATGAAATTTGCCAGGAAATGGATGGAATTAGGAAGAACTATATTGAGTGGAGTATCCCAGGCACAGAAAATTAAGCACTGTATGTACTCCCTAATAGGTGGATCTTAGTACCAAACCCACTTAGTGACACACTCAAAGATAAATCTCTGTGATACCTATAGTAATTGCAAAGATTATAAACAGGAGGGAAGGGGAAGGAGGGTCCCCTAGAAACAAGGAGAGAGATGTTCATGTTACAGCAGAGAAAATAGGTCACCATCAAGTACTGCAAGTAAGTAGTGAGACATCTGATTAAGCTCACTCACTTTCCTTCCTGGTCACTTGCAACTGAGAGGGTTTGATCTCACCAGTCAGGGAGGGCATAGAGACTGGCAGATGGAAGGTAACCATCCTGCAAATGGGAGACTGACCCCCCCTCACCGTGGTCTCCTACTCTTCTTTCATCTACCTTTGAATCTACTCTTATAGTAAGACTCTATCTTAACAGCCTTTATCTCTGGTTAGTAGGTGACATCCAATACCAATCAGGATGGAGCCAAGGGCAAAACTGAAAAAAAAAAACAACAAACCATAATTCAGAACATCAGAGACCCTACATTAATCACCAGGAACCAGACCAGCCAAATCTCTCCCCACCCTAAAGCTCAGGGAAATTTGTGGAATAGGGGGTGGTAAGATTGTAAGAGCCTAAAGATGGTAAGATTGTAAGAGTCTAAAGATGGGGAAGAGCAACAATAAGCAAGATACTCCACATGAGTCAGGGCCGAAAGTAACGATAACAGGACTTTGCATACCCTGAGCAATGACTAACATATCATTGACCCCTGAAAGTCAAGCATGAATCACAGGCACTAGGATGCTTAGAGGCAAGGGATTAACAGTCACCATAGTGTTCCCATACTAAAGGGGAGCCCAAGAAAGGGCTCTAGGAAATCCTACTGAGTCCTTACACCTCATTAGAGTGGAGGATGCAGAGAGAAATTTGACATTCACACTAAAGGATGCTCCAGGGATTGGGGGGGAAGAGAGGGGTACTGGGAGAAAAGGAGGGGTTAAAGGAAGGGGAAAAGGGGGGAAGGAGCAAGGGGGTCCGGAGAGGGGTAGAGTGAGGGAAGGTACCAGGGTACCTATTAAGTTTCTACAAGTGGAAAAAAAATTAGCAATAAGATCCACCATGCCATTGAAAACCACTCATGATAGGACTAGAGGATAAATCAGTTTTCAGTGTTACCAACCCTGATTCTAGCTCACGAGCTCTGAAAATGGTTTTAGATTTTAGAGTCAGGCATTAACATCAAAGCCTCAGTTAAAAATCAAAGTTTAAATTGTTTTCTGGGATAAAAACACCAAACCCTCTGGGAAGATCCTTTACCTTTACTGAAATAATTAGGTTGGTGACTGTATTAGTCAGAATTCTCTGAAGAAACAGAATCTATAGAATGTAATATATACATATGTGTGTGTGTGTGTGCTTTATTAAGAAATAACTCACAATAAAAATAATGTCCTTCAAGGTAGCTGCCCGCAGCAGCCTCCTTCCTGGCTGGAGTGTTCCACAAAGCCTAAAGATCCCAAGAGGGTCTCAAGCCTTTGCTCTTCTGGAGGGTTGAAGAAGCTGCAATCCGATGTCGGGGATGAACAGCCAACAGCAGCAAGGCCTAGAGACCAGGCTCCAAAGGCAGCGGGAACAGCAACAACGTGATGGAAAAGGTGAAGCTCCAAGTCAGCTAAGGATGGAGGCAGCAACAGCAGCAACAAAGAAGGCCACGACGCTCTAAAGGCAAAGAACGTGCACGCCCAGTGGACTCCACCGCAAGTCGACACCGGATCAGGGAAGAGCAAGTCCCTCCTCCTTGCACCTCCTATTATCCGGTCCACCACTGGAGAGTACCACCCACTGTGGGCTGGGTTCTCCACCGCAATCAGTCAAGTACCTACGGGCTTATTCAGGGGCCATTCTAACCCTTAACCTTCCACAGCTGCCCCCAAATAGTCTGCAACTGTCAAGTTGACATCGAAATGCAACCATAAGAATGACTAAATCAAACTGAAAGTTATCCCTGGATCATTCTAGCATTAAATGTATTTTGAACCCAACACGAACACCTGTATTCATTGTGCTTTCAATTGTTGCCTGATCAACCTAATATTGATGAGGTTTGACTGCACTGGAGTATTACTAGATCTTACATTTTGAAGACTTCTAGAATTCCCTGAATTATAAAGACATTCATGACTTCCAGTATGATTAAACCTTCTAGAAGTGTGAAGACTAGAATCTACAAATAACCTGCACTAGGGAGGGACATTGTGAAAATTTAGACTCAAAGGTAGCTCTTGGACTTAGAGTCTTTTAGCTTAGTTCCATTTTGGCAATTCACAATATAGAAGCCAACTGATTTTTAAATGTTGATTTTATACCCTGGTTTTTGCTGAAAAATCTTTGTTTGGTGTTTATCAAATCTTAAGAGCTTTCTAGTGCAATCTTTCAATTTTTTAAGTATAGGATTATATCATTAGGATTATATCATCTTTAAATAAGAATACTTTGACTTTTGACTTTTTACTGACTTATTCATATTCTTCTATTTCTTTGTCTTGTCTTATTGCTTTAGTGAAGAACAGGAGTGGATAGAGTGGCACCTGTCTCTCATCCCGATTTTAGAGGCTCTTTTTCTCATTTACAGTAAGGTTGGCTCTTTGTTGGTTATATTAAGTCTTTATTGTGTGGAGGCATGCTGCTTTAATTCCTAGTTTCTCCAGAGAGTTTTATCATGATGGAATGTTGGTGAACTTTGTCAAAGCCCTTTTCCCGACCCCATTCATTGAAATAATCATGCAGTTTCTGTTTCTGAGTATGCATGTATACTTTTTTTGTGCTAGAGATTGAACTCAGGGCTTCATGCATGCTAAGCAAAGACTGTGTCACTGAGCTCTGTTCTCAGTTCTGTGCTATATTACATTTATTTATTTATATATGTTAAACTGGAGGGTGTAATATTTTGAAGATACTAATTCACTCCTAATTGTTTATACAGGTTTAACGGAGTTCCCATCAAAGTTCCACAAGAGTTTGAAGATGTAGACAGAATTATTCCAAATTTATATGTAAATATGAAATAACTGAGGAGAAAATTTGTAGAAATGTGTATAACTGATTTCAAGATTCCTTCTAGAATTGTAGTAATTAATATTGTATGACATTGGTACATTAAGTTATCAGGGTAAGTTAGACTTTACCAAAATTAAAATATTTTGATCTATGAAATATTCTGATCTATGAGCTATCAGAAGCTACAAAGACAGGCTACAAATTGGGGAGAGATATTTGCATCCAAGCTACCATTCAAACATACCAGCGATATATAGATTGTATAGAGAGATCTCAAAGTTCAGTAAAATACATCCAATTGGAAATGGGCAAAATTAATCACAAGCTTCTATTTAACAATTCAAGTATGGTATATGAAAAGGCAACATTTAGGACAATAATAAACCCCCAGGAAGATATCACTATGTATTCTACCAGAATGTTTAAAAAGTCAGGGAATTAGTTACTTAATTTTAAAAAGGACAGCATCAGATGTTGAAAGGGATGCACAAAAACTTTAAGTTATACATTGCTGTCAGGCATGTAAATGATACCATTAATTTTGGAAATAATTTGTTAGTTTTGGGTATAATTAAACATGCAACTTCCATGTGAGATAGCATATACAGTTCTAGGTATTTGTCATAGAAAAATCTTGGTTATGTAAACACTTGTGCTTGGAAGTTTGTAATAATATTTTAATAGTAACATTAGTCTGAAAACAACTCTTCAGTGGGTGAAAGGTTAAGCAAACTAGTAATATATATCATAGATATAGATTAAAAACAAAATATTAATACACAAAGCACTATGAGTTACTTTCCAAAGGATTCACTGGATGAGAAACAATTCCAGAGCTGTCCCTGCTATATACTTCTATTTCAATAAAATTATTGAAATGGCACAATTGTAGAGACAGAGTTGATTAATGGTTACCAGGGTTTAATGATAAAGTACAGGCCAAATGGAAATGATTAAAAGGCAGTGGACATAGACGGTCAATACAAAGGAACCCTGTATGATAGAAATGATCAGTATTTTGATTATCAGTTTCAATGTCTTTGTTATATTGTATAATAATACATATTGTTATTATTAGAACTAGTTAATACATAAATGCTATCTCTACATCTTATTGTATATGCATAAGAGTCTATTTCAAAATAAATTCAATATGAAAAGACTTTTTTATGTTGAGAAAGTAAACATCTAAAAACATACAGCTTTAGAGATACAAAGGGATAGTCATTCTGAGAGCCACTCCATATTCCTGATATCTTCCATATCCTGTCCATTTTGTGCCATGTACTTAAATATTACATAGAATGTATAGTTGCTTATGTGTGTGTGCGTATATATGTACATATATATATGCATATGTAATGAAATCTTTAGTTTTAGCTGTTAAGTGTCCTGTTTTGTGACATTAAGGATGTTTATGTTGTTATAATTTTGACAACCTCACAGAAACTTACATTTTCTTATATTGCAGCTCCATGTTCACTGAACAGTAGCTTCCCATTCTCCATGCTTCAAGAATTTTTATGTTATCTTTGTGTAGGGGGCATGTTAATATCTGTATCACTTTAAATTTATTACACGTAGCAATGATGTAAGTGTCCAAACCTATGTGATGATATAAAAAGTTTGCAAACACAAACATGCCATTCATTAGTGGTCAGCCTGTAATCTGAATAACTGTGGTCAGCAGGGCCAGTTATTTTATCTGATTATTTTTGTCTGAGATAATGTCAGAGATATTTTGAAGGTTAGATTTATAAGTTGATTGTCATAGTTAGGCACAGGTGCCAACTTGACAGTTAAGGGTTTGAGCTCTGCACACATTTGTAGAGAATTAGTTGTTGAGTTAAGCCCAGAGCAAACCTGCAGGAAATTGTCTAGCTGATGGGGAAGGCCGTGCTCATGATGAGTGGAACTAGGCCCTGGAATAAAATACAGAGGGCTGATTAAGGAAGTTATCATCCTTGTGTACATTTGGCCAGATGGACTGATCTGGCAAGTAAGGATCGTCCCTCTCTCAGCCATTATGTAGAGATGATGTGGTCAGTTCTCTTGGCCCTGGTGTTGGTGTGAAAACTAACTGTACTGGGAACTTTAACTGGACAATTATAAAAGAAAATAAACCCCTTGTTTCCTTAAGCTGTTTTATGGTGATTTATTAGCCACCATGCAAGCTAACTGCTACATTAGTGCAATTTGAAATTTTTTCCTCTCTTTTTATTATTGGTGGCAACTGTTGTCTGCACTTTGAGACATATAGTTAGATAACCAGGTTGCTTATTTTATTTACTCTCAAATTTTGTGAGACTGTGGATTATATGGACAGAAAAATTCTCAAGGAAGGTCTTTAATTCATAGTATAAAATCTCAGCTATTTAGTAAGTTGTTCCTGTTAATCTTTTTTCTTTTTTAATGCATAAAATTCTATATATGTCTTAAAATCTCTATGTATGATTCTTTGCCAAATACCTTGAATTTTAGAAATACTTAGTAGAAAATGTTCTACTTAATTACTCCAATTTAGTTGGAAAAGATATTTTTAAACATCTATTAAAATTCCAAAAATCTTTTCTTATATTGAAATATTTTGGGTGGCTAACATGTTATATTTCTAGAGAATGTAGTTTTATTTCATTGTTTTAAAATAGACTTTTTAAAAAGAGTTTTAAAAGAGAACATAGTACTGAGAAATCCTATGTATCTTGTATCTATTTTCTTATTGTTAATCTCTTACATTAAGCAAGTGTTATGATTAATGAGAACAAATTAATAAGTTATTAAAAATTTCATATATCCTTCAGATTATCTTAGCTTTTTCTTCTAGGATTCAATCTAGGGTACCACACAACATTTAGTTGTCATGTTCTTGTTGGTTCCTCTTGACTATCAAGTTGGTCAGACCTTCCTTATTTTTCATTATCTTGACAGCTCTGAGGATTACTGGTCAGTTACTCTGTGAAGATATTTTTCTCCTGATACAGAAAACAGTGCTGTTTTAATCTCATAAGGTATCCTGACCTGAATGAGCTTAGATAAAGGAGGATTTTTTGGTATGGGCCTTGGACAGTTTGGTTTGCAATTTAAAAACATGCACTCAAGTCAAGTTGTTTGTTGTCTCTGAAAAGTGACTAGCCTTGGGAGAAGCACTCCTTTCCTAGATTTATAGTATCTAAAATGTGGAAGAATCCAAAATAACAGAAAGGAACAAGCACAATTAGCAATAGCCACTGATCCTTACACTGTTTCTCTTGAGTCTTTCCAGACTATTATGTATTTGAAATGAAAAAAATGGACTTTCTAGATTGCTGAATTTTATTTAACAACATATCATTTAATTTCTTCCATTATTTAATAGCTTCTTTATTTTGAATTTACAAATATGCATTTCTATGGCTTGATAGCTTTTTTATTTTAAGTTGGCAAATATGCAGCCATTATGGAAAACACAGTGGAGGCTTCTCAAAAGTAAAAATATAACTACTATATGATCCAGCAATACCATTACTGGACATTTTCTCCAAGGATTATATATACTACTACAGAGATATTTGCTCATCCATGTTTATTGTGGCTTATTCATATAGCAAATAAATAAAATTAGCTTAGATGTTTATTAACTAATAAATGGATAATGGAAATACAGTGGAATTTTATTGAGTTATTAATAAAAGTGAAATTGCAAAATTTAAAGGCAACTGGTGGAATCAGAGAAATATAATATTGATTGAATTAATCTAGACCCTGAGAGTAAATGCTGCTCATAGATGTAGACCTAACTTTTGACCTAGGTTTTTGTGCTTAACTTGGAATATCTATAAAAGCTAGGAAAGTAGAAAGGGGCCATTAAGGGGTGTGTGTGTGTGTGTGTGTGTGTGTGTGTGTGTGTGTGTGTGTGTGTATGTGAGAGAGAGAGAGAGAGAGAGAGAGAGAGAAAGAGAGAGAGAGAGGAAACCTAGAGATAGAAAAGCATAGGTGCTGTGAACATGGGGGGATAAGAGAGTGAGGGTTTAAGGGTAGAGAGCAATGCAGAGATAGAGAAGAAAAGGCTGTGAGGAAGGATACTTACCACTAAGGATGAGGTAAAGCTGTTTGAAAATCTGTTATTTTGCAAGCTTAAAATGTAATTAAAATGTTTGAATGGAGATACCCTTTTAGGAGTACACAGAGAGGGGGAGGAAAGCGTAGACACTGTCACGAGGTGCTTTCCCAGAAGCCATAGGGTATTAAACAGAATTAGCAGTACCAGGTATTGGATCCTTTTGAGCTATTGGTCAAAGAAGTCCTGGTGGCCCCAGAATCAATATAAACTATTGTCACTGCTCTTGGCTGCTTAACTCTCATTTTGGTTATAAGACATAGAAATTAAGTTGGAACTGACATGGGACCTTACTTCCTGTGGACATGCATGGTGTGGGGGTAACCAACAATCTTCTGAGTGGACTTAAGCCCTGCTGCACAGGAGGGAACTCTGGTATTGTAAATTTGGCCTCAAACATGGATGGGTACATCCTAGGCCCTAGGAGAGCCTATTGCTACTGTCTTGCTAAGTGGACTTGTTATCAAACTGTCTTGAAAATACTTCTCTTCGTACCCTCAGGTTAGTTTAGTCTCAGTGTTCACTGGAGAAGCTTCTTTTATCATTGGATTGTAGTTCATACAGAGTTTTAAAACTGGTCAGAGTGCATTAGTGATAAGCGTATTAGTGCTCTGCCCTAAATAGGACATCTGTATCTCTTCTCCCTGCAAGGTCTGAGAAACATCACAGCAAGTGGGAGTCAGGTGTGGAGAATTTGAGGAGTGCTACCAGAGAGTGTCTTCTGGACATGGCTTGGGAGTTGAACTCATGAACTCACTAGGCTATGGTTTTCTCCATAAGGCCTGCAGGAGATTAGGTCAACCTATATTCACATAGAAGTAGGAGGAGCTCACTCAGCCTGGAGGGACTGTTGATAGTCATTGCTAACTGGAGAAAAAGACCCCATTTTCTTCAATGGCATAGCCGCTAATATAGTCCCCATGGTTGACCAAATGCCCACACAAGCTAATGCAGGTGGCCCTTATTAAACTCAGTGGGATGGACACACACACATGACATAAAATTAGGAGCGACACTAGTTAGAAAGAAGAAGGTTTTCAGTGGGGAAAGGAGGAAGGATAAGATAGAAGAACATGGAATGAAAGTGACTAAAATTCATTGTATACATATGAAAGAATAAAAATTAATTAGGGCTGGCCAGGTGGCTCAGGGGTTAAGACTCTATCTTGCAAGCAGAGGACTCTTGAGTTCACATCCTAGGTCCCACGTACAAATGCTAGGTGCAAACGGCAGCAGTCTGCACTTCAAGCCCTAGTGGGCAGAGCCGGGGAAATCCCAGAGGGAAGCAAAAAGGAGGTAGAAGCAATCCAGGATGATTCCCAAAGTCACCCTTGGTCCTCCACAAGGACATACAGTTACCTCTGATACTCTCTCTCTCTCTCACACACACACACACACACACAATTAATTAAAAATAAAGTTGACACATAATATTTTGTGTAAATGTCATTGTTCATCCATTTAGTGATGGAGATCTTGATTGCTTTAAGTTTATGATGATTATAAATAGAGCTGTATTAACATCCATGTTCAGACTCTTAAGTGGGTTACTTTTTGAACAATCGGATACTCAGGAGCACAGTTGTATAATATGATAAGATTATCTTTAATTTCCTAAGAAACTTCCAATATGACTTCCAAAGTGTTGTACGTTTTGTATTCCCATAAACAATGAATTAGGTTCACCATATTTTTGTTGTTGAACCATATGTTTAATTCTTTCGTCTACTCACTGGACTGTTTATTGTCTCATAAGGTTTTAAGTGTTCCTTAAATAGTTTAGATATTAGGTGAAACTAAAATAGCATTATGTATATATACCCAAATAGGTAGGCAGCTAGGTGGATAATAGGAAAGATAGATTAGAGGGAATTTAGTATGAGGATCAAAGCACATGATTTAAGAGGCTGAGAAAATCCAGGATAGGGTGTTGTCTCTAAAGCAGAGAATCAGGGAAGCCAACGGCATAGCTCAGTGTAAAATCTAAAGATGTGGTAATGCAAGTTACTTTGGAACACAAGTTCTAGAGTCTTGAAGACCAGGGAATTTGGTGTTCTGAAGACTGTCTTGGCCCCCCAAAAAGAGAACTTTACCTTTCCTCTCTAGTTTTGTTACTTTCAGGCCTTTGACTGGTGGGTGCCTTCTTATCTTGGTTGAGTGCAAATCTACCTTTCTCAGCTCATTGATTCTAGTGCAGCCTCAGGGGAACAACCATCACAGACATGGTAGAATAATGCTCTACTGGCTCTCTGAGTATCCCTTAACCCGGCAGCTTGACATAATTGACAGGTGGGTTGCAAGTATTTCTTTCAGTTTGTCTTATCTTTTGTTTTCCTAAAAGATTATTTCTTACAGAGCAGAACTTTTGTTTTCAATGAAGTTGAATTTAACATTTTGTTCTTTCATGAAGTTTGCTTTTGAGTTCCATCTCACTGCTTACATTATCCATCTGTTTTTGCATGTGGTCTACTTTTGTTAGATTTCTTAAGACATTAATCATAATTATTTTAAATATCAGATAAATACAAAATTGACACCATATCTAAGTCTGGTTTCTGATGCTTGCTTTGTCTTTTCACACATTTTCTTGACTTATTTTGAATTTTTGGTTGTTGAATAGTCTTATTTTTATGATATATCTGATGTATAAAAGACATACACACACACACACACACACACACACACACACACACACACACACACATAGTGGGTTTGTATTACCCAGTTCATAAAACAGACATGCTTTCTGCTTGTATCTATTTTACTCCTTTAAGAAAAGCAGTATCCTAAACATACACAACTTGTTGAAACTTCATAAATATGGTGTCATGCTTTATGTTTGTCTGAAAATTTTACTGAAATGTTGTTTCTAAGATCTCCCTTTGACACATAAAGTTGAAATGAATTCATTTTACATATGTCACTACATCAATGCTTATGTATAAGAAACCTAGGTTTCTTAGAAGAAACTTGGATTTCTTATTCACTGTTACTACAATACTTTCATGACCTATTTTATAAGACACTTCTTTGTTAGGGGATATAACTCTTCAACCATGCAATATTTCATTCATTTTTCATTTGTTCATTGTTATTATTTCATTTTTGTTATTCAAATTGGGTGGTTTTAGTTGAACTTTTTATGTGTGTTAACTTTTCTGGCTGTTCAATTCTATTAAACTTCTTTAGTGAATTTTTTTTAAATCATTGTATTTTTAGCTTCAGAATTTCTATTTGGTTCCTTTTCAATAATAGTTTAATTGTTGGGAATTTGTACTTTGTGAGAGTTTAGTGTCATGTTTTCCTTCTGTCCTTTATGCAAGATTTCCCCCTTTTTGTCTAAAAATATTTAAAATAATTGATTTTTAGCCTGTCAGTTCATGTCTGAACTTCCTCAGGTAACATTCTTGTGAATTTGCCTTTTTCTATGTATATGTCTGTGAATGTCTATGTAGTCTTTGTTATAATGGATATTTTGGTAAGTAAATAGTGGGAACTCTGGGAATTGATTCTCCCTAATTTGTTGTTGCTGTGTATCATGCTGTGACATTTGTTTTGAATTAATTCTGCTAAATTCTGTATTCTTTGGTGTATTGCTATGAAAATCTCTGTCTTGTTGGCTACAGTCATGTAATTATTCAACAGAGTTCCTTAAACAGTTGGAAAAAAATTCACCAATGCTTTGAAAGTGTGTCCATTTTTTGATGCGTGTTGAGGATAGCTTCAGTTCATTGCTATGCAGCATACAATTCAACCTCAGCTTCTACTGCCTGGCTGGGCAGGATTAGAGAGAGTTAAAGACGGTAGCCTAGTATTTCCGGATCTTTTCTAAGCATATGCCCAGCCCCAGAAATACAAGTGGGCTTCTCCATCCCCTAGAACATGTGAAAATTTTCAGAACCCCTGTTTTTCAAGGATTCTCATTCTCCTGATTCTAAGCATTTTTTAAAAAAACATTTTTTAAAAAAACATTTTTTATTTATTTATTTTTATGTGTGTATGTGTGTGTGCATGTGGGTGTATCAGTGGGCACTGTGTGTCCTCTTGGAGGAGGAAGGGTGACTTCCGGAATCACCTCAGATTGCTTCTACCTTCTTGCTTCTCCCTGGTATTTCCCAGGCTCCTCCCACCAGGGCCAGAAGTACAAACCGCTGCTGTTTCCGCTTGGCATTTTTTACCTGGGACCTGGGATCCAAACTCAGAAACTTCTGCTTGCAAAACAGAATCTTAATCCCTTAGCCATCTCTCAACACATGGATTCTAAGCTTTTGGGTTAGTCTTTCTTTTCCAGTTATTATTCCTTGCTGCAGAAAACATTTTCTAACATATTTTTCTTATGTATTATTTTGGACAGTGATTTGCCGGTGGGCATCTCAACACTGGACATGTTCCAAGTTCCACACACAAACATATGTATAGGGGAATTCTTTGATCTGGCTTTTCAGGAGAACCTAAAACATGCAAATGATATATAGCTTATTGAGAACAATATTCTTCCTGTTCCCTGTGGCAGTGTAAGTACCTGTGCTTGGAAGTGGGCAGCTGTTAAGGTAAAAGCATTGTTTTTCGGTGGCACATTCCTCTGATTGCAACAAGCTTTTGAGGATCTCATTTTTGTTTTTGAGAAAATAATTGATTCTGACATTTTTCTTGCTGGTTGGCTTACTTTGCCCCCACCCCTTTTCTTGATTTTGTTGTCTCACAGTTTCATATATATATATAGAATATTCTGATTACTTCCCCCTCTGCTTTTTTCTTATATCCCTCCTACTGCCCGCCCCAGCCCTTCTTCCCTTCATGTATTTCTCCCATAGTCATGTCTTTTTGTTTTATTTATGCTTCAATGAGTTTAAACAGGAACTTGTATGATCCTGGGCTTGACACTATCTCTTGGAGCTAGCAGGCTTCTCTGTAGGAGCACAGCTGGGTATTTTTGTGCCTCCGAAGTCTAGTTACTCATTGCTCTTCAGTACTTTGTAGGGCCTATGGATTTCTCCTCAGTTCATAGTTGAGTTTCACCAAGTAGACCCACTACAGGCTTTATTACCAGTTTATTTCTTTTGTTGAGGAGAAATCCTTTCAGAGTTCCAACTCCACTATTTTCATGTCGTACCTTTAGTGCTTTTTATTTGCTTTGTATGTCAATTGATGAGAAAAATGTGTCCCAGGCTTTTGTTACTAGAGTTTTCTACTTTTGTCATGTTTTGCTGGGCATGTTTCTTGGAATATATGATTAGGTACATTTAGCATTCATGATATAATTAATAAACCTTGTATAACCCTGATGTACTGACCTTTTGTCATTAGACGGTGCTTATCTCTTCTAGAAGGATGCACCATGCCTTAAATTCAGCTTCATTTGCTGTTAATGTAACAGTAGTAGCTTTCCTCCTGTTAGTGGTTGCATCTGTTTCATTTTCCTTTTCAAGTTTCCATACTTTTCCTAATAAAACACCAGGTTACTATGTCTACCATATTAACATTAAATGCAATCAACTTACTGTTCCATTAAATATGTTTCTTTGTACTTTGTAAAATGAACTAAAATTTTTGTCTTGTATATTGTGTATATAGCTCATTTAATATAATCAGCAATGTCTTTCATCTTGTAATTTATTCTTCTCCCACCTTTTTATGTTACTAAATCTCTATTTCCTTGAATTAATCCTTTTTGTTATTTTTATTTTTCCTTTTATTATGTTCACCATAATTTGTTTTACTATTAGTGTTTATATTATAGTTAAAAGTTGATTTACTAATTTCTAATATGCATTTCAGCTGCTTACTTAACATCCAAAACTATGAAATAGTTTAAAAACACCCACTCCCCTTGACTTTTGCATTAGTGTTTTCATTTATCATAATTGCCATAATTATCATCATCATCTTAGTATTTTAATAAGTAAACATTAACTTAGATTTGTTCTTCAATTTATTCTCCTTATTCATTTTTATTTCCTTCTTGCATAATAAGACTTCATTCTGGATTAATTTTATTTCTACTGGTAGAAATTTCTTAATTATTCTTTCTACAAGTTTGGTGATTTATTTTCTGTTTGGTGTATGTAAATATCCTTTTTAGTTTACTTTGGGTCTTTTAACTTTCTGTGTAACTTTTAGAAGCATTTTATCTGTATGTAAAACACTTTTCTTGGTAGGAATTATATTAAGAATCTACTTTAAGAAGCATTGACATCTTTACTGAATATTCGTGCACTGAATACATGACCATTTTATGTCTTTTCATTTATTTAGGTCTTCTTTGATTTTTTTTTACCACCATTTAAAAATATTTAAGAATGTATATCTGGATGGTAAGTGATAAAAGTGTTTGTCACCAAGCTTGGCAACTTATTTGATCCTCGAGCCACTTGGTGGAAGGTGATAACCCAATTCTGCAGATTGTCCGCTGATGTCTCCACAGGCACTATATGGCATGTGCTTCCTCTCAAGATAAATGTTAACATTTTTAAATGAATATTTTGTATACTTTGTAAAAATGTACTTGAATGATTTTTATGTGTATTGGTTATAAACAGTATTGCTTTTGATTTCTAATTGCTCATTGTTAACATAGAAAAATGTTTTACTTTTAGTTTTTACCTCACATATTGTTACTTTATCAAACTCATTAGTTCTAGGAGTTTTCATTTGGTAGATTCCATATGAATTTCTATATCAATAATTATATCACTTATAGGTAGTGTTGCAGTCTGCCTGTATCGTTGCTGATAAATGACCATCATTTAAGGGAACAAGGGATTTATTTTCTCTTATGATTATTGATTACAGTTCTCAGTCTAACTTAACGAGAGAGCATGCACCAACACCAGGGCTGAGGGAACTGGCCACACCATCACCACATAATAGCTGAGAGATGGACAATCCTTACTTGCCAGACCAGCATGTGTGGCCAAGTGAACAGAAGGATGCAAACTCTCTCAACTAGCTCTCTGTGATTTATTCCAGGGCCTAGTCCCACTCACCATAGGCTGGGCCTTCTCCACCAGCTAGACAATCTCCTGCAGGTTTGCTCTCGTTATAACTCAACCACTAATTCTCTACAAATGTGCCCAGGGCTTAAAACCTCAACAGTCAAGTTGACACCTGTGTTTAACTATGACAGGTAGGAATAGCTTTGTATTTTCAGTCATTATGCTGTGTATATTTCTTGCAACAGTTGCTTATATGATGTGATAGTTAGTATTAATTAACCTTATACCTAGGAGGCATGCCTCATGACATACCTGAGAGGGATTTTCTTGAGTAAGTTTGGCCTGTGAGCATGCCTATGAGGAATTATCTTAATTACATTAATTTTGGGGAGACTCAGCCTAAAAGTATGCTGGACAACTGCCTACGTGAAGAGAGCTGAGCACTAGCAGACAAGCATGCATCGGTTCATTTTTTCATTATTTGCACTAGATCTCACTTTCTTTGAAGGTTCAAGACATCTTGCATCCCAGATTTATGTTATGTGTGATAAACTTCTTGCTTGGATTTGTCCCTCTGGGACCTTTACAAGGAGACTCCTGGTCATGGAGATCTAGTATGTTCTAGTGACTCAGACTGCATTACCTCTTGCTACTGATGAAACCCTAATGTTTTTCCTGGTCATAGTACATTCCTTATTCTTTTGGTAGGAACAAGGTTAGCAAATATAGAAAATTTTACTTTGAAACTTTACCATGTATTACATTTCTCCTCATTAGTCCTAACAATTATATAAAGTGGATATCAATACCTTTACCTCGCGGATGTGAAAATAGATTTGCCTTCTATAGTGAAGCACATTTTGACCATTCAGAGGTGTTTAGATAACATATAGTCTGTCCAGCAGAAGGTGGTAAGTATTCACAGGGTTGGAAATCATAAAAAATTGACATTTCAGAGGTCCTTGGCACTGGTCATTTAAACTTGTCAAAAAGAGGGCTGGAAGACTGAGATTTTTAGTTTCCAATTAAAGTGCTGGTACACCTGGAACGAACGTATCTATCAATCATATCCCCTATGCTTATATTTTTAGCTTATTTTTTAAAAAATGGTGTGGCAGAACTTATACCTACATAGAATGCCAAATATTTCATTAATTTAGGGGAAGTAGTTTTAAGCATAAAACTGACCCGAGATTAGATTCCAGAGTATTTAAAAACTTTCACAAATTAGTGTGAAATTATAAATAACTGTTGTGAGAAGAAAAGGGATATAGTGGACAATTAATACGAACAACTGAAAAAATCCCTAACTGTTCAAAAATTAAGAAGTGCAAATGAAAATACTAATGGCATTTGATACAATTCAGATAAGGGCAAAATTTATCTGCTGAGATAGCAGTATAAATTTGGGAATATTTTGGAAATAACTATTAGTGTTAAATATTTATATTCCTTATGGCATAGAACAATCTCATCTCAATGTGTCTAAAAGAAATTGTGTAAAGATGACACAACGTTTAATTGAAAATGTCTTCAGTTTTCCTATTCTGTTCAGTGTATCAGAGGCAGGCCACTGTTTCATGCTTTTATCTCTCTCCAGTCTGGAACTCTTGTCTTAGGTTTGAATGTTCATACTGACAATTCAGAATTGGAGTAATTGGGTGTTTTGTCATTGATGTAGGAAGGCAAGTTGGTAATACACGTTTGATATTTAAGTTAATATTTGCATTTTTAATTCATTACAAAATGATCTATACTTTATTGAAAGAGTTGGCAAATGATAGGCTTGTTGCCTGTTTTTGTAAATAAAGTTTTATTGGTACATTGCTGGAGAGAAAAAAAGACAAAATTAGAGTAATTTACACAGTAGGTATCACTTTCAAATTTTGAGTTAATTACACTGATGAAGAAAATGGCGCCTCCTCTTGCCTTGTATCACACACCATCCATATTGCCTGGCTGAGCAGCACAGTCAGTACTTTGTGCTGGCATTAAAATTTGTACTGAGGCATCATAGAAAATTGGAAATATGAGATATTTTCATGCTATCTTAAAGTTGAAAGAATTTAGGGAAGCATCAAGAGCTCCGGGTTCATTGTGCTTTGCTTCACAGACACGTAAATGCTTACAGCACAGCCAAGTGGCTGTGCCACTCTGGGAACCCTCCATTTCTAGACATTTTATCCTGCCACTCTTTGAATTCTCTATTTCTACATATTTTAACCTTCTAGAAATTTGTTGTTTGTGAAATTCCATGTCTTTGCAAATAAAATGTTTCTAAATGAGAACCATTTTATAGAGTTTTTCTTGAGGAATGTGCAAGAATGTAAATGAATGCTTTAGCATCAGGATTGGCACAGAATAAGAGCTGAAGGAATGAATGTTACTTCTGTTTTCTAATTTCTCTGAGAATAACCCAATGCAGGAATTTGTGGAAAATAATAGACAACCAGTCATTTTTTTTCTTCCACCAGTGTCTTGAATATGTAATAGGTTGTATTTGTGTGTCTGTGGATATGTTTGTGCAAGGAAACTTTTGGGGCCTGAAGTTGGTATCAGTAATCATCCTTAGTCACACTTCCACTTTGCTATTTAGAGCCAAGGTCTCTAGTTAGAGCTCATCAATAGGGCTGGTCTAACTATTGAGGTTGCTCTGGGGATTCCCTGGCCTCTGTTCTCAGGCTAGAATTACAAAATGGCTACCATACTATTTGACATTTCATGTGGTACCTGGGAATCCCAACTCTAGTCCTTTTGCTTATGTGGCAAGTACGTTTAACTTCTGATCCATCTTCTTAATATTCAATGAAATCAATGCAGGTAAAACTAGAGTTCTCTGTGACTTCTTTTATTTTCATTCATTTGCCTTCTCCAGAAGTAACCTTTATCCTTATTTTTACAATTCTCATGCATTTTTAAATGTGAAAATACTAATTAAAAAGTGAAAAAGCCTAAGTATTTCTCTATATAAGCATAGCTGTATATAAAATAAATAAAGTACATTGTCGTAGTATTTTAACCTTTATATAAAGGAAATGTTCTTTTTTATAAGTTGAATTTATACAAAATTTAATTGAACTCTTAGTACAAAATATATGACACATTATCCTAGAATAATATATTGAATGATCTATCATTTTCCCATTGATTTTTAAAGTTATTCCAATCACATATCAAGTTTACTCATAGGGATGTTGTTAACTTTGAATTTCATTCTATTTCATGCATTGGTCTAACCTTTAATCCCCTCACTGGCTTATCACTGTCTTAATTATAGCAGTATTTTAATAAAGTTGACATCTTATAAAGTAATGCTGTATGTTCTTTTGAAAGTAGTGGCTATTCTTTTGTGTTAAGATGTGATTATTCAGTTATATATGCACATGCTTTAGAAAACTTTGATCAAGAGTCTGGGATCATCTGAGCAGAAATAACATCTGTATGCTACTAAAATTCACCAGTATGGACTGTCTTTGTGCATATGTCAAAGAAGAGTATAGCAGGACAGTGCTTAAAGACACTAAGGCCTGTTTTGCTCTATGACTAGTTCAGTAGAGAAACAATTCAGCATAAACCATTCCTAACTTTAGTCAGAAGAGATTGACAATCAGAGGAGAAAAGCATTTTAAGAGGAAAATTAGGTTGCAGGAGTGGGAGCCGGTTAGGACTTGGGAGGATCAGGGAAGTGGAATGATACGAAAGCAGGTGTTGGTGTTGGTTGGAGCAGCCTGATTCGGCCCCGTGAATTTGCTTACTGGAACTTACTGAAACTGGCCTTCTGCCCTTACACAGACACTGGACATCAGACAAAAACTTCAGATTCAGATCTTGGTTGAAACAAGCAGCAATTTCTTGGGCATCTCCAATTTTTCTCAGTTTCACAAGCTTAACGGAGGCTGAACAATCCCTTTAAATATATCCTTGAGCTGGAAGGAGTTGTATTAGTTACTCTGCATTTCTATGACCAAACACCTGGCAGAAACAACTTGGGGATGAAATATTTAAATTGACTCCCAGCTTCATCATAGGGGCTCAGGGCATGGGGGGGGGGTCTTTTATCATGGCAGATGAGGGAGTAGAAGGACACTAGACTATAACTTCCAAAGACTCCCTTGTGATGTATGTAGTCCTCTAGCCAGCCTCTACCTCTTAAAGAACCCACATTTGATCAAGGAAAGTGTATTTACCATTTGTGTCTTTTGTACTTGCTACTAATGTTTCATGAGTATTAGTGAATTTTTAAGAGACAACTAAATATCCAAAAATCTTAACAGAATATAAGTCAATAGTATCCAAATCTAACAAATCAAAGATTGCATGTGATGAAACAGTATCAAAGTAAGTTTTCTATGGTAGACAAACTGGGTGAATAGAGAGTCACTACAAGCTCACATGAAGTAAAAGAAGCTACATTTTTGTCTATCTGCCTTTTGAATGTTTAAATTTCTTCTTGTGCTTGATAGGTGATTAGAGGGGTGATAGATGTCATGTCATAGAAATACAGGAAGGTAAAGAGGAAAAGAATATATTCATAGCAAAGCAACTGACCATTTTTTAGCAGGTTGAAACTTTTTTTAAGAAATTTTATTTTGTGTATTTGGTGGATGTGCATGTGGTATATGCATATGTTGACAGGGTTGTTCATTGCTATGAGTTGGTGCAGAAACTAAAGTAGGACATTGAATGTCCCATTTTTTATAATTTTCAGCCTAATTCCATTGTGACAGGGTGTCTCATTGAACTGGAGTTAGGCTGGTGACCAGTAAGGCCCAGTGATCCTTTTGTCTCTACTCTCTTGAAGTTTTTGGGTTGTAAAAGTACATGACCAGGCCTGCCTTTTTTGTTATAGGGATTTGGAATCAGTGCTTATCTGCAAAAATTGTTCCCTCATGTTTTTGCGTATGCGTGTGGGGTACATGTATGTGTATGTTTATATTTGCATATGTGTGTGTTCATGAATATATGTGTTGCCTTTACTTTTTGTTGTTGCTGTGAGACAACACTCGTATACAACTTGGGGAGTGGGGGAGATTTATTTGACTTCTGGTATCACGTAGTAGAAGGCGTGGGTGGCAGCAGAAGCAGGAGGCTGCGTCAGGTCACTACAGCCATCATGAAGGAAGAGAAAACAGAAACAATCCGAAGAAACAGGGATGGACCACAAAACCTCAAGGCACACTCCTCCTGTGACTTTCCTTTTTTCAGTAAGACTCTTGCTGCTAAACATGTCACGACGTTCCCAAACATTAACCTCAGCTAAGGATTGAAACACGTGAGTCCGTGGGGGACAATTCATGTTCAAACCATGACATTTGCGTGTGTGTATGCATGCTTGCACATGTAGAGGTTTGAGGTATGTATCAGGAATAATCCTCCATCACTCTTCTTTGTTCTTTTAACACAATGTCTCTCATCAAACTCAGAGCTCATAGGTAGGTCAGGTCTCTCTATCCAGTTTGCTCTGGAGATTCCTAGTCTCCATCTTCTGAGACTGGAATTGCTTGTGGGCCACCATGCCCGCTGGTATCTTGGGATCTGAACTATATTCTTTGCACAAACACTTCAACACTGATGAATTTTTTTCTTTAAAGTTTAATACACGGATACAGTGAATTTATGATATTTCTACATGTCAACACACAATCCCACTCCCCTCTTTTTCCCATTACAATCATTCCCTATCAGTCTTCTTCCTGCTTTTATGTCTTTATAAAAATGTGGCTGTCATAGTTAGGTGTCAACTTGACTGTTGAGGGTTTGAGCTCTGGGCACAGTTGTAGAGAGTTAATGGTTGAGTTAAGCCCAGAGCAAACCTGAAGGACATTGTCTAGCTGATGGGGAAGACCCAGCCTGTGGTGGGTGGGATTAGGCCCTGGATAAATCACAGAGAGATGGTCAAGAGAGTGGGCATCCTTCTGTTCACTTGGCCAGACATGCTGGTCTGGCAAGTAAGGATCGTCCATCTCTCAGCTGTTGTGTGGTAATGGTGTGGCCAGTTCCCTCGGCCCTAGTGTTGGTGCATGCTCTCCCGTCAAGCTGGACTAAGAACTGTAACCAGAAATCATAAGAGTATAAACCCCTTGTTCCCTTAAGCTGTTTGATGGTCATTTATTAGCAACCATGCAGGCTGACTGCAACAGTGGCCTACTGGGTTTCGTGTAGGTTGCTTCTGATGGTATGTGACTGAGTACTTGCCAGGGGCATGAATCATACATCAGTAAGTACACCATGGAGGAAAGCACCTTCCCTTCATCCTACCCAGTATTAACCCTCTGTAGTCTCTCAGGGAGGAATGGAGGTTCTTGAAACCTTTCCCTTCCAAGGTGAAATATTGATGGGCCAAGTTCTGTGCAGGTCCATGGAAGTACAAATAGCTGCAGTGAGTTCACAGATGCAGCAGCCCTTTAAGAAGATACTTGCTGGCCGCACCTGTCCTCCATCTCAGGTTCCTACCTTGTCACTGCCTTCATCTTCTGAGAGATTCCTTGAGTCTTTGAGTGGGTTAGTTTAGATGTCCTTCATAGAGCTGAGCAGTCCATAGTCATTTATTTTCTGTAGTTTGGTCAGTTGTGATATTCTGTACTAAACACCTTCCATTGCAACAGGGAGCTATATTTATTTTAAAACCACATGTTTGAGTATATATATATATATATATATATATATATATATATATATATATATATATATTGCTTAATATTCTGGAATGATAGGTGATAAAACTGTCATATTCTTTAATGTTTCTTAAAGTTCTTATAAAATTCTTACCTATATTGTTTATGGTTTTAGAACCCATATCAAATTATCTTCTATTTTTTAAACATAGCTTTCAAAACTGTTACATTGTGTATCTCTAACTAGGATTCAATGCCCTGTGCAAGTGTGTTCAGCATTTCTTCTGTCTTATTTGAATGGAAGTTCAGTACCTCTTTAATTTTATGTTAGTGCTTATTTTGAAGGAGGTTTCATTTAAATTCAACAGTAATCTATATTCTGTACATTATGCAGCAGAATCTCATGGTGAAATTTTTCATAAAAAACATTTATCAAGTGTTAATAGTCTCAGTATCACAGAAATACCTCACTTCTGACACGAATTTATGTTGCAGTTACTTTTCATTTGCTGTGAGACTCAGACAACTTAAGGGAGAAAAGAATATTTATTTGGTTTATATTTCTAGAGTAGATACAGTCCATGTATGTTGGGAATCACATAGTATAAGGCATGGCTGGAGACAGAAACAGGAATCCTGTTCAGGTCACTGCCACAGTCTTGAAGACAGAAAGAACCAAACCTAACGGAAAGGAGGCAGGGCTTGGTTACTAAACCTCAAAGCCAGCCCCTGTGACCTACCTTCCTCAAGCAAGACTCCACCTCCATAAGACGCCACCACCTTCTTACACAACATCAGCGAAATAGTCACACTTCATGAGCCTCTGGTGTGCCGCTCACATTTAAACCATCACAAATGGTTCTTTATAACTTTCACAATTATTTTGTCATTATTTTTTCCTTCACACTTCACTTTTTGATAGTTACTAGGAATAAATAGAGACTCATGAAGAATCAATATTAGGCATTCACACTTAGATGCAGGGTCTTTTGGCATTAGTTTTCAACGTGAACTATGCTTTTGATTCATAATTAGTGATGTTGTTGTTCATAAGAATAGCACTACAGTTCAAAGAACTTGCTGCACCTTTGCTACTTCAAGAAGCTGTGTGGAGGCTTGGGATATGGCCAGTTGGCAAAGTGTTTTGCTGTATCAGTATAAGGATAAAATTCAGATCCACAGCCCTTATGTAAAAAGCCAGCATGCACCTGTAATCCAGCACCTCGGAGGCAGAGATAAGAGGATCTCTTGAACAGCCAGGCTCACTGTATGTGGGAGCTCCAGTTTAAATGAGAGAAGAAATGTAGTGAGGAATGATTAGAGAAGACATCTGATAGCCTTTGATCTTCACATTCATGTCCAAACATGTGCATGCATATCAACATATATACAGACACAAGTACATGCACAGATATCACATACACACACACACACACACACACACACACACACACACACACACACAGAGAGAAGCAGCATATTGTGATGTTAGATACATTGCTATCTTAAGAATCCGTTTCTATTTGATAATATATAATGTTTATGTTAGCCCGAATTCCTGATGCCTTAAGCAGATTTTCCCAGAACATCTCAATTTCTGTCCTGTCCCCATTTTATATATATCAAGTTCATAAATAGTTTCAAACTTTGGTTTTTTTTTAATTTGTGAAGAAGATTTGCTTTAATGACTAAGTTCAGACAAACCACTTCTTACTTATTATAAGGGCAGGCAAATATGTGGTGGAATAAAATAAAAAAGGAAGGTGAAAACATTCTCCCTAAAGCAAAGACGAGAACAATGTTTGCAAGTCCATTTTTTGAGATAATATATTTCGACAGTGACAAACTTTGGTTTTTGATCATAGTACATCTACTCCCCAGCTGGCCTACATTGTTGTTATTTTTGACTTCCTTGAAAGGACTTTTTAAATGCTATTTTCTTTAATGTTTCTCCTATTTCGCATAACCATGTCTGTCTTTTCTCCTCAGTAGCTCAGCTCACTGCAGTATCCCTGAGGTTGCTAGCACATGCCCAAACCAAAGTTTGTCACTGTCGAAATATATTATACATTTAAGGCCCCAGTTTATAATTTCTGAATTCTTTGCTGGAAATAGGTGTGTCTTCTACTTGAAATTATTTTAAGGATGCGTTGAGATAACTTACATGAAGTGTTCACCATAATATCAGCTATAGGGAAACTATTGGCCAAATAACTTTTATTTATTATTAAATAGCAAAATCAAAGACTGTTTTCTAGGATTTTGAAAGCAGAGCAAAATTGGAGGTAAAAATTGTTCTTTTCAGACTAATGGCTTTAAAATATGCTTTTACTTCTCTATTCTGGAGAAGTGGTGAACAAAACTACCCATTTGAGCTCCAAACCAATAAACTGTACCTTCCCACCTAGGAATTACCTATGCTTCATAGGTAATTCTCATTTCTCAGAAGTCTGCTTTATTCTGTTTCTTTAAGATACTTCCTCATTATCCCCGAATGTTGGCGATTGCAGAACACGAGTCAGCCTCAAATAGGAAGACACTGTTGATGGTGCACATTTCTTTTGGAAGCATCTTTGTCACATATCTGACTCAACACTTATTTCTAGAAGAACAAGTTGTTCAGGAAGGAAATCTATTTCCACAGCTCGAATGGAAGTTTTATTTAAGAAGTGCAATTGGAATAAATCACGCCAGAGAAAGTGGTTAAAGTGCACAGCTGTCGATTTCAAATTTAACACAATTTGTGTATGAAAAAGTGGTTCGGAAAGTTTTTCTTTTACTTCTAGACCTGATGGGTAGCCCCAGGGCACGCGAAAGTGTTCTCTGCTCCTAGCTATACTTGTGAGGACACAAATGCAGAAACGCTGTGGCTTTCAAACAGACAAGTTACAACTCCTGCAGAAATAGCCATGGTGCTTCTTGGGTTGGGATTTTGAGATTTGGCTCTGGGAAAGAGTTGTAAGCAAAGCAACTCTGTGCTGCTCTTATGCTAGACACAGACAAAATGTAAATGAATCTTTAGGTGAGTGGACCTAGAACTCAGAGAGATTAAGGTGTAAGACTCAAGACTCTATATTTACGCCTTTTGGTTAATTTTATAGAGTGTGCCATCTAGTCAGGCATTTCTGACGTCCTTCCACTTCGCGATTTTGCTCTGTTTCCTTCAGCCCTTCCACATTCTTTTCTTCTTGTTTCTATTTACCTTTCTGTCTTCTTCATTTCACTTCCTTTCTGTATCTTAAGAACTAGGATTTACTTCCATGTTTCTGCAGCTGCCCTTTTTTTCTCTCCCACAATTCCTTTCCTTTCACTGTTGCTTCCTCCCTCCCTCCGCCCACCCAATATCCTACTTTGTAGTTTTTGGAACCAGAATGAAAGATAGAAAATATACCTGACCACAACTGCCCAATCACCTCATGAAACCTTACCTGATTCTGTAGTTAGAGGTGTTCTACTGCTTGCCTGCGTTTTCTTGATGCTTTATCCATCTCTGACCTACCGCACCTCCTTCTAATTGATCTGAGCACCCATGAACTCTGGTTTCATGGTGAAAACTCATCCCCCTTGAGCATAGTATTTTTTTCTCTATCACTGTCACCTCTACCAAACCTTTTCATAATTAGTAGGAATATTTATTTAATAAATTCTGAGTATACATATAAAACAGTTACTATGCTACTAGAGGTTTAAGCTTTTTGTGGGCTGGGAAAATTCTATACATAACTCTCTATACTCTTCTCAAAAGAGGTTTGTCCTAAGGATAAGTTTCTAAGGGGATGTGATTTTTAGAAAACAGTAATTGTTTCATTATCATATAGAGCCACAGTAATCATTTTGCTTGTCTGTCAATATGTCAGCGCCTAAAGACTCTTACTGGGGTTGGGTTGGGTAGGAGAGAAGGAATAAGCTGGGTCAGGTGTCCTGGGACTAAGAGGATATCTGAGGACCAAGGAACTCTATATGATAAATGCTGTATAGTCCAAAGAGTGACATCTAATAGACCTTGATAAATTCACTTTATTGTTGTATTTCAGGCTTTCAAGGGGCACTCAGTCAATATCTTTTCTCCACATCCTCGTCTTTCAAGGTCAAGAGAGAAGATAAATTAGTAGGTCTTGATGAAAAGGCTTTTAGCTTTTATTGTGATAAGCAAAGCTGTAAACCTCAATTGGGTTTGTAGGATTTTGTATGAGCTCATGCACAGTAAAAGCCGAAGTCCTTAATACAACCTGCGATGTCTTGCATGCTCTTTGCTCTCTCCTTCCTTGCATCCTCACGTCCTGCTTTACCTCTCTCTCCCTGCTGTGCCTGCCACTATTCCTTCGGGAGTCTGGACATATGATAGTTTCATTTGGAGCCTTTATGCCTTTTTCCAAGCATGCTATTCTCCAGATCATCCTATGGTTCTCTGTTTCTTTCTAGATGACGTATTTATCAGAAGCCCTGTCCCCCCTCCATAAAGACTACTGTCATAGCTTGGCACAGGTGTCCGCTTGACAGTTGAGGGTTTGAGCTCTGCACACATTTGTAGAGAATTAATGGTTGAGTTAAGCCCAGAGCAAACCTGCAGGAGACTGTCTAGCTGACCTGGAAGGCCCAGCCTATGGTGGGTGAGACTAGGTCCTGAACAGATGAATAAGATACTGAGAGCTGGTTGACAGAGTTGGCATCCTTTTGTACACACTTGGCCAGATGTGCTGGTCTGGCAGGTAAGGATTGTCCCTCTCTCAGCCATGACGTAGAGATGGTGCGACCAGTTCCCTTGGCCTTGGTGTTGGTACATGCTCTCCCGTCAAGCTGGACTGAGAACCGTAACCGCACTGTCATAAGGAAATAAACCTCGTGTTCCCTTAAGCCATTTGTTGCTCACTTATCAGGAACTATTCAGGGAACTGCAACAGCTTCCCTCCCTAAAAGATGTTGTTTTCTTCCTGTGTCACTCCTCTGTGTTTTTGCTCTTGGTTTGTTGCATTTATGGTGTACTTTCACATTCTAGATCAGTTTACTCGGACTCAGTTGCATGACCACAAAGCTGGTTTTATGTTATGCATTTCCAGCTTGAAACTCTTAAAAACTTTGCACAATGTCCTGTATTTCTTTCTGGCTTTGCTGGCACTCAAATTAGGTAGTATGTAGCCATTCGAGTTTATCTGTTATTGGTATTATCTCCAACCCCCAAACACAGACTATTCAGGGATTCTAAGTTTTATATTTCTGAATCTGCTTCCCATGTTTGAAAAGTATTGGAATAGTAGATAACTTAAATGAATGGGACAATGAAGATGTAAATTGAGTGTGTTGTTATTTGACTCTCCCATTTTTCTGATAAAGCATGGAAACAGTTGACAATAAGGGAGATTTTCCTTTCCCCTTAGGACATTAGAGTTTGCTATATTTGGGAAAGTTAGAAAGCCAAAACATTTTGAAGTTTGAGAAAAAAAAGAAGTTTAAAGTGATTGCACTATAGTGCTTTGTGTTTCTTTGAAATGCATGTTCAAGAATACTACAGAACCAAGTAGGTCCCTGCATTGTAAGAGTCCACCTGCTGCCCTAATCTACCTTTGCTTTTTCCCATGTTGTATTATACTAAAAGGTCTAGAATGTGAGAATCTTGGAATAGTGGACATCTTGGAAAACATGGAAGGAAGTTAGTCTTTTCATTTGCCCTTTTAAAAATAAAGGATATCTATGAATATACTTTTATGCACATATACTCATAAATAAATGAACATGAATTTACACATATGTATTTTCATATATATTTGTCTATAGATAACATGAAGCTTTATCATATGAACTTTTTATCAGTGCAATTTGGTAAAATTAATTACACTTATATTGTTGTGTAAATCTTATCACTGTTGTTCTCCATACCTTTTCTCTCTTCATCAATGGAATATTTGTACATGTTAAACAATTATTTCCCATTCCCTCTTTTCTCAGTTTTTTTTATCACACCACTCTTTTTGTCTTTAGGAATTTGGCTCCCCGAGGGACTTCATGTAAATGGATTTGTACAATATGTGCCTTTCCAAAACTGGCTTCTCATGTCTTCAGGGGCCATCCCTGTTATATTTTAGAAAATTATCAAAGTAACTAAAAAAAAGACTTAGAAATAATTTTAGTTGAAAAATAGGAAATGATATATTTTTTTTTTTGTTTCAGAGTACCTGGGACCTTGATGAAAATTAATTTTTTGTTTTAGGACTATTTCTGATGATTAAAATAGAGGGTTCCACCTTCATGAGCATATTAGTGTGGTTATCAATGAAATTGGATTAGTTAACAAGGGAATGGTGTCCTGATAAGAGATTAAATTCAGCTCCCCCTCCATTGTCTCATTTGTTCTTCATGTGCGCACATGAGCATATATCCACTTTTGTCTGTCTGCCATCTTTCAAGGAAGAAGGATCAAGATGGTGATCAACAGATACAGGCCTTCAAATTTCCCAGACTTGTAAGAATAAACCTCCTTTATAAACTACCCAGTGTCAGGCATTGTCCCAGGTAACAGAAAATGGGCTAAGATGCTTTCTCTCTTTCCGTCTGCTTTATTGCCTTGTGAGAACTACTTCTCCAAAAACTGGTGGGTTAATCAGTTTCATCTCTCCTACCAGTTCTTTCTGGATTGCTGTGGATTGCTATCATAGTGTCAGTAAATGTGTGGTGTACATTTCCATTTACATCGAATTCAAAAATGTAGGGGAAGACCGTGGTTTTAGAAAGTAGAACTATGATTTTTCTGATGAGTAGAAGGAGAACAGTTAGGAAACAGTATGAAGGAACTTCCTGAGGTGACAGTAGCCTGTGTTTTCTTCTTTAGGCTTACAAAGATGAATGCAATTGTCAATTTGTTATCAAACTGAAAACATAAGGCCTTGCATGTTATTATATATAAATCATACCTTAACTAAAAATGTTTAAGGAAAAAATAAAATCGTTATTTTATAGAGAAAAGACACATAATCTATGCAGAATCAATCAATTGACATACCTAGAGTAGTGAGAAGCCAAGTCCACTTGAAAAAGTTTGTGAAGGAAAATGAAAGTATCCTTGTCAAAAGGAAAAAAAAAAAAGGACCATTTCTGAGATATCTGTAGATCGTTGCTGTATTGTCTATCTCGCTAATCTTGAAAGCTAGAAGTGGTCCTAATAAACTGAAATCAAGACAAGTCCTGGACAAGTCCTACCATTCTCATTTCCTATACTGGCTATCCACAGAATAGGATACCCATAAGCCCTACTATTCTCATGCATTGTACCATAGACACGAGACAATATTCCTCCCATTGCTTTCTTGACTCATGGTAGAGTTACAGCCATGGAGGCTTGTCTATGGAGGCTTCCTGGTTTTATTACAGTTTATATTATGGTTTTCTGATGGTTCGTCAATATTTCATGATGTAGAATTTGTCTGGTAGAGATTTCACTCAGTTTCTCCTAATAATCAAGGAATGGCAATTTATGAGCACAAAATATGTTACAAGTTGCCACACACTGGATTTCTTTCACGTGGAAGAAATCATAGATAGAGAAATTACTTTTCCCAGCTAAGACCCATCATCGTGGGAATTTCTACCTTAGGGCAATTCTAGGTGTAGTTATCATTTCAATTGGAATTGACCACAAAAGCAAAGCTTATTTCTGCTCAAATAACAAGGGAATCGTTTTAAAATCATCTTTCTGCAATATGCATAAACAAAATGTATCTGGAAGATTACAATGTAATCTAATAATATTAACTTCCTCAGGGAAGGAAATGAGAACTGAGATATGGATGAAAAAGAAATGTTCTATTGTGTACTCTTTGCAATGGTAATTACTTTATTCAAAATTAAATGAAATGTATTGAAGTACTGGAAAAGATTACCTTCTTATTGTGATACTTTATTTTTTTACTTGGCATATTATGTTGAGTAAGATTTCCAAAATAATGCTACAGAGTGCTGCTGGTAGAAGTAGACATCTTGGGTTTATATAATGGTAAAAATGTTCTCTGGTTTTTCCATGCAATAGTTTTTAAATAGTGTAATAAATAATTAGGAGAATTTTGTAACATCCATAGTGGTTTTAATTTTAGGATTTCTCAAATTTTCATCACTGCTAGAAGCAAACTGAATGATAATCTAGGTGAAATGTGAAGTTATTTTATCCAGAAATATTCTCCAGAGGAATTATTTTTTAGAAAATAACAAGGAAAAATAGATTATCTAGCATTACAAAATTAATTAAGAGAACAAATCAGTGTTCCCTTTAGCTGAAATTTCTGGAGTTTTTTTTATATCAAGCCCAATTTCACTATCCCTTCAGGTGGGGGCCATCGTCTAATTTCTGTGGGATGGCTTATCCCTTATGATTTATCCCTCTGTGGTAGATGGACTGACAAGGTCCCTTCTTCAGTGTCTTATTGGGAAGAAGGAAGATGGATGATTGAAGGTTTCTGTGCTCAACTATGTTTCACCAAATAGCTTTTATAACAGAATATCGTTTAGTAATGTGAAGTGCTTTTCCAATGCTGTATAAAATATTGGTTTATTTTTCATTGACTAGCACTTTGGGTATTTTACCAAAAGCTCTGAAGTGAAAGAGACAAGGGGGTGGATTTTAGAATTCACACACATCAAATTTTTGCCAATTATCTTATTCCATAAAGAAAATAAATCACATAAAAGTACTTTTAATGCTTTCATTATAGTCATGAATGTCAATCAAGGCTTGAAGAATGAACAAATGGCAGTGAAGGCTGTAAGAAGTCGCACTTTGCAAGGATTGAAGTGAGAAAATTTGGGATTACTAGAAATAGAGAAATGCAGCAATTTATAGAACCAACTTACAGAAAATATTAGTCTATATAAAAGAGGGAGAAAGAAAGGAAGACAAATAATGATAGCTTGAGTTTTTTATTGATACTTTTTAAATTGTGATGATATATATATATTTTATTATTTATTCAATTGTGCGTGTGTGTGTGTGTGTATGTGTGTGTATGTGTGTGTATAGAAACACGGGCGAGTTCGGGAATCACCATGGACCACCTCCACCTCCTTCTTGTTTACTCTGCCCCGGGATTCACAGGCTCCGCCCTACCAGGACCAGAAACGCAGGCTGCCCCCGCTTCTGCCCGTCGTCTGTAGTGGGGTCTAAGATCCGAACTCAGGACCTTCTGCCTGCAAGGCAGAGGCTTAACCCCTGAGCTACCTCTCCAGCCCACAAACTGTGTTGATATTTTGACGGATTTTTTCCTATGAATGGCTGTTGAATTTTGTCAGATGCATTTTTTGCATTGAGATTATTTTTTCTTTGTTTATATTGTGAGCTAAATTACTTTATTTTTGAATATTGAACCATCTTTGTACATTTGGCATAGACACCACTTTATATTTCTGTATATTGTTCTGTATATGTCTGTATATTTGCTTAGGATTTTTGGCTCTATATTCATGAGAATTATTGAGTAATATTTTTCCCCCACTGGTATTCTTCCTATTTTCTTGTGATACCAGAATTGCAATAGCTTCATAAAAGAAAATTGGAAAGTATTCTCTCCTGTCTTTGTTCTGGAGATAGAGATTCTTGTGTGACTTTTCGGGGAAATGCCTGTTCACCCCAGAGAGGGCACCAATGACAGACCAAGGAAATCTTTTCATCCTAGTCTAGTTCAGTGAATCATTGTGTTATTGGGGGCAACTGGGTGAGGGGTTACTGCCAAAAGCCCTGGTGACTGAAATGCCCACCTCAGCTCAGGCAGCTGAGAGGGTCTTCTCTTTCCAGCAATTATTACTGCTTATATAAATCTGGAAAGAAACTTTGTGACTCTCACAAGAGTCAACAGTTCGCTAAACCTTGTAAACTTTGTTTACTCCCTCACTCTCACCAACTTCTGCCCTCCCTACAGAAGAAGTGTTTCAAACAGGGAGGAAATAGTTATTCCACAAGATCAAGGGATTTCATGTCTCATTGGTGTGGAACACAGATGGTAGGTGTAAGTGTGTCAGCAAAGCTGCCTGACCCTAGCCTTGGGGCTCCAGGACAGAATGTTTTTGGATTATCGCAGCTTCAGAAGTTGGCATTATCCTGGCTTCCTTGATGCACAGCTGTGTGACTCCCATTTCTGCCTCCCTCAGCTCTCCATGTTACCTCATTTGTGTTCTAGAATTGGTTTTAAATGTTTAAACATGTTATTAAGTTACCTGATGAAACCAACTGATCTTGAAGATTTATTTTGGGTAAAGTTTAAATAGAAATTTATCTTTTAACTTAAAAAAGCATTGTTAAGGTGAATTACAGTAGCTTGCAGTTTTCTAAGACTTTGGGGTCCTAATTTGCTGAATTAATTGAATGAGAAGTGGAGTTGAGTTGCTTCACTAAAGCCTGTAGAGGTTTGTATTGCTAAATCTTACTGCCAGTGGTAGAGATGGGTAAACTGAGATAGAGCAGTTATTGTTGGCCCTTTCCTGGATTTTTAGATTTTACTGGGGCTTTTTTTTTTTAACCCTTGTGTCAGCTGGTGTTTTTGGTTTGTCTGAATAAGGTAAAACAAGCTAAAACAAACAGAAAACTTTTGTGTGTAGTGTTGCTCTTTGGGTAGTGGAGCCCAAACCTATATGCATTCTGACATCAGCTTTCAGGGTTTCTTTGTTGTTTCACGTATACTGTCTAGGACTTTTAGTTGTGTTTAATGGGCTAAAAGAGACAGGTACTTCTAGTATATTTTATCACCATCAGAAATTGATGATATACTTTTAAATTAAAATCATAGAAAATGATATCTGTGTTGTACATGGGCAGATAAAAAAGAAAATAACATAGAATTAACAGTATGTAATATATATTACTTATATAAAAATGCACGTGTATGCTCTATAAATAAAACTTAAATATTTGATTGTAACACAATAGTTTTCTTCGGGTAGAGAAGAAAAACTGGCATACTGTTATTGTCTATTCTCATACTTCCCAGTTTTTGATACTTTTCTAACATAAACTCTCTTCTATTTTCCTGATTTTTCAGTTTAATTAAATATTAGCTGGGAAGCTTGGAACAGAATGAAATTTTAGGCCTTTGCTATAGAAATCTGAAAGGTATGTCTGGTAGGTTGTTATTCCGATTGTCTTTCCCTGTACAAAAGCACTTTTCATCAGCCTCGTCCAGTCCTCTTCACAGACTTGCTCTCATGGATTGAAGAGCTTCAATTTGGATTCAGCCTTCCACACCATTCAATCATAGCACCCAGTTTTTCAATTTCAACTATTTTCTCAGAACCTGAAACACCTGTGAAATGCTGTCTCAATGATCAGAACAATTTTAGTGTCTTGGATATAAGTTATCAATACTGTGAAATTGTGCCTCTGTGGGCAAAATAGTCTCTCTAAATGTTCTCTGAACTTGAAAATTAATAAAATTTGTACAACTACTTAAACTCTTAAACTACTTAGACACTGTGAGAGTGTCAGTATTAGATGATGACTAATCCGATGTGACCTGGAATGATGGCTGGCTGTGATTTTAGACATGTCAGAGTATCCTTCTGAATAATTATTTTGTTTATAAGTTACCTGGTAAGAGGCCCTAGATTCTTTTTAATATTATGCAACTTGAAGTTATTCATCTGTCTTAGTGAAAATATTGGCTATTATTCTAGATTTTCCATAGACCCAGGAGCTCAGTTTCTGAACAACTTTTGTGCTTTAATCCATTTCAAGTTGTATGTTGAGATCATCCTTAATGTGGAAATCACATAGTATATATGTACAAAGAAAATTGCATTAATATATGTTGGAAATTTGAAAAAGAAGACAGACCTGCCTAAGTATTTTTAAAATGCAAATAAGTTTGTATTGTTTATATTCAGCTTACATTGACAAAGTAAGAAGTTCACATTTGTTTTCTAGTTTTACAGGCATAGTGAGTAGTTGCCCCGTTCCCTCCCTCCTCCTGTCTCCCTCCCCACTTCCTCTACCATCCTGCCCTCGCTTCACCAATTCATTTCATTCTCTCCAACCTTCCTGTCTTTCTGCTTCTGTGGGCCCCAGAGTTTCCTCTGGATTATCTGCTCCAATGGGGACTCGGGCTTAATGGCAGACCAAGTGGCCCTTTCCCGGGTAGACCCACTGACGTGGGCAGTCCCCTTCACCTGTCCAGCCCCAGCTCCCAAGGTTCCCACTTCACGCAACCATATCTCCTGATATCCTCGATAGTCCATGGGGGAATGTTGATCTGTCAGCTGTTGTGCAGGTCTGGTGTTTCTTTCAGGTCTTTCTTGCTTGTTTTTTAAATCCTTGGTGTATAGGAAGGTCACTGATTTCTGAATACTAATTTTATATCTTGCCATGCTACTGTAAACTTGTTTTTTAGTTCTAGGAGTTTCCTGGCAGAATCTTTAGGGTCCTTGAGGTATAGGATCATGTTATCTGTGAATAGGGATAAGTTGATTTCTTCTTTCCCAATTTATGTCCTTTTTAACCTCCCTTTCTTGTCTTATGACTCTTACTAAGACTTTAAGTGGTGAGAGTGGGGTTCTTATTCACTACTATTATTGTGATTGGTAGATGTGGTGTTTTAACTGTTGTAGTGAACCTACAACAGGTGGTGAGCCCATGTTTGGAGTACATATGTTTAGAATTGTGATTTCTTCTTGATGTATTGTTCCTTTGAAGAGTATATAGTATCTTTCTGCATCTTTTATGATTTGTTTTTGGCTCAACGTGTATTTTGTTGAATATTAGGACTGCTACTCCTGTTCGTTTCTTAGTTGTGTTTGCTTGGAATATCTTCAATCATCCTTGGACCCTGATTGACTTTAATTTATTTTTGTCAGGAAATATTTTCCTTTTCCATAAAACATGACTGATATTGTTGGATATAGCAGCCTGGGTTGGCATTTGTAATATTTCATGGCTTGAAGAATGTCTTTCCATACTCTTCTGGCTTTTACTGTTTCCATTGAGAAGTCAGCTGTTATTCTAATTGCCTTCAAATGTGACTTTTTTTTTTCTCTTGAAGCTCTCAGAACATTCTCTTTGTCCTGTGTCTGAGAGTCGTTACTATTATTTGCTTGTTGTATTTTTATTTCGGTCATGTCTGAATGGTGTGCGATATGCATTTTATACTTGGATGGGACACTCTTTCCATAGGTCTGGGAAGTTTTCATCTATGATTGACTGAAAGATCTGCACTGGAGGTTTTTCTTAAGTTTGTTGTTCTGGAATTCCATGCATATGTAGGTTTGGCTTTTTCATGGTTTCCCATAGTTCTTTAGTATTCCTTTCATTTTTTTTTGGCTTTTCAGTTTCCTTAATTGAACATTCCTATTCTGTTTGCTTATCTTCCAGATCTGATATTCTTCTCTTTAATCTGTTCTCTGTGTGATACTCTCCATTGGGTTTTCAATTTTAATTAGTTTTGCTTTGAATTTCAGCTGAATTTCAGTTTGTTGCTTTTACACAAGTTCTAAACTTGTTCTTGTTTTCTGTATTTCTTTTTTCATCTCAGATTTTTTTTATTATTTTCTTGTTCGTATCTGGTCATACACGTACTCATTTACACTCTGAATTCTTCATGTTCCTTGTGTGTTCCTCGTGCTCCTTTTGCAATTCTTCACCAGGCTTGTTAAGCTTGTCAATAACACGTTTTTTGAAGACATTATCTTCTGAATTTCTTTCCCATCTGGTATCCATGAGGTTGTTCTCGTTGGAATCTATAGTGTGGTTACTGGTGTTTTTTGTAGTAGACATGTTTTCCTGGTACTTGTTGTATTTTGTGGTTTTACAATGTGACTTGGGTATTTTCTGTAAGTCTGTGTCTGCATTATTTGGTAGCTGTTTTTTGCTCTCCTGAGTCAGATGTGGTTGTCTGGCTTTGGCTGTTGTTGGGAAAGCATCTCTGGATTTGGATGAGAGCTCCCTGCCGTGTGATGTGGCCATTTCCCTGGCGCCACATGCCTCTTACATGACACAGGGTCCCTTTTCCAGGGCATTGCGGCCTGGTGGTAGGGGACTGGGTCTTTCCTGATTCCTTGGACTCTGGCAGGGTCTTACCTTTCCTAGGGATCTGGGACCTTGGGGCAAGTTTGATGGGGCCTCACCTGGCTCCAGGCGCTCTGCTGATGTCTTACCAATGTCAGGGGTCCCTTTCCTGGGGGACTTGGGTCTTGGGATAAGTGGGGTGAGGCCTCACCTAGCTCGGCAAGCTCTGTTGGGGTCTTAACTATTGTTGGGTTAAATATTTTTTATAGATCAGCTATCTTGTCCAGTTTTAAAGTTATTAGTAAGACCTTGTATTTTCACGATATTATTCAAGGAAATATAAGTAGAGATGAGAAAGGTATCCACGGAAACTCACTTGGTAATCAATTCAGAATCCTAGCCTTTACTTATATATTCCCTACAGCTAGGTTGTTAATTGATGTGAATTTTAAGAAGATGCTTCCAAATAAAGAATACTATAATAATCCAGTTGTCTGATTCATACTTTCATTAAATACGGAAGACATCTCTAAAAGGAAGTTCTCTAGGGGCTTGGGTACTTAGAAATGTCTCTACCATTCGTTATTTTTCACTCTTTTAACAAGGGCTTCTGCAGAACAAGGCATCAGTTATCTTCATTCTTTTTTTTTTTTTTTGCAGTGGTAAAATGAGCTCATCAATAAGTGGGCTTGCTTGCTTTTTGCTTGTCAGTATTTCATATCTTTTTTTCTTTAAAATGATAGGATTTATGATAGTGAGAAATGGAGAGGAACTTGTGGACACGAGATCCATGGGGAGCTAGAGAACCCACTGTGTTTCCTTATTCTTGGGTTTTCTAAGTTCTGCATGAGGTTCCATGAACAGCTACCTCCATCTGCATGGTATTTCCCTGGAACTTGCTTGTTCATATGTGAAGTTTCACCTTCAGAAGCTCCCATACCACCTGGAAGTCTCATTGGGTGTGGGTCATCACCACCTGCAAATTGTCGTACAACACTTAACTCATGTGCATTTATTGAAGAATATAGTAACTTGTGAAAGAAAAGTCATAATCTTGAGGAGAATATTTTAATATTAATTAGGAGTTGATCAGTTCCTTTAATTACTTTTCTTTTCCTTAAGCTGTAAATATACTGTGTTATTTTTCTGTTGCATGTTTAATTCCCAATTTTATTTGTTATAGCCCTATTGTATTGTTTAATATAATATAGAATAAGTTGATCAGTTTTCAAATTTACAGTTAAATGTGCTCAATTCTTTTCTGGTTTTATGAAAACTTTATTGTTTTTGGCAGTTGAGATGACTATTATGTTGTAAATTTATCCTGAATAATATTCATTCTAGTTCATGTTTTAGCATAGATGAAATAAATGAATGTGAAATCTTAAAATAATGTGTAAAATCTCTTTTCTCATATAACTGACCTTCATTACTGTAGGAAATCTTTAAACATTTTCTTTTCCCTTTAGTTCTTTGCATGTTCTCTATTTCCTTAATGTTGTTTTTTGTGTTAGGTTTGCTGTTATTGTAAGTCCTGGTGGTGTATGTTATAGAGCATAATTGCTTTCATTAATATATCTAATTTTATCACAAAATTGGGACAGTAATCCATTTTAGTCTTACTGATTGATCTATGATACTCCCTTTCTAATGTTGACTTGTTATTTTGGCTGGCTTAAGATATTTTTTCCTACTTTGACCTTTAAAGCAACCATATTTTTAGATTGTTTGTTGATCTCATTATTCTTAGCTCTATAACTTTTTATCATCTCCATGTATAAGTTCTTTGCCTCAAATTTTCTTTGTATTTATATTATCATTTTCTGAAATTTAGCTAATTTACATTTTAGAAAATAAAATTTTAATGAACAATGTCCTCCTTGGAAAAATATCTTCATATTTTCATTTAGAAAGAATCCTTTACTCTTTTTACTGTCTTTGAGAAGTTTGGGCCTAAATGATGTGACTTTTCATGGTGAGTCTACTCTGGCTTTGCCAGTTGGAGATTCTGGAGTGTATGCCTTTGGCTGAGTCATAAGACTTACATTGTTATGGAATGGAATTCATAGATACATAGTTCACCAAAATGATACCAAAAGTGGCATAATCAGAACATTATTAGGAATTGATCCAATTCAAGGTAGCAAGCTTAATGAGTTTCAGACAGTATGGTCCACATCCTCTTACCCTGTGTTTTTTGTATTAAAGCTCTCACCTGAATATCTCACCAAGGAAAAGGAAGCAACCTGAGAAACATAGTTCTTCAGTTTTTCTATTTTATGTACACTATTATTCTTTGTTGTGTTGTAACTTCCAAAAGATTACAGTAGTATTTATAGTAGGTGGTACATTTATATCATAGAGTAGTCTTTTTCTCAAGTAGTCTTTTTCTCAAACCCAATCATCTTCAAGACTTTCAAATGAATTCTTCAATCTATAATGTTAAAGTATAATTTTAATAAATGCAAATTCATGACAGTCATTAAAATCAACACATGCCAAAGATTTTGGCTCTTTAATTAATTTAGGAGCTAATATAATGCTGTGACTAGTTCAAAGACCACTTAAAAAATCAAAGGTATTTATGATTTAACAAATATAATTGATATAAGCTCTTTAATGTCTAGTACACCATAATAAATCTTTGAGTTGATCTAAGCCTTTTAACAGAAGTTATTTATCATACAATTGGAGTAGTGTATTAACTTTTAAATATTATTCAGTTTTCAAATTCATAAATAAAAATTCTATACATTAGTAGTATTTAACATGATGCTTTGAGATATGCACACATCATGCAGTGGCTAATTCACATTGATTAATATATACATTACCTCATGTCATGGTTTGAGTTTCCCCTCAGGCTTATGTATTTGAATCTTTAGTTGTTTGAGAAGGTCATAGCACTTTTAAGAGTTGGAGTCTTGCTGGAGGAAGGCAGTCATAGGAGTTCAGTCTTGAGGTTGATTACCTCCATTCTACTTCCAGGAGAGGTTTGTTCTTGTAGTTAGCAGTTTTACAACATTCAGTTTCCTTGATGGGTGTGACTTAGGCTGCATCCAACTTTTGACAGCCAACCAGTTTCTTTTCCACCATAATGGACTGTATCTCCTCTTTGGAACCATAAGCTGAATAAATCTCCCTTTTTCCCTTCAATTGCTTGATTTCGAGTGTTGATCAAAGCAGCAGCGAAGAATGACTTCTGCACCACACATACTTATTTTTTGGTTAGAACTCAAAATACATGTTCTAATTTTAAAGCATGTTATTGTTTTAAATTACAGTTATCATGTTTTACAGTAGCTTTCTTGACCTTATTCCTCCTGTCTGAAAGAAATTGTATTCTTTTATATAAATTATAATTAGTCTTAAGCAATGAGATGAACTAAGTGTCTTCATTCATTTATTGTGGTCAATTTTGTGATATTGAAAGATGGACTACCATATTTTATTTCCAAGTCTGGGATCATTTTGCAGTTAGGTAATGGACAACTCCTGAAACTTGTCTTTGAGAATGCATGAGATAAATTCTTTGAAAATGAAATCTTACCACTAGACATTAGCATTAGGCAACCTATTGGAGGTAACAGCATGCTTTCTCTGAAATTCTGAAAATTCACTTCAATTCATTTACTGAGAAACATTCCATTTCCATTTTCTACTAAGTCATGTGGAAAATTATTTAGGTCACTGAGCAGGGAAGAGTCTGAGCAGAAACAGATAAATCAATGACTGTGGGAGAAAAACAGAATTTGATGTCACCATGGCTTGAAGACTTAAAGGCACTTTACCTTGAACCAGACATGAAAAAGATTAAGCATGCTAGTTTTATGAATCCTTAGGGATTCAAGCTTTATCCTATACTATGAATCACTTGGGAAAGGAGACTTGTTAAAAGACAGTTCTCAGAAGGAACCCCCAGCAGTGGTTCTCAAGATTGGTCTGGGGAGAATCAACCTCACTTTGAGTCATCTTAAGAAATGCAGGTTTTTCAAGTCTGTCTTGTATGAGCAACTCATGGTGGAGGCTGGCCAATCCCTTTTCCAAATCCACATGATGACTCCAAGGTACTCTCCACTTTGAGAATTTTGTCTAAATCATCCAGGAGTCACATCAGATAAATCAGAAGTAATTAAGAAACGTAGATAATCACTCACTGCACTAATGCAAAGCAATATGAAGAGTATTTTATAGGGATCACAGTAGTTAACATCTCATGACGAAATATACAGAATAATGCTACTCTCCTCCCTCTCTACAGATGAATGCACTGTGTGGCCAAATGTTAAGACACTCACAAAAAGAGGATGTATCCAGGACTGCCTCTGTCATGGTTTGAATGTCAGTTGCCTCCCACGGACTCATGCGTATGAATCCTTAGCTGATATTAATGTTTGGGAAGATCATGGCACCTGTGGGAGGTGGAATTTTGCTATGGGAAGACATGTGAGAGGGACAGACCTTGAAGTTTTGGTAGCCTTGCACTGGTTCCTCTCAGTTTGCTCTATCTCTGTAAGTGTCTTGATAACTGCAGTAACCTGAACCATTCTCCTACTTCTTCCTCCAGCCATGCTATGTGATTCCCCATAATGGACTATGGAGTTCTAAGCCAAAGAAATTTTCCTTTATCCCTTAAATTGTGTCTGAGTGTTGTCAAATCGTAACAACATCCAACCCTGAATTCCTTTTTAATTATTTCTTGACGCTTCCTCATCTGCAGATACTAGAAAATATTTTCTTCAGATTTTTTTCATACAAGTTACATTTAGGTAAGTATATATTTATAAATTTTTAAATTTTTTTTACATATTGTGTATTTATATTTTGTATAATACATTTATAGTTGCTGTAACTAAACTAATGATGTCCCTTCTCTAGTACTGCTTGTGACACAGTTCTTGCAGATTTCAGAACCCACACTTGGGCCTTGTATAACATATGCCTTTTATTTGCTTTCTGTATTTTGTTTTTAGCCTATAGCAGACACTTGCACCCATGTTACTGTCAAAACAACATTACCACTGGTTGTGTCCTCTCTACAGACTTGGTTCCAAGTGCTTATAAGCTTGTTCCAATCTTGCAGTTTTCAAGTAGTTTTAAGGTTTTTTTTTCTCATTGTTGTAACAAAATACCTGAAAAAACAACTTGTGAAGGAAAAGTTTATTTTAAGTTACACAGTTTGAAGAGAAATGACCCATCATAGTGGGAAAGGCATGACAGCAAGAGGCGAGGTGACTGTTCATTGCACCCCAGTCAGGAAGCAGAGTGAGATGAACATTGGTACCCCACTTCCTTTCCCTTTTTATTCAGCCCAGGACTCCACCCCATAGGATAGTGCTGCCTATGTGCCTGTTGTATCTTATTTCTTCAGCTAAATCTTTCTGGAAACATCCTTATAGCTACACACAGTAATTTTAACTGCCGGCAGGTTGACTACGAGGATCAGCATCATTGCACTAGATCAGAATCCCTCTAATACACTTGACATCAGTGATTTGGCCCCATAGGAGCTCACAGTCTTATTATTACGTCAAATTTTTACTTTTCATTTGGCTTTCCCAGTGCAGAGTCCAGGTTTTATCACATCCATCACCTGTTCCCATACTCCTAAGTCCCATTGATCTTTTGATTCCTCTACCTTATTCATTGGGCTAAATCTACTGTGACTAGGTATAATCCAGATTCTACTCTATATCTATAACTATCCTGCTAAACTAATGGAAAAAATGTCCATGCCAACTGTATCCGGTTGGATTCCTGACTTTACCTTACTGTTGCCTGGCGATGTTATTTTATTTCTCTACTTCCATGCGTTCCACACTTGCCTACACATCAACATCACCACCACCTTCAGAAAGTTCTATGCCTATGTCTCTTCTACCCCCAACCAACCCACCAATGATAGGATTTAACTAATCCCAGCTGCACCTTGGGCAAGAATGCTTAAAAGATGCCAAGACCTAATTTGCTCTTTTCTCTCTACCTTCCGAGTCCTCCTTAGTCATTCTCCTCATTTTGTTCAGTTTTCATTGAGAAAATAGAACCCAATGGTTAATCCTTCTGTTTTGCTCTACAAACCAGTACTATCAGTACCTATTTGTCACCCTCGCCATGTGATGGGCATACTACCCATGTCCCATCCAAGGCTAACCCATTTTGTGTACAGTAAATCTCATGAATTCTTCTCTCTGCTGGCATAACTTAGGCAGTATGGCTACTATTTTCGAAACATGACTCTTTTTATACTACCTTCATCAATAAATATTCCACTATTTAACTCCAAGCACATGATCATACAGACACATATAAACTCTTGATTTATGATGGTTAAAAGTTAGGATTTTTATACAATGGCGTAGAAGTGCACACAGTAGTAACTGAAACTCAAATTTTAGGTCAACTTTCCTAGGCTGGGCAGTGGAAGCAACCACATCTCCCAGTTGGCGATGCCGTCCTGAGAGTGAACAGCTGGTGCTTTGTATTGTGGTGTGTTGATGAGCTCAGATGTTGACATGGTCCTGCAGGTGTGCTGCATTTATACCTAATGATATTTTCAATTTATCACGGTTTGATCTCATTTTAACTTTATCACGTGTCAAGGGTCATTTGTATAAAAAGTTGTTTCTTGAAACAATTTTCCAAATAGAGGCCCTTTAAAAATATTTGACAAATGAACAATTTTGGATCACTTCTTTTGTTGTTTCTCTATTTGGCCCTCAATTCATCTGTGCCCTTCCTTGTCTTGGTCCATGCCTGAAAAGTTTGCTTCCTGCTAGTCTCAGCTATGTTTAAGCAGGACAGTTGGGGAAAGCAGGGGGAAATATCAGGACATGTCTTCCGAGCCTCAGTTTTTTAAGAGCTATGCTTCCTTTGACACTTTCTTTAACATCTTTTTCACTACAAATGACCTTTCACTTTGGCTTCAGATTTAGGAATGGCTATAGCTGGCTTTACTATTTCTCATCACCAGGAATTCCATCATTCTTTGTAAGTTCATTAAAGTTCCTTTCTATAAACCATCTGGAGTGAGTTTTGTGCACTGACTTCTATTGGTCAAGTTGCTTCGCTAATCAACAATACTATTATTTTAAAAAATAATTGCAAGCTGCAATTGAGGAAGGAATATTTTGAATTCAAAGCAATCATAATAGGCTACATAAAAGACTGTCTGTCTGTCTATCTATCAATCCATGTGTCTATAGATAGATTGACAGATGAAAACTTGAAATATTCTTGAGAAAAATATGTTGAATGGCAAATGAAAGGATTTGTCCTTCTCTGTAGTCTTGTCATTATAGTATGGCCAGTTCCCTCAGCTCCTGATGTTGGAATGAACTCTCTTGCCAAGCTGAACTATGAAGTGTAACCAGAATCATTAGCTGAAACAAATCTCTTGTTTTCCTAAGTTTTTTTTATCATGTATTTATCAGAAACATTAAGAGAAACTGCAACAACTACTATATAATTAGGCAATTTCACTTTGGGGTATATCTACAAAAACACTGAAATCAGGATCTCTAAAGAGGCATCTGCACTTCCAGGCTCACCGCAGAACTGCGAAAATAGTCAAGACATGGAAGTAACCTAAATGTGGCCTATAATTAATGCTAATGCTATGTAGTACAGCATTAGAAAGAAGGACATTGCTTCCATTTACAACATTCTTATTTGAATAACTCTGGAAAGCATTTTTCTATGAGAAATGAACCAGGCACCGAAGGACAAATATGACATTGAATATAAAATGGTGAAATTCTCATAATTACAATGTAGGATTGCTGTATATTGAGGGGAGACAGAAATGGAGAAGAATTTAGGGATGCATATGTTAGTTATGTATAAGTGTGTTTTAGAGACCTAATAGGTAGATAGTGCCTGTAGTTGAAATACTGTATTACCTACTTACTTACAAAATTTTCCAAGAGAATAGGCCATGTGTTAAATATTCTTATAATACTCCAATACCAACAATAACAATTCAGAGTGTATGAGGAAACTGTTGGAAGTTCTATGTTTATGGCACAGATTCATTAATGATTTTACATATGTATACTCACCGTCCAACTCATTACATTGTATACACAAAATATGGGCCACTCTCTTTAAGTACTTTTGAAATGGTTTTAAAAGGCTTACATACTGCCTGTTTCCGTTTATGTTCCATTTTTTGAATAACAGAAATATAAAAAGTGGAGAAAAAAATCAGCATTTGTGGGTGACTATTGATGGTAATGTCTTATAATTATTTTATTAAAATAAATTAGTTAATTAAATATTTATTTATTTTTGGCAGGGGTCTTGCTTATGTGGCTCTGACTGGCCTGGAGCTTTCTATATAGATCAGGCTGGTCTTAAATTCAACGGAATGCTCCTGTGAAGTTTTGTGAATGTTTCAACAGGTATGTGTTATCACATCTATTTCATCATCCCCATTATTTAAATCAGTGTGGCTAAACTGAGTTTTATGTTTCATTTAGAAAGTGGTAAAAATCAAGATTCTACTTTATGCCTCTTTTGACTTCAAGTCCCCAGTAGAGAATATTTGCTCCTTCCCCTCTCCTCCCCTCCCCTTTCCTCCGCTCCACTCCCCTCCCCTCCCCTCTTCTACCTCCCTCCCTCTCTTCCTTTCTTCTTTCCTTCTTTCCTCTCTCTCTCTCTCTCTTTGTCTCTCTCTCTGTGTCTCTCTCTCTCTCTCTCTTTGCTGTTCAGTTAGCTTTAGAAATAGCGCCATTATATGCATAGATCTCCTCATGAGATGCAAACATTTCTACATTTTCTCTACTTTGTACCTCTCTTCTGAAGCAAAGCCAGGTATTTTTCTTGAGAATGCAGAGTAGTCCTGCTGTTTGAATATTTAGAGTATTGTAGAATGTATGCCTAGCCGGGCAACCTTTTCGCATGTAGACATAATTAAATAGGCAGATGAGCCCATGAAATATTTAAAACTCCTGTACAAAGCCTGAAAGGAATCTTTTCTGAAACAAGATATTAGGGGAAGCTCTGTCCGAGTGTTGGAATATGAATACTCATTTGAAGAACCTCTGTAGTCACACCAGCAGGAGAACTGAGCACACACAGACCTTCATAGCTTGAATCTGAGTTGTCCCTCACAGATTCATGTCTTTGCAGTCTTAGCTATTGTCATGGTTTGAAATGTGTCCCCCACAGTCTCATGTGTTTGGCAAGGTCATGGTACCTTGAGAGGTGGAGCCTTGCTGGAGGAAGGCAGTCACAAGGGGTGGGCCTTGAGGTGGATTAGTCCCACCCTACCTCCGGGAGAAGTCTGCCTTTGCAGCAAGCAGTCTGCAGCTCTCAGCCTCCAAGATGTATGTGGTGACAGCCTCCTCCAGCTTTGGCCAGCCAGCCATGCCGCCTCTACTTTGAGAGACTGTACCTTCCCTCTGGAACCGTAAACAGAATAAACCTCCCTTTCTCCCTTAAGTTGATTGACTTTGAGTGTTCTCTCACAGCAATAGTTAAGAGTAACTGTTACAGTTATTAATGTTGGGAAGGTCATGGCACTTTTAAGAGGGAGAACCTTGCTGAAAGAAGCCACAGGGGATGGGCCTTGATGATGGATAGCTGAGTCCTGCTTCATGCAGCAGTGCATGCATGCAGTCTTGTCTTGCTCTCTCTCTGCCCTCAGGATGTGTGTGACCTGAGATGTCTCCAACTTCTGCTCCAGGTTGTACCTTTCCTGCTAAAATGAAATGTATCCCCTTTCTCCTTTAAACTGGTTGTAGGTGTTTTGTCTCCTAGCAGCCGAAAGAGTAACTGTGGCAGAGACCCACTTGTTTCAGCTCCAGAAAGCTGACCTCCCCAGAGGTCCACAAAACTCCCAGCTTCTGTATCACAGAAGCCTGTGTTCATTTAGATTACAAATAGTACTTTGCACGGGTTCTAGTCAGGGTTGCCAATGAAATCATGGGAAGTCAATGTCCTTTGTTTGGTCAGATGTTTCATTTTTAATGGGGTCACATTAAGATTAATCACATGCTCATTTGTTTGTTAAAAGCTTTGCTATAGACTCTGCTATTTGCATTTAATTTTAAATTGCTAATTTACAAATAGCTTTAATAAAACAAAGCCCAAGGTGCACTAACAATAACAAAATCAATCAGAGTAATAGCAGTGACTACTATTATTAGAGTACTAAAATATGCCCAGTATAACATTCTTTTTTCCATACATGTTCCGTTTATCTATTTATTTTTATTAATTTTTTTCTACTTTTACAAGCATATTGAGTATTCATCCCAGCTTCCCTTCCTCCCTTCTCCCTGCCATCTACTCCCTTCTCTTCACTATTCCCTCCCACTCCCTCTCACCCTTCTGCCCACATGCCTCAAAGGGCCTCAGGGCTCAGTCTGGCTTGTCTACTCCTGTGGGGGTTCAGATCCCTGGAGTGTAACAAGTTACCTCTTTTTGCCAACCCATTGATATGTGTATTTCCCTTCATTCATCCAGCATTAGACCCAAAGGTTTCCACGATGAGTTCCCATTCTGTGGGTATAACAGCTGTGTACAGAACAGCTTGAAATACTGTCTTCCCTACTTACAGGTTTATTAGCTGTCTTCCCTATTAATGTAGTTCTTTCCCTTTTTTTAGGTTCTTATTCTACTTTACAGTAACAGGGATTGGTATCATTCTGACAAGTGGGTCTTGTGTCCAATCAGAAAGCTGCTGATTGTCTCCTCAGTACTCATTCCACTGTTACACTGGTGGTCACCTGTTGCCATGGTGATCTATATTGCAACTTACAGATCTCATGCCATTGAAGGGACTTGTGATTGTACTGTATAAGCTGTCTAGCAAGGAGAAAGTCCTCAGACCGTTCCAGCTGAAACACGTTGCCCATGTATTGTGTTCCATTTGTGTTGCATCTTCAGTAGTGGGGTCTTACTGAGGGTTTTTGGAGAGCAACCAGGAGCCATGGCAAAAGCCCATAATGTTTGGGGGCCTTTAAGACCTCTCTGATCAATATTTTATCAAGAAGTGTACATTCCTGTTACTTCTAGTATAATTGTGCCCCTGGGTTCTAAATGGATCACCTTAAAGCTTTTATTTTATTTTATTATTCCCTGTTTTCCTCATTCTATGCTCCTCTGCATAGGGACTGCTCATTCCTGTTCCTTTCTTTAAAAGACATTTTTTGACATATTGCTAGCACAGGAAAATTCCTTTGGGGTAGTTTCCCACCACTTTTGGGTTTTTCTATTAAGTCCCTCTGTACTTCCTATCTCTTATGTTCCTGCTGTATCTCATCCCCTAATTTCACACTACATATTTTTCTCAATTGTCCCTCCCTCATTCTTGGCTTGAAATCCTAAATCTCCTTTTAAAAGGTTTTACCTTAATCATCCCTTCCCACCTTTCCACTCTTAAGTCTTTTTCAAGTTTCTTACAGAGCGCCCAATTCAAGTACATTGACAACGTTCAATCATCTGCATATTAAAGAGAACATATGGTGCTTAACTTTCTGCATCTGAGATACCTCACTCAATATTAAAATTTCCAGTTCCATCCATTTGCCAGAAAATTCCATAATCTTATCCTTTCTGATGGCTGAGTAATATTCTATTGTGTATAAGTACCACAGTTTCATTATCTATTCCTCTGTTGATGGGCACGTTGATCCATTCCATTTTTTTTGCTATTGTGAATAGAGCTACAGTGAACATAGATGAACAAGTGTCTTTGTACGAAGATATAGAGTCTTTTGGGAATATTCTAAGGAGTGGTATAGCTGGGTCATATGGCAATTCCATTTTTAGCTTTCTGAGGAACCTCCACACTGATCTCCTTAGAGACTGTACCAGTTTACACTCCCACCAGTAGTGAATAAGTGTCCTTCTCCATAGCCTTGCCATCAGTCTCTGATAGTTTGTGTTCTTGATCTTAACCATTCTGACTGGGGTTAGATGGTATGGCAGGGTTGTTTTGATTTGCATTTCTCTGATAATCAGGAAAGTTGGATGCCTTTTAAGGTATTTGTTTGATATTTCAATTCTTTTGGCCAACCCAACTGTTTTTAACTTCAATTTATCTGAGACTGTGCTCTTCGAAAATAGCAAAAACTACATGTCTTTGGTCTTTCATATTCTCTGAAGTGGGTACTGAAAATGACTATTCTTTTCCTATCTCTTAGATGAGACTCTCAGTTGCTTTACCTAATTCACCTATGACAAGGCCAGGCACACATTTCAGATTCTCATCTGAGTTAATCACTTTTCCATCACTGCAACAAAGTGTAATCACTTTTCCATCAATACCCCAAAGTGTCTGAACTTCTTAGCCTAGAAGGAGAATCGGTTCATGGGCAATGCCACATCAGTTTAAATCTGTGGAAAGGCAAAGTATCATGGCTAGGAGAACATGGTAGGGAAAACTATTCTATGGTCACCAAGAATCAAGAGTGAAAGAGGAGGGTTAGGGTTTCAGAGTTTTCTTTACAAGTACTTTATAGCAACTAAAGTTACTTTCATTTGGGCCTCACCTTAAGGATTCTACCACCTCCCAATATCACCATAGGTTGGGGACTACATTTTGAGGAACCTAGAAGATCTAATAAGATCAACATACTTTGCTTCATGAGTGACTTATTGACCTCTTTGTATCCACTAACAATTACAGACAAAAAATACTGCTAATGTTACTTAAATTTGAACTCTTTCCTTCTGTATCACCTGAACCTTGACCTATTCTCATTCTGAACCAGCACACAGTTCCCCTCCTGAGATCAGGTCACCCCAAAGTAAAACCTACCTCTATCCATACATCCTATTTCTTTTTGTCCTGTTTACATAAAAAGGCACTTCCTGGTCTTGTGATGGGAGGTATGTCTCTACTACAACAGTCCTTTCCTCCTTATTGCGACAATTCCTTCCAGTAACTCTTCAGAACAAATTCTCTCCTTATCTACATTAAGATGAAGTTCATTTCACAAAGCTTATCTAACTATAATTACAGCAAAAGTATTCCTACATCAAGATACAGCACTGCATGGGAATTGAACTCTGGAAAGTCTACGCACACATTCTTTTGAAATCCAATTCTTCTTAAAAGTCTGTGAATATTTATCATATCTTTTCATTTCTTCCCTTCCCTATTGCATCATGAATTACTCAATGAAGAATCTTTGACTTTGAATATACAGCAAGAAGAGAGAGTCTACAAAATGAGGATTTCTTAAAGGCTGTGTAGTAATTACTAACTGCCATTTTGGGGGAATAAATAAAACAAGAAAATTTTCTTCTACTTTCTTTGGTTCTACATTTCGTCTGGACAAGATTTTGAAAATTTATTAGCAAAAGACAGATTAACAGTTAAGAATAGTTCATTAGAAAAACTCAGCGATACATGTTAAAGAGGTGGTTAGAATTTGCACCTATGTGACACCTTAATGAAGAACAACAGATCTGTAGAAATAAGACAAAGGAAAAGTTGTCTAGGCTTCAATGGCAGCAGACTCTAGGAAGATAAATATATGGGAGAAAGTAGCAGAATAAGTAGTGTTTGCACAGATCCATCTTAAGAAAGACTTTCTATCTTCTTCATAGCCATAAAACTTCTTTGGGAGAAAGGATTTATAACAGTCCTCATTCCTTCAAACTTTCTGCTTTGAGCCAGATAAGCTCTGGAAGGCTTCTCTCTACATCTCAAATGTCTTCCCCTCAAAATAATGCTACATCAAAGTGGCAAGTTTGCAATGTTATATTTTAATTCCTTTATATAGTGGGTGGGAAATATTTTTCTTTGATGCTCACATTCTTGTTCCTATAAGGATATTCAGACCACAAATAGTTAATTAGCTGTAACAGTGCTGAGTGTGCCAGTATTTAGAAATACTCTCTGGATGCAAGCTCATTTGAATACAAAGACTAGATAAAGGGGAAGAGGTGCCTAAAATTGAATCAGCTTGCTAATGTTGCCACCAGGATATCTGAGGGTCACCACTGTCCTAGACATCTGCGCAGTCTAAGTGATGCATGTGATCTGTGCACCTATCATGAGAAGTGGAGTACTCTTACCACTAGGCATGCCTAAAGAACCATGTTTGGTGTTTCTTTCTCTTAGAGTCACTTTTTCATCATATCCCTTTAGTGAGAGAACTTTCCATCCGACTCTTTCATTTTCCAGTGGCCCCAGGGTCCAATCCAATACAAATTATAAGACTTGGAAAGGATTAGGGTGGTAAAAGGGCCACAGAGTGGCGGGAGACAATGGCGCGATCTGTGATCACCCACAGTGGGTGCAACATGATATTCAACAACCCAGAGGGCCCAGTTCACTTGAATGTATACTGGCATGGGAGACCAGGGAAGGGCAGGTCAGCTGCCGATAAGTCTTTTGTGGTTTATTTGTGGCGTGGGGGTTACTAAATATTTTAAAGCAACTTCTTGAGATGAGTTGTGGGAGAGAAAAGAGGAAGACCCAATAGAGAATCAGAAAATTTAACTTTGAAAATTTATCAAAAAGACACTAGTTAAACTTAGGGACCAAGGCATCTCTAGTTAAATTTTAAAGTCTATCTTCAATTGTTAGAGTAGATCTTCGGCAGAAATAAGGACACTGGCAGCATACACACTTGAGTTTCCTTATTGACACAGATGACAGAGCACTCAGAAGGGCGTATAAAGACCTGAGGAAGCAGATAGGTTTGGGTCTTCAAAGGACTTAGGTGAGGACTATTGACATAGGTACTACCTGGGTAGACTGTAGCGAAAGCGGGCATTACCTCAGCACAGCTGACAACAACTGTAAGAGACAAGGGAATTACTAGATATTGTAAAGTAGAATGGGGTGGGAGTCACAAAACCCGTTTCTGTAAATCAATTTAGCACTCCTCTCTTTTGTTTTCTTGATGGGAATTCTCTAAGCACAAGCACTCCACTCACAGTACACATTCATTTCCTGCTCAACACTCTGGGCTCAATGGGACCGCCATAGCTTGCAAAATTACAGAGAACTGAAGATACCCCCAAGCCTCATGGTTTGCACTGTAATTCCACAACAAATGTCTGGGAAAACTGACAATGTACTATAGCATTTCTGCCTGGAAGGAGGAATGTTAACCAGTCCAGGCACAGTGATACACTTCTCCACCCATTTTTCAAGTTACCAGTCAGTCCTAGTTCAGAGCAGGAACAGTCATAAATAGTGAGCCTGAGCAGGTTTACCCAGAGATCTTAATAAATAAAAGTTGGCTGGTTCAAGTCATACCAGTGCAGGCTTGGAGTTATGACAGATTGTTTGTTTCCACGAAATATAAGATGTGTATTAGAAACTTGAGACTGCAGAAGTCGATAGAGAATACCTGTGGCTTAGCGCTGAAATTTATCTTGACTTGAATCCCAGCCTTGTCCTTTGTGGGGATGTGGTTTTTGGGGAGAAAGCATTTAATCTATTTATTTCTCAGTATATTCATTTACAAAATACACACAATGATGAGATTCCTATCTTAAAGGGACTATGCAAAAGGTCTCTGTCCCTGAAGGAGGGACAAGTTATTCTTAGAGATTTCACTGAAAGAATTTGTGTGCTAGTGAAGTGTTTAAATAGGAAAGCCTCAGGGATTGTGTGGGCATGGATTAGAATGCTGACTTGGCTGTTAAGGGGTGGGAAGAGTGGGGTAGAAGGATGATTAGTGGGTACAGAGGTGCAGTTGGACACAGTAGAGTAGCTATGGCCCACAACAACTAATCACACATTTCTAAATAACTAGTAGCAAGGACATTGAGTGCTTCTAACAGAAATAATGATAAATGTTTGAGGGGATGGATATGCAAATTAGCCTGATCAGATCATCATTCATGGTGCAAATGTCCTGAAGTGTCACACTTATTATGCAACAACATTTTTAAAAAATAAAAAATAACTTTTCATGTGCTGGTGGTGCTAGAACCTGGACGTGAGGAACAAGAAAATGTATGTGATGTCAGTTTCCATGTCAGGACACAGAGTGACTTTATCCAAGACTGTGAGGTTGTGGTTAGGACCAATTATTTCATGCTCGAAGGAACCTCACATAATGAACCACAGGGTGGAGGGCCTTGCTCAGTTCCATTTCTAACAACCTGTTTGAATGTAAGAAAGTTTGTGAAAATATTGAGCAATCCATTCTTAGCACTTCTACTCCCTGGCAAACCCAGCAAAGCAGAGCATGCAAGAAACAGAGAATGCTGGCCCCACCCCCCGCTCCGCCGGTCGGGACGCGTAGGCGAGATCCAGCCGGGCCTCAACGCGCGCTCTAGGACCCCAGGTCAGCCCACGGGGACCCGGCTCCGACTCCCGCCATCCAGCCGGAGCCGCGCGGGGGCCCAGGGAACGAGGAGCACCTCCCCCTGCGCCCGGGCCCCGCCCCAGCTGCCCTCGGGTTAAATAGCTCCACGCCGACGCGCGCAGCCTCCCTCTTTCGCCCCACCCCCCGCTCCGCCGGTCGGGACGCGTAGGCGAGATCCAGCCGGGCCTCAACGCGCGCTCTAGGACCCCAGGTCAGCCCACGGGGACCCGGCTCCGACTCCCGCCATCCAGCCGGAGCCGCGCGGGGGCCCAGGGAACGAGGAGCACCTCCCCCTGCGCCCGGGCCCCGCCCCAGCTGCCCTCGGGTTAAATAGCTCCACGCCGACGCGCGCAGCCTCCCTCTTTCGCCCCACCCCCGCTCCGCCGGTCGGGACGCGTAGGCGAGATCCAGCCGGGCCTCAACGCGCGCTCTAGGACCCCAGGTCAGCCCACGGGGACCCGGCTCCGACTCCCGCCATCCAGCCGGAGCCGCGCGGGGGCCCAGGGAACGAGGAGCACCTCCCCCTGCGCCCGGGCCCCGCCCCAGCTGCCCTCGGGTTAAATAGCTCCACGCCGACGCGCGCAGCCTCCCTCTTTCGCCCCACCCCCGCTCCGCCGGTCGGGACGCGTAGGCGAGATCCAGCCGGGCCTCAACGCGCGCTCTAGGACCCCAGGTCAGCCCACGGGGACCCGGCTCCGACTCCCGCCATCCAGCCGGAGCCGCGCGGGGGCCCAGGGAACGAGGAGCACCTCCCCCTGCGCCCGGGCCCCGCCCCAGCTGCCCTCGGGTTAAATAGCTCCACGCCGACGCGCGCAGCCTCCCTCTTTCGCCCCACCCCCCGCTCCGCCGGTCGGGACGCGTAGGCGAGATCCAGCCGGGCCTCAACGCGCGCTCTAGGACCCCAGGTCAGCCCACGGGGACCCGGCTCCGACTCCCGCCATCCAGCCGGAGCCGCGCGGGGGCCCAGGGAACGAGGAGCACCTCCCCCTGCGCCCGGGCCCCGCCCCAGCTGCCCTCGGGTTAAATAGCTCCACGCCGACGCGCGCAGCCTCCCTCTTTCGCCCCACCCCCGCTCCGCCGGTCGGGACGCGTAGGCGAGATCCAGCCGGGCCTCAACGCGCGCTCTAGGACCCCAGGTCAGCCCACGGGGACCCGGCTCCGACTCCCGCCATCCAGCCGGAGCCGCGCGGGGGCCCAGGGAACGAGGAGCACCTCCCCCTGCGCCCGGGCCCCGCCCCAGCTGCCCTCGGGTTAAATAGCTCCACGCCGACGCGCGCAGCCTCCCTCTTTCGCCCCACCCCCGCTCCGCCGGTCGGGACGCGTAGGCGAGATCCAGCCGGGCCTCAACGCGCGCTCTAGGACCCCAGGTCAGCCCACGGGGACCCGGCTCCGACTCCCGCCATCCAGCCGGAGCCGCGCGGGGGCCCAGGGAACGAGGAGCACCTCCCCCTGCGCCCATCCTCCCTTTTCGCCCCACCCCGCTCCGCCAGTCGGGACACGCACGCGGTCCACCCGGGCCTCACCCCGCTCCCTAGGTAAGTCCCCGTTCAGGCCCCGCCCACCAGAACCCCAGGCCAAATAATTCAGTTTAGTGAAATTGAGAGATCTTAAGAGTTAAAATGACAATGCCAAAGTCAAAGTGCAAATCCATGAGAAGCAACACTCAAGTAAACAAATCTCCCACTGAAGAAATTAATCCCATAATGTTAGACTCCAAAAAGAACAAACCCGCGGAAAAAGGCCAAGAAAGCCTGACCCAGGATAACGACTTCAAAATATGATCATTACCATGTTCAATACTATGAAAGAGGAAATCCGGGAGGAATTACATAATCGAATCAATCGCTTTGAAGAGGAACACAACAGACATCTGGAGGAGTTGAGAAAAACAGTGCAAGAAACAAAAAGCGGCATAGAACAGTTAAAACAAACTCAAGCAGAGTTTAAAACTGAGCTAAAAGACAAGTTATCTTCAACCCAGAACGCCACAGAGAGTCTTATCAACAGAACTAATGAAGCAGAAAACAGAATTTCAGACCTTGAAGATAAAGTGGGAGTACTAGCCAGCTCAATGGAAGAGGTTGTTAAAGCCAAAAAGATACTTGAGAGAAATATCCAAGAGATATGGGACACCCTGAAGAAGCCTAACATGCGTATTCATGGAATACCGGAGCAAGAATCTCAAATACCACCCCTGAGGAAATTTTTCAAACGATCATCAAGGAAAACTTTCCTCATCTAAAGAAAGAGAGCCCATTCATATACAAGAGGCATTCCGCACCCCAAACAGATACGACCAAACTAGAAGCACACCGCGGCAAATAATAGTTAAAACACTCCACATTCAAGATAAAGAACTGGTGCTGAGAGCTTCAAGGGAGAAAAAACAAGTCACTTTTAAAGGCAAACCTATTAAAATAACAAATGACTTCTCAGTCGAAACAGTAAAAGCAAGAAGAGCTTGGAGAGACATACTTCAAGTATTGAATGAGCAAAAATGTCAACCCAGGCTGATTTACCCTGCAAAACTATCAGTCATGATCGAGGGAGAAAGAAAAATTTTCCAGCACAAAGACAACTTTAAGGGATACATGGCCACCAAACCAGGCCTTCAAAACTGCTAGAAATGATACTCAAGCGTGAAGAAAAAAACAGGCATATCCAGGAGAACAGAAGGCAAATATAACACCATTAAAAGCGAAGCAATATACTTATAAAAGCTACTAAACATAATAAATGTCTGGAATTAACAATAGTTTCTCCATTATAACACTAAATGTTAATGGACTTAATTCACCGATCAAGAGACACAGATTACAAACTTGGATTAAAAATCACAATCCATCAATCTGCTGCCTGCAGGAAACCCATCTCACCACAAAAGATAGGCACGCTCTAAAAATAAAAGGCTGGTCAACAATTCTACAAGCAAATGGAAGCAGAAAACAGGCAGGGGTAGCCATTATGCTATCAGACAAAGTGGATTTCAAACCAAAAAAAAATTATAAGAGACACGGATGGATACTACATTTTAGTCAGAGGTACAATTCACCAGGAAGACTTCACAATACTGAACATATATGCACCCAATACGGGCCCCTCCACATTCATTAAGAAAACCCTACAGCGTCTAAAGCAAGAAATCAACCCCCAAACGATAATTCTTGGGGACTTCAACACCGCCCTCTCTACATGGGATAGATCAACAGGTCAAAAGCTTAACAGAGACACTTTGGAACTTAATCAAACCCTGAAAGAAATGGACCTCACAGATCTCTATCGAACTTTTCACCCACGCACCAAAGAATACACATTTTTCTCAGCAGCACACGGAACTTTCTCCAAAATAGATCACATATTGGGCCACAAAATGAATCTACACATGTACAAGAAAGTTGAAATTCTAACCTGTGCCCTATCAGACCACCACGGCCTAAAGCTGGACATCCACAACACATCAAACAAGAGAAAATACACTAACTCCTGGAAACTTAACACTATGATGCTGAATGAGAACTGGATTCAGGAAGAAATTAAAAAGGAAATTCAAGATTTCCTGAAAGTGAATGATAACGAAAATACAACTTACCAAATCTCTGGGACACAATGAAAGCTGTTCTAAGAGGTAAGTTCATAGCTCTTAATGCCCACATCAAAAAATGGAAACATCAGAAATAAACAACTTAACAATGCAGCTTAAAGCTTTAGAGAAACTAGAGCAATCTGATCCCAAAAGCAGTAGAAGAGAAGAGATTAGCAAAATAAGGGGAGAAATATCTGAAATCGAGACTAAGAAAACGATAGAAAAAATCAACAAATCGAAAAGCTGGTTCTTTGAAAAAATCAACAAGATTGATACACCCCTAGCTAAACTAACCAAAAGCAAGAGAGAGAAAACCCAATTAACAAAATTAGAAATGAACATGGAGTTATCACTACGGATACCCAAGAAATCCAGAGAATTATAACATCATATTTCAAAAACTTATACTCTGTGAAGTTTGACAACACAAAAGAGATGGATGAATTTCTAAGTAACACAACTTACCTAAATTGAATCAGGAAGTTGTGAATTACTTAAATAGTCCTATAACATATAAGGAAATTGAGGAAGTAATCTCGAATCTTCCCACCAAAAAATGTCCTGGACCAGATGGATTCAGCACAGAGTTCTACAAGACATTTAAGGAGTTAATAACACCAATACTCCTTAAACTGTTCCACCAAATAGCAAAGGAAGGAACACTACCAAATTCCTTCTATGAAGCTAATATCGTTTTAATCCCAAACCTAATAAAGATTCACTTAAAAAAGAAAACTATAGGCCGATCTCCCTGATGAACACAGATGCAAAGATTCTCAACAAAGTCTTAGCAAATCGGATTCAAAAACATATTAAAAAGATCATTCATGGGGACCAAGTAGGCTTCATCCCCGGCACACAAGGTTGGTTCAACATACGCAAATCAATAAATGTAATTCATCATGTAAACCAGTCCAAAGTCCAAGACCACATGATACTCTCGATAGATGCAGAAAAAGCTTTTGACAAGATCCAACAGCCTTTTATGATCAAAACGCTAGAGACAGTAGGAATGGAAGGAACTTTTATCAATATAATAAAAGCTGTATACAACAAGCCCACAGCAAGGATTATGCTCAATGGGGAACAATTGGAAGCATTCCCACTTCGATCAGGAACAAGACAAGGCTGTCCACTCTCACCACTTCTATTCAATATTGTACTTGAAGTCTTAGCCGAAGCCATAAGACAAGAAAGGGACATAAGAGGGATTCAAATTGGCAAGGAAGAAGTCAAGCTATCTCTATTTGCAGATGACATGATCTTATACCTGAGTGATCCCAAAAACTCCACCAGGAAGCTCCTGGAACTAATTGAGAAGTTCACCAGGGTGGCAGGATACAAAATAAATGTGCAAAAATCAGAGGCCTTCCTATATGCCCAGAATGAAAGAAGTGAAAAAGCCTTGAGAGAAACCATGCCATTTACTATAACCCCTAAAAAAATGAAATACCTTGGTATAAACCTAACTAAGGAGGTAAAAGACCTTTACAATGAAAACTTTAAAACCCTAAAGAAAGAAATTGCAGAAGACACCAGAAGGTGGAAAGACCTCCCTTGTTCCTGGATTGGCAGAATCAACATTGTAAAAATGACCATCCTACCAAAGGCAATATACAGATTCAATGCTATACCAATCAAAATCCCAAAGCAATTCTTCAAAGAAGTTGACCAAACAATCTCAAAGTTCATATGGAGGCACAAAAGACCCAGGATAGCAAAAACAATCCTGAGTAACAAAAACACAGCTGGAGGTATTACCATACCAAACCTAAGTCTATACTACAAATCCACAGTTATAAAGACAGCCTGGTACTGGCTCCAAAATAGACACACAGATCAATGGATAAGGATTGAAGACCCAGATATAAGCCCACAAAGTTACAGCCACTTGGTCTTTGACAAAGGGGCCCAAAGAATCCAATGGAAAAAGAACAGCATCTTCAACAAATGGTGTTGGCAAAACTGGATCTCCACATGCAGAAGATTAAAGCTGGACCCGTACTTGTCACCATGTACAAGACTTAATTCCAAATGGATCAAGGACCTTGATATCAGGCCAGAGACTTTAAAAGCCATAGTTGAAAGGATAGGGAACTCCCTCGAGCTGATTGGGCTAGGCCAACACTTCCTAAACAGACATCCAATGGCACAGTCACTGCTACCAACTCTCAACAGTTGGGATCTTGTGAAATTAAAGAGCTTCTGTTCAGATAAAGAGATTGTCGCACGAGCTCAAAGGCAACCCACAGAATGGGAGAAAATCTTCACTAACCACATATCTGACAGAGCTCTACTGTCCAGAGTGCACAAAGAACTTAGAAAATTAAACTCCAAGGAAAACACTGGCCCAATTAAAAAATGGGCCCTGGAACTTCAAAGAAACTTTACCAGGGATGAAATTAAAATGTCTAACAATTATCTTAAAAAATGCTCCACTTCCTTCGCCATCAGGGAAATGCAAATCAAAACTTCCCTGAGATATCATCTCACCCCGGTCAGGATGGCAAAAATCCACAGTACAAACAACGACAAATGCTGGAGAGGATGTGGGGAGAGGGGAACTCTCCTACATTGTTGGTGGGAATGCAGGCTCATACAGCCACTCTGGCGAGCCGTCTGGAGATTCTTAAAGAAATTAAAGATTGAAATGCCGTATGACCCTGCTATCCCACTTTTGGGAATAACCCCCAAGCAGCAGAGGTTCGCCTCGATAGCACAAGCTCGACCATGTTCATAGCAGCACTGTTTACAATAGCAAAGTCATGGAATCAACCTAAATGTCCAACAGTTGACGAGTGGATAAGGAAACTGTGGTACATCTATACAATGGAGTACTACTCAGCCATCAAAAATGATGAATTACTGGAATTTGCTGGGAAATGGATGTCATTAGAAAGAATTATATTAAGTGAAGTATCCCAAACCCAGAAAATTAAGCGCCGTATGTACTCCCTAATAGGTGGCTCCTAGTACCAAACTCGCCCAGCCCACATTGGGACACTCAAAAGTAAACCTATGTAACACAGTAATTGCAAGGATTATGAACAAGAGAGATGGGTTAGGAGGGCCACACCAGAAACAAGGAGAGAGGAGACCATGTTACAGCAGAGAAAATAGGCCTCCATCAAGGTCTGCAAGTAAGTAATGAGAAACCTGGTTAAGTTCACAGACGTTCTTTCCTGATCTCACCAGAAGGGGAGGGCATATAGTCTAGCAGATAAAAAGTAATCATTGTGCAAATGGGTAATGGACCCCGCCCTCAGTGAGGTTTCCTACTCTTATTACATCTACCCTTGAATGTGCTATTGCAACAAGACTCCAGTTTAACAGCTTTTTGTCTCTGGCCAGGGGGTGACATACAGTGCCCAGCAGAATGGAGTGAAGGGAATTGCAGGAGCAGAAAAACTGCAAAAGAAAATCAACAACCACAATCCAGAACTTCAGAGACTCTATATCAATCACATAGAACTAGGACAGCCTAATCTCTCCCCATCCTGGAGCTCAGGACATTTGCGGAAGAGGGGGCGGTAAGATTGTAAGAGCAAAAGGATGGGAGGAGCAACGATTTGCAAGATTCTCAACAATAGTTGGGGCCAAAGCAATCATAATGGAACTTTGCATGCCCTGCGCAATGTCCAGCGCACTGTTGCCCTCATAAAGTCTAGCATCTGTTAAGGGCACCGAGACCCCTGGAGGCAAGGGATTGACAGCCATAGTAGTAGTCTTATGATTAAGGGGAACAAGAGAAAGGGCTTATGGAAATGCCACTGGGTCCTTATATGTCATCGGAGAGGAGGACCCAGTGGAGAGTTAGGCGCACACAATAAAGGACTCTCTGGGAATTGGGGGGGAGACACTGGGGGAAGGGGAGGGGGGAGGGAGGGAACTGGTAAAAAATTTTAAAATGTATAATTAAATTTTTAATTAAAAAAAAAAAAAAAAAAAGAAATTCAATGAATAGTAACAGAATAAATTAAGGCTTCTTCATGTTAAAAAAAAAAAAAAGAAACAGAGAATGCTGAGGCAATCTCCATGCACAGGACTTCCTTTCTGCCTGTGGAATGGAAATGCTCTGATGGATACTTCTTTTGTTTTAGGGATTTTTTTTCCAGGTCTCATGTATGAATGTTTTAGAGCTTATTCACTTAGCACAGAAAAGCATGATATTTCTGAGGAAATGGACTGTAAATCACACTTCAGACATTCTGTTGAAGGAACCTGTTACTATTTTTCTTGAGAATGCTTTTTTTTTTAGAATTAAAAATTAAGATGGAAGCACACTATATCCACAACAATAACTTTATTAACATGGGAGTTGGGATTTTTATGATGTCATGGATCTCTGCAGGAAATTCTATTGAGAAATTAGTGAAGCATTCCCAAACAACTGCTTTGATAAAGGTGATTTTAAGCAGGTAAACTAATAGTTTCAATGAAGAACTGGAAATATTTTTTATTAAATATATTTCTATTCTATTGGAATTTCATGTATGACTAAAATGAATTCATGTCATTTTCATCCCATATTTACCCAATCTTATTTCTACTTTTCCTACTATATTCCTTCTTCTTCCCTATCAGTATCCCTCATAATTTTGTGTTTTTCTACATGTGCAGGGTCTACTGAATGTCATCTGAATTGCTTGTACTGGCAAGTTCCTGAGAACTTTCTGGAGCATGGATCATATATAAGTGGGTAAGCCTCTGAAGGAAGTTGCTTCTCTGCTCAACTATTCATCATTAACCATCAACCATCTTTTGAGAGGTGTTGAAATCATTCCTTTCTAGGGTGAAAAGTTTATAGAACAGGTTTGTGCAGATGAAAGTACACGTGGATACAGTGAAGAATTGAAGAACTGGAATTTTTCAAAACAAACTAAAATTTATTTTATTACCTCCAACCCATTCCTCAGAAATGTCAAAATATTTCAAAAGTATTGCTGCTTTTCTTTCACTGTCCATTGTCCTGGTCCTAAAACAGATGTCTTTTGACTGGACAGTACCAACTTCAAGAAATGTTAAGACTCTGCAGGCTCTGTGTCTACAATGTGTCAGGCAGCTTCTCACCTCTGGAAAGAATGGTTTGTTTCAGCCTCTTTGTTTTCTGAGGTTTCAGTGCATAGTCCTGTGGTCAGTTGCTCTTGAGTCAGTCGCAAGGCTGAACCTCATGGTAATCAGTAAGTAAAGAGAGACAGAAGCAGCCAAGGTTCCAACATTCCCTTCAAGGGCATATTCTTGGTGGCTTCACTTCCTCTAACTAGGCTCCATTACGTAAAGGATCCACTACTTTGGAATAGCCACAGTCTGAGGAATGAACCTTTAACACGTGTCTTTTAGGGGGATACTCCAATCCAACCAGTAGCACAATGGAAAATATTTCCTGCAGTTTCTTTGTTGTTTCATTGGTGGATTAGAAAGTCAGAGAAACATCTTGAGAAGGACCAGGAACTTCCAGAATAAACCAAAGATCCAAGTTAACTGTAATATACTGATCTAGGCTCCTGACACTGAGAAATCTCAGGAGTATTTGGGAAGACTGGACTGAGCTCAGCCAGCAGAGTAGAGATAAGAAGTAAGCACAGAACACATACCTCAGCGCATTCTGTCCTGGAGCAAGGTGGAGAAATAAACAACAGACAGAGGACAAATCCCTCCTCCCTTCAGTTGCTTTTATCAGGGTCTTGTTTCATAGGAAAAACAAGAAATTCACCGTCTATGAACATTTGCCACATCACTGCTAGGGACTGTACACAAGCCTTTGGGGAGTGAGAATATGAAGGACTATGAACCAGTCACTGTCCTCTTTCCCAAGAATTTCTCTAAAGCCTACTGTGGATAACATTTTTTTCTTTTCTTTCTTTTTTTGTTTTGTGTTTCTCTGTGTGAATCACACTGCTTCTACCCCCAATTTGCTTTTCTTTCTTTCTTTCTTTCTTTCTTTCTTTCTTTCTTTCTTTCTTTCTTTCTTTCTTTCTTTCTTTCTTTCTTTCTTTCTTTCTTTCTTTCTTTCTCTCTCTCTCTCTCTCTCTCTCTTCTTCTTTCTTTCTTTCTTTCTTTCTTTCTTTCTTTCTTCTTTCTTTCTTTCTTTCTTTCTTTCTTTCTTTCTTTCTTTCTTTCTTTCTTCTTTCTCTCTTTCTCTCTTTCTCTCTTTCTCTTCTTTCTCTCTTTCTCTCTTTCTCTCTTTCTCTTTTTCTCTTTCTTTCTCTCCCTCCCTCCCTCCCTGTCTCCCTGCCTCCCTACCTCCCTCCCTCCCTCTCTCCTCCTCTCACTCTCTCTCTTTCTTTCTTTTCTTTCTTTTTGTAGAGAGCATTTTCAGACTACAAATCATTTTGCAGATGCACAATCATTTTGATGCCATGAGTAGAAGATTTTGAAATTTGAAATCAAATTAATAGTAACTTAGAACATTAGTCTTTTCTCTCCTCTGTGTAACTTGACTGTAAATCCAGGAGCGATAAAGATTCCTCTTCCTACAGAAAAGAATCTTAGATGGTCCTGTCACTGTGGTAGGATTTGACCCTGAGGAAGTACCTGCTTACTTCTCAGAAGATGGAGTGATGGTCGTCAGGTTCTGTCTTTCCATGGTCTGGGAAAGCACACCTCTGAGTATTGCCTTGTGGTTGTGGTGGGGTGTCATGACTTAACAGACCACATGCCAAATCTCTTTATTGGCTCCTCCTGGATGTAAGCATGTGTGTCTGTTGCGGTTACTTCATACAGGGCCTCCTTTCTGCTCTTCATAGTATACTTAGTCTTGGGTTCTCTGACAGCCTTTCCTTTTACATCTCGGCTGGGAACTTATTGGAAGGAGAAATAAGGAAGTGGTTCACAATGTGCTTTTAAAATATGAAAACCAGAACCAGCCTAATTACTTTAGTTTTAGTTCTAACACACAAGACCGTTAGTGGACCTGTAGCTAACAGGTCAGCCACCCACACTCACTAAATAACAATTCAGATTAATGGTGAGATGAAGAAAAAGAAAATGTATGTCATATGGTCATATTGGGAAAAGGCTAATGTAGTTATATCAAAGTTCCTCTTCAGGAATCCAAGTTGGAGGTTAAGGTTTAAATAGAAAACAGGAGATATGCATAACTAAGCAGCTCTGTGGAGATGTGGTTCCTTCCACCGTCTTGCAAGGTGATGATTTTTCAGAGTGGCGTGAAATTCCTCTTGGGAGACAAATTCTTCTGGTTGGCACAGATTAGATCTGGCAAATTTTCAGCACTCTGTGAGGTCTCTGTCTGATTTCAGTGTGAGATTCCTGGAGAAGTTTCCAATTCTGAGAGTATTTTTAATGGTCCCTGATAGCCAGAGCGATGGGGAAGTTCTTTTCTCTCTGAGTCCAGTTCCAAGATTGTGTGGATTAATTTTCCTGAGCTGTAGGTTGTTCAACAAAGACAAGGGCACAGTAATAAAGACTTCTGTCAAACCACGATGTATGTGATTTGCACCATGCCTGACATGTATTAAGCCGACAATTAAATCCTATCTTTTTCTATTAAGGTTATTATTCATGATATGTCCTACTTTTCCTGTTTAAATTACACCACAAAATTTAAAGTTTCAAAACACTTACACATGTCAGGTAGCCTTGGATCTGGTTACATTCCCTTTCAACTATGTATTCCTGGAAAAAGATAAGTAACTTGTCCATATCTATTTGAATTACCCCAGACAAGAGCCTGAAGGTACTTACTTCACTACAAATGATTCTGCTGTGGTCAATGCAAATTTAACTGCATTGATTCCCCAGTGACTTTGTAATGGCTGGCTGGAAGATTGATCTCCGTCACATGAGCAAGATTGGGCGGCAGTCTGCACAAGAACGTGGGTGCTTCCTCTGATGCTGTCTGGAGTGACCACAAAAACATCTTGCAACGGAAGATGGCACAGAACACTTGTTTTTTGGGAAGTGAGAATTACTGAAAGTTCTTCATGCATAATACTGGAAAATGAGTCAGGACTGTTCTTTTTTTCCCAGTTGTAGTCCCTCCTCCCCCAAAGCAAATGCAGTCAAGTGAAAACATTTACAAGTTAAATTACAAGAAGATGTATGATTGGGGAAAAAAAGTCTTCACCTTGGGTGAGGTGACCATGCGAATGATCTACTATAAAAATGGCACGATCATTTCATTGATATTAGAAGGAAGGGAAGCTTTCTAGATATCAGACTGAGAGAGTCACACCAGCAGCAAGTGGTTCTTAATGGAGGTTTAAGGGTGTTTTTCTCTCTGGGGTAAAAATGACCATTCTGCTTTGTTTTTGTCTCTATCTCTCCTCTTTCTCCCTCCTATTTTTCTTTTGTTTGAGATAACTAAATTAAAAACTATGCCTCCATTTTGGCTCATGAGGAAGTACAAATTCTGTCTCTTACTTATTAAACAGCATACTACACAAAAAAATTAGAATTTTCCACATCTTGAAGAGCCTTTATGAAACAAAACTAAGTAGTTACTTTTGTCTCTTTTGGTTCCATGGGAAACTGCACATAGAATGGGGTGGCCAGCTTAGAATTTTTTCATGGGAGATAAAAGTTCCTTGTGAGAGGGGAGAAAATAAAATCTATTTGAATATAAGATGTTGATTTAAAGGGGCAGTTACATTGAATTTGCATAAGCAGCATTAATGTAGAACACTGCCCCATGTTTTAGTATGGTAAAGCCCTATTTATTATAACTGTGGTAGCAAAAATACCTTACATGAATAACATTTATTTATTACAAATTTATTATAGAGAGAAGGCTGGTTTTTGAAGTCCGATGGTAGGAATGCAATACCAGAAGTGAGACTTGTTTCTCTGAATATATTTTAGCTATTTTTCTTTTCTATAGATGAGGCTTTTCTAGTTTCAAGTTTACATAATTAAAAAAGTGTCCCACTCATATTTCTTGATTTTAAATAGCATTTTACAAATATAGTGTAATGTTATTTTACTTTTCCCTAAATTTCAATACTTACAAATGAATATTGGTTGAACTAATTGGATCCTAAGACTTCATAAACATTGGGCTAGGACAGAATTAAGGAGCTTGCATGTCGGAAGTTCATTATTGTCAACTAGTGAGTGCAGGAAGAATACAGTAAAGTGCTATATTCTGCACTAGGAAGATGTTACAACAGTTGTCCACTAAGAGTCTAGTAGAGAGCTAAGACATTGAAAGAAAGGACATTGTTCACACATTTCTTTTTCTTTCTCAGCTAAGCAATCTACAAGGTTAAAATTGATGAGATTAAATCTTGCCTGGCAGTTAAATTCCTTAGCAAAAATATCTTTGTAACAAAACAACAAGTGGATATTAGGAAGTCTGGGTTGTGATCCCTATTCCTACTACTGAGGAAGCATGAGCCAGAAGCTACTAAAATCAGAAAACTTGTAACAGCATTTATGGGCCAGTGCACAGCCTATGTCAAAGAACATTGTTATCACAGTGCAAAAATGGGTTTTAGTCAGTTTTTCCAGTGTGGACAGCTCAGCTGTATACTCAGTTGCAATGTTGGAATTAAAAGCAGATCCCACTGTCTAGTGGAGGAACTGTAATAGAATCTTCCATAGACAAAGACAGAGTTTCTGTTATGATAGTTATAATTCAAAGAGGAATTTTCAGAAGAGGCTCAATTCTGGTTGCTGGAAAGAGTTGGCAAAAAGATGCTCAGATGTCTGATGAAAATGGGAAAACAATGAATGAGGCCTATTCCAGTATGCCAGTGGGAATCACAGGCTAGAGAGAATTCCTTCTTGGGGAGATGAACTATTCGAAGTAGAATGAGTGAAAAGTAACATCAAATTATCAACTAGACGATTTGCAAATAATAGAAGAAAAACCAAAGGGACATACTGTATGGCTCTCAGGAATAGTGCCTTACACTGGAAGGAGAGACTATAAAGTATCTGCAAAGAAGAGAACAAGAAGTCCTTAAAGCCAAAAGAAAAAGCAAAACAGACTCAAACGCAGTTCTTTTTAATCGAAGACGACATTGATAGCTCTGTTGACACCATTTTTAATCTATTATAGATTCCTATGATACTTCACATGGATGTGAACTTGGTGACATTAGAACACGTGATGTTACAATTGTTAAGACATTTAATAGCATTCTATATGGCCTTTATGCAGTTAAAAGCAATACAATTCAATCAGTTAAAAAAGGAGTTAAACTTTACAAAACCATCTGCCTTCTTTTGAAGAATTACAGGAAGAACTGAGCAGCATATTGCCCCCACTTTGTTGAGGAGTACCCAGTAGGTAAGGCTTCTGTACCAGCTACCTTCTCTGTAACAGAAGGGAAGAAAAAAGTTCCTCTGGTTGGCAGCAGAGTCCAGAAGTGTTAGCAAAGACAAATGAACAAACAAGCAAGCAAGCAGACAGACAAACAGGTTTAATAACCAATGGGCGTGTTATTTAGAAAGACTCATTAACCTAATTGAAACACTATGAAAATGATATTTTAGTTATCAAAACTAGAATGGATTGTGGTCCTATTTTAGGTGAAGAAAAAGTAGAGTCTAATGCGGAAGATGAAACTGTTATAAAGAAAAAGAAGTTTCAGCTATGACTTCTTGGGAGCCAGGGTCTAAAAATTATATTAAAAGTGACAGCTTAAAAATTGCATACATTGGGGCTGGAGAGGTGGCTCAGGGGTTAAGCCTCTGCCTTGCAGGCGGAAGGTCCTGAATTCAGAATTCAGATCCTAACCCAGCATCTATACTGGGCGGAAGCGGGAGCAGCCTGCGTTTCTGGTCCTGGTAGGGCGGAGCCTGTGAATCCGGGGGCAGAGTAAACAAGGAGGAGGTGGAGGCAGTCCTTGGTGATTCCCGAATTCGCCTGTAGTTCTACACACACACACACACACACACACACACAATTAAATAAATAATAAAAAATTGCATGCATTAGTACCTTGTAGGTTGATGATTAGCTTATTTTATTTTAGTCATGGGAAACATGAACCTCAGGTATACAGTCCAGGTTTTTTTGGCATTCAGGTCTTCAAGCCATTTGGAGAAATGACTTAGATTAAGCAGGTATGTATGTTTAGGGACAGGCAGTGATCAGTTAAGAATCTGTACAGCTGTTTTTCCTGTGGATCTTGGAGACATCTGGTAGGGTTTCTCTTCCTCATTCTGGTCTTCAGCTTTCCCAATAATTACTCTTTATTTACCCTTTGGTTATTTCATGGGATGCCCCAACTCAGTTTTCATACTGCAGAAACTAAGATGAAGATGAGGACAAGCAAACTCTGGTCCAGGTGCCCCCCAATAAATCCTGCAGTGGTGGTATTAGGCATTGGTTTTGCATCCTTCCTCAGGTCTTATTGAAGGTTTCTTTTAAATATTAAATGATAAAAATCTTTTAGATTTTTATAAGATATCTTTTCATTCAAAGGCACTTCTGGCCAGAGACTCCAGTCTGAACACTCCTGCTGTCTTTGCAGAAAGGAATGATGATACCTAGAGCTCCTTCAACCATTCACCTGCCAGGTATAACTCCTCAGTAGTAGAAGAGGTTTCTCAGGTGCAAGAGGGCTTAGCAGATGAGTTTTCACAGAAAGTAGACATTGATTTTACATGTGAAGCTTGATACTCAAACAGGGCAAAAAACCGAGGACTGAGTTTAAGATAATTAAGATAGTCCCTGAGTCTGCAAATAAGAAGGAACATTCAACTTCTGTCTTTCTGAGTGAGACAACTCACTTGATATAAACTTTTTTCCGGTTCCACCCACTTACCAATGAATTTCATTACTTTCTTTTTCTTTTTATTTATTGTTGCTCCTACAAACTTAATAGGTACACCGGTCCCCCCTCCCTTCCTCCACCCTTTCCTGGACCCCCTTGTTCCCTCCCCCCTTTTGCCCTTCCTTTCCGCCCTTCCCTCCCTACCTCCCAGTGCCTCCCACCCCTCCCATCCCTGGAGCATCCTTTAATGTGTATGCCAAACTTTCCTCTGGGTCTTCCTCTCTGATGAAGTATAACGACTCAGTGGCATTTCCTAGAACTCTTTCTTGTGTTCCCCTTAAGTATAGGAACACTACTATGGCTGTTAATCCCTTGCTTCTAAGGATCCTAGTGCCTTTAGTCCATGCTAGACTTTGAGGGGTCAATAATAACTTTGAGGTGTTGGACTTTGTGTAGGTCATGCAAAGTCCTATTATGATTACTTCGGCCCTGACTTGTGTGGAGTATCTTGCATATCATGACTCCTCCTATCCTTGTGCTCTTACAATCTTAACGCCCCTTCTTCGGCAAATATCCCTGAGCTTCAGGATGGGGAGAGATTAGGCTGGTTTAGTTCCAGGTGGTTGACATAGAGTCTTTGATGTTCTGAATTATGGTTTGCTGATTTTTTTTTTCAGTTTTGCTGCTCCTGCAATGCCCTTGGCTCCATCCTGATGGGTATTGTATGTCACCCCCTGGCCAGAGACAAAAACCTGTTAAATTAGAGTCTTTTTATAAGAGTAAATTCAAAGGTACATGTAATAAAGGCAGGGGAACATGGTGAGGGAGAAGTCAATCTCCCATTTGCAAAATGGTTACTTTCTATCTGCCAGACTATATGCCCTCCCCTTCTGGTGAGATCATAATCCATCAGTTCCAAATGATCAGGAAGGAAAGTCTGTGAACTTAACCAGATGTCTCATTACTTATTTGCAGTCCTTGATGGTGTCCTATTATCTACGCTATAACATGATCCCCTCTCTCCTTGTTTCTGGTGGGGCCCTCCTTCCCCATTCTTCCTGTTTATAATCTTTGTAATTACTGTAGGTATTACAGAGATTTATCTTTGAGTGTCTCTAAGTGGGTTTGGTACTAGGATCCACCTATTAGGGAGTACATATGGTGCTTAATTTTCTGTGTCTGGGATACTTCACTCAATATAATTGTTTCTAATTTCATCCATTTCCCAGAAAATTTCACTAATTCAACATTTTTGATGGCCGAGTAGTATTCCATTGTATAAATGTACCACATTTTCCTTAGCCACTTGTCAACTGTTGGACATTTGGGTTGATTCCATGACTTTGCTATTGTAAACAGTGCTGCTATGATCATGGTCACGCTTGTGCTATTGAGGTGAATTTTTGTGAAAAGGGGTTATTCCCAAAAGTGGAATAGCAGGGTCATATGGCATTTCAATGTTGAACTTTTTAAGAATCTCCAGACGGCTCGACAGAGTGGTTATATGAGCCTCATGCCCACCAGCAATGTAAGAAAGTTCCCCTCTCTCCACATCCTCTCCAGCATTTGGTGTTGTTTGTATTGTGGATTTTTGCCACCCTGACCAGGGTGAGATGATATCTCAGGGAGGTTGTGATTTGCATTTCCTTCATGGCTAAGGACGTGGTGCATTTTTTTAAAGATATTTGTGAGACATTTTAATTTCGTCCTTGGTAAAGTTTCTTTTAAGTTCCAGGGCCCATTTTTTAATTGGGGCATTTGTTTCCTTGGTGTTTAGTTTTCTAAGTTCTTTGTGCACTCTGGATAACAGAGCTCTATTAGATATGTAGTTTGTGAAGATTTTCTCCCATTCTGTGGGTTGCCTTTGTGCTTGAGTTACAATCTCTTTATTTAAACTGAAGCTCTTTAATTTCACAAGATCCCATCTGTTCAGTGTTAGTTGTAGTGACTCTGCTATTGGATGTCCATTTAGGAATTATTGGCTTAGCCCAATCAGCTCGAGGGAGTTCCCTATCCTTTCAACTATTGTTTTTATAGTCTCTGGCCTTATATCGAGGTCCTTCATCCATTTAGAATTAATTCTTGTACATGGAGACAAGTACGGGTCCAGTTTTAATCTCAGCATGTGGATATCCAGTTTTGCCAGCACCATTTGTTGAAGATGCTGTTTTTTTTCCATTGGATTTTTTGGGCCCCTTTGTCAAAGATCAAATGGCTGTAGTTGTGTCTGCTTATATCTGGGTCTTCAGCCCTTATCCATTGATCTGTGTGTCTATTTTGGAGCCAATACCATGCTATTTTCACAACTATGGATTTGAAGTATAGACTAAGGTTTGGTATGGTGATACCTCCAGCAGTGTTTTTGTTACTCAGGATTGTCTTTGCTATCCTGGGTCTTTTGTGCCTCCATATGAATTTTGAGATTGTTTGGTCAACTTCTTTGAAGAATTGCTTTGGGATTTTAATTGGTATAGCATTGAATTTGTATATTGCCTTTGGTAGGATGGTCATTTTTACAATGTTGATTCTGCCAATCCAGGAACATGGGAGGCCTTTGCACCTGATGTCTTGTGCAATTTCTTTCTTTAGGGTTTTAAAGTTTTCATTATAAAAGTCTCTTACTTCCTTGGTTAGGTTTATACCAAGGTAATTCAATTTTTAGGGGCTATAGTAAATGGGATTGTTTTTTCAGGGCTTTTTCACTTTTTTCATTCTGGGCATATAGGAAGGCCACTTATTTTTGTACATTTATTTTGTATCCTGCCACCCTGGTGAACTTCTCAATTAGGTCTAGGTGCTTCCTGGTGGAGTTTTTGGGATCACTCAGGTATAAGATCATGTTATCTGCAAATAGAGATAACTTGACTTCTTCCTTGCCGATTCTAATCCCTTTTATGCCCCTTTCTTGTCTTATGGATTCAGCTAAGACTTCAAGTACAATATTGAATAGTACTTGTCTAGTTCCTGATTGAAGCGGGAATGCTTCAAGTTTTTCCCCATTGAGTATAATCATTGCTGTTGCTTGTTGTATACAGCTTTTATTATATTGATAAAGGTTCCTTCCATTCCAACCTTCTGTAGGATTTTGATCACAAAAGGCTGTTGGATCTTGTCAAAAGCTTTTCCTGCATTTATGGAGAGTATGTGGTCTTGGACTTTGGACTGGTTCATATGGTGAATTACATTTATTGATTTGCGTATGTTGAACCAACCTTGTGTGTTTGGGAAAAAGCTTACTGTGAATGATCTTTTTGATATGTTTTTGAATCCGATTTGCTAAGACTTTGTTGACAATCTTTGCATCTGTGTTTATTAAAGAGATTGGCCTATAGTTTTTTTTTTAAATTTATTATTTATTCAATTGTGTGTGTGTGTGTGTGTGTGCACGTGCGCATGTGTGTGTGCATGTGTGTGTGTGTAGAACCACGGATGAATTCGGGAAACACCATGGACTGCCTCCACCTCCTCCTTGTTTACGCTTCTCCGTGATTCACAGGCTCCCCTCTACCAGGACCAGAAAGGCAGGGTGCCCTGCTTCTGCCCGGCATTTATACGTTTAGGATCTGAACTCAGGACCTTCCGCCCACAAGGCAGAGGCTTAACCCCTGAGCCACCTCTCCAGCCCTATAGTTTTCTTTTTTAAGTGTATCTTTATTAGGTTTTGGGATTAAGATGACATTAGCTTCATAGAAAGAATTTTGTAGTGTTCCTTTCTCTGCTATTTGATGGAACAGTTTAAGGAGTATTGGTGTTATTAGCTCCTTAAATGTCTGGTAGAACTCTGTGCTGAATCCTTCTGGTCCAGGACATTTTTTGATGAGAAGATTCGAGATGACTTCATTGATTTCTTTATATGTTAGAGGACTATTTAAATAATTCACAACTTTCTGATTCAATTTAGTTAAGTTGTTTTAACTTAGCAATTCATCCATCTCTTTTGTGTTGTCAAATTTCAGAGTATGAGTTTTTAAAATATGACATTATAATTCTCTGGATTTCTTGGGTATCAGTAATGATAACTCCATTTTTATTTCTAATTTTGTTGATTTGGATTTTGTCTCTCTTGCTTTTGGTTAATTTAACTAGGGGTGTAGCAATGATTTTTTCAAAAAACCAGCTTTTTGACTGGTTGATGTTCTGTATTTATTTCCTAATCTCAATTTTGGATATTTTTCCCCTTATTTTGCTAATCTCCTCTCTTCTACTGCTTTTGGGATCAGATTGCTCTCGTTTCTCTAAACTTTAAGCTTCATTGTTAAGTTATTTATTTCTGATGTTTCCATTTTTTTGATATAGGCATTAAAAGCTATGGACTTACCTCTTAGAAAAGCTTTCATTGTGTCCCAGAGATTTTGGTAAGTTGTAATTTCATTATCGTTCACTTTCAAGAAATCTCGAATTTGTTTTTTAATTTCTTCCTGAATCCAATTCTCATTCAGCATCATAGTGTTAAGTTTCTAAGAGTTAGTGTATTTTCTGTTGTTTGATGTGTTGTGGATGTCAAGCTTTAGGCCGTGGTGGTCTGATGGGGTACAGGCTAGAATTTCAACTTTCCTGTATATGTGGAGATTCGTTTTGTGGCCCAATATGTGGTCTATTTTGGAGAAAATTCCACGTGCTGCTGAGAAAAATGTGTATTCTTTGGTGCGTGGATGAAAAGTAAGGGTTTGATTAAGTTCCAAAGTGTTTCTGTTGTTTTTTACCTGTTGGTCTATCCCATGTTGAGAGGACAGTGTTGAAATCCCCAAGTATTATCATTTGGGGTTGATTTCTCACTTTAGATGTTGTAGGGCTTGCTTAATGAATGTGTGTGGGGGGGCGTATTTGGTGCATATATGTTTAGGATTGTGAAAAGTCTTCCTGGTGAATTGTACCTGTGACTAAAATGTAGTACTCATCTGTGTCTCTTATGATTTTTTGGATTTGAAGTCCATTTTGTTCGATAGCATAATGGCTACCCCTGCCTGTTTCCTGGTTCCATTCCCTTGCGGAATATTGGACCAGTGTTTTATTTTTAGAATGTGCCTATCTTTTGTGGTGAGATGGGTTTCCTGCAGGCAGCAGATTAATTGGTTGTGATTTTTAATCCTAGTTTGTAATCTGTGTCTCTTTATTGGTGAGTTAATTCCATTGACATTTAATGTTATAATGGAGAAATTATTTTTAATTCTGGACATTTTTTATGTTTGGTGACTTTTATAAGTGTATTGTTTCACTTTTAGGTTTTGGTGGTATTATACTTCCCTTCTGTCCTCCTGGATATGCTTGTTGTTTTCTTCAAGCCTGAGTATCATTTCTAGCATTTTTTGAAGGCCTGCTTTGGTGGACATGTATGCCTTCAAGTTGTCTTTCTGCTGGAAAACTTTTCTTTTTCCCTTGATCATGATGGATAGTTTTACAGGGTATATCAGCCTGGGTTAACATTTTTCCTCTTTCAATACTTGAAGTACGTCTCTCCAAACTCTTCTTGCTTTTACCTTTTCCATTGAGAAGTCATTTGTTATTTTAATAGATTTACCTTTAAAAGTGACTTTTTTTTTTCCCTTGAAGCTCTCAGCACCATTTCTTTGTCTTGAATATTGAGTGTTTTAACCGTTATTTCCCGTGGCGAGTTTCTATTTTGGTCATATCTGTTTGGGGTGCAGAATGCCTCTTGTATATGGATGGACCTCTCTTTTTTTAGATGAGGAAAGTTGTCCTTGATGATAGTTTGAAAAATTTCCTCAGGTGTGGAATTTTGGGATTCTTGCCCTGGTATTCCATGAATATGCATGTTAGGCTTCTTTAGGGTATCCCATAACTCTTGAATATTTCTCTCGAGTATTTTTTTGGTTTTAACAACCTCTTCCATTGAGCTGGTTAATACTCCCACTTTGTCTTCAAGATCTGAAATTCTATTTTCTGCTTCGTTAGTTCTGCTGACAAGACTCTCTGTTGAGCTTTGGGTTGAAGATAACTTGTCTTTTAGTTTGGTTTTAAACTCTGCTTGAGCCTGTTTTAACTGCTCTATGCCTATTTTTGTTTCTTGAACTGTTTTTCTCAACTCCTCTAAGTGTCTGTTGTGTTCCTCTTCAAAGTGGTTGATATGGTTATTTAACTCCTCCTGGATTTCCTCTTTCATAATATTGATCATGGTAATGATCATGTTTTTAAAGTCATTATCCTGGGTCAGGCTTTCTTGGCTATTTTCCATGGATTTGTTCTGGTTGGAGTCTATCATTATGGGATTAATTCCTTCAGTGGGAGATTTGTTTTCTTGGGTTTTGTTTCTCATGGATTTGCACTTTGACTTGGGCATTGTCGTTTTAACTCTTACGACATTTCAATTTCTGTGTGTTTTTGTCTGAAATGAACTATTTGGCCTGGAGGAGCTCCTGTTCTGACTGACTGGTGGGGGGATCTGGGACTAGTGGGTTACCTGGGGTTTGGGGATGAGCAGAGGTGCTTACCTAGGTTGCAGTGTGTCCTGGCTGGACTGCAAGCATCGTGGGTGGGTGGGGAAAGCGGGGAGGTGGCGGTGGCAGGCGCAATTAATTTGGGGAGCTGGGGCATAGCCCAGGAGTCCTCCCCGGTCCGGAGCAGCGCCTGTTCCGGCTGGCTGGTGGGAGGAGCTGGGACTAGTGTGTTGCCTGGGGTTTGGGGGTGAGCAGGAGGAGCTTACCTAGGGAGCAGTGTGTCCTGGCTGGACTGCAAGCGTCCCGGGTGGGTAGGAAAGGGTATTTTATTTTTCTTGATGAATAGTATTTCATTGTTTACATATACCATATTTCATTACCTATTCATTTGTTGATGGACATGTAGATTGATTCCATTTCATTGCTATTGTGAGTAGAGCTTCAGTGAACATATATACAAGTGTCTATAATAAGGTATAGAGTCTTGGGAACTGTTTCCCAAAGGGACTCTATCCGTTTATACTCCCATTAGTAAATGAATAAGTGTTCCTTTTTCTCCAAATTCTCTCCAGTGTTCACGGCTATTTGTTTCTTGGCTTCATCCTTTATGACTAGAACATTTTAGAGTAAACAGTATAGCATATACACATCATTGCCCACAATGATGGTATGCAAACATTTTTGTGCATAAATGCACATATAAAATTTATATATTTATATAAACATACAAAAGTGTATATGTATATTTCTGTATGTATGTATATATATATATATGTGTGTGTGTGTGTGTGTGTGTGCATAGGTATTATACTATTTTCCACATTTAATTCCTGTGCTTTTGTGATAAAAAAATTCCAAACTATTTCTGTTTTGTCAAGGTAAAGGATGTTTAAAATACAAGATCAGATGGTTCCATGACTTTGCATAGTTTGTATGGATCTTCATTTTAGATTTATTCTATTCAATAAGAACAAAAAGCTAATAGTCTCTCAAAAGTGGATCCTTCCCTCAGGGCTACGTCCAGACTCTCTGTTATTCAGGTCGCAGAAATGTTCCATTACCTGGCAGGCTTCAGAGGCATTTCTCCTGCTGCCTGCCTGAGTGGCCTCATCATTTCCTAGAACAGCCATCACTGTATGCTTTTCACAAGATGCTCCTGTACATATTCATTTGTTTATACAGTGGACATTTCTATTTGTTTGCTTATCTGCCCTAGTCTGTAAAACATATGCATTCAAAAGATTTTTTTTTTAGCTTTTCCAATTCTGTCTGCTCACTTCCACCCTACTCTAAGAACCAAATGACTGTATACTTTGTATTAGTGATGTCAAGTGGCTGGACCAATACCAAGTGAACTAACCTAGGTGACCCCAAACTATAGATTGCTGAGCAAAAAATAGAGTCAAGTCACTAAATTTTACTATATAATTTATTGTATAATTGTGTTATAATATTGTATTATATTCTGTTCTTTATTAGCCATTGAGTTTTGACATGGTTTATTATTCCTTAGCGGATAACTGAAACACTCTGCTGTTGGCTACTAATATATCTTATTCTCTGACATCTTGCATCCTTACTGTTGACCTATGGTAAGAGACGAGAGTGTATCCCAGGTCATGAGCTGGACTATTGAAACTTGGGAAACTCCATGCTGTAGAATCCTGGCGAAGCTCCACCTCTCATTTTTTCAAAGTCACACTTGAGAACAATAAAATATAAGATGTGATGCAGGAGAAGTGATTCTGGCTTGGGGAAAAAGACTAGATGGTTTTCGGTTTCTGTTGCTTAGTAATGAGACATGCACCTGACAGAGCTAGGTGTGAGGAGTGAGGCTGTGGCATCAGTGCTGACCTAAGAGCCTGGCCCAGGTCTGGTGTATGGAACATTTCTCAATATAATTTCCTAGCACTGACCCACATTTTTGCTCCAACAGCTGTTTAAGAAACTGCCAGTCTCTGAAATTAACAGCATTGTTAACAGCAATGGCAGCCATTCAGACTCTTCAATGAAGCAGAAGTTGTGCCATAAAAGCAATTTTCACTTCTTTCTGACAGCTTATTTGCTTAAAATCTTAATCATATTTCTTTACACTGGACAGTAAATGATGCATGTGACCTGCTGACTGCTATTAACCTTGCATCTCACAGCATCACAGCAAGATGCTGTCCAGAACACTGTGTGCAAATGAAAGTAGTCACAGTGCTTATCAGCCACCATATGTGAATCCTGGGTAAGAACAAATATAGATATAATGAAAATTTTCCATAGGGCTAAGTATAGGAAAAGAGTTAAATCTTCCCTTGATAGTTTTACACTGCTTGGGAACACATGGCTCCTTAACTGACCAATATATTCTGGGAGCAATGACTGGAAGTATCATTCATGAAACTGATACATTATGCAATAAATAACTCAAAATATATTGAAAAGATAAAAAGGGAAGAATAAAAGAAAGTTAATGATCCTTGTAATTTGATGGTCAGACACACACATGATTTTTACTTCTAACTTTCCATCGAAAGACTTGTCTTCAAGATAAAATTTGACTGTTTTTGAAATTGATGTGCAATGTAAACAAACATGAACTTTATGCTACTAAACATGGCTAAGACTAAGAGAAGAAGTGATACATAAAGGAAGAAGATGAAATTCATATCTCATAGAAAGTGAAAATGGAATGCAGGGAATGGTCAAAACCCAATTTTGAGAGGTGGCACTTCTGTCTCCCTCCCTCTTAGAGAGTGGAACACTTCAATCTGACTGCCTCCTTTACCAGCTAAATAATTTTAGGATGGTCTCACTAAGTATGTTATTCTTATTGCGGAAACTCCAAAGAAGGTCAAGGATATCTTCAGGATGGATGTGAGATAAGCACACAGAGTAGGACCCACTTACTCCCTTCTTTTGTTCCTCAGTGTTTCTTCTCTCCAATCTGATTAGTGTTCTCATCAGTGATTAGTGTTTCCACCAGTGATTCCTTGGTGAAGGCAGAGTCTCTCCAGTAGTATAAACTCCTCCATATGGAAAGACCTTCTTTTGAGAAGACTGAAGTTTTTGAAGAATGGGCTTTCCTTCATTAAATGTTCAGTGTAGACCAATAGGACAGCCCAACCCAACACTTAAGCCGTTAAGTTAGATTGACTTGGTTTCTTGAAAAGCTTAGTCTAATTTCTTACTTGTCTTGCCCATTTCAATGCAGCTCACATGTATAGACAAATCGTCTGCTCATGTATTTCACGGAGATGCAACACATCAAATAAAATGTTGAAATATAAGTAAAAGATTAGAATCTAATACTTTGATTAGGAGATTCCCGAACCAGTTCTTTAGCTCTTTGGTTGTAAACTGCTCACAGTTCATTCACTCACATTCAACATCCTGCTCATAGAAAATTCAAGTTTTATATTTTGGAACTTTTTCCGAATAGACCAGGGTCTTTGCCAATAGATCCCTCTGTGCTGTAGCTTTGTACTTATCTTCAGAACTGGAGTCTTTATTTTATCTTGAAGTCTGGGAGAGCTACAGGTCTTTAAGTCTCAGGGAGAGTCCCTTCTGTTCACTTAGCTTGAGTTGAGGCTAGAGAGAGGTTATGACATAGATTATATATCATGTGACTCTAGGGTTCCCTATATTCACACTCTCTTAAATCATATTTAAGAAGGAGGGAGGGGATGTGGGAGGGAGGGGGAAGGAGAAAGGGAAGGAGAGAGCGAGAGAGAGCGAGAGAGATAGAGAGATGTGTGCTGTGGCACATGGGTGGAGATCAGAGAACAACTTTCTACCATGTGTGCTTCCAGGGACTAAAGTCTCAGGGGCTGCAGGTCTCACCAGCTTCAAGGCTGTGAGCTGTTTGAGGACTACACTCTTACTTTTCCCCTTTGGATGTGGTAGATGTTTATATTGGTCAAATGATTAAACCCTTTAAGGAAATGAGTGGCAGTGACAGTTTATTAAGTACAGGTGTCCTTAATCTTCCCAAAGTGACATTTGTTTGTAGAAACTGGATTTTCCAGTAAGAGAAGAGTGACCTGTACCAATAACAGAACAATGTATTGTCACCTCTAAAAAGATGTGGAAAAGGTCCTTTCTTTGACATTTACTATATGCCAGATAAAGTAATCTTCCATCAGAATGCATGAAGGGTTGATTCTAGAACTCTCAGAGCTACCAAAATCCACAGATACTCTAATCCTTTACATAATTAAGATGGTAAAGTATGTTCACATGAACTATGTAATTTCTCCTATATACTTTAGGTCACTTCTTTTTATTATTATTATTATTTATTCAACTGTGCGCATGTACGTGTGTATGTATGCCTGCGTGTGTGTGTCTGTGTGTGTGTGTATCTGTGTATGTGTAGAACCACAGACGAATTCACGAACCACCATGGATGCCTCCACCTCCTTCTGCCCCAGGATTCACAGGCTCCATCCTACCAGGACCAGAAGGGATTCACAGGCTCCGCCCTACCAGAACCAGAAGCGCAGGCCGCCCCCGCTTTCGCCTGGCGTCTAGACGTGGGATCTGGGATCCGAACTCAGGACCTTCCGCCTGCAAGGCGGAGGGTTAACCCCTGAGCCACCTCTCCAGCCCTACTTTAAGTCACTTCTAGGTTAATTAGAATACCCCACTCAATATAAGTGTTGTGTAAATAGTATTGCTAAAGACATGATGAGAAAAATGAGAGTACATGTTCAGTAGGTTTAGACTACATTCACACTCTCTTAAATCATATTTTATGATATTTATGTCTTCGAGGAGAGGAGGGGAAGAAGGGAGGGAGGGGGGAGAGAGAGAGAGACAGACAGACAGAGAAACAGAGACATATGCATGCCATGGCACATGGGTGGAAATCAGAGAAAAACTTTTCAGTTCTCTTTTTTCTACCACATGTGCTTTCAGGGATTGAGGCAAATAATGCCCATCATTGAGTGCTGGAGGGAGACTGAGCATATGCAAAGTGGTGGGAGGCTGCTCACACTTCATTCACTTACATTCAACATCCTGCTCATAGAAAATTCAAGTTTTATATTTTGGAACTTTTTCTGAATACTTTTGATTCATGGTTGGTTAATCTTAGTAGACAGAACTTAAGGAAGGCACGCTATATCAGAATTGTCAAATTGGTATTTTTTTAAATTAAATTTTCACAATTTTACTAAGGACCCGTACTTGGGAAGGAGCTTTATATGGAAGATACAGATAAAAATCCAGAGGAAAAAAATGAATTCATCCTTTGAATCTCAAGAATGTGATTGCTATCTATTTAGAAAGGGCTGATATTACACATGGCATATTGAATAGGACAAACCAAGTCTGCCCAGACCTCATATCACCAGTATGACTTAAGCCCTACCAGCAGATGGATCTTTGGCTACATCTCCTAGCACCAAAGAGTTGAATGAGTTTGCTGAAAGTATGCAGGAAATGTGCTCTGATTATTCACAGTCTGAAGGCTATTTTTTATTCTCTATGCCAGGCTACCTCTTCACATCTTAATGGAGAAAGTAGTGATCCTTTTGGAAAAGGATCACACAGGTCTTTTCTCTGTTGTGTGCATAGGGACCAAAACTAAAGCCAATGAAAGACAGAAATTCATTTCCCAGGAGCAGAAGGACATAGTGCCATGCATTAGACATGAAATGCCACAGGCAATACCAGTTCTTTCCTCTGCTTCCCTGGATATATATTTTTCAAAGACCAGCAGCCCAGAAAAATAGGTTACAGTGATGAATACTGTACTGGCTGAGGAAAAATTTCACGTACATTATTGGCCAGTTCTCAGAGCAGCTTGTAATGCTGTTTACTTTTCAAACCAGTGTGATATTTTGTACTATGCATAAAAGGTCTTGGTGATTCTAGGACTACTAAACAGAAAGAAAAGGCTTGCTTTGCAATTAGATAGTACCAGGCTCACATAGTGCTCAGACACTTCCTCCATGACTTCAGGGGAAGTACTTATTCCGTGAAGTGAGGAAATTAAATATCAGGTACTTCACAGAGTAGCTGGGAAGATAAAATGAGAAAACATATGTTAAGCGACTGGTGCAGGGTATGAGGAAGCAATTTATGCATTTTTGTTGCCTTGCAGGTTGAGAATTTTGACTGACTGGATAAATTCATTCAATTCAAACTGTGGACAGATAGAATCTCAAGTTAGACAGACAAAGGTAATTGCCATTCTAACAGATGTGAGACTTTGTGGTATTGACTTGTGTTTCCTTGAGGATGTGGAATAAAGGGAACTCTTTATACATTGTTGCTGGGAATGTAAATTGGGTCAATCATCATTGAAAACAGTATGGATATTACTCTCAACCTTAAAATAGAATTACTATCTGACCCTACAATCTTGCTTCTGGGTAAATATGTATAGAACATTAAATTTCTGCTTGGGCGAGGGATCTACACTGCTATGTTCACTGCAGCACTTCTCAGCATGGCCGTTACTGAATCTATGTAGCCAGCAACAGCACATGAGCAACAACAACAACAACAGAATGGTGCATGTGTGTATGTGTACATACACACACAAAATATGATTTGCCCATAGAGAAGAAATAAGCCCTGTCCTTTGATAACACACCCTTTGTGCTCCAGAAGACATTACAGTATATGAAATAACCAAACTCTGGAAGATAGATATTGCATTGTTCTCACTTCTGTGTGGCATGTGAAGTAATCAAATTCATAAATGGAGAGAGCAGAAGGGTGACAATCAGGATTGGTAAGGTGGTTGTGTGGGTGAAGTCTTCTGTGGGCAAACATGGTGGCCTGAGTTCAGTTTCTGAAGCCTACATGGTGGAAATAGAGAACCAACTCCTCTAAGTTGTCCTCTGATCTCCACCCATGAGTGTCTCTCTCTGTGGCTTAATCAGTCAGTAAGTATCAAGAGTATAGACTTCCACTTACAAAAAATGTTTTTAGATGTTCAATCTGCAGTAATATTAATAGTAAAGTATTATGTCCTTGGACTTTGATGAGAGAGATGATCTTGATGTCTAGTAATATGCTTTCAAACAAAAAACGAAGCAAAACAGAACAAAGAACAGCTATGTGAGGTGATGGCTAAGTCCCTTAGCTTGGCTGTGGAAATTTGCCCTTCTGTGAACATACATGAAATCATCACATTGTGTACTGAATACACTTAATTTTCTGTCAGTCATAGTTCAGTAAACATAAGAAAGCAAGAATGTCCGAAATGTCTTAACATAAAGGGGGGATTTAGTACCACCTTATGGGAATGAAAGCATGCTTGAATATTACTTCTTTTCTATCAACTAAATTGTGGTAAGAGCTCTTTCCAAACAAAGGAAAGGTTGTGTGACAAGAAGGCCATATGACTTAATCAGTATCCCTCCTAAAATTCGTGCTACCCTACAAGGAGACAAAGGAACTGAAACGTGTAGGGAAGTAATGGAGGTCTTAAAAGATAACGCCCCACCGACCTCTGGACTCAGCCTTGGAGGGAGTCCTCTGAGCTGGTACCTGCAAATAAGCTCTGCTTCCTGGCTAAAAACCACAGCATTCCATCTCTGTACAAAAGCCTCCTTACAAATCAATTAACAGATAATTTTAAGGAAAAAAAGGGGGTTTTTCTTGCCTTATTTTTTCTTCATATGACTAAAAATTGGGGTAAATTTGTTTTTGAGAAAGAAGGAAAGATGGGCTATCTAATCGGAAATACAGACGAGAATGAAAAATGAGACAAAAATATATGAGAAAATGAACTTGTGGTGTAGAGCTGGCAGCTTGCATGCCTTCACATAGGCACAACTGCACCCCTAGCTCACTCTAGGCTCAGTGCAGCATAAACCAGGGTCCTTGCTAGACTCGTCCTTCCTTTTTTGTCATGGGAGAACATCTGCATGATAGCACAGTCTGTCTCCTGCTAGCTGTAGCCATAGCAACACTTTCAGCATTCTTAACCTGGGATTACAAACTCCAGGTAGGAAATAGGAGATAGGTACATAAACCAGAAGAAATTTAACTTCATGTCCAGGCCCAGTGGATTTTAAACTAGTGGCTAGAGGGAAGAAAGGCAGCAGTGTTGATCAACCATATTCACACCCTTTCTGTGGACTACAGGTCATCCAGGGGCCCTAGAGTTGCGTGTTAGCTCTGCAACAGTCCTGGGAGGATCATGTACCCTTCATCATTTATCACAAATAGAGGTCGCAAGTTGAACCAGCTCCATCAGATCCTGTCTGTACCACAAAAGTTGGTCTTCATTTGTGGGCCTTTGCCTAAGGAATTTTAATTAATGATCATGTTTTACACATTAAAAGGGAATCTGTTCCATTGAACTTTGTTGCACTTCTCTTAGGAATCTAATCTGGAAACCAAGTTTCATGGTTACTTTGACCTAATATGGAGGAATGTAGAGGGATTCCAAGGTCCTTCTGTGGTGTGTAATAAGTGTCCAAAAACATCTTAACTGAAGGAACACCAGAAATTATAACACAAGTCAGAAGTCAAGATGGCAGAGTTAAGATTATTGAGTGGTGGGTTTGGCTTAATTTCAGAGGTGCAAAGTGAGAAGGACCAAGTGAAACAAAAGATATGTTCTTGTACAACCTGTAGTCCTTCACTCCCTGTCTATAAATATAGATTTTTATATCTATATTTATCTATAAATAGTGATTTTTTAGTATATGGAACCCTCTAAAATAAAGCTGTTTTGTAACAAGAGACTGAGACAATAGGACATGTCCTATTGTCCTTTTGTGTGTCCTTTTTGTGTCATTCTGTATTTCCTTATCTACTTATAATCATGTATTATTGCAGAGAAAACTGATATCTTAAAATTGAATCTTTATTAAAATCGAGAGAGGGGTTTTCACAAATCTTCCCATGATTTGTCTCATTTAGAACTGGGAAGCGAGAAGGACTTGACTAGTGGTTTTAATTAGTCCCTCTTAAGAACCATCAACATTGGCCACTGCTATGATTTAGCTTCATGCATGTAGAGCTGAAGGCTGACTAGAAACTTGGCTTCTTCCCCCCTCGGAAGTTGAAGTTTCTCTCATCACAATACCTAATTCTGTTCAGAAGAAAGGTCATGCTCATGGTACTCTTGCGTTGAGGACTGCTGGGAGCTGCAATCAAAGCATCACTGGCAACATGCAGGTGACAATACCAAGCTCCGGCAGAGGAGTAGAAAAATGCTGTCAATGGTCAACAGCCATTTATTTGCCTCCATGTTCCATGCACGTGTGATTAGATACACTGATGTCAAATGTCAAAATACTAGGCATTTCCCCTTTGGACATGGAATAAGGGAATATGATACTTAGACATTTTTCTACACTCAACCTTTCTACTAAAGGAAGTACTATTGAGCAAATGCACAAGGCAATGTACAAGGTAAATGCATAGTTATTAGGAGAAGCAATGAAGAAATGTGGCCAGCCATTCTCAGCTCTGCTTAGTATTTGCTTAGCAGTCTCAGTTCTGCATGTTTTTTTTTCTTTCCAGTGTTTCACTTTTGTCCTTCAGTCTTCTGGTTTGCTTCTGAACGAGTTTGCTTAAAAATTGAAGTTTTAAGCAATGATTTAAAACTCCAAGCTCACTGTACATTTGCCTTTCTTGGTTCTGTGGATTCCTTCCATATTTTCTGTGGTTCCGAGTCCCTTCCTCATATTATCAGAGCCCAGAACACTTGTAAATGACATGGGACCATGGAACTGTAGCCTAGCAGCATCTGTGTCCTCTTCTTCGATTCATTCTCTCTTCTTTATACCCCTCTGTATCTTCTTCTACCTCCCCATAATAGCCAGGATGGCGAACACCAGCTCATTTCCCAAAGCAAAACACTCTTTAATGAATTTCTCTTTACCCAAGAGTCCATAAACTCAAAGACCATTAAGAGAATCTAGAAGAAGCTTTTCAGGAATAAGAGCCTCTAAACTGGAGTCCATTTCCATGGGTTAAACAAGAAAGCTGGAGAAAGCCAGAGAACAGACCAGGAACAGGAACAAAGGCAGGTTATTGGGCTGGACTTGCACCAAGAGACATTGAGAGCAGCAAACAGAGATCCGGCAGCAGAACAAAGACCAGTTTCAAAACCGTTCCTCTCTCCCTTGGGCCATAGCATGCACTGTCAGAAGTATCCCTCAAGGAGTGTATGCCGCTTGTCACTGATTGTATCTTGATTTCTTATTTTCCTCCGTAAAGAAGGATCTGAGTTTGTTTTTCTCTGTTAGAAAGCATTGTGTTAAACTTTGAAAGTCAGGGGTATTGGAGAGAGATGTTTTGGAGGAAAGAAGGGAATTTTACTTTGTAGATCCAGTGTCCTACTGTGGCTGAGTACTGCCCACCTGGCTTCTCTGGGTCTGGCTGTGGCCACACACAGGACTTCCCTAGTGCGGGTCTCCAGCGTCTGGGTCCTGAAGGGCACAGCAGCAAGCAGCAGGATCTCCCATCAGCTGCCTCCAGTGGTTTTGTAGCACAGAGCATGTGATGAGACGCCTGCCTGTGCATAGTTTTCTGAGCAAATTCTGAAAATCCAGCAGGTCCTTTGTTATGTCACCGCAGGGATTTCCCTGCCCTGCAGTGAGCGAGCTGTACCTTCTCAACAAAGGAAGAAATAAAATGGCTTTATTCTCTGATAGCTTTTCTTTTGATCTAAAAACCAGGTACTTGAGTCCCATTTTGTTATTTAATTTAAAATTTAAATGAATGGAAATATATTAAAAGTTAATTCTGTTTTTCTGTCTTGAGATCAAGACCTGATATCCTTCTGGGGAAAAAAATGAATGTATGTAAGAGAATAGAAGCCACAGACCTTCTAAGTCAAAAGAAAGCTTTGAGATGGTTTGGAGCCATGATTTCATTTTTCAATGATGAACTGGAATTTAGTGGCTTATGCAGGGCTCAGAGTAGGTGAGGTCAGTACCTCCAAACTCATCACAATTCTCTTTCAGGAAGCAGTTTAAATTCCCTGGGAGTTTCACATGTCCAGATTTAGGAAAAATAGTTCTAGAAAAGTTAAACCATGCCCAAGTACAAAATGTGGGGATGTTTAGAGTGTTTCTATATATCTCATTTACTTCAATCAAGTATCTAATGATTTTTAGCTTGTTAGGATGTTATTTATCCCTCCCAGGATTCATAGAACAAGACCTCTCTTGAAATAAGGCTTTAGTGATAATACAAAATCACCTTGGATACTGTGGTGAGGACTTGGAAAATAGACCCAATGAAGGCCTCAGAAGCCATCTCTCAATTACTCCTAGAATCAGAAACTAGAATTCTTCTCTGAGGTATCAGCATTGACACAGAACTCCCCTTTCCTAAAGCTATCCATAAAACGTAAAACATCACTCTGAATTTTCCTACCTGTAAAAAAGCTCTGACTCAACTTGCAGAATATAGCCCCATAAGAGCCAAGGAAGGAAAATTGCAGAGCAGCTAAGGAGGGTCTGCATAGGTTTTCCCACTCGGTCTGTTAGCATTTGCTTTCCTTTCTCTCTAGCCATCTTGCTGTGTAGCTGTCCATATACCAGGCAATCTTTGTATCTTAATTCTTAAGATTGCTGTATCATGTAGAACATGATTTTAAAGTGTATTATGTTGTTCTCTTGCTAATCTGGCTTTTATCATAAGTGCATCAGATGTGACATTTTATGATGGGCAGGAGAGGGATCATCCTTTTCTCTTTTCCTATAATGGCCCTAGTCTACATACTCACTTGACTTCAAGCCCTAAACCTCTCTGTTCTGATTGTGGGCTCCTGAGGTGACTTTGTAGTCTAGACCAGCATTGATACATTGGTTCCATGTTCACTATGGTTAGCCCCTCTGCATGCCTGGAATCACTGTAGAGTCTTTGGTTATGTTGTCTTTTGGCTTGTGTATGGATCTCCTTTGCCTTGTGAATAGAGTTTGTTGGTATTTTCCTAGCATATCTTGTTGAATACTTTAATACTCTCCATTGAAAATGGGCATATTTACTTCTCTGATTATTGCAAATTTGTTTCCAAAAATTTTAAAAGCACAATTAATTGTTTGATTCTATGCCTCACATATCACTGGTCTAGATTTTTGTTATAAATTTATTAGTCTGTTCATGTACAATCTCATTTTATAGTCCAACCTGGGCCTCAAACTCAGTATACAGCCTATTTTGGCAATGAACTCATGGCGATCCTTCTTCCTCAGCCTTTCCTGGGAGTGGTGAGGCTGTCATCTCAGCACTCAGATGAGCTTGTGGCCTGTGTGTGTGAGGGGGAGGGGAATGGGAAGAAGGCAAGCTAGAGCGCTAAGCTAAGAATCAGGAAACTAAGGCTCTGTGATTGTATCATAAAATAAGTATCACTGGGCCTCTTGTCAGGCTGCTTTGTGCTACAATAAAAGCACAGGAGTTGGAAATAGATACTTTCTAATGACATTTCCAGTACTAGTACCATATTACATCTATGATCTAAAGTCACCAAGAGATTAAAAATCACTAAAACCCTATTTTTTTTTTTTTTTTTTTTTGCTGAGGAAGTAACTAAGGGAAACTGGTTATTCTTAGTGGGTCATACGGATGCACCTGAACAATGCCTCCTGAAGAACATTTTTCTGCCATATGCCTGCATCTTTTGGTCCCACATGCTCACGTCCGAAATTCCAACTCGGACCTGGCACATGTGAGACACAAAGCAAGGTGAATGAGCATGACCATGAATCCCGTGACTCCTTCGATGGTTGGAGTCTAAATGTTGAAGAACACATTTTTTCCCATCAGCTTATCAGAGCTCATTCCTGGCCCAGCCCAGGTGATTAATGGCAGAAAGCTTTTCTTAGTATCTCTGCAGGGTCATTTTGGCTGACTCTCAACCATGACTGGCTCAGAATTTTGAACTTTTAATTTTAATAGAATTTAGAAGATACTTTGAGATCAATATAAGTTATTCTATGTTATACTTGGCCAAATTACATGATAGGCCACATTCATTTCTTCCTAGATCATTGTCACAACTTTATTTTACTACTCTTCTAAAATGTCCTTATCTTTCATTAAGATATCTGTAAGGAATGGAGAACATAACTTGCTTTAAAGTTAAGAAAAGCTGTCCAGTGGCTAAAGGGAGGTGAATTCTTATAAGTTATATGGCAGACAAGTAACATAAATACCATGATCTAGGACAATGGTCTTTATTCTCATTTTCAGTCATTGGAAGAACATTATCTATCTTGTCTTTATTCCTTATATTCATTTCATAGTAGCTAATGAAATGTCTGTTAGGTTTCCCTGCTAGTCTATAAGAGTAATCTGCTTCCCAAAATATAGGATATAAGGTTAGAAATAAATGTGGGCACGTGCTATTAACCTGACCTATCATATAGGTAAACTTTTAACTAACTGATTTCCATAAAGGAATTTTGATTGGTCTAGATTAATCAAGTAGCGATTGGTAATATTTGAAATAAAGATATAAAGGAACTACATAAATGAGATTTTTTCAAAGCATATGTGAGTTGTGAAGGTTTTGCTAATGGTATGTTTATTAATATGCCAAGAATGTTGAAAAACACTTCCATGTTTTTCCAATTAGGATTGTATTTATTTCATAAGACTTCATAGCAAAAGTTTTGCCTTGTAGCTAGCTGACTTTGGTAACAAACCAGTAATCTCACCTCTCCGTATTCTGAGGCAGGAAGACTAGAAGTTTAAGATCAACCTGAGATGCATAGCAAGGCTGTCTCAAGATAAAAATCAAATATTCTGTCTTATAAAGGTTGATGCTAAATATATATAAGGTTCCCCCACTTCTGCGAATCCCTGTTTTAAAATTTTAGAAGAACAAGAAAGGACCAAAATATGGTGCTTACATATGTATGTGTGGGATGTGCAAATGCAGACATGCATGTGTGGAAGTAGCGGGCAACTTTAGGTATTGTTCCTCACCTTTCCACCACATCTGAGACTAAATCACTTCACTACTGCTGTGTACGATGGCCGGCTGGCCTGGAACATCTTGGTCTTTGCCTCCCATTTCCTATAGGCACTCCGAACTAAAGATGGGCTCTGTGCTTATGTGGGATCTGGGACTTTGAACTCTAGTCCTCATGCTTGTGTGGCAAGGGCTTTATCTGCTGCACTATGCCCTCAGTTCTAAAAACTAAATGTTTTTAGAGTTTTTGTAGGTATTGACAAAGAAAATCATTGTCCTGCTACCCAGTAACATGTTGAAACTCACACATTACAAGTCTTACCATAATGGAAGAAGGCACATTAAGTTATATATGTACATGTATAAGAGATTGACAGTGAAGGAAACTGAGTTTCAGGTTTTAGTTTCAACATATTTCTGGGTAGCTGTTTAAACTTAAACAAGACACCTCCTTTGGCTATGTGTGTGTGTGTGTGTGTGTGTGTGTGTGTGTGTGTGTGTGCACGGGCATGTGCGCGTATGTGTATGTGAGATATATATATATATATATGTCTTTAATATGAGTTCACTATGTAATGTATATTTTCTTTTTGATAGAAGCAAAGGGAAAAGTACATTAAGTAAAGAATGAAAAAATAATGAATGAAATAATAATGAAAGTGCGACATGAAGAAAAGAGAAATAGGAAAGGAAGCACTTAAGCCTTATAAGTATGAGATTTGTCTCTAGCACCTGATGGACAGAAGCCCAAGTGCTTCGCAACCAGGTGCAGATTCAGGATCTGTGCTCATTAGCTTTGTTAAGAAATCCAAGTCCCATGATATCCCCGAGGCATCAGTATTCTAATCTGTAAAATTCTCAATGAGATGATTTACATGGTAACTTCCTGATTCATAACTTAGCTTTATGCATTAGTAGAAAGTAAAAAGGATTAGGTTCTGCTTATTTGAAATTTACAGATGCCAACTGTGTCTCACAGAAAACCCCAAATGCTTTGGTTGCATGAATATGCGTACCCTCAAAGATATTCTTCAGTATTTCCTGCAATCTCATTTATTAGTAAAAGTATCACAATTGTGATTTCTTCAATTGCTTGGTGTGCTTAACTGAAGAAATATGTGCCATAGAGGCTCTGCCTGGGCCTGGGCATCAGGTGGGCTCTGTGTACAGCCCCCAGACTCATCCTGACCCAAACTACACAATTCTTTACAGAAACAATTAGACTGGCTGCTAAAGCAAGTTCAGTGGAGGGCTTCATAGGGCTGTGCTTCATAGGGCTTTGCTGGCTTTTGTGCCACAAGGAAGGTCCTCTCCATTGCTTCTCATGCCTCAGGCATGCGTGGACTGTGTTTTTGCATCAATGCTGAGACAGCAACTTGGCACTTGAAAACAGATCTGGCTCAGATTCCAGCAAACAACATCTGTCCTGCTGTTTTATGAGGTTACCATTTTCATGAAGCCATCGTGCTTAAATATCTATGAAGCTCACTCTCTAGCAATGAGGCAGAATGGAATGGAAGATCATATTAGTTAAAGTGTCTAAGTTCAAATCTCAATCAGCCTTTTATCATCTGAGGGATAATGAATCTATCTCTAGATATCATGGAATCTTTCTTCATGTGTAAAGAGGGAGTGATAACTATATATACTCACTTTTGCTTGCCAGATCTGTAGTTACCAGGCCTTTTCCTGAGAGCAAAAATAAGGCAAAATCTTCAGGCACTTGAGGAAATAGAAAGTTTGTGTTTTCTCAAAGTTTAGGCAAAACTGATTTCTCAGCAACCTGTTAATGGTAGATGTCATGCATACTAATGTACTATTTATGATTATCTCTTTTTTTCACACTTCACTTTCTCATTCCAGTGATTCTTTTCATTTCAGGTCTGTAATAATTCCTTGGAAATTTATGTTGTCTTAAGATCAGTAGCAGGTATGACTATATGTGAATTATGCTTAGATCTTTCCTGACCTTCCAACACCTTTGTTACCACACGGCTGATTTTGGCTAATGTCTACTTCCTATCTGTCATAGCAATGAATATTCTGTGCATCATTATCTTGTTTAACCATCCTATTGTGTGAGTAATGGCTCTGGGCTATGGACAAGCCTGGACCCGTACAGCCATGCCCCGGACATGTCCCAATAGAGAACCATGCAGGCAGAGGGATGAACAACCAATGGGAAGCAGCCATTTAACCGCCCCTGCAATGGACACCTAGTAAATAGTTAAATGATTGGTGGCTGCCCCCCTCCCCCCGCAGTCCCCTCCTTCGTAGCTGTCCCTCCCCCCCCAGCGGAGAGATGGCAACACCTGACTGGACCCCTGATCTTACATAAGCCCAAACACCTCCTTAATAAATTGAATCTGCAGCAACTGGTCCACTGCTTGCTTCTCACCTGATTGCCTGGATCTGGGTGGTGACCCCCCCAACGGCTTGCCCCCTTGCCTTGAGCCCCGAGGCTCCTTTTCCCGGCTGGCCAGGCGGGGATTCGGCAACAAGAACCAAAATCAGGCACTGGAGAGATGGCTCAGGGGTTAAGCCTCTGCCTTGCAAGCAGAGGGTCCTGAGTTTGGATCCCAGACCCCACGTATAAACACCAGGCAGAAGTGGAGGCGGCCTGCGTTCTGGTCCTGGTGGGCCGAACCTGTGAATCCCGGGGCAGAGCAAAAAACAGGAGGTAGAAGTGATCCATGATGATTCCCAAATTCACCCTTGGTTACACACACACACACACACACACACACACACACACACACAATTGAATGAAAAAAAAAAAAAAACCAGAATCAAAATCACATTCCTTCTGACAACCAAGACTATCTATTTCCTTTATAGTATGTTAATCTTGTTCATCTTGACTTGTTCATCATCATTTTTTGAGTTTATTCTGAACTGGAATAAGCTGGAACTTAAAGTAGCTGATAAGTTGGTCAGATTTGTTGAAGCAGAGGCTCTTATACCAACCCCTCTATTAAACTTAAATCTTGAAAATTTCAGCTCCAGAAAGCAGCTGTGCACAAGAAACAATTATGCATTAGTATTCTACAAGATGACTGGCACCCTAGGGACTGTGTAGTGATTGTTCTATAATTCCAGATAGAGACTGTTAAAGATAGGAAGTTCTAGAAGATAATCCTTTATTAGGGGCCTCTCAAAGTTAGACTTCCATGTTTTCTGAAGGTATGAGGGAACTAATTGTTACTGACCATGGTCATTCTCTGGTATTGCATCAAGTAATTCTCAGTATCCACTTGTTACGACCAACTGACAGACCAAGTGAAGGTAATAACCATGACTTTTTATTTGGGAGCATGTCCAATAGATTTGTTTTGCTGAGAGAAAGAATTTCACGTTTTGAACATTTAAATTTCGATTGTTGTTGAAACGTTGATTAAAATAGCCATTAGTTATAAGATCAAGAATATGAATTACATGAGCGTGGAATTATCATACATGGAATTACATACATGGAATTATCATAGTGAATATTCCCAACATCAGTTGAACATCAGTGGTTTTGAGAAATGGACAGAGAAATTTATATAAGGATTAATATGTAATTTTTAACAGAAAAATGTAAGTAAGAAAACAGTGGAAGTCATTTTTAAAGTCCTATAAGAAAAGATAAATACTTAGAACTCTACATCCAGTGAAGATATATTTTAATAAATCCTATTAATGGCTAAAATCCTAAAGCCAACACCATCAATTTTAGACAATAATGAGAAGCAGCAAAAACTCATCCACTTATTATGGGAATACAAAAGTGGTGGTGTCTCTTTGGAAAAGAGATTTCCAGTCTTTTACTGAAATAAACATGGTCTTGTAGAGTGATCCAGTATCATGCTTCTAGATTTGTACTCAATTGATTTGATTCACATTTGTTAAAAAAAGAAACATAATGGAAATAGTTATAAGAATTTTTTTCATATCCTTAAAAATTAGAAATACTCATCACAACATTCTTCAATAGGTCAATGGGTAAATAAATGAATGGACAAATGCTATTCAGTGAAGAAAGTAATCTTTTAATTTTCAACAATCCAGAAATATTGATCAATTTTAAGTGCATATTGTTAAGCAAAAGAAACCAATCTGAAAAGGATTCTATTGTATAGTTCAATATCTGTGATATTCTGGAAAAGATAAAACTGTAGATTTAGCAAACAGGGACTTGAGAGAAGGGGAGAGAAGTTGAAAAAAATAACTTTGTAGGGAAGTAAAATATTCTATGTAGTAGTGTATTGGTATATACCTGGCAATATGCACTCACAAAACTCATAGTACTTTATAACAAAATAAATTCTAGTTAATGTAATTCAAATATTAATAAGAAATTAACCTTCCAAATGAAATCCCATCCTTTCATTTCTAATGGAAGTAATTGAATATCACAAAGAAATATATTTTGAGAAACATTTCAAAAAAGGCCCCATTTTGAACACTACTCATAATTTTGGTTTTGAAATTTTGAACTTCTTTATGAATTAACTATAAACTTTTGTCTTTTATATGTAGTTGGAAGCTGCATATATGCAGACTGTCAAGTGTGCTCATAACTGACAATGATGCTCATAGGAAGAATGAGTGGCTAGCATACCTAACCTTGCATTGTTGATGAAAGCCTTGTGGAATTGGTTTTTCTTCTTTCTACCTACCGTTCAGTAGATCATATCTGACTTGCTTCAGATTTTCTCTTCCTTTCAAAACTACTAATATGATAGACTTTCACTACTGTGATTTAGTTATTGGTCAGTTAGCTTTAATTCATGAAAATTCGTGGGTGCAACTGTTTTAATTAGGGAATCCCTACTGAAGAACCTGAAAAACTTTTCTACTTGTGTGTAAGATGAAGCAGATACCATGTTGTATGTAGAGGGGCCCACATGGTAGGGAGCTGATGATAACTTCTAGGCGCTAACAGCAGTCTCTGCTAGACAGCCAATAAAAGAATAAGAACTTAATGGGGCTTTATAGCTCTTTTTTCCAACTTCTGTGCTTTTTTAATTTCATTTTTTCTAGTTTTGCAAACACAATGAGTGGTTGTCCCTGCCCTCCCATCTTCCTCTCTTTCTCTCCCCTTTCCCCCCCACTTCACCATCCCATCTCTTCCTCCCACTCTCCAAACTGTCTGCTTGTGCAGGCCCCAGGTTCCCTTTGGGTCGTCTGCTCTAGTAAGGGCTCAGGTTTTTATAGCAGATTAAGTTGCCCTTCCTTGGGTAGACCATTGGATAGGGACACTCCCCTTCACCTGTTTAGTCCTAGTTCTAAGGTTCTCAGTGCCTGTAATTATTTCTCCTGAGTTTCTCACTTGTGTATGGAAGAATGTTGACATGCCAGCCATTGTACTGGTCTGGTGAGGATAAGTCTCACTGCAGTAAGCTCCTGGATGCTGTTGCCAGTCTTGAGTGGAATGACTTGGCCAACAGTGGACCTCCCAACCTTTTGGCTCTTGCAATCTTACCACCCCCTCTTCTGCAAGATTCTTTGAGCCTTAGGATAGGAAGAGGATTGGTTGGCCTGATTCAAGCTGAGTGATTTAGAGTCACTGATATTCTGCACTCTAGTAAGTTGTCTAGTTCACTGCTTTTCCATTGTACTGGGATGTGTCTTGTTTGAGTGTTGAGAACTTTTCTTATCTTAAGATAAAATGGGAGGTATTTAGATGGAGGTTTACTTTTAGGTGTTTATGGTTAGTATTGAGACATCTGATCCTGTTTCGTGTTAATTTTTTCCCTTCCACTGTTGTTTAGATTGGTTTACATTACTGGGAGTGTTCCCTATCATTGAGTGAGGGGTGGAAAGGGGCTTGTAAGTAAGTAGTTGGTTACGACTCTTTACTGTGTCCTATTCCTATTCATCTTTCTTCCCCTTTAAGACTTTTCTCACATAAAGCCATTTTTTAAAAAACTGTTTATGTTATGTTCTTTTGTTTCTGCTCTGTTTGGATCTTCCTCCACCGTCTCAGTGCAAGTCACTAGGTTTTCCTTCACTGATACTCATTTGTCCAACAGCCTACCCTTTGCACATCCAAACCTCCAAGGTTGCCAACACAGCTCTCCTCTGTCAAGCGAACCAGTCCATCGTCCTTATATTCAGTTTTACCAAAGTCCTTGTTTCCCTCATCACAAACTGGGCCCAAACAATGTCTCTCAGCAATTGGCCCACTAAAGACTGAAGAACGGTATTTGTAAATCCACAAAGTGAAAATTCTCAAGAATTTCCAACTTTGTCCAGCAGACCATTCAACAGCCACAAAATCCACATAGTCAGATTTATCAGCACCTGTGCTTAACTATGACAACTTCTAATCCACAAACTAAATACAGACACAATAACAACAAAAAAAGGAAATCATAGGCCAATTTCATTGATGATCACAGATGCAAAGATACTCAACAAAATTCTAGCAAACTAGGTTTAAAAACATATGAAAAAGATGATTCACTATGACCAGGCTGGATTTATTCCAGAAACATAAGTTTGATTCAGTATGCATAAATCTATAAATATAATTCACCATATAAACAAATGCAAAGATAAAAACACATGATTCTCTCAAATGATTTTGTAAAAGCTTTTGAGAGAATCCAACGCTCCTTTCTAATAAAGACCCTGGAGAAAATAAGGTTGCAAGAAACATTTATCAACATAATAAAGACTATATACAACAAATCTATGGCTAAATCGTCCTAAATGGTGACAAATTGGAAGCATTCCCATTCAGATCAGAAACTAGACAAGGTTGTCCATTCTCACCACTTCTATTTTAGCTAAAGTCATAAGACAAGAGAGAGAGTCATAAGGCAAGAAAGGGATACAACTTGGAAAATAGTCAAGATATCCCTATTTGCAGATGACATGATTTTATACCTCAAGGACCTTATAGATTCTGCCAGGAAACTTCTGGAATTGATAAGCTCAGTATAAGGGCAGGGTTTAAAATTAACATTTAAAAATTGGTGGCTTTCCTATACACCAAGATTTAAAAAAGCAAGAAAGACCTTAAAGAAATAATACCATTTACAATAGCTCCTAAACCATGAAGTACCTTGGAATAAAACTAACCATGGCTGTGAAAGATCTATACAATGTAAACTGTAGAACTATACAATGAAAACTTTAGTGATCAAGAAAAGTGGCCATCTTCTGGTATCTTCTGTAATGTCTTTTTTTAGGGTTCTAAAGTTTTGAATTTTGTGAGCAATTCTGTTATTCAATCTATACCTATAACATAATTTTTCAACAATCTTAAAATTCAAAGAAAATCCCTATTCTCTATTATCACACATGTGCATTCATATATACAGGCACACATGTATAAGTGTATATAGTTACATATGCAAACTTATATAACTAGAACAATGGATTTTATAGATTAATACATATATATGTATCTATATGTATAGAGCTATGTATACATGGCTTGACAGTCAGTGAAGCATTCATAGAAAATCTATTTCTAGTTCTCTTTCATGCAGAGAACTAAGTTTTGATCTGACTTTCTGGATATTATCAGTTTTCTTTCTAATATACTAGTTCATTACTTTTTAAACACCAACTTTTTAAACATTAATTCCCAACCCATTCTCCATTTTCTTCCAAATTGCAACCCTTCTTCTCCCCTGTCAGAGTCACTCCAGTCTCCTATTTTAAGTCTTTTTGCATGTGTCTGGCCCATTACTTATCTAATATAACCATATTTTTTCTTGATCACTGTATGAGGCATTACCTAGCTCCATGTCTGTTCTTATAACATACAACTGAAACTTTAGAATTGCAAGTATCTCCCTTTTAGAAAAATCATACTTCTTTTTGTGAGCTAATGTTGGAAAGATAAATGACTCTGTTTTTTACAAATTATGCTATGATCCAGAACAGGATATTGCTAGAAGGACACACTTTAGAGTTCTACCATCCTAATAACTACACTTTTTCATTAACACTCCCATTTAAAAAGGTTGATCTGACTTCTTCCCTCCTCTTGACATACTTTCGATTTTTGATTATTTCTAGCTCCTGAATTAGTCAAAAACATTAGACATATCTATGTTTTACAGGTGTAGGATCTTAAATAAATTACTTCAACCTTCCTTCAGGAGTTTCTGCATCAAACTTGGAATCCTATGCAAATATCATATTAATTCTAGATAGTATATATATATATATGTATACCTCTATAATCTCTTTACTAATGATGTTATTGAACAATTCAGAAACATTTTTTGGGTTGATAAAAATGGATTATAATAGAATCTTGGGCAATGACATCATTGAAGATGTGCATTTCATGCCAATTACTCTATTCTTGAGCTTTTATACCCATTTTATCATCAGATCTTCTTGTCTATTCAGAAAAGTGCACAATCTCTTGCTACAGCACCCACTCATAATTTTCTGAATTGGTCCATTAAGCATGTATTTAGTTTTAGAAAAACTCCTTCTTAACCGAACACTTTGACAAAATATTAAATGACATTATGCCAAGAACAGTGTGTGATTATTTTTATGATTTATAGTACTGTAGCCATATTTGGTTGTAGGTACCTTTGCCTACATTTTTCTTGTGAACAATTATCTCAGAGAGGGTAACTAACTTGTCACTGTCACCCAGTTCCCAAATGTTGAAGCTTCCAGGGTTCTAAGTAAAACAGGAATAATTAAAATTTCCTTCCAAAACTTTACATTTTAATGGTTATCTTTTGAGGTAGCCCAAATGACTCACATAACACCTAGGGAAATCAAAGTGTGCCTCAGTCCTGAGCCGAGAGGAAGGTTGACAGGTGCTGCATGATTTTACAAGCTGTGGGTGGGTATAGATTAAAGTCATTGATCAACATCATAGAATAACTCTGCTAGTTGCCTTTGCAATGAGGGAAGAGAAATTTGCATTTCTTATTTCCAGGACAATAATTGTCCTGCCATCACAATGCTGTCACATGCTTGGTGTCCTGATTTATAATGCTGAAGCAACCTGACTCTCAGGCGGCCTCTTTGCAGAGCAGAGGGGAGCCTGCCATGTGTCCACTTTTGGAAAAGAGCTAATTCCAAGGAAGCTGTCTGTGATTTACGGCCCTCTCTCTGTGCTGTGTTCTGAGAAAACTATAGCTTTGGGACAACAAGAAGGGAAATATTGAAGAAGCTGATGTTCGATGAGGAGGTGTGGCTAGTGTCACACTTGGAATGCATGCTGCACACACCTAGTTGGACTGCCTAGAAATTGGAAAAGTCTCCAGGCTACAACTATGTGGCCTGAATGCCAGGTCCAGAGAGAAGTCAGCAAAAACCATGCGATTAAAAAGACAAAAGTGGTTTTTCATTCTATAATTACTATAGATGTGTTATATAGAGCAATGTACAGCTTTGTAAGTGGTTGGACTGTATGCACAGTTGTCGTTATATTGTATTCTGTTGACTGTCTGGTGGTGGGTTTCTCATGTTCAATATTCTATGATACTGAAAGTTGAATGTTCCAAATAAATTCATTTTATTAAAATAACTAACATTTTCTTCTAGAAGTTTTATAGTCTCTGGTAGAACATTGCAATCTTTAATCTGCTTGTAGTTGATTTTCATGCAGGGAGAAATGTAAGGGCCCAGTTTCATTCTTCTGCATGTAGAAATCCAGTTTTGCCAGCAGCCATTTTGAAGATGCTGTCCTCTCTTTCCAATGATTTTTTTCCATCTATATCACAGATCAGTTTACTGTTGGTGAGGGCACTCATATTTGAGTTTTAATTCTAATCCATTTGTCTGTATCTTTTTTGGGAGGGACCAGTAACATGTTGTTTTTATTACTATGGTTTATGGTATAGTTTAAAGTCTGGTATGGTGATACTGTAGGCAGAATTTTTATTACACAGGATTATGTTTGGTATTTTGGGTCTTTTATGCTTCCATATGAAATTTGAGATAGTTTTACCAATTTCTGTGAAGAATTGGGCTGGAATTTTGATCGGTATTATTTTGAATCTGTATAATTCTTTTGGAAGAATAGTTATTTTAACAACGTTAGTTCTGCCAATCCTGGAACATGGGAAGTTTTACCATCTTCTGGTGTCTTCTGTAATCTCTTTTTCAGGGTTCTAAAGTTTTAATTGTATCGGTTTTTCACATCCTTGGTTGGCTTTATTCCAAGGTACTTAATTTTTTTTAGGAGCTATGGTAAATTGTATTGTTTCTTTAAGTCTTACTTGCTTTTTAAAATCTTGGTGTATAGGAAAGCTACTGATTTTTTAATGTTAATTTTGTATCATGACACTTTCCTGAATTTATTTATCAGTCCCAGAAGTTTCCTGGCAGAATCTGTAAGGTCCTTGAAGTATGAAATCATGTTATCTGCAAATAGGGATATCTTGACTTCTTATTTTTCAAGTTGTATACCTTTTATCTCCCTCTCTTGGCTTATAGATCTAGCTAAAATTTCAAGTACAGTGTTGAATACAAGTGGTGAAAGTGGTCAGCCTGATGTAGTTTCTGATCTGAACGGGAATGCTTCCAGTTTTTTACCATTTAGGATGATTTAACCATAGACATGTTGGATATGGTCTTTATTATGTTGATAAATGATTCTTGCAACCCTATTTTCTCCAGGGTCTTTCTCAGAAAAGGCTGTTTGCTTTTGTCAAAAACTTTTTCAAACTCAATTGAAATATTTATATATAATTATTTATATATTATATCATATCTATATTAAAGCTGTATTTATAGATTTAAACATATTGAACCATATTGAATCGACCTTGTGTTTTGGAATAAGCCCAACCTGGTCATAATGCATCCTCTTTTTTATATGTTTTTAAATATGGTTTGCTAGCATTTTGTTGAGGATTTTGTGTCTGTGTTCATCAATGAGATTGGCATGTAGCCTTATTTTGTGTGTGTTTTTATTTGATATTTTTCCTTCAATGAGATTTATCCTTACTAGACCTGAACAATGGTTGACATGTCAACATTCCCTCCACAGACTAGTGAGGATCTCAGGAGAAACAATTACATGTAGCAGTCATCTTAGGGGTTAGAGACAAATAGGTGAAGGGGTGTGCCCTTATCAGTAAGTCTACCCAAAGAATCACTTATTCTACTACAGAAATCTCGTATTCCACTAGAGCTGATAATCCAAAGGGAACCCTGGGAACCACTGAAGCCAACAGACAGGAGAGTGGAAGGTATTGGTGAAGGGAGGCGAAAGTGGAGGGGCGAGGAGAGGGGTCAGGGACAGCCTCTCATTGTATTTGTAAAACTAGGGAAAAAAAAAACTAACATTGACAGCTTGATTCAACTTAGGAAAGCTATAAGAAGACTAGAAAGAAGTAATCATAATAATTTACTAAGCAAAAGCAGCATAATAAACACATATCCTTATGACCTCAAAACCCAGTAGTAAAGTGCTATAAACCTCAGCAGTTGGAGGCAGGAGGACCACTAGTTCATGGCCAGCACAGCTGTATGGTGTGAAGCAATCCTGGAATATAATGACAATATCATCTATGTCTGGGCATGGTGATACATCCTATCATCCTTGTTATTCTGGAGACAGAGTAAGAGCAAGTTTTGGGTTTGCAATGGGCTGCACACTGAATTTAAGGCCAGCATTGGTACATGTTGCAGTTTGCCTGCATAGTTCCTGATAAATGACCATCAAATGGCTTAAGGGAACAAGGGGTTTATTTTCTTACAATAGTCCATTTATAGTCTGTCCAGCTTGATGAGAGAGCATGCACTAACACCAGGACTGAAGGTACTGGCCACACCATCACCACATAACAGCTGAGAAGTGGACAATCCTTATTTGCCAGACCAGCATGTTTGGCCAAGTGAACAGAAGGATGCTGACTTCCTCAACCAGCTCTCAGTATTTTATTCACCTGTTCAGGGCCTAGTCCTACCCACCATAATCTGGGGCTTCCCCATCAGCTAGATGATCTCCTGCAGGCTTGCTCTGGGCTTAACCCAACCACTAGTTCTCCACAAATACGCCCAGAGCTCAAATCCTCAACAGTTAAGTTGACACCTATTCCTAACCATGACAGTACGTTTTAAGACCCTCTCTCAAAATAAATTTTAAAAAGGGTTGGGGATATGGCTCAGTGGCAAAATGACTATCTAGCACATGTTACATCAAACAAAATAAAAAAAAAGATCTGGGAATTAAATTTCACAAGAAGCTGCATAATGTAAACAATGATCAAAATATCTAGCAGATAAATGAAAATTAGTAGTGATATGTATATATTTTATTGTTAATACTGTTGTTATCATTATTAAAATTGGGATTAAGTTAGACTTTTTCTTACTTTTAGACTTTTCATTAGCAGCTCTCAGTTCTCGGCTGTGTGAAAAGTATATCTTTGTCAAAACCATTTCCTAAATCTTTATGCAATAGTTCCTTTAGCTATCCATCTACCTCTATTTATGAAATAATTATCAAGTCCCTTCATGGTTCTAAAATATGAGTATTCTGTCATACACTATTAATATAAAACTTCACTATTTACTATGTGCTAGACATAATGCTAACTGTGTTACATATTTTAATTCCATACTAACAATGACTCAGAGTTATATTACACTCCTATTACAATTTAAAAATAAGGAAAAATTAAGTACAAAATCTGGTATCGCCCAGTACTGATGCCAGGAATATAATCAAGTCACTAGAGTTAAGGAGTCTGTGCTGCTAGCCATTTTCTTTGTTCTCAAGCTATAGTTGTTGAAGAAGATAGAAAATACCCAAGCTAACAAATGTAAGTGGGATACAATTACAGAGAGTAGTTTATGTCATTAGAAAATAATGTAAAAGGAAAATTTATAAATTCTGATTAATGAAAGGAAAAGTCATGTGCCAGACTGGGGGGAAGTTTCTAGGTAAGTACATCATGATGTTTAAAGGACCCTGACTAGTATAGAATATTATTTAGCCCTGTTGTAGTGATAGAAAGAATCCAAATTTTGGTGACTCATAAAAGTTGCTGTGAATTTCTTGCTCATTTTAGACTTTTAATGGCTTCCCTCATTTTAACACCACACAAGTAAAAGAAGGAAAAGAATGAGTATTATAGAAAGATATTATATCTTATAACATGTCTGATACAATATACTGCAACATCTGACCACATTCAGTTGGTACAGGAAAATCTTCTTGTCAGACATAATGTTACAGTAGGCTTAAAATTTCTTGCCATCATAGGGTCCCAAGTGGAGGTGAAACTGAATGGTATAGGATCTATTTTCCTGTGAGTTTGTTAAAAACTGATCCCAGTGAGAAGAGTACATCCTCCTGAAGGCTTCTAAAAGCCACAGCCTGCACGGATCGTTTTGTATTTGTCTGGAGGAAATCTCACATCTGGGTGGTAAGATAAGGGGGACTCCTGAATTTTCTCTGAAAGATAGGGAGAAATAGTTCACGGATAGAGTTCTACATTCTTGTGAATAATGGATGGGAGCAGAGTAAGGATGGAAGGGGATATATCAAATATATTGGAAAGTATTTCTTCATTTCAGTTATATCATTGAAACTGGAGTAAATTACTTATAAGGGGAGGCTCATTTTTTTTCCATCCATAGAGTAGGACCATTATGTCCACCTTTTATGTAAATATGGCTAAACAACATTATCTACGTTAGGCTGCAAAGCTGCCAGAACAAAATCCCATTCCATAACAAAATACCATAGAGGGTGGATTCAACAACAGATAGAGTGTTTAGTATCAAGATAGGGATGGAAACTACATAATCAAGAGTGTTGGAATTAGAGGCATGCACCAACCTACTGGGTTGAGTCCAGGGCTTTGCTCAAGCGAGGCAAGCATAAGACCTATTGAGCTAGGTCCTCAGCCCACCCTCATATTTTCTTAACATTCAAATACCTGGCCAAGAACTGGAACAGCTTCTAGAAATGGAGAAACTTTGGCAGAAAAGGCATTAGAAAAGTTGAAATTGCAGTCAGAGGAAAAGAAACTCCTCTGCTGTGAGAAGACAAACATTATAACAGGAAGAGGTTCAAATTTCTTTCTCCCCAAGGGCTTGAAGAGACTTGAAAATGAAAACTACTGAAATTATTGGGTGAGGAGGACACAGACTATTTATTGATCTGTAGAGGAGAGAAGCAGAGAAAGAATCATCCTGTGAAGTCACACTGGCTCCAGCACTGGTAGAATCCAAGAGGGCAGATAATTAGAAGCTCAGATGAAGACAGAGAAATAGAGAAATTAATGTCTTTTGATTCACAGCAAAATGGGAAAAAAAGACTATAGTACTGTGTAGAAGGAAAACACGATACTATGAGCAGTACCTCTTCCTTATTATTGAAGTGTGACTTGGCTACAAAGCAGAGGAGCCTTTGCGATCAATAAAACAAGCCAATCAGGGCTACCTTACCATTAACTACTCACACTATGCTGGCTTAATATCTGCCTATGTTTTTCATTTCTGCATTTAACTATTGAATATGATATGGTCAACAGACACATGTACATACACTCATGCACATACCACCCAATGCAAGTCTACCTTGTGCCAGGAAATTTGTTAGGGGATCATAGCAAATAGCTGACCCCATAATTCAAAGCCAAAACATTTCTTCTCAATGGAGAAATCTAGCAGAAAACAGGGAAATGGAACTTTATGCTAAACATACACAAACAAAAATCAAGGAACGACAACTTTAAAATATCTGGACATGAATACAGAGACAGAAAGAAAGAAAAAGAAGAAATCGTCAAATGTTACAGAAAGAGAACATTCAAATATAGAATAATGGTCAGAAGATGAAAACCTAACTATGAGCAGGACTGAATAAATTCTAGAAACTATATAATTAGGCATTTAGATGTCTAATAAAGACCATCCATGTGAACACAGAAACCTAAATGTGACTTTTAATTAATAGAGAACATAAAACTCACCCACAGCTTGGAAATTCAGCAGAGAGATAAGCAACGTGCTTAGGGCTATGTCATGAAATGATTCACCTGTACACGATAGAAAATAAACAATGCATTAAATTATGTTTACAGAGATGGGGAAAAGAATTGTTTGCTTTTAGGAGAAATGTTGACATAGAAATGTCCCCTTATGTTTGCTAAGTTTACAAGGTCCCAGGAAAAGTAGCTCAGGTTAGTCAAGGAAACTATATAATCAGCTATATTACTATATTATATGACTATATAATCAAATTTATTAAAGAAAATCAGTGAGTTGTACTTCGTCTTCAAGTACAAATAAGCCATTTTAAAATACATTAGGAACAAAGACAGTAAGAAGCAAAAGTCAATAGAAAAAGAATTTAGCCTGTTTTTAAAAAACGTACCTTCCATGTCATTGAGGTGGGAGGGGGAGGGGATTAGGGACTCGTAAGCAGGTGGTTGGTTACTTGGAGAGTAACCCCTCTTTCTGCTGTGTCCTCTTTCTGTTCTTCCTGCCCCTTTAAGACTATTCTTGCATGAAAGCCTTTTAAAACTGTTTACTCACATTCTTTTGTTTCTGCTCTTTAGGATATAAACAGTCTAAATAACAGTGGAAAGGGGAGAAAATTAAACTAGGTCAAATGCCTAAGTACTAACCACAAACACCTGATAGTAAACCTCCATCTAAACACTTCTCATTTTATTTTTAGACAACAAAAGGTCTCAACACCCAAACAAGACACAGTCTAGTGTAACGGAAGCGCAATGAACTAGACAACAACAGCCAACCAGAGTGCAGAGTACCGGGGAACCTAAAATACTCAACTGGAATCAAACCAAATCTCATCCCATCCTAAAGTTCAGGGATTCTTGTGGAAAGAGGGTGCTAAGATTGTAAGACCTTAAAGACTGGGAGGTCCATGGCTGGCCAGGATATTCCACTCAAGATAAAGCTTCTGCATCCAGGAACTCACTGCAAAGAGACTTATTCTCATCAGACTTGTACAATGGCTGACATCAACATTTCCCCATGGACCAGTAAGGAACTCAGGAGAAATAATTACATGTGATGGGAACCTTAAGGGGTAAGGCTAGACAGGTAAAGGGGAATGTCCCTATCAGTGAGTCTACCCAAGGAAAAGCCACTTAATCTGACACACAGAACTGAACCCCTACTAGAGCAGACTACCTGAAGGGAACCCTGGGGCCCACACAAGCAGACAGACTGAAGGGTGGGAGGGAGAGGAATGGATTGGCGAAGGGAAGGAAGGATGGGAGAGAGGCAGAAGGAAGAAAGGAATGATGATAAGAACAACCACTCACTATGTTTATAAAACTAGAAAAATAAAAAATAATAAAAAACCCAAAATGAAACAAAAAACATACTTTCAGATTCCTAACAGGTGAGATAAGAAATACAAAAGGGGCTTTTCAATGTGTTCTGGAAAGTGACTGAGCTACAGGACATTCCTTTGTGGAAACATCAGCATGAATTACTATCTACACCTGAAAATACCGTTTGAAAAGGCATACAGTGTATGTGTGAGCTTGTAGAGTATGAGTGGAGCAGAGAAATAAAAGGATGCAACAAGCAAAAACAGAAAAGTTCTTAAGAATTCAGTAAGTTGTGAGTATAACTCCACATTATGACTGCCTTAAATACTGTCAAACAGTATCTTCTGGACACCATAAGGCTACCATGTCTGTGGACTCCCTGAAAGCTGTGACCATCTGCACAAAGCCTGCATAAGATTAGGCCATCAATGTTTCATATGGTTCTGGAAGAGCACATGTGGCTTTGTATTAGTTAAGATTCTCTGGAAGAACAGACTTGATTGAAAAAATATATATATATTATTAAACACATAATAAGAGTAGTATCCTTCAAAGTAGCTGCCTATAGCGTCTTCATTCTTGACTGGAATGTCTCACAAAGCTGAAGGATCCAAGTAAGTCTCAAGCCCCTATCTTGATGCAGTATTGAAGACCCTGGGCTTCAGCAATGAACAGCTGGGCTCTGACGTCAGAGATGAACAGTGGCAAACTTGTGAGCCCAGGCACCAAAGGCAGCGGGAACAGCAGCAAGATTGAAAGGGGTGAGCTCTGTGTCAGCCAAGAGCACTGTCAGTAACGGCAGCAGCAAGGAAGAAAGCAATGACTCTGGAAGAGTGGACTTAGCAGCAAGTTCACACAGGATATGGGAAGAGCAATTCCCTCCTCCTTGCACTTCCTTTGATGGGGGCCACCACTGGAAAGTATCGCCCACTATCAAACAAGCAACTGCAGGCTTCTTCAGGGGGCTGCTCTAGCCATTGATTCTTCACAACTGTGCCCCATACAGCGTGCAACTGTGAAGGTGACACCCGGATCTAACCATAACTTCCCTCTGGAGTGGATATTAGTGTTTAATGCTGGGTGGGGCAAGGAACTCACTTTCAGTCTCTGGTGTATTGCCTATTCTCCACTCTGTGCCTGGGCATATGCTAATAGAAACAACCTTTATTACACTCAATAGGCAACACATGAAAAAATACAACAAAGTAGAAGAGGAACTTGTTGGGAAGACAGAGAATCTCAGTGGGAAAAGGAAAGAAATGAAGTACAGTAATGTGGGGGAGAAGACAGAAATTAATTGTTCAAAGGTTTAATGTGGCAGTGAAGTATAAGGTAGTCATGCTTTTAGAATTTTTTTCCTTTCTGTGGGGCCAGAAAGAAGGCAATAATTTTACATATTAAGTATCAAAGTTTTCCCATCTCTTGCATCTCACAAGGACAAATGTTTTGATATCATTATCAAAAATAAAAACAATAACAGCAGTTATTGTCATTTACTGGACACTTTTTTAACTGAACATTCCTTTCTTAGTTCTGTGTCAAAGTAACTGACAAAAGGTGAAGAAGTGTGAGGGGCTTTAGAGCGGGACTCGGGGTCCTGGGTCAGCTGGTCACATCACGTCTGTACCAGGATGTAGAGAGACATGAACGCTGATGCATTCACTTTCTTTTTTATTTAATCTTGGATTACAACATAGGCTGTAGCACCACCCACATTTGGGATATACTCCTTCTTTAGTTAAACCTTTCTGCAAACACCCCCTCATAGACGCATCTAGAGATGTGTTTTCATGGTTATTCTAACCCCTTCAATTTAAATGAAGATTAACACATTGCATGTATATAGTGTGATTAATTTCCCATTTATGTGTTTGCTATACATCTGATTAGTCATTTGTTTTTCACTATTATAAATACTGATGCTATTAATATTTTTACTGATATTAACAATAATAACAAAGCTACAATAAAAATAGATGTGTCAAAGATAGAAGCTTCCACGTGAGCTTGCAGCAATAATGGAATCTTTCATTTAATCAGAGCTAACTTACTTAAAATAATTAGGACTGAACCTAATAAAAGGCATGCTAGATCACTATTATAGGAATTATAACATTTTGTGGTATAAAGTACAAGAATTGATAGAGACATATCATGTATGTGGCTAGTTCAGCTAAATACTATAAAATGTTTAGTATTTCCAGTGTATTGTTAAAAAGTACAAAAACATAATAATAGATAAACGTATTTTATCAGTGGCAATACAATCGCTAGGAAGGACTCATTACTGGGCTTCATCTGGTGGTGCAAACAGGAAAAAAATCAGTTATTTATGTGTAATAAACTAAGTCATTTTAAGTTAACCAAAGATGAAATGTTTAACAACTAATATTTCCCAGACCTTTAAAAAACAAAGGTCATTTCTCAGTTTTAGCTGATGTTTGGTCTCTATGTGGTAAACAAATGAAACTAACAAAGGCGCACCTAATGGCAGACACAATGAGACTTACACTGAAGTGTTGTGTTTTTCCTGTGCTATTCTGAATAGGTAACAGATCTGTTGGATAAATTCATTAGAATTAGCAGAGTCTTGATAGATGCAGCACCTTGGGGCTGCTAAATATACTAAACAGAGTAGATTAAGTTTTGTTGCAGAGACAAAACCTCAGTGTCTCAGAAGCTGGATTCCATGATTGTTTATATCTCACTCAAAGGTTGCTGCTGGCACGGGAGGCAGTCCAGAGTTTCTATCCTCGTGTGGTTCTCACCTTCCAAGATGCTCTGACTCTGTCATGTCTTCATTTAAGTTCTGCAATTGAGCAAAAGAAATTGGATGATGTTTATACCAAGTACTTTATATGCCCTGGTTCATATTTCATGCATCGAAGTAGTCATGTGATTAACATGATTAAACATAATCACATGACTACGCTTAACTAAGAGGGCATGTGGAGGTAGTTAATGAAAAATTAAGCTTTAAAGCCTGTCTCTATAAAGAATGGATTGATTAAATAAGTGCTTCTTGACTTAGCTCCCTTAATAATTTGCTCCATGATTCCCAGTCTGCAACAGAACACTGTGGCTCAGTTGGGAGGATGTTCAACCTATGTCTGTGATTCACAAAAAGGAGGCACTAGCTTTATGCTGGTCATGTAGGACCGTGATTGCAGTGAACTCTCAGTTCTCAAATTCTTCCTCTGGGAAATTGGCATGAGAGGTGAGAACAGACTTTAGATGAAGGTATTTGAGGTGGGTGATAGGATAGGAGAGACTGTTGAGAGAAGTGAATATGATGGAAGTATATTGTGTGTGTATATATATATATACACACACACATTAAAATGTCATGAGGACACCCTTTATTTTGTACAATTAATGAATACAAATGAAAACAGGGAGAGATACACTCTAATTTTCAGAAACATAGGCTTTCAAATTTGATTGAAAGAACTGGGTGTGAATCCAAATTCTTTCTATTACCAATCATAGGTCATTGACAAAATTGACTTCTCCAGTTTCATTAAGGGTAAAAGAGGAATAACAACATGCTCTTTGGGAGATAGTTATGATGATAGACAAGTGATACATGGCATGGCATCATGAAGATCCTAGAATATAACAGCTGTCAAGAGATAATCTCTTGAGTATAATATCTATCTATCCATCTATCTATCCATCCATCTATCCATCCATCCATCCATCCATCCATCCATCCATCCATCCATCCATCCATCCATCCATCTATCATCTATCTATCTATCTATCTATCTATCTATCTATCTATCTATCTATCATCTACCTATCTATCATCTATCCTCTATCTATCTATCTATCTATCTATCTATCTATCTATCTATCTATCTATCTATCTATGTGTGAAGGCATTTGAATGTGTGTTCCTGTGGAGGCCACAAAGGTGCCACAAACGTTAAGATAATCTTCTATGAACTTAAGATTCCTTGTTTCCTTTTTTACCCTTAATTTTTCAAATTCAGCTTATATAATTTAACAGCTATTAGGATAATTCATTCAATATGTAATAAATCCTCAAAAAATGTAGTGTCCTAGTGGTATAACAAAGTATTCCCTACAAGACGAATCTAACCTGCAGTCTAATTTTATAAGGATAATTAATTTGGAAGTTTTTTAAATTATTTCATATTGAAACAGAATTCAAAAGTTAAAAAATATGCAACAAAGACTGCATGTGACCTCTACAGCCTAAAATGTTTGCTGTTTATCTCATTGCAGAAAACAGTTTGCTCTTGACTTAAAAGCAATACTTTTTTTTTACTTGCCACACTTGACTGGTGAAAAAGCTCTGGGCTTAGAGAGTGATCAGTGTATGTTCTTTCAGTGGAGTAGACTGTGATAGGGCAATAATTTCCCACTCCTAGGACAAGCCTAACCATTCTCACATGTACTACCCTGCCCCTATATCCACCCTCCTACTGGGTATTGCCCTGAGTGCTTTTCATAGCTGCTATGAATTAAGGTGCTCTAGACTCCAACATAATCGAAAGGCTGAGTACTTTGCAAATTAACAGGAGGGGAAGAAATACATAATTCAACTTGGGGTTCTCTGGTTGCCTTCCATTGACCCTTATCTGAAGGCAACTTTAGTCATCCCATTAGATGGATGGTAGGGTGGTTTCCAGCTCATGAGAATTATCTGCATCACTGTCATTCATGCTTCTGACAAACTGTTGATGTATTTGACACCTTCTAGAGGCAAACAAGCACAACATTTGGTTGGAGGATAGTTTTTTCCTTAGTAACTGTGGCTCAACATAAATGTTATCATATTTGATTTGAAGTGACCCACACTGCTTTTTCTTCGATTCTCTGGTCATAATAAATGGCTAGATAATACTTCCATCTCTTCCTCCCTTTCTTCCATTTTTCCTGCCAAATCAGAGGCTAAAATGGAGGATGTTCTCTGCATGTCTTGTTTTCATTGTATTTCTTTCCTTGCCCACACAAGTTTCTTCTTGACTGCAGCTCCATCTTCACTGGAGGTCTTATTACCTATAGCAGGGAACATGGAATAGTCACCAGGTAGCACACCATTCCAACTCAGGAGAAAGAGCCCAGAATTTCTCCCATGAACACTTTATTGCCACTTATCTTTTATTCCTTGGAAAACTGTTCTAGTTCTAAATGTTACAAGTCTTCTGGGGAGACAGAAAAATGTGTCTCTCTATTTTGGATAGTGGGGCTGCAAAAGACCAAAGAAATGATTCTGTCCAAATCCAGTTTGGTGACCAATACCTTATTGGAGTTATTCATAAATGCATGGGTGGTTCAAAGGTAGCTCACCACCAAGAAGTCTCCTGGGCAAATAATGGGCCACTGCACTATTAAAAAGTCCCTCTTGTAGCATCTATGACTCACGAAACGCTATCTCACTGAGAATCCCCTATGCGATCTAAGGGCAGCTATTCTGCCAATGAATCCTGATCCCGAGTCCATTGTTTAACTCTTGGTAACCTTGGGATGCAGAGAGGACTCTGGCTATCTCATAAAGACTTGTGAACTTTCCCCTCTGTGAGAGAATGTTAATAAACTTAATGTTATGTGGACTTCGTGGGGGTGCTCACAACTACTCTGATTGGAGATGGCAATGTTCAGGGTCAGCCTGGAGGAAACAAGCCTAAGTTTGCAGTGGATTTGAACAGCTGTCTCTTTAATAGATGCTCAGGTTGCCCACAAGAAGAGTTCACCGTTTTTGGTTATCAGAGGAATTGAAATTGAAACCATCTTAAATTATGTATCATGCCACTATAATCACTAAAATTTTAAAATATGACAGCTCTAGATATCGAATGAGATGTAGAGCAAATTGAACACTCATACATTACTATTAGGTCACTAAAGTGGTCCAATTACTTTAGCAAAGTGTTTCTTATAAGGGCAAATCTTTATCTGTCCTGTAGTCCACTGCTTCTAGTGAACCATTCAAGAGCAATGCAAATATGTGTTCCTAAATTCACTTGAATAAATATGATTAAAATGCTTTTATTCATAATGAGCAATAACTGAATAAGAGAGAAAATTCTAATGGCAATAAATGCATAATAAAAATACATGTATGTATCTGTGCATAACATTTTGACATAAACAATTTATGAGATATTTGCACTTGGGAATTTTCTCAGCATTATAGGAGAATGCATGAGTGATACACTGATACATTGATGAATCCTTCAAAGTACAAAGTGAAAGAATTTATATACAAAGGAATATATACTGCAGCATTTCACTTACATGAGATTAAAGAACAGGTAAAAATTAATGTATATGATATAAATGACAGAAGTAGCTGCTTGGGGTTACATTAAGGATCATGCTCAAATGATTGATTATTTATATGTTAATGGAGAGGATGCTCACATATTTGACAAAATCAATTGAATTATACATTGAAGATCTGTGCACTTCACTTAAAGAACAAATATTTTGAAAGATAATGAGATGCAGTCCACTGAATAAATGAAGTTAGACACCAGTAATACTTATTCCATTATTCTATCTATCCATAGTTTGAACAAAAAAATGGTAGCATATTACACTAAAATGTTATGCATCTTTGGGGATCTGGAAGTGAGAAAATGACCATGAGGAAACTTCATAATGGGACCAAAAAAATGTACAACACATTGCTTATAATGATGCCTATCTCAACAAAAGCATCTGTCAATGCATCAGAGGGTATGTTTAGTAACTGTGATTTTTATTTATGTTAACTTATACTTTTTATTTATTGTGTGTGTGCATTTGTGTGTGTGTGTGTGTGTGTGTGAGTGTGTGTGTGTGTGTGTGTGTGTGTTTATGTGTAAGTCAGAGGACAACTTGTGGAAGTCAAATCTCTCTTTCTACCATATGGGTCAGATTTCCAATTCAGGTTGTCAGGCTTAGTGGCAGGTCCCTTTACCTGCTAAACCATCTCTCTGACCTTCTATTATTTTAACCACATGCTCTGTCACAGTTTGCTGGCACATTGCTGATAAATTCACCACCAAAACAGCTTAAGGAGGAATAAGGGTTTTATTCTTTCTTATGATTTTCTGGTCACATATCTTAGTGTATCTTGGCCAGAGAGCTCATCCAAAAACCAGGGACTGAGGGAACTGGCTGCACTATATTCGTTGCTAAGAGAGAACTATCTGTACTTGCAAAATCAGCATGTCTAGTCAAGTACACCAAAGAATGTCAACTCCCTTAATCTTATTCACCTGCCCAGGGAAAGTCTCCCTCCCTCCCCCCCATGCCGTGGACTGGCCCTTCTACCTCAACCAGACAACCTTCTGCAGACTTGCTCATGGCATAGCTTAATTACTAAATCTTCACATCTGCGCTCAGAGCTCAGGCCTTCAGTTGTCAAGTTGACACCTATGTGTAACTGTCATATGCTCGAAGAAAGAAAAATACTTTAACCTTAAATGTGTATTAGAAAAGAAAAGCACTTAAAAACATTGTTCTGTGTATTGACCTCAAGATGTTAGAGGATAGCAAATTAAATTCAAATAATATAGAAAGAGAAAGAAGAAAATAGATAAGAGCAAAAATTAATGGTGTAGAAAACAGCCTACAGCAAAGAGAATGAACAAATCAATAGGTTTTATTTTGAATGTAAAAAGAACATTAAAATATAAACCTTTGGCAAAATTGATCAAGAAATAACAAGAAAAGAAAAATAGCATCAGGGATAAAGTGTTATATCAACATTGATCTTTCATATACTTGAAAAAGATTATAACAGCATTATTGTAATACTTTTTAAATCCAAATACATTTTTCAGAAATACAATTTACAAATGGTGGTGTACAAAAGAGACTATAGCAATGTATACACACACACACACACACACACACACACACACACACACACAGACAAACATGCACACATGACATAGAATCATATAATCTCTAATTTGTAAACTTTTCTATAAGATTTTTTTGTACCTTACAGCATTACGAGTAAATTCTTTCACTGTGAACAGAAGGCAAAACATAATGCTTAAATATGCACAAATTCTACCAATTAATAAAATTCATATACACTTTTTAATATGAAAAATCTCTGCAAAATATTCAAAATCTCACAAATACTCACTTGATTTTTCCTGTTTTTTAAAGAATGAATATGTTCTATCCCATATATACTACAACTGAGGTGGACTGAACAGTTAGACAGTTCGTATGTATGGGTTATTGAGAATATTGATGCAGTAGCTGAGAGAGTACAATCATCTTTTGAGATCCTGATTTGAGTAACTTTGTATATACAGTCAGCCTTCTTACTTTTGCAGTCAACCAACTGCAAACTACTTCTTTTTAAAATTTCAGAAAGTTCCAAAAAGCAGAACGTGCACGTGTTACATAGTGACAGAACATCGTGCTGAATCAAGTGGAGGTAGTATGGGTCTTGCTCAGCGACAGTCAGCCTGCCACAACTTCCCCTACATCACGGTCACGCATCCTCAACCTGTTTTCCACCCACTACTGCAGCTTCCCCACACATTACACATCCTCGGAATCCTGGCACTTGTGGGAATAGTCTTCACAATGCATCATTTGTATGCCATGTGGTCTGTGACGGTTGTATTCATACCAAAAAGCACACAGAACTTTTTTTTTTCTATAAATATGGTGGTACAACAATTTACACAGCACATGCAGTATGTTAAGTGTTGTAAGTAATCTAGATCTATTTTGAATATGCAAGAGGTATCTGAGGTATCTTGGATTCATTTTCAGGATACTGCTGGATGGCTGCATGCGTAGCCATGAAATTATTGGATCACACATTATATTTAATTCTTTTAGTCATCTCCATTCTGTTTGCCACACCAATTTATATTCACACCAGCACTTGAGCAAAAGGTTCCCTTTTCCCTGCATCCTCGCCAGACATCTCCTGCTATTTTTGTTTTTAATAATTGACCTAACAGGCTTGAAGTGATGTTTCATTATATTTTAATTTCAGTTTCACTCTGAAATTTCTGATATGGAACACTTATATTCCTGTTAGTCATTTGTAGTTTGTCACTCCTGTTAGTCAGTAGTTTCCTTCAGATTGGAAAAGGCAGTGCCACAGACCAGAGACACGGCCTCGAGACCAGAGCTCCCCTGGACCAGGTGGAGAACAAACACACACAACTCTCTAGGCCAAGTGAATCTGAACCCATTTACTGAAACTTTTGTGACAGCTTTAATACAGAAATTTTAGGGGTAAAAAATGTTGCACATTATTAGACATATAATTTCCTTGTCAGCAATCACCTTCAGGAAGGACATTTTTTCAAGAACCTAACCCATTGGTTGAGGGTAAAAGCACTTAACAGAAACATTCTCCCAGTATTTCCAAACCTAGCTAATAATCTATAATGCTTCACTGGATAGCCATGGGGTTGAGCCCACAGAGTTGTCATTGTTTTAACAGAGACTGCATTTTAAAGTACACAGAGGAGGAATGAGATCCTTTTGATTTCAACAGTTAACTATAGGTGTGCCCAACCTCCCAGCATGAGCTTTTGCTGTTGTGCTGTCCAGGTTGATCCTCTCAGTCAGGGGGGTTGACATGGGTACCAGGCATGGCAGCAGGTTCTAGCTTGGGAAGTTGTTGCATGCAGCTCATGCAGTCTTTGCAATCTAAGCTTGAACCATGTCTCTAGGAGGACTATGGCTTGGATATACAAGGGCCATAAGTGCCTATAGTGTGGTCCTGTTGATGGAGCACTACTGAGATATGTGCTGAAGGAAACACTTAAACAATATAATTATTAAAGGGATAATTTCTCCTATGATAGCGTCCTTCCATTCCTTTAATAGTAAGGTTGCTATTGTCTTCCTTTGAGGAATTCCAAAAGTATATTGCCATCAGTTGTTTATGACCCATCTGTGAACCATGCATTTTTCAAACCCGGAGTCCATACTGTCAGGCCCCATATCGCCAAGGGTGTCTCTTTCAGGGCGGAGGCGATAATTGGTGGGGGTGCACTCAGATGGTTCATCTCTGTGATTTCCCATAAGAGTGCTGTTTGGGATAAGGAAGACACGGCCCCCTTTGCTACTAACATGGATTCTCCAGTTTGGATTGCAAATACCATCTCTGGGGAATAGTCTTGGTGTCTAGACTTTCTGGCATGATGGTCTCTTCTTTGGCCTTCAGCCAGGGTAAGAGGGTCTCACAGTTCCTTTTAAAGTTCTAGTGAACTGATAGCATAGTCTTATACTTCTGGAATTTCTGAGTTAGTATATAGGTGGGAATTTTACCCACCTATGTTTTAAGACTCTTGAAGTTGTTCTCTAATTTCTTTAAGATCAGTGCACATATTCTGGCTAACAAGTCTACTTATTGTGAGTGACTAGACATGAAATCTCTATTTAGAATTTGACTTAAAGTTAAAAGCGGACTTTTTCTCTAGATCAGAGAGCAGGAAGCTAGTCCCAAAAAACCTAAGAGCAAGTAAAATGCACTCCTAATTCCCAGAAGAATTCCTCTTGCCAGGGGCAAAACTTAAATTACCTAAGAAAGAATGCTTAGCATCTGTCCATGGGCATTATTGTGACATATTGAGAAATTCCTAGCATCTGCCCATGGAGTTACTGTGACCTTCCCCAGGGAACAGGCTTTAGGCCTGAACTGGGAAGAAATGCCAAGGCCTGACAATTCCCTTATCTTTCCTTATTTCTCTTAAATAAAGCCATGTCCTTTTCCCAAAAGATGTTTCTTTGAATCCATCTTTTCCAAACTGAGACCTATTCTACCAGATTGGTCGGATAAGGATGCAGCAAGGCAGCACAGAGTATCTTGTACTTCCCCCTAGTCTGTTTAGAAAGATACAGATTCTTGAGCCTAGGAAAAAAAATTCAATTTTCTTCTTCAAACAATTTGCTTGTTTTCTCCTGCTGAGTTCAATAGAAAATACTTTCTACATGCTCAATTTCCCAGATGATAGTAATAACTATTATTATAGAGGTTTTATGGTAGATTCTGGCAAATTAGTAAAAGAGCTGATATAGGAGGGGAGGACACAGAAGAAACCTAGAGACACAAGATTTCCTCACAGGCCCAGGGGTCTAGGAAGGCCATAAGCCACTGCAAAACTATCTGGACAAAAGCTCGGCCTTAGTGCAAGCTGGGTCACACCAGGCAGAGCGATGCAGCAATACCAAGCCTGCTGGCTTGTAGGAGTGGAGGTGAGTGCTCACTCTCAGTATTCCTAGGAACTGGCTGATGAGAAGAAACAGAAGATGCCATAAGTGATGTGACAGGAAAGGCTGGTTGGGCTTAGTTTGAAGTAAACACATTAAGAGGACTGTGTTTCAGCTATTTAGACTTATTTACCTTTTGAAAATGGAGAGGAGATGCACTCATAGAGTACATTTGATAACCAAGAACGCATAGGAAATTTTGTTTATGCGCCCTCTCCCCCTTCCACCCGCCCTAGACGAATGCTTGCAGTCCAGGGACGACACCCTTCTTCCCAAGTAATTCCCACCAGTCCCCAGGTCACCGGGTCCCCCAGCCCCTCCCATCAGCCAGCCTGAGCAGTGCCCAGGCTGCCCTGGACTTGGGTGGACAACTAGGCCACGCCCCAGGTCCCAGATGAAGCATGCTGACATTGCCTTCAGCCCTTCTCCTCTTTCCGCTTACCTGGAATGCTCACTTGTCCACTCAGGACACTTGCTCCCAGTCCAGGGACGGCACCCTGCTTCTCAGAATTCAACAGAGTCCAAAGAAAACCCAAGCAAAGCTCTAGGGGACAAAGGCCATACATTTGAAGTCCTCTAAAATCATCCTATCACATGAGAGAGATTCTTCGCATCCAGCCCAAAGATAAGTAAACTCACTTTTAACCATCCTGCTCTTCTCAATTATTAATCACTGTAGACTAACTTTTCCATATAGTCACCCCCAAAACATACTACTTCAGGGACTATGTCACTAACCCTCACATATCACCAATGTACTAAATCGTAAAAGTACACTACCATACTAATATTCACTCCCTGTCTACTAAACTTGACTTAATTGATGTACTAATAGTCTACTAGTCTCATCTAGGAAATAACAATAACAACAGACAAATGAACCCAACTCCAAGGCAATCACTAGTAATAACTGACAGAGAGCAGTAATACCAACTAAATCAGTTCAGTTTAAAACACACAGAAACTGAAAGGTCTTAAGAGACAAAACAACAATGCCCAAGTCAAAGTGCAGATCCATGAGAAACAAAACCCAAGAAAACAAATCTCCTACCAAAAGAATTAACCCCATAACAACAGATTCCAACCAGAACAAATTCACAGAAAATAGCCAAGAAAGACAGGCCCAAGATATTGACTTTCAAAGCATGATCATTACCATGATCAATACAATCAAAGAGGAAATCTCGGGGGAGTTAAATAACTGCATTAACTACTTTGAACAGGAACACAACAGACACCTGGAGGAGTTGAGAAAAACAGTTTAAGAAATAAAAATAGGCATAGAGCAGTTAAAACAGTCTCAGGCACAGTTTAAATTTAACTAAAAGACAAGTTATCCTCAACCCAGAACTCAACAGAAAGTCTTCTCAGCAGAACTAACGAAGCAGAAAATAGAATTTGAGATCTTGAAGACGAAGTGGAAGTATTAACCAGAAGTTGTTAAAGCCAAAAAGATACTTGAGAGGAATATTCAAGAGTTATGGGACACTCTGAAGAAGTCTAACATGCGCATTCATGGAATACCAGAGCAAGAATCCCAAAATACCACACCTGAGGAAATTTTGCAAACTATCATAAAGAAAAACTTCCCTCATCTAAAGAATGAGAAACCCATCCAAATACAAGAGGCATTCTGCACCCCAACCAGATATGACCAAAATAGAAACTCACCACGGGAAATAATGGTTAAAACACTCAACATTCAAGACAAAGAAATGGTGCTGAGAGCTTCAAGGAAAAAAAAAATCACTTTTAAAAGTAAACCTATTAAAATAACAAATGACTTCTCAATGGAAACAGCAAAAGCAAGAAGAGTTTGGAGAGACATACTTCAAGTATTGAATGACTAAAAATGTCAATCCAGGCTGATGTACCCAGCAAAACTATCCATCATGATCACGGGAGAAAGAAAAATTTTCCAGCACAAAGACAACATGAAGGCTTACATGTCTACCAAACCAGGCCTTCAAAAAATGCTAGAAATGATATTCAAGCTTGAAGAGAAAAACAAGCATATCCAGGAGGACATAAGGGAAGTATAATATCACCAAACGTAAAAGCCAAATAATACACTTACAAAAGCCACTAAACATAAAAAATGTCCAGAATTAAAAATAATTTCTCCATTATAACATTAAGTATCAATCAAGAGACACAAGATTACAAACATCTATTAAAAATCACACCCCATCAATCTGCTGCTTTCAGGAAACTCATCTCACCAAAAAGATAGGCACATCCTAAAAATAAAAGGTTGGTCCAAAATTCTGCAAGCAAATGGAACCAGGAAACGGGCAGGGGTAGCCATTATGCTATCAGACAAAGTGGACTTCAAACCAAAAAAAAATCATAAGAGACACAGATGAATACTACATTTTAGCCACAGGTATAATTCACCAGGAAGACTTCACAATACTGAACATATATGCACCTAATATGGGCCCCTCCACATTCATTAAGCAAATGCTACAGCATCTAAAGTGAGACATCATCTCCCATATGATAATTCTGGGGGATTTCAACACTGCCCTCTCAACATGAGATAGATCAACAGGTCAAAAACTTAATAGAGACACATTGGAACTTAAACAAACTCTTACTGAAATGGATCTTACTGATCTCTATCAAACTTTTCATTCACACACCAAAGAATACACATTTTTCTTAGTAGCACACAGAACTTTCTCCAAAATAGACCACATATTGGGCCACAAATCAAATCTCCACATATATAGGAAAGTTGAAATTCTAGCCTGTACCCTATCAGACCACCATGATCTAAAGCTTGACATCTGCAACACAACAACAACAGAAAATACACTAACTCCTGGAAATTAAACATTATGATGCTGAATGAGAATTGGATTCAGGAAGAAATTAAAAAGGAAATTCAAGATTTCCTGGAAGTGAACAATAATGAAAATACAACTTATCAAAATCTTTGTGACACAATGAAAGCTATCCTAAGAGGTAAGTTCATAGCTCTTAACGCTTACATCAAAAAATGGAAACATCAGAAATAAATAACTTAACAATACAGCTTAAAGCTTTAGAGACACTAGAGCAATCCGAACCCAAAGGCAGTCGAAGAGAGGACATTAGTAAAATCAGGGGAGAAATATCCGAAATTGAAATAAGGAAAACAATACAGAGAATCAACCAGTCGAAAGCTGGTTCTTTGAAAAAAATCAGTAAGATTGATATACCCCTAACTAAATTAACCAAAAACCCAAATTAACAAAATTAGAAATGAAAATGGAGTTATCACTACCTACACCCAAGAAATTCAGATAATTATGTCATACTTCAAAAACTTATACTCTGTGAAATTTGACAACACAAAATAATGGATGAATTCCTAAGTAAGCAGGACTTATCTAAATTGAATCAGGAAGTTCTGAATTATTTAAATAGTCCTATAACATATGAGGAAATCGATGAAGTAATCTCAAATCTTACCAACCAAAAATGTCCTGGACCAGATGGATTCAGCACAGAGTTCTAACAGACATTTAAGGAGCGAATAACACCAATACTCCTAAAATCGTTATGTCAAATAGCAAAGGAAGGAGCACTACCAAATTCTTTCTATGAAGCTAATATTATATTAATCCCAAAACCTAATAAAGATACACTTAAAAAAGAAAACTATAGGCCAATCTATTTGATGAGCACAGATGCAAAGATTCTCAACAAGTTCTTAGCAAATTGGATTCAAAAACATATCAAAAAGATCATTCATGGGGATCAAGTAGGCTTTATTCCAGGCACACAAGGTTAGTTCACCATACACAAATCAATAAAGGTAATTCACCATATAAACCAGTCCAAAATTCAAGATCACCTGATACTCTCAATAGATGCAGAAAGAGCTTTTGACAAGATCCAACAGCCCTTTATGTTCAAAACCCTAGAGACAGTTGGAATGGAAGGAACCTTTTTCAATATAATAAAAGCTGTATACAACAAGCAAACAGCAAGGATTATACTCAATGGGGAAAAACTTGAAGCATTCCTGCTTCGATTAGGAACTAGACAAGGCTGTCCACTCTCACCACTTCTATTCAATATTTTACTTGAAGTCTTAGCTGGGAGATAAAAAGGGATTTGAATGAGTGTCATGGTTTGAAATGTGTCCCCCACAGTCCCATGTGTTTGGCAAAGTCATGGTATCTTGAGAAGTGGAGCCTTGCTGGAGAAAGGCAGTCACAAGGGGTGGGCCTTGAGGTGAATTAGTAGTACCTCCTTACCTTCAAGAGAAGTCTGCTATTGCAGCAAGTAGTCTTGCAGCTTTCAGCTTCCAAGATGTCTGTGGTGACTTAGCTTCCTCCAGCTTTGGCCAGCCAGCCATGCCACCTCTGCCATGAGAAACTGTCTCCCCTCTGGAACTGTAAGCTGAATAAACCTCCCTTTCTCCCTTAAGTTGATTGACTTTGAGTGTTCTCTCACAGCAATAGTCAAGAGTAACTGTTACAATGAGCAAGGAAGAAGTCGCGTTATCTCTATTTGTAGATGTCATGATCGTATACATGAATGATCCCAAAAACCTCACCAGGAAACTCCTAAAACTAATACAGAAGATCAGTAGGGTGGCAGGATACAAAATAAATGTACAAAAATCAGTGGCCTTCCTATATGCCCAGAATGAAAGAAGTGAAAAAGCCCTGAGAGAAACAATCCCATTTATTATAGCCCCTAAAAATTGAAATACCTTGGTATAAACCTAAACAAGGAAGTAAGAGCCATTACAATGAAAACTTTAAATCCCTAAAGAAAGAAATTGCAGAAGACACCAGAAGGTGGAAAGACCTCCCATGCTCTTGGATTGACAGAATCAACATCATAAAAATGACCATCCTACCAAAGGCAATATACAGATTCAGTGCTATAACAATCAAAATCCCAAAGCAATTCTTTAAAGAAGTTGACTAAACAATCTTAAAATTCATATGGAGGCACAAAAGACCCAGGATAGCAAAAACAATCCTGAATAAGAAAAACACTGCTGGAGGTATAACCATATCAAACCTTAGTCTATATTACAAATCCATAGATATAAAAGCAGCCTGGTACTGGCTCCAAAATAGACACACAGATCAATGGATAAGGATGGAAGCCACAGATATAAGCCCACACAGCTACAGCCATCTGATCTTTGACAAAGGGGCCCAAAAAATCCAATGGAAAAAGAACAGCATCTTCAACAAATGGTGCTGGCAATGCTGAATATCCATATGCAGAAGATTAAAACTCAACCCATATTTGTCACCATGTAAAAGACTTAATTCCAAATGGATCAAGGACCTTGATATAAGGCCAGAAACTATAAAAATCTTAGTTGAAAGAATAGGGAACTCCCTTGAGCTGTTTGAACTAGGTTGACAGTCCATAAACGGAAATCCAATAGCACAGTCAATACAACTAACACTCAACAGTTGGGATCTTATGAAATTAAAGAGTTTCTGTTCAGATAAAGAGATTATATTTGGAGCCCAAAGACAACCCACAGAATGGGAGAAAATCTTCTCTAACCACATATCTGATAGAGCTCTATTATCCAGAGTGCACAAAGAACTTAGAAAACTAAACACCAAGGAAACAAATGGCCCAACTAAAAATGGGCCTTGGAATTTAAAAGACACCTTACCAGGGACGAAATTGAAATGTCTAACACATATCTTTAAAAATGCTCCATAGCCTTAGCGATCAGGGAAATGCAAATCAAAACCTCCCTGCGATGCAGGAACAGCAAAACTGGAAGAAGAAGAAGAAAAAAAGAATAACAAATCATAATTCAGAACACCAGAGGCCCTACATTAATCACCAGGAACCAGACCAGCTTAATCTCTCCCCACCCCAAAGCTCAGGGAAAATTTGTGGAAGAGGGGGCAGTAAGACTGTAAGAGCCTTAAGATGGAGAGGAGCAAATGCTATACAATACAAACAACACCAAATACTGGAGAGGATGTGGAGAGAAGGGAACTCTCCAACATTGCTGGTGGGAATGCAGGCTCATACAGCCACTCTGTCGAGCCATCTGACAATTCTTAAAGAAGTTAAAGATTGAAATGCCATATGACCCTGCTATTCCACTTTTGGGAATAATCCCCCATACAGCAAAAATTCACCTCAATGGCACAAGCATGACCATGTTCATAGCAGCACTGTTTAGAACAGTAAAGTCATGGAATCAACCCAAATGCCCAACAATTGATGAGGATAAGGAAAATGTGGTACATTTATACAATGGAATACTACTCAGCCATCAAAAATGATGAATTAATGAAATTTTATGGGAAATGGATGGAATTAGAAAAAATTATATTGAGTGAAGTATCCCAGACACAGAAAATTAAATGCTGTATGTACTCCTTAATAAGTGGATCCTAGTACTAAACCTACTTAGAGATACACTCAAAGATAAATCTCTGTAATACTTACAATAATTGCATAGATTATAAACAGGAGGGAAGGGGAAAAAGGCCACTTCCAGAAACAAGGAGAGAGGGGATCATGCTACAGCAGAGAATACGGGCCACTATCAAGTACTGCAAGTAAGTAATGAGACATCTGGGTAAGCTCACAAACTTTCCTTCCTGATCACTTGCAACTGATAGGGTCTGATCTCAACAGAAAGGGAAGGCAGAGAGTCTGCGAGATAGAAGGTAACCATTCTGCAAATGGCAGACTGACCCCCCCTTCACTGCGGTCTCCTACTCTTATTCCATCTACCTTTCAATCTATTCTTATACTAAGACTCTATTTTGGCTAGGAGGTAACATCCAAAACCCATTAAGATGGAGCCAAGGGCGGTACAGGAACAGCAAAACTGGAAGAAGAAAAAAAAGAATAACAAATCATAATTCAGAACACCAGAAACCCGCCCCCTTTGCACCCCACCCTGCTCCGCCGGTCGGGACAAGCGCGCGGTCCAGCCGGGCCACAACCCCACGCCCTAGGTGGTAAGTCCCCGCCCCGCGCACTGCCCACCAGGACCCCAGGTCGGCCCACAGGGACCCGGCTCTGACTCCCACCATCCAGCCGGAGCAGCGCGGGGGCCGAGGGACGAGGAGGACCTCCCCCTGCGCCCGGGCCCCGCCCCAGCTGCCCTCAGGTTAAATAGCTCCACGCCTTTGCCCCCATCCCCCCTTTGCACCCCACCCCGCTCCGCTGGTCGGGACGCACGCGGTCCAGCCAGGCCTCACCCCACGACCTAGGTAAGTCTCTGCCGGCCCCGCCCACCAGGACCCCAGGCCAAATAATTCGGTTTAGTGAAATTGAGAGATCTTAAGAGTTAAAATGACAATGCCAAAGTCAAAGTGCAAATCCATGAGAAGCAACAATCAAGTAAACAAATTTCCCACTGAAGAAATTAATCCCATAATGTTAGACTCCAACAAGAACAAACCCACGGAAAAAGGCCAAGAAAGCCCCACCCAGGATAAAGACTTTCAAAATATGATCATTACCATGTTCAATACTATGAATGAGGAAATCAGGGAGGAATTACATAATCGAATCAATCGCTTTGAAGAGGAACATAACAGACATCTGGAGGAGTTGAGAAAAACAGTGCAAGAAACAAAAAGTGGCATAGAGCAGTTAAAACAAACTCAAGCAGAGTTTAAAACTGAGCTAAAAGACAAGTTATCTTCAACCCAGAACGCCACAGAGAGTCTTATTAACAGAACTAACGAAGCAGAAAACAGAATTTCAGACCTTGAAGATAAAGTGGGAGTACTAACCAGCTCAATGGAAGAGGTTGTTAAAGCCAAAAAGATACTTGAGAGAAATATCCAAGAGATATGGGACACCCTGAAGAAGCCTAACATGCGTATTCATGGAATACCAGAGCAAGAATCTCAAAATACCACCCCTGAGGAAATTTTTCAAACGATCATCAAGGAAAACTTTCCTCATCTAAAAAAAGAGAGGCCCATCCATATACAAGAGGCATTCCGCACCCCAAACAGATACGACCAAAACAGAAGCATGCCACGGCAAATAATAGTTAAAACACTCCACATTCAAGATAAAGAACTGGTGCTGAGAGCTTCAAGGGAGAAAAAACAAGTCACTTTTAAAGGTAAACCTATTAAAATAACAAATGACTTCGCAGTCGTAACAGTAAAAGCAAGAAGAGCTTGGAGAGACATACTTCAAGTATTGAATGAACAAAAATGTCAACCCAGGCTGATTTACCCTGCAAAACTATCAGTCATGATCGAGGGAGAAAGAAAAATTTTCCAGCACAAAGACAACTTTAAGGGATACATGGCCACCAAACCAGGCCTTCAAAAAATGCTAGAAATGGTACTCAAGCGTGAAGAAAAAAACAGGCATATCCAGGAGAACAGAAGGCAAGTATAACATCATTAAAAACGGAGCAATATACTTATAAAAGCTACTAAACATAATAAATGTCTGGAATTAACAATAGTTTCTCCATTATAACACTAAATGTTAATGGAATTAATTCACTGATCAAGAGACACAGATTACAAACTTGGATTAAAAATCACAATCCATCAATCTGCTGCCTGGAGAAAATCCATCTCACCACAAAAGATAGGCACGCTCTAAAAATAAAAGGCTGGTCAACAATTCTACAAGCAAATGGAAGCAGAAAACAGGCAGGGGTAGCCATTATGCTATCAGACAAAGTGGATTTCAAACCAAAGAAAATTATAAGAGACACGGATGGATACTACATTTTAGTCACAGGTACAATTCACAAGGAAGACTTCACAATACTGAACATATATGCAACCAATACGGGCCCCTCCACATTCATTAAGAAAACCCTACAGCGTCTAAAGCAAGAAATCAATCCCCAAACGATAATTCTTGGGGACTTCAATACCGCCCTCTCAACATGGGATAGATCAACAGGTCAAAAGCTTAACAGAGACACTTTGGAACTTAATCAAACCCTGAAAGAAATGGACCTTACAGATCTCTATCGAACTTTTCACCCACGCACCAAAGAATACACATTTTTCTCAGCAGCACACGGAACTTTCTCCTAAATAGATCACATATTGGGCCACAAAATGAATCTACACATATACAAGAAAGTTGAAATTCTAACCTGTGCCCTATCAGACCACCACGGCCTAAAGCTGGACATCCACAACACATCAAACAAGAGAAAACACACTAACTCCTGGAAACTTAACACTATGATGCTGAATGAGAACTGGATTCAGGAAGAAATTAAAAAGGAAATTCAAGATTTCCTGAAAGTGAATGATAACGAAAATACAACTTACCAAAATCTCTGGGACACAATGAAAGCTGTTCTAAGAGGTAAGTTCATAGCTCTTAATGCCTACGTCAAAAAAAATGGAAACATCAGAAATAAACAACTTAACAATGCAGCTTAAAGCTTTAGAGAAACTAGAGCAATCTGATCCCAAAAGTAGTAGAAGAGAGGAGATTAGCAAAATAAGGGGAGAAATATCTGAAATTGAGATTAAGAAAACGATAGAAAAAATCAACCAGTCAAAAACCTGGTTCTTTGAAAAAATCAATAAGATTGATACACCCCTAGCTAAACTAACCAAAAGCAAGAGAGAGAAAACCCAAATTAACAAAATTAGAAATGAACATGGAGTTATCACTACTGATACCCAAGAAATCCAGAGAATTATAACATCATATTTCAAAAACTTATACTCTGTGAAGTTTGACAACACAAAAGAGATGGATGAATTTCTAAGTAAACACAACTTACCTAAATTGAATCAGGAAGTTGTGAATTATTTAAATAGTCCTATAACATATAAGGAAATTGAGGAAGTAATCTCGAATCTTCCCACCAAAAAATGTCCTGGACCAGATGGATTCAGCACAGAGTTCTACCAGACATTTAAGGAGTTAATAACACCAATACTCCTTAAACTGTTCCATCAAATAGCAAAGGAAGGAACACTACCAAATTCCTTCTATGAAGCTAATATCGTTTTAATCCCAAAACCTAATAAAGATTCACTTAAAAAAGAAAACTATAGGCCGATCTCCCTGATGAACACAGACGCAAAGATTCTCAACAAAGTCTTAGCAAATTGGATTCAAAAACATATCAAAAAGATCATTCACGGGGACCAAGTAGGCTTCATCCCAGGCACACAAGGTTGGTTCAACATACGCAAATCAATAAATGAAATTCATCATGTAAACCAGTCCAAAGTCCAAGACCACATGATACTCTTGATAGATGCAGAAAAAGCTTTTGACAAGATCCAACAGCCTTTTATGATCAAAACGCTAGAGACAGTAGGAATGGAAGGAACCTTTATCAATATAATAAACGCTATATACAACAAGCCCACAGCAAGGATTATGCTCAATGGGGAACAATTGGAAGCATTCCCACTTCGATCAGGAACTAGACAAGGCTGTCCACTCTCACCACTTCTATTCCATATTGTGCTTGAAGTGTTAGCTGAAGCCATAAGACAAGAAAGGGACATAAGAGGGATTCAAATCGGCAAGGAAGAAGTCAAGCTATCCCTATTTGCAGATGACATGATCTTATACCTGAGTGATCCCAAAAACTCCACCAGGAAGCTCCTGGAACTAATTGAGAAGTTCAGCAGGGTGGCAGGATACAAAATAAATGTGCAAAAATCAGAGGCCTTCCTATATGCCCAGAATGAAAGAAGTGAAAAAGCCTTGAGAGAAACAATACCATTTATTATAGCCCCTAAAAAAATGAAATACCTTGGTATAAACCTAACTAAGGAGGTAAAAGACCTTTACAATGAAAACTTTAAAACCCTAAAGAAAGAAATAGCAGAAGACACCAGAAGGTGGAAAGACCTCCCTTGTTCCTGGATTGGCAGAATCAACATCGTGAAAATGACCATCCTACCAAAGGCAATATACAGATTCAATGCTATACCAATCAAAATCCCAAAGCAATTCTTCAAAGAAGTTGACCAAACAATCTCAAAGCTCATATGGAGGCACAAAAGACCCAGGATAGCAAAAACAATCCTGAGTAACAAAAACACAGCTGGAGGTATAACCATACCAAACTTTAGTCTATACTACAAATCCATAGTTGTAAAGACAGCCTGGTACTGGGTCCAAAATAGACACACAGATCAATGGATAAGGATTGAAGACCCAGATATAAGCCCACAAAGTTACAGCCATTTGGTCTTTGACAAAGGGGCCCAAAGAATCCAATGGAAAAAGAACAGCATCTTCAACAAATGGTGCTGGCAAAACTGGATCTCCACATGCAGAAGATTAAAGCTGGACCCGTACTTGTCACCATGTACAAGACTTAATTCCAAATGGATCAAGGACCTTGATATCAGGCCAGAGACTATAAAAACCATAGTTGAAAGGATAGGGAACTCCCTCGAGCTGACTGGGCTAGGCCAACAGTTCCTAAAAAGACATCCAATGGCACAGTCACTGCTACCAACTCTCAACAGTTGGGATCTTGTGAAATTAAAGAGCTTCTGTTCAGATAAAGAGATTGTAACGCGAGCTCAAAGGCAACCCACAGAATGGGAGAAAATCTTCATTAACCACATATCTGATAGAGCTCTATTGTCCAGAGTGCACAAAGAACTTAGAAAACTAAACACCAAGGAAACCAATGGCCCAATTAAAAAATGGGCCCTGGAACTTAAAAGAAACTTTACCAGGGATGAAATTAAAATGTCTAACAAATATCTTTAAAAATGCTCCACTTCTTTAGCCATCAGGGAAATGCAAATCAAAACTTCCCTGAGATATCATCTCACCCCGGTCAGGATGGCAAAAATCCACAATACTAACAACGACAAATGCTGGAGAGGATGTGGAGAGAGGGGAACTCTCCTACATTGCTGGTGGGAATGCAGGCTCATACAGCCACGCTGGCGAGCCATCTGGAGATTCTTAAAGAAATTAAAGATTGAAATGCCATATGACCCTGCTATTCCACTTTTGGGAATAACCCCCCATACAGCAGAGGTTCACCTCGATAGCACAAGCACGACCATGTTCATAGCAGCACTGTTTACAATAGCAAAGTCATGGAATCAGCCCAAATGTCCAACAGTTGACGAGTGGATCAGGAAACTGTGGTACATCTATACAATGGAGTACTACTCAGCCATCAAAAATGATGAATTACTGGAATTTGCCAGGAAAGGGATGTCATTAGAAACAATTATATTAAGTGAAGTATTCCAGACCCAGAAAATTAAGTGCCATATGTACTCCCTAATAGGTGGCTCCTAGTACCAAACCCACCCAGCCCACCTAGAGACAGTAATTCCAAGGATTATGAACAGGAGGGTTGGGGTAGGAGGGCCACACCAGAAACAAGGAGAGAAGGGACCATGTTACAGCAGGGAAAATAGGCCTCCACCAAGGACCCAAATAAGTAATGAGACATCTGATTAAGTTCACAGACTTTTGTTCCTGATCATTTGCTACTGAGGGGGTGTGATCTCACCAGAAGAGGAGGGCATATAGTCTGGCAGATAAAAAGTAACCATTTTGCAAATGGGTGATAGACCCCTCCCTCACTGTGGTTTCCCACTTTTATTACATCTACCTTTGAATGTGCTTTTATCACAAGACTCTAACACCTTTTTGTCTCTGGCCAGGGGGTAACATACAATGCCCACCAGGATGGAGTGAAGGGCATTGCAGGAGCAGCAAAACTGCAAAAGAAAATCAACAATCCACAATCCAGAACTTCAGAGACTCTATATCAACCACCTAGAACTAGGCCAGCTTAGTCTTTCCCCATCTTGAAGCTCAGGGAAATTTGCGGAAGAGGGGGCGGTAAGAGTGTAAGAGCAAAAGGATGGAAGGAGCAATGATATGTAAGATACTCTATACTAGTTAGGGCTGAATCAATCATAATTGGACTTTGCATGCCCTGCGCATTGTCCAACACACTGTTGACCTCACAAAGTCTAGGATCTGCCTGCTGAAGGCACCAAGATCCTTGGAGGCAAAGGATTGGCAGCCACAGCAGTGTTCCTATACCTAAGGGGAACACGGGAAAGGGTTCGGGAAAGGCCACTGGGTCCTTGTACGTCATTGGAGAGGAGGGCCCAGAGGAAAATCAGACATGCACAAGAAAGGACTCTGTGGGAATTGGGGTGGGAGGCACTAGGGGATGGGGAGGGAGAATGGGTGGGGAGGAGGAGCAGGGGGTACGGAGGGAGGAGGAGGGAGGGAGGGAACTGGGGTACCTAATAAGTTTGTATGAGCTGAAATAAAAAAAAAAAAAAAGCAGCCTGCTGGCTCACATGGCCCACAGCCAGCCATGGCTGGAATGTGTTCTCTGGGCATCTTGCCTAACAACTTCTCCAGAGGGAAGGCAGAGGGAAAAAAAGGATGATTAAAAAAAAAAAAAAAAAGAACACCAGAAACCCTACATTAATCACCAGGAACCAGACCAGCTTAATCTCTCCCCACCCCAAAGCTCAGGGAAATTTGCGGAAGAGGGGGCAGTAAGATTGTAAGAGCCTTAAGATGGAGAGGAGCAAATGATATGCACGTTAGGGCCAAAGTAATCTAATATTACTTTGTGTGACCTGTGCAATGACCAACATGTCATTGACCCCCAAAATCTAGCATGGATCTCAGGCTCTAAGATCCTTAGAGGCAAGGGATTAACAGCCACAATAGTGTTCCTATACTAAAGGGGAACACAAAAAAGAGCTCTAGGCAATGCTACTGAGTCCTTACAACTCATCAGAGAGGAGGACCCAGAGGGAAGTTTGACATGCACACTAAAGGATGCTCAAGGAATGGGGGGGGGGGAAGAGAACACTGGATCCAGGGAGGGGTGTAGAGAGGGAGGGGAATGGAGTACCTGTTAAGTTTGTATGAACGGGGAAAAAATAATGTGATAGCTAATGACAAAATAAAGAAAATTTGCTTATGCATTTTCTGGTAATACTAGTTGAAAGAGCACTATATTTAACCATGTATTTCTATCTTGTGAAAAATTAGCTAATGCAACATGAAAGGGGCTTTTGTTTGTCTTTTTGGTGAACAGGAAGTAGGACTTAGTGGTGAGCATGATGGCATCATTCGGAGGAACCAATACGGTGGGATTCTTTTTTTTTTTTTAAGATTTTTTAAAATTGTTTTCATTATTATTATTTATTCAACTGTGCGCATGTGCGTGTGTATGTGTGTGTGTGTAGAACCACGGACGAATTCGCGAACCACCATGGACGCCTCCACCTCCTTCTGCCCCGGGATTCACAGGCTCTGCCCTACCAGGACCAGAAGCGCAGGCCGCCCCCTGCTTCCACCTGGCGTCTATACGTGGGATCTGGGATCCGAACTCAGGACCTTCTGCCTGCAAGGCGGAGGCTTAACCCCTGAGCCACCTCTCCAGCCCCTTGTGGGATTCTTTGTAAGATCAGGGTCATGACTGGTCCAGGCAGCCAGAATCGGGCATGTATCTCCAAATTCATCTGCATTGGAATGCATAAAGCCTCACTTCTTTTGCATATGGGTATCTAGGAGCCCAGGAACTTGAATTTGTCCCTGTCAAGGTCCCAGTCATACATTCTTTGTTTTGCAGCATGATGCCAATGCACATTGTTACACTGCTAATGGCAGTCCTGTGGTCCGTGGTCTGGGACTTTCTAAAGGCATCTAACATCTTAAGACTCAAAGTAAGATGACTTGGTACAACCTGATTTCAGAGACATGAACACACATGGAAGATATTGTCTCCCTGGTCCCTTAGGTAAGTCTATACAGACAACTGGGTGCACATTCTCCCAGAGAAGCTTCTGTGTTCAACCATTTGCACACCAGACCCCATGGAGAAACTCTGGTGACATAATTGTCTATAGAAAACTTAGAGCTTTTAGTCATAGTTACTAACTAAATCTTTGTGATGCATTGTTGTTGGAAACAGAACAAGGACTAAGTTAATATTTATCTCTTATTCTGAGTACATTATTTAGCTCTCTGTTATTCATTAATGCTTTCTTGTCCCAGTGAGCAATTTTAGTTATCCCTTCATATTTTATTTAACCACCTGTCTTAAGTAGATACAACTTTATAACTATTATTCTTTCACACTGTGCACCTGAGCAGTCAGATTAGAAACAACTCTCTCTTCGTGATCATTGCTCTGATTCAAATACATTTTTGAAGATGATTTCAGATATTCATATTCCTCCAAATTTGAGTTCCTCTTTGTTTCCATGATTCTCAGACAGTCTTCATCTGCAGATTGCCTTACTCTCCCTCCCTCATGTTCTCCTTCTCCCTCTTTTCTTCCTTTTGTCCCTCCCTTTCTTTTTCCTGGAAAATATCCACCTGTCTCATGTATCTGCTTTGCACTTCTGCGGAGTGCTGCCTACTCTCTTCTATCTTTGCTTTGTTTTCAGTCTTTATTTTGCCCCTACCAAAGCAAACATTTACATGCTACTTCCTGTTCAGCTACTGCACATTCTTTCTCCTTCAATTTGCTTCTATGTTTCTTGACAAGTGTGCTCTTTCTTAATTTTTCCTCATAGTAACAGCTACAACTCAGATGTATGCCTGCACATTATTGTTCTTTATTTTTAAGGCCATCAATAACCTTAGCTCACAAAAGCCCATAGACATACTTTCATTATTCACCTTGTATAACCATTCATAAGTTTTCCATACATTGATCATTATACCATCTGTCATAGTTAAGCACAGGTGTCAACTTGACTGTTGAGGGTTTTGAGCTCTGGGCACATTTGTGGAGAATTAGTGGTTGAGTTAAGCCCAAGCAAACCTGCAGGAGATTGTCTAGCTGATGGGGAAGGCCCAGCCCATGGTGTGTGGGACTGAACAGATGAATAAAATACTGAGAACTGGGTGAGGAATTTGGCATCTTTGTGTACATTTGGCCAGACATACTAGTCTGGCAAGTAAAGATCATCCCTCTCTCAGCCATTATGTAGAGATGGTGTGGCCAGTTCCCTCGGCCTTGGTGTTGGCAGTGAGCTCTCCTGTCAAGCTGGACTAAGAACTGTAACAAGATAATTATAGGAGACAATAAATCCCTTGTTCCCTTGAGCTGTTTGATGGTCATTTATCAGCAACCATGCAGGTGAACTGCATCACCATCTATTAAAGTTTGTTCTCTAGGAGTGGCCATCTTTTGATCTTAAATTATTCTGGGCTTTCCCAAAGTACATAACCTTCAGAGTTAGTCTTATGCTGTGGCTTGTCAGTTGTCCTCATTTCTCCTGGATTCAAAGTTTTGATGGTGTCTTGTATGTTGTTACTCCCTAAATATATCACCAGGTGGATACTTCCCTTGAAACCAATAACTCATATATTCAAATGCTCCTATGACATGTCTGTTTGGGGATTTAAAAAGAATCTCAAAATCTTTATAGCCAAAAGTGAACTCTATCTTGGGCTCTAAATTTGTTCCTCCAGTAGCATTTCCTTTCTTCATGAATGTCATCACCAACGCCACCTTCTTGCTACATCCAGTATATAAAAAATGGGCAACTTTCTCTCTTAACTATATTTGGCAATTACTAAGAAAATGACACTAGTTTTAACTCTTCTCAGGAAATTCTGTCTTTTAAACAAGTAAATGCAGCAAAATCTTGCTTTTAAATAAGTAAATGTTAAATATTTTTAGCATGGTACTTCTCCTGGGTTACTCCTACTAACCTTTTTGAATTCTTTCATCCTAGAGAAATAAATGGTATTTTATTCTCCTGTAGAGTTCTGGATTAGAAACCTCATGTGACATTCCTGTAGAATTTTATATCAGAACCCTTGTGACCTCAAAGTTTTAGATGGCAATGTGGTTTCCAGGCAACCGCAGCATATACTTTATTTTTGAAAAGTGATGTTTCAATGACATTTTAAATCTGACCATTCGGCAGCTTATAGATTCAGTTCTAAGCTCTGTGCTATTAGTGCCCTTCTAAAAGAACTTTTTTTTAATTTGAATGATTAGACAGGTGAATCACACTTAACAGTGCTTCCAGACTCATCAAAATTGCAGTTACACCTAAGTCTTAAAATGGAAACTAATTATAACAGCTTATTGAATATGTGAACCATGGATGTTGCTGTTCCTACTTCCAGAAGTTTTTGTGAGACTTGGTGCCTGAACAACATTCTGTAAATGTGTTCAGAAGGCAGCTATACTCACCTCTGTGCCACCAGCCCAGTGCCTGTGAATGTGTTTGGGACCAGGAAAATTAGAATTTCATTTTAAGCTCTCTGAACTTAAAAACTTTCACTTCTATGCCTCCCTTCACCACAAAATGTCTTAAATGCTTAATGCTACTGGCTCTGACATTGGTAGAAATAATAGTCACTAGTGTTTGCTAAAAATTACTGCATACTTGGGACTCTGCTACAGGATTTTCACATGCTATTTTCTTTAATTTTCAAATAACACTTCTGAAAAAGGTACTATTGATAAAGATATCTAAAATGGGGACTTACCAAGATGAAAGAATGCTGAAAACATTTAGGTGACACTGTGAAGGTACATTAAATTTTATACTTATTTCCTTCTCTTTCTCCTCATTCTTTTTAATATGAAGTTTCACTATGCCACCCTCCTGCCTCATTTGCGAAGATGACAGACATGCATCTCACTTTCCCAGTCTTCATAACTCTTTAAAGTATTGGCTTGCTGTGTTTTAGTATTGTCTCTAAGAAAGTAAGCTATGTAAGCAAGGAATTTATGCCTATGTATGTTGTAGTACTTAATACTTTTTACTCCTAACAACCTCATGCATGTAATAGCATGTATTTATTCATTTCCTCCATTTCTAATTTTCTTTTGTTAAGTCGCAATATTTATGTATTAATAAATGTTTATGTAATATATATATATATCAAACACTAGTTAGATATAAAGTATGTATGTGTATGTATGACTGAGCTCATAAAGTAGAAGGAAGAGGTCAGGCCAAGGAAATAGGAATATATAAATGTGTTCATATTATAGACTCGAAAAATTTAATTTACCAGTTCTAAAACAGTGGACTTGAAGATCTTAGAGGTGTATGTGTGGGGGATGTACCCAGTTAGTCTTTGTGCAGCATCACCGTGCAGCAGAAGCACAGTCGTGATTCAAATGGATGTTCATTATGCAATGTTGTTCTAGTATTTGGTCTAAGGGTGCTGAATCCCTTGACTATTCAAGAGATATGAATGTATGAGTTACTTAAAGAGGTGCACACATACGTGAACATGATTGCATATTCACACTTGTACTCACAGTGCAGCTAAAATTTCATGATGTGTATCTGGGAAGAAAAGGGTCTGTCCAGGAAATAAGCATCGCTTTGAAAGCCCACTGGGAATTAACAAATGTGAGCTTTCTTACTGTTAGGTGAAATTTGAGGCAGTGCTTAACTTTCCCTAGTCTCAGCTTTCTCAGTGTTTTTTTGAAAAGGTCAGCAACAATGATTGATATTAAGACTGTTGAAAATTGTAGGAAGCAGAAGCATATTTCTTATATTTTGATCAGTAACATTCTCCCTAAATTTAAAGCTGTCAGACAAATAGCTAGTGTCCCTCTTTGTATCCCCATCTCAAGTGCCATGATCCCTGGGGCTAAGAGTGGTCCTCCCTGTGCTCATCAGCAAGGTGGCAATCACCTGAGAAACCATTTACTCCACAATGTCTCAATATCTTGATTTGTTTTAATATCTACAATTAAAAACATTAAACAGGACTTTACCTCTTCCTTTCCTTACATTTACTTTTTCTTTTTTTTTTTTTTTTTTTGGAGGGTGAGAATTCAGCATAGGGTTTCATGTAGCTTAGGCTGTCCTTGAACGTCTGACCTTCCTGCCTCCACGTTCTTCTGGGATTGCAGGTGTGCCACCCCATGTCCAGCTCCTTGTACTCTTCTAATGAATTAAGTCATGTACTATCTTGGCAGAATAGGGGAAAACATAAAAAGCAACTCACTGAAGTAAAATAAAGAAGCCCCTCTGGTAAAGGAGCAATGTGGTTCTGTTCTGAAGATAAAATTCATGGAGGGGTATCTTCGAACTCACGATCAGAGAGTGAGGATTCCAGCTATGGTTGCACCAAGGATCTTTTCTTCCTTTTCTTATCTCTTCTTCTGTTTTCTACTACTCAGTCCTTATTCTCTTACTGCACCCAAGTTAATAATCCTGTTTCTACTTCACAAGTTGCCTTTTGATTATTTGGGTTGGGTTTTTGGTTCTCTCTTAGAATTCTCCCAAACCTCCCCCTCCCCCGTTGTCCAGAGAATCTTGCCAAGTGTAGCCTCTAAGCCCAAGGGTGTTAAGCTCCCTCGCTGGAATGGTGACCTCCAGATACAGAACAGCTAGCTTCTCTGCTTTTATTCAAGCAACTCCAGTGGTTTCATTGTTGGCACTTTAGCTAAATACCTACAATCAGTGTGCACTCCCATTTGGCAAATGGCTAAAAAGTAAAGTATTGATTTCCTACTCTGGTTTTGTAGATTCCACGAGGATGTCAAATACTTACTGCGTAGGGAGTTGACTTTGCCCTTTGAGTGGCTGGTTTTCTGTGCTGCCCTCAGCTAAACTTTGAGTCATTACAGGACACAAACGAGGAAGGAAATGGTGGAATGAATATTACATGTGAATACAGAGGCTTAAGCAACAGGGTACATAGGAACTGAGAACCATACAGAATCAAATAAAACTTACGAATTTAGTGAACAAAATCAGAATTTATGGGTGAGGCATTTCATTATGAAAAGTTGTGGCAATATGTGGTCAAAACATTGCTGTGTTACTGTGTCTATTTTACTAACTGACGGGTTGTGTGCTGAAACCTGACTTGGGCGGCTGGGTAAAATGGACATGGTGCTGACATTAGCAAACTTCTGAAGGGACAAGAATCATGTTACTCCTTGTCATCCATTCTTTCGAGAGCAATAGAATCTAAGATCTAGAAGCCAGTTAATTCCTGTTCAGTCTGTTCCAACTTCCACACTCCCATAAGAGTGTCGGCTTATTTCACAGTGGGCATATTGTAAATGCTTACTTAATAAAAGGAAACTTTCACCTAAAGATTGATATTTGTAACAAGGACTTTCCACTTAATATTTTTATTTGCTGGAGAGCCAGTGTTAAGTTCCAGTCTTTATTCTGAGGTTAAATACATCCTGATTAAGAGTATGTCCCACTCAGTCCTTGTACTAGTTTACTGAAAGGTCTTGGCTGGGAATTCAGCTGTTTGTCTTCATTGGGAAGAGCCTGTTGTTCTCCTATTAGACTGCTTTGTTACATTCCAGGCATAAAGAAAGGTTAGGATTTTCTGGATACTATTCACTTAAAAGGAGAGGGCCTTTCAGACCTTGGTGTATCATAGACAGTGTTGAATACTGCACATCAGAAAGAAAGGCTGCAAAAGTACAGCTCAGTTCTTTCTGGAAATGAGACAGATTTTCAGCAGATTTATCATAGTACTCAGTAAGCAAGCTTCAAGGCAGAAGAGGTCATAAATACAGAGAAAGAGAGTGAATCTGAAGGCGCAGTGTTTTAATTCAGGAGAAATAACATGTGGGCCTCATAGTCATCATCATCACCTGGTGATATTTTTCGGTCATCGTCTGTCATCTTTTGGGCAATTGGTGGAAGTATAGTGTATAGAGACGAGGCACAGAGTAAGTCCACAGGAGGTCACAGCACTAAGCTCATTCAGAATTCAGGTTTCCAAGACTTTGAAAGTAAAGATCTCCATGGTGTACATGTATCTTGCTCCTGACTGCTTTCAAGTAAAGTTACTGGGCTTTCTCTTGCAGGACTGAAATTATCTGTCATGCTTTATCTAGCCACCTTTGCATTGTGCATTGCAGCAGATTCACTTCGATATTTAGTCAGATTCTCTTATTTTTAAAGGTGGTTTCTAAAGGATTTCTCCCTCAGTGGTGGTGACGCCATCCACAGGAACCTCATTAGCAAAGCAGACAGACACTGGTACTTCCAGGTGCTAGGAATGAGGAGACTAGAGATGGGGAAAATATCTCCAAGAGATACAATATGGTTTACAGAAACTGTGGGTTAAAAAAATGCAGGATGCACTGTCAGCAAGATAACTTCATATATCCAAAGGCAGGAAGTGGGTGAAAAGGTGCAGCAGATTCACTGGAAATCAAATAACACAGCCAATTGGGAGGCTGCCTTGGAAGGAGGTAGTAGCAGGTGTTGAAACAACCTTAGACCTTTGAAGTTTCTAGGGGACTATTCTTCATTTATTTTCTTATATTCCTGAAAGAAATAAGAAAGGAAAGTAGCAAGAAAATGCTTTGAGGATAAGATGGCTTTGGAAAAGTTTATCATTACTAAAGTGTCACTAGAAAGAGTGGTACTTTGTTTCCCTATGTTGTATTACAGCTTGCATGTGCTAGTGCAGCTTTCGTGTCTATTACAACTTTAATGCACAAGTCCTTGCTGTAGTTCAGTTTCCATACTCCAGTACAGCTCCATGGTAGAGTACCATGTACTAGCTCAGCTTCCATGCTCTAGAACAACTTCCATATTTTAGTACAGTTTCTATTTTTATTTTAAAATGCTTATTGCAGAAAATTTGAAAAATATTAAATAGTAAAAAAATAAAAAACAGTGCTCATCTTAAAATCAAGCAACTGAATACTGGTGTCTTTTGCATTTATCTATGTCCAACTTTTGTATTCTAACTACTAGAATTTTAAGTCCTTTGTAAAATAGGGACATATTTCTAAAATGATTATAATTGATTTTAGAAGTTAATACTAGTTTGTAAAATTTTTCTGACTCTTACATATTGTATAGGAGTTAGATTTTTGTGATTACATAGAAATGCCCCCTAAGGAAAATTTGAGTAATTCATTAAATTATGTTCATATGATTACTTATGGCACTCGACTCAATTTGAACTCAAATATCAGTTATTGATATCAGAAATTATTTCTTGACATGGATAATTCTTCACTAAAATCATTTCCTACTGATTTAACTAAAACATGTATTGAAAAGAAAACTCTTATGAAAGAAGACATTTCATTCATTTTTCCCCTGTATCTTGCAAGATACATGCATACTGCATGAATGCATGAAATAAAGGGGACAGTGCCAAGAGTGACAAATGATCGCTTCAGTTATTTCAAAATATTTAAGACGTGAGGTAATAAAAAATAAAAATAAAGTAACCCTAGTGGTCTTTTCTTAAAGCACTACTACTACTGAATGATCTAATGCTTATGGAATCCATGCACAGCAAGGAGAAGCAGTGGGATTGGGCAGATTCTCACAGAATCTCAAATGCCTAATAACATTAAGACAACTGTTTCTCAGTTATCGATGAAAGCATATATTGAAAAGAAATTGTAGGAGTGAAAAGTTTCTAAGAGCTGAGTTATGAAGCACAGCCCCGCAAAATGCTGTCTTCTCAAGTGGCATGGTGGGCATGACCACATCCACACAGTAGCTCTGTTGACTTCTAGAAGACCTGCATACACAGCAGCATGGGGGCAGGAGTGAGGTTAGCTGGGAATCAGGAATCAGAAGGAGGGGTGTTGCAGTCCATCTGCATGGTTGCTGATAAATGACCATCACACAGCTTAAGGGAACTAGGGGTTTATTTTGTTATGACAGTCTGGTTACCGTTCTCAGTCCAGCTTGACAGGAGAGTATGCACCAACACCAGGGCGGAGGGAACTGGCCACACCATCACTGAATAACAGCTGAGAGATGGACAATCCTTACTTGCCAGACCAGCATGTCTGGCCAAGTGAACAGAAGGATGTCGACTCTCTCAACTAACTCTCTGTCATTTATCCAGGGCCTAATCCCACCTACCATGGGCTGCGTCTTCCCATCAGCTAGACAATCTCCTTCAGGTTCGCTCTTGGCTTAACTCAACCATCAATTCTCTACAACTGTGCCCAGAGCTCAAACCCTCAACAGTCAAGTTGACACCTGTACTTAATTATGACAAGGAGGAATAGATAAGAGGTGGCTAATGATGGATATGATATACATCCCACACAATACATTCTATGCATATATGTAACTATCAACATAAATGGAGATAGAAAAAGAAAATAATTTGGACTTTGCTCTTCTGGAGATCTAACTAATCAAATCAAGCATGATCCTTTTCAGCATTTGAGGTGTAGTGAAAACATGGGTTTCCAATTTTCTCACTTAGGACTTTCTTGGAAGCAATTTCCAAATTGCAGTGTAGTTCTTTAAAATATTTATGCTCATTGATGCAATCCAAGGACATACCCGTCCACATAAAGAGTTTCCAGTAAAGATATTCATGTCAGACCACTTTTCACTCTAATGTGGTTTTATTATCATGAACATTTTAAAAATAATTGTGAATCTAAAAGCAATAACAAATAGTTTAAAAATAGAATAACCTACTATTTTTATTAAGTGTGCTATTTGAAATAGTAATTTATGACCTGAAGTGATTTGTATTATATATTGTTGTATAATTACATATGTGAGTACAAAAGTACTTAGAAACTATGATATACTCTTAATATAACTATATAAGTTGAGAAATTTTTAAATGAAACAATTGAATTTAATACTGAGGTCTTCCAAGATGTACATTAATGGAGTTTTTTTCTCTTCTTAAATCTTTTTTTTTTTTTTTTTATCTTCCAAAGAGTTTATTAATAGAACTCTTCTTAAATCTTGTTTTTAAATGCTTAGGGATTAGGAGTTTCTCTTTTATTCCTTTTTTAGGGTTCAGTGGGACCTGTGTTTGAGGGTGACATTCATGTTTTGTACCTTATTCTGTCCTCTGGGACATAAGTGTTTGGTTGATGACAACTGAGAACTGAAGTCATCCTGGAACTTAGTTGACTGAATTCTCCCTTAGTACAGAAGTTCCTTGGGACTGGAGAGGGTCCTGCAAGGAGGTCTGATCCCTTTGCCTCCTTTCCAGTGTTACTGTATGACTGGGGTATGTGGGTATCACATATCTTCCTGGATCTTAATTTTTATACTTATAAATAATGTATTTTGGGAGCCAATTTAAGACATTGGAAGACTCATGGGAAGGAAGCAAAATAGTTTCTGAACAGCTTCTTTATTGGGACACAGTACAAGAATTTTTCAGTTTTGCTGCTCCTGCACTGCCCTTAGCTCCATCCTAATGGATATTGGTTGTCACCGCCTGGCCAGAGATAAAAGGCTGTTAAAATAGAGTCTTATTGTAAGAGTAGATTCAAAGGTAGAGGAATAAGAGTAGGAGACCATGGTGAGTGGGGGAGTCAGTGTCCCATTTGCAAGATGGTTACCTTCTATCTGCCAGACTCTGGGCCCTCCCTTTCTGGTGGGATCACACCCCAGCAGTTGCAAGTGACCAGGAAGGAAAGCTTGTGAGCTTAACCAGATGTCTCATTACTTACTTGCAGTTCTTGATGGTGGCCCATTTTCTCTGCTGTAGCATGATCCCCTCTCTCCTCATTGCTGGCGGGGCCCACCTTCCCCTTCCCTCCCATCCATAACCTTTGCAATTACTGTAGGTATTACAGAGATCCATCTTTGAGTGTGTCTCTAAGTGGATTTGGTACTAGGATCCACCTATTAGGGAGTACATATGGTGCTTAATTTTCTGTGTCTGGGATACTTCACTCAGTATAATATTTTCTAATTCCATTCATTTCTTGGCAAATTTCATTAATTCATCATTTTTGATGGCTGAGTAGTATTCCATTGTATAAATATACCACATTTTCCTTATCTGAGAAAAAAAATCAACAAACCACAATTCAGAACATCAGAGACTCTATATCAACTACCTGGAAAACCAGGCCAGCCTAATCTCTCCCCATCCTAACGTGCAGGGAAATTTGTGGAAGAGGGGGCGGTAAGATTTTAAGAGCCTAAAGATGAGGAGGAATTATGACATGCAAGATACTCCACACAAGTTAGGGCCGAAGTAATCATAATAGGACTTTGCATGACCTGCGCAATGACCAACATATCATTGACCCCCCCAAAGTGTAGCATGGATCATAGGCACTAGGATCCTTAGAGGCAAGGAATTAACAGCCATGATAGTGTTCCCATACTAAAGAGGAACACAAAAAAGTACTCTAGGCAACACTACTGAGTCCTTATACCTCATCAAAGAGGAGGACCCAGAGGGAAGTTTGACATGCACACTAAAGGATGCTCTAGGGATGGGGGAGGACAATGGGAGAAAGGGAGGGAGGGGAAAGGAAGGGAAAAAAGGGGGAAGGAGCAAGGGGATCCAGGGAAGGATGGAGGGAAGGAGGGGAATGAGGTACCTATCAAGTTTGTATGAGTGGAAAAATAAATATTTAAAAAAAGAATTTTTCATACACTAATTTTGGTTGACGATTCTACTAGCAGATTGTCTATATAAAACAGAGTGCTTTGCATATGGGATGGCAACCAATATTAATTGGTACTGTACCCAAATTAAATATGAGTCTCCTGAGGGCTGAATCCTTCTTGTCTCTCTACCAGCAGTCCACAGTGAAGCCCACAGTGAGCATTCATTCACAGTCCCAGCCTAGTAAGTGATAAGCCAACTTTAATGGTTACCAATATGACTGTCCTGTCTGTACCTGTTTGGCCTACAAACAGGCATTGTCTGTACTTGATCTATAGGAAATCAGATTTCAAAGATCATTTTTCTTACCAAAATCAAGGACTACTGATTTCCTGACCCAATTGTAAAGTGAGGTTTTGTATTATTTTAATGGGTTGGATGAGTCAATTTCTTCTTAATAAACACTATGTCAAATACATATCAAAATATTAGTTACTAAGATACATTGAGCTTAATAAACTAATTTAAATTAATAAAGTAATGTTAATTTTACCTGTTCCTTTCATTTTGTAATATGAAAAGAACATATTTTCACATAAAGTAGAAAATATGTACCACATAATCTATCTTTATTAGACAGCATAATCTAAATGTAAAATATGCCCTTAGATTTCCTCAAATCATGTAACATTTTCTTTCTGGGTCGGTGTCACTTAGAAACAGAAGCAAAGTACAATGCACTTCTGAACACAATTGTTTATCTGCCAAGGGTTCCTCTGCCGCACTCAAATTATAAGGAGGAACTCTGGAAAATTCAGACCTTTCACCTTTATGTGATTATCTCTTACCCACATCCCTCAAGACCCTGACTCATTCAGGCCATAAAATTGCTTTCTTTGTAGACAATCTTTGAAATCTGGCATATGTTTTAGTGGCATAATGTTTTTGTGGCAGGTCCTACTTTGAGGCTTTTTTGGAGAGCTTGGGTTCAGACGTGCCTGGGTACTCACCTCCACATTTGCCTTATCCACTAAAATCTAAGCTCTGAATTTTTTAAAAATTAATTTGAATTTTTATTCTTTGCTGCTTTCATCCATGAATATAGTGCATTTTGCACCTCTTACTTTGGGATCCCAGACTTCCTCTTTTTCCATTGCATACTTTCTTCTTCGGTTGCCTATGTGGCCCCCTGGGATTCATCTGAGATGTCTGTACTGGCAAGCACCTGAGTACTTGCTGAAGCATGGATGACTTGTCAGTGTTTAGGTAAATCGATGGTTGAATGAAAAAGAAAAGCTCTCTTTTGCCTGTCTGGCATTAGCCTTCAGTATTCTTTCTTGACAAAAATGCCTCTTGAGATACTCCCTCTTAATGATGAAATGTTGATAAGCTAACTAGTGTGCAGGTCTTGTGAAAGTGGTTATCGCTGTGGAACTCCATCTCCCTACCCTCAGGTTCTTTCATTTTTACCACTCCTCCCCTTCCTCTTCTGCACGGATTCTTGAGTCTTGGGATAAGGGCACTTCCATTGTTGTCCTGGGAGCTCAAAAGCTTTCCACATTGCCACAGTAACTTTGTGAAAATTAACATGTGGGTTTACAGTATCTGCCATGAAATGAGAGAGCTAGTCTATGTTTGTCTTGGGGCTGCTGTTTTAACAGTTGTAACGGTTACTCTTTACTGTTGCTGTGAGAGAGAACCCAAAGTCAAACAACTTGTGGGAAAAAGGAGATTTATTCACCTTACAGTTCCAGAGGGAAAATAAATACAGCCTTTCATGGCGGAGATGGCATGGTTGGCTGGCTGAGGCTGGCAGACAGGCTAAGTCATAGCAGACCTCCACATGGATTGAGCATTCCTGGAACATCTCTCCTCTTCCTATATTCTGTAGTTCCTTTTATGTGGTCCATTACTGGAGGTTCCTATGAGATCCTTGGAGGTTCCGATGGGATCAAGGGCATGTATAATCCCTTCAGGTAGACTCAGTTGATTCTTCTGGGCATGGTTTCAGCTGATCTTAGTTAATACCATGCATGTCAAGTTGACACCCAGGATTAACTCTCACAACAATCTAGGTGCCTACTCAACAAAAACACACTGTTTCCTCACTCCAAAGGTGAGAGACTTGAGATCAAGGTATCTGTAGGGGAACATGTCTTTTGAAGGCATTCAATTTTCTTCAGTTTCTGGTTAGGTTTGAGGCACACTTCATTCGTTAAGTGGTATTCTTGGTGTAAATATATTCTTTCAAATTCTTTCTTTAGGTGATGATACTAGTATTGAATTAAGGCCATATCCTGTCCCAGTGTGACCTCATTTTGAGAAATGATGCACAATCTGCCAAGACCATATCAAATAAAACATTGAATAGTGTTAGGAGTTAGTTTAGAATTTTCAAGAGGACACAACTTACTGCCTAGGGTCTGAAGAATGGCTTGTCAATCCACTGCCTCTGTCTGTTAACATGACACATGTGTGTATTTGTGTCTGAGTTTGTATGTGTTTCTCTTTGTTTTCTTGGAGCCCATTTATCCAGCCTCTAGGAATTCTAGTGCATACTAGGTACTCAATAATTGTTTGTTGAAACAAAGACTAAGAAAAGTTGGTTTCTGGCAAACTAGGAACCAGACATGTTGGTGGTGTTGTTACTGTCACATTTGGGAGGCGTATCCTTTTATGGCTTATCCTTGTTTTGGCTGGGAATCTGTGGTTTTCAAGGCTTTATAAAATTTATTATAGGTTTTATCTGGATGGAAACTTGGCTGAGCTTCTTGGCTTTGAGCTTTTAATCGATGCTACAGTTTTTGAAATGTGGAAAATATGAGTTCTAGTTGTTTATGATGGTCTTTTATGCCTGTATAATTTACAAACAATTTGCCGCCTCCAAAGGCTCTCTCTGACTCATCATCAGGCTTCACAGAAATAAAATCTAGGCTTCATAAAGACAAATCTACAAATTACGAGTCAGAGGCTGTGTGGTGGCCACTCCTTCACATCCTGAGAAGGTAATTGCCTTGCATGGGACAGTGCTTTGGCAGGTCCTCCTAAGATGGGCCCTGATCGTGCCATAGGCCAAAATAAAGACAAGCTGCACGCAACTTTACAGTGTGGCTTCCTAGTGAAGGGCCTCCTGGCCATCTCACTCAGACCCACTTGCTCACATTCTTGCAAATCTCCATCCAGCTGGCTGAATTTTATTTCAGCTTCTATTGCGATGATACTTTTATCATATCATAAATATATATTTAATATTTATATTAAAATACATGTTAATGTGCCCCTCCAAAATTCTTAACTAACTCCCAATACTACTCAGTGCCATACATGATATGTTTTTGGTAGACTGTGTGTCATTTGTTAAGATGAAGTCACAATGAGATGTGGTGTGACCTTAAATGCAGTACTAGTATCATCACATAAAAGCTATCATCATGTCATTATTGTTATTAGGGATGTCAATGTGTGTATTGTAAATTAAATAATTTCATGCATATATCAGCTAATGTGTGCTTGGTTCCAGGAACATGCACAAATGTGTGAGATCTGAGACTCTAGAATCTAATCAGTGATGTCAACATAGACATAAGACAATGTAATCCACACAGAGTATAGAGAAATAGTGGAGGCAGAGAAGACAGTTTGCATTGCAACCATATGGTGAGTCAGTGAGGATTCAACCTGACTCTACATCAATTTCCTATAGGCTAAGCTCACCTGAAATTGACCAGTATTTTGGAAATTAGTGAATACTGACATCAAGAGAGAGTGCTTTTCCTGGCTGATGGTGAACTTCAAGAGAAGGTGTAAACCCTATGTAATGATACCACAGGAAAAGCTAGATTCTTACTGTGCTGAAGAAATCCTACTATGTCAATTCTGGAAATCTCTCTTAGTTCCTTTACTAATCACGGCAATGATAACTGATATACACTTACTGAACCCTGGTAAGGTCATGTATTTTCCTCATATTATCTTGATTATAGCACTGTAATGCTAACCCTTACCATATCCATCTTGTAGAGAAGACTGAAGCATAGAAGTTTGTGTAATTTACTTAGGTTCATGTGATATTTTGAAATTATAATTCCTACTTTTAAAAAATTTATTTTATTTTCTGACAATTTCATAGTTGAATACAATGCAATTAGCTCCTTATTACCTAGCTCTATCTCATTTTCTTCCAAGATAGTCTCCCTCCTACTTTCACGTTGCCTTCTGTTGTCATGTGCCTGAGCATTTGCTGAAATAGGAATGTCACTGAGTACACCACTAGAGAGAGAGAAGATCCCCTTCCCACAGTGAGCATTACTCTCAGTATGCACTTAGGGAAGAAAGATGCCTCAGTAGGTCTTCCCTCCTCCTCCATGAAGTGCTGACACGTCAAATCTTGTGCAGGTCTCATGGAAGTATACACAGCTGCATTGAGTTCATGGGGACAGTAGCCCTGTGCCACCCAGAAGACTATTTGTCAGTAACTCTCTCCACTCTCTGGCTCATACATGTTTTTATTACCTCCTTTTCCACTTTGCTTTCTGAGCCCTGGAACAGAGGGTGATTTAGATGTTCTGCCTAGAGCAAAGTACTCTACAGTTCCTTGTGCTCTGCTCTCTGGCCAGGTTGGAGCTACTGTCTTAAAAGCCTTCCATTGTAAGAGGTTGTTTCTTGTTTGAAGGCCGTGAGCTGCAGTGATCTGTAGGAATGATGACAAGTATTTTAGACGGCAGTAGAGATCATATCCATACAGTGAAACAACAGTAGTTGCTCCCCACTGGGAACGATGACTTCCCCATCTGCAGGTTTTTAACATGGTGTACAGTACCAGGCATGAGTTCTGCACTTAAGAGTGGGCCTTAAATCCAAAGGAGTTGGTTAACCCCATTGCATTCATGCTATTGTGGCACTAATGGACATGCCTTGCCAGGTTGGTTGTTATTGTAGCTAAAGAATTCATAGTTGGATAAAGCTGTTGATGACTCCTCTTCCCCAGAAGCCAGCAACACACCTTCTATAAAAGCTAGCCCACAGGGAGGAAACTTTCAGATCAACTGTTTTTGCCCATGTTCTATATTCATAGTATTTTGAAGATGATTGAAAATTAAAAATGTTTTTGCCCATGTTCTATATTCATAGTATTTTGAAGATGATTGAAAATTAAAAATGTAGTTAAATAAAAGGGCCAGTATGCTGGTCGATTATCTGGTATGTTGGTATATGTGATATATAGACATTGATGTTCTCTGTGCTGTACCCGTCACTTTCCACGTGATATAATAGCATGTTATCTCACTCAGACTTAACCGTGCAGCAATATTCTTTCTCTCTAGCCTTATGTGGTCATATTCCAGTGATTTTGTTAATAGAGAGCACAAGGATCTTCTCAAGTGTCTTTTAATGCTAAACCATACTGTAATGTGCTCATGTAGATCAGATCACCCCTCTCAATAGCAGGGATTCAATAGTAATGTGCTTTGAAACATTTGTTAGAGCAAAAAAGGTGTTGTTCTGTGCAGTCAAAACAACAAAAGAATATCATGAAGTGGAGCTTGAACTAGAATCCAGACTTTAGGACTCAGTATTACTTTATCCTTCTTGGATGCAGAGCCTCCTTGGCAATTTTTAGGTTACAGAACTTAAGAACTATTTTTATGTGAGCAGAGGTTTCATTGCTGCTAGTTCTGGTGTCAGAACCAACTTGCTCTGTGGTCCTAGGCAGTCTCCATACAGCTTCCGCATCAGTGATGGTTGACCATTATGACTCTATGGGTCCATAACACTCATTTCTTAATATATTGAAAATTACATTTTATGGCATTGGTACAAGGCTGAATCCATAAAATTATATATTTAAGCACTCCATTGATATGCAAGTTCATTTTACTATTCTAATTTTTTGTAAAAATATGAAAGTTTCATTGGCCTCTAGAGAAATACTTTGAGCTGTGACACCATGCCTATAAAGTTTACCAGGAAGATAGATGGGATCAGCTTGAATCCGCATAAAATGGCATTTATTCTTATTATTCTTATTATCCCTATATTCACATCTTAATCATCAGTTTTCCATCAAATTTACCACTTATCTTTATCCCACTTCATTTTTTCCCCTATGTCTACTTTCAGCACCATGGTCCAAATAGCTTTAGGATCTTGATTTGGATTTCACTGTTCCATTTCTCTAATGTATTAATAGTCCATTTAAAATGAGTTTTATAGAAAAAAAGTTTGCAACCCTTCAGAACGTCCTTGTCTTCATCATTCAATTGAAAATATGAATTCACAGAAGTAAAGAGCAGAATAGTAAAGGAATTAAAAGAGATAAGGAAGGTTAAGGAGAGCCAGCAGTGAGGAGAGATGGACTGATGGGCAGAAAGCTACAACTAGATAGGAGAAATGCATTCTGATGTTCTGTTATGCAGAAGATGTTTATGGTTACTAGCAATATATTGTGTTATTCAAATAGCTAGGATAAAGGATTTCAACTGTTATCAAATGATGGAGCTAATAGACAATCTAAGTATCCTAAAATAGTCAGCATATTTGAATCAATATATTTGAAATACATTTGAGCCAAAACACATGTGTCCAACAAATATCTATTATTATTATTTGCTAACACAAAATATAATGAAAAAAGTTTTGATATAATCTACTAGTTCCTCAGGGAGCTAGCTCTGCCTGTTGCATTTGGCTGGGACAATGTCATGTAGTACTGAGCCTTCCTCTGTGTTGGGACTTCTTTGTTCTTCCTGTGCTTCCTGGAGCTTCTTCTATCCTTAAATGAAGTTCTAGTCTCTGTATTTCAGAATCCCAGGGGATGTGTTCCTTATGGATATCATTTATTCTTCCTGACATATCAAGTTAATTGCTAGTCATTCTTTACATTGTTTTACATGTCACTTTGTCTTATACAGGTAGGACAAAATAATATATTTCATTGTTTTAGTGAATGAATCAAGGAAGATTTCTTAAGTGAAAACTTTCAGTGGTGGAGAGGGAATGGGTAAAAAAGGACCCAAAAGTGGGTTGTCCAAAATTGAGTATTTCTAAATAAATGGTACATTTCCTATGTGGTGCTTCAAAACTACTTATTCCACAGGGTGAAATTGTTAAAAAAAAGCTGTACTTATATATTTGTGCAGATGATAATTTAATATCCTTTCTACATTAGAGGGTAAGCACTATGGCTAATTTATGTATCATTTCTTCTCCATTTGTGGTCCCTATATCAGAATGCCCTGATAACTGTCAACAGAATATTAAATTCATGAATGAAAAACATATATTGGTAGATATCTCATTTTAACATTCACAACAAAAGTTTTAGAGACCTAACGACATCAGTCACTCTGGTTAGCTTGGTAGACAGAAGACATTCATAATCACCTCCTACATAATTTTTTTCCTAAGTGGTGAAACAGAGAAATTACATCTGTAAAGTTCCCTTCAGTTGTGTCTGATGATCTGAAAGAGTGAGAAAAATGTTGAGTTAACCTTTGAAAGCTACCAATTCATAAAAGTAGCAGTTGAAATATGAGAATAATATACGTTTGATGTTCAAGACTTTTTTCATCTTTCTGCCTTCACTGGGAGACATTAGAGTGTTGGAAGAACCAAGTACAGTAGTGACTCACTGAATTACTCACATTGAATCATCAAGATCATATCTTATAACCTGGATACTGATTGAATTGAACTCAAGTCTGATAGAGGGATAAGTTCATACTGGTGATTTGGACACTCTTCTAATGATGATTTTAGTTGCGACTGGATGATGAACTGGTTACCTAATCAGACTGTAGCTCTGGAAAATATAAATTAGATCACTAAAATAAACATAAATATCGATGGATGTAATCAATAACATTAAACTAATACAAGAAAGCTACCATTTACCTGCTTCTATTATTGGAATTATGGATCTGTCTTTTTTTAGAACTTTTTAAATTTGAAAGCAGCTGTACATATTTGGAAATATTCATTTATAATTTCAAACAAATCAGCATGAATTAGTACACAGGGACATTTTTTAACACTGGTTCCTCATGTAATGGTGACTTGGTTCTCTATTTCATACAACAATGTCTGACAAAAACTTTAAAGAGTGATCTCATTTGGTAGTCAATGTGGTGATGATTTTGTGAGATGATATAATTTGTTCAACATGGCAAAATTTCTTAGTGCTGTCTAGAGATTGACTGGAGGTCAGAAATCTCTGTGCTTTATCAGGCTTATGCACTGCCACAGTGTCAGTTGCTTAACCATCAACTCTTACTTATCTATACATGAATTATTCACATAATTTTATGATTTATAGAGCCAGTCATTTTTCACAATTTATGTGATACAAAGTGCATATTTCCTTTTAGTTGCCAATAGCTCTGTTTATAGATGTCTACATAATAGTAGCCTGAGAGAAACAAAATAAGTGGAGAATATCCCTGCTCAAATGTAGAGACAGAGTTACCATGTGTCATAGATAGAGAGACAAAAGGCAATCAGGGACCATTTTCAAGACTCCTGTGGAAAAATAAGATTGTGCACTGAAAAGATTAGTTCTTTGGAGTCTGAAAAATTTAGAAACAGGACCATAGCAATTTTTGTCAGGTCACCTTGGACAATTAAATTTACTACTTAAAAGTCTTGGCTGTTTCTCCTAAAGTAATAAAACTTACTAGCAGAGACAGTGTGTGAGTCCCTTCCTATCCAAAATGTTTATTGGATAGAAAATGGAAATATAAGACATACTCTTTTACTTACCTCTATGCAAGAGGAAAACTGTATCTGAATGATCACTTGGTTTATAAGATTGTTATTGGACTAGGAAGGAATCAATTCTCATTAAAACATTCTAATGCTTGCATCAGCATGTTTGCCTCTGCATGGTCTGTCTGCATCATGCAACCAATTGGACGATGTTCCCAAGATGTGGATGGGTAGGGTGCAGAATGTAGGGAGAAATATTTACCTAGCATCAGAACCTAAACCCCACGTTGCAACCCACACTCTCTAATGCGTCTTACATTGTAGCATTTGTGACTTCTCTACCTTTTCATAAAGTGGTGTTTACCATTTATGTCCCTGTCCATGAAACAGCAATGGTAACAGTATCTAACATGAAGCATCTAACATTTATCTAACAGTATCTAACACGAAGGCCATTGCATAATAAACTGAGTTAAGTTAAATGAAGTACTGTGTGGAAGCCCTGGCAATGGTGAAACCTTCGTAAGACAGAATCAGCTGTCTTAAGGAGACTTGTTATGATCCCCATCTTACAGCTGAGGTCATTCGAGGCCAGAGAGACAGTGGAACCAGAGCCAGCGACTCTAAATTGCATTAGCAAATGTCTATCTTACTAGAGAGAGAGTGAAAGTATATATTTAAATATATCCTTCATCAATTATCTATTGGACAATGGAAGTGAGAGGAGGGGAGGGACAGTAATACAGCATTGGACCTGCATGTTCCTTTCTGTGTTTTGAGTGGGAACAGGAAGAAAGGAGTCAAAGAACTGAGAATGTCTTCAATAAGAACTGAGCCCGAGAGACTGTGATAGCAATCTCTGATTTAGATAGTCACTGGATGCTTTTCTTAAACTCCATGTATAGAAATGAAACTGGAAGTTTGTTCTCTTATTTGAAAAGGAGGAGAAAGAAGTGAAGCTGGGAACTTCAAATTATGAAAGAAGCCACTATTGGTGGGAAGAAATCAAATCTTGCCTGAAGTCCTACAGATGAGCCAGGTCATCGTTAATGGGTACTGACTCTAGTGAAAGGAAAAAGGACATAGAAGAGAAAGGAAGGGAGGGAGGGAGGAAGAAAGAAAAGAGAAAGAGAGAGAGAGATTTAAAAAAATAAAATATCTTCATGAAAACATGGCTTCATTTCACCAAAATGTATTATATACTAAGGAGTATATAAAAGCTCCAAACCTAGTGCTTTTGCTTTCTGTCCTAGAATATAGCTTATTTGATGATCAATTTGTTGTGTAGCGCAAGCATTCTTGGGACACAGTGCAGGCTTCACATCTGCGTTTTCTACCCTCCCCACCTCAGAGACATACAACCTTCCTGTCTGTGATCCTCTAGCACAGCCAAATCAAAACTGTGCTTGATATTTTTCTAAGAGCCAATTCCTGTACAGCTTGGCTAATCCTGATTTAAAATTTAAAAGTATAATGTGGGCTGTACCAGGAAAGAAAATTTTAATTTCAGCAACAGTACCTGATTCACATAGAACATTTCTTTGTATAAATGAGCTAGGCCTTTTGACTTGATAATAAGCCCATCTCCCTTAGTTGCTGTCATGACAGACAAATCCCAGTGTTTTAAAATATGGTGATTATAGGAAAGCGATGCGAGTGTGACCTGTGCCATGGGGCTGTCTTCGGTGCCTATAGTGCCAGATCATGCAGACTCTCACATGAAAGCACGATGGAGAAATTGATGCGGGCAATGTTAAACAGGCTCTGTTCATCCTGCCAGATGGAAAGGTAATTCAAAGTGATTTCCAAGTTCCACCCTATAGATTTTACAGCATCCCTCCAATGAAAGTCATTATCTTTCCCGTCTTTGTTCTGGCATAGTGTATCGATATTAGCAGCCTGTAACACCTAAGAAACTCACAACAGTGATGTTGAAATAAATAGCTGAATAGTAAATGAGTATTGCTTTTTTGCTGGTTCTGTACATGGAAAAAAATTACTTGAAACAGATCTTTGATGCTGGGTTAAGTAAGATTCGAGTTATCAGTATTGAAAGACATGGAGCTCTCAGGAGTCCTCCTCATGGAGGTCTTGTTCTCCTTAGTTTGAGCCTCACACACATGGTCCTGAAACTCACTTTTATCCAAATCTCAGAGCTCAGCGTACTAAGTGATTTAAGTCACACTAACCAGACTCATGCAAGACGTAGGTATAAATTGGTCACAGATGCAACACTCCTTAAAATAGACTCATAAGAAAATCATGGGCTGTTTTACTGGTAAAAGAAAAAGTCTATATGGCAAGCCAACTTATTTGTAATTTGTTTTGTGAAAGCAAAAATGTAAAAGGTGAATCTTAAATTTTTTACCATAAAATTTTATCATAAAATTTTGACAGCACACAATATCAGGGAAAATATTTAGTAATAATACTAAGAATAATGTAAAAATAACAACAGCCACAAAGACTCCTTTCTTAATTCATATAGTGTATTTTACAAAAGGATCATGAAATACCAATTGATCATATGGTTGTCTACCCTGGGTGTCCTTTGAAGCTCTCACAGATATTTGTTGTTCGTGCATCATTTTATTATTTTATCAGGAGCTCTGAGTCTGTGTGTCCCTTTTATGCTTATTTGATTAATGATGAAAGCTCTTCATCTTGGTCATAAAGATGACCTACCTACCCATAAAAATGTTTGTTGAGTATTGCTTTAAAAAATCACCATTTCTATTGTGCTTTCTACATTTACAAGCAGAAACCACCATGTCTATGAAAATTCTACTTACTGATTTCATTTGACTGGAATTTTTTTCCATTAACACAATTTAAAAAGTTCTTGCTTCACACCGTACATATAGACTGAGAATAAAGAAAGGTGGGGGTCAAAAATAGTTTTGATATCAAATAGTTTTTGGCTTTAAAAATGAAAAGCTCATGATATAGTTGTTTTCTCCAAGTATATAATGAAAGTCATCTGGTCATTTTTGCAAATACACCTTATTTTCATTCTTTGATGCAACTCAGTGAAACAGGCATTGCTTACTGTATACTAAGTTCTTATATAATAAATATCAGTAAGGAATAAACTCTAAATAAGGAGTAAGGAAAGTAATGTCAGCAAGATAAGTACCATTAGATCCTTATAGAAACATCAACTCTGAGAACTACTTAGGGACCAAGAATGCCTTATGTGAATCCAGGAGCCTATTGACAGCACACAATATCAGGGAAAATATTTAGTAATAATACTAAGAATAATGTAAAAATAACAACAGCCACAAAGACTCCTTTCTTAATTCATATAGTGTATTTTACAAAAGGATCGTGAAATACCAATTGATCGTGTGGTTGTCTACCCTGGGTGTCCTTTGAAGCTCTCACAGATATTTGTTGTTCGTGCATCATTTTATTATTTTATCAGGAGTTCTGAGTCTGTGTGTTATAACTTGCCACCAAAACCAGGAATGAAGCACAGATGGGCCAAAAAGGCTAAGAAGAGCAGTTTCAGTACCGATGTCACACCTGCCTCCACTGAAGCATAGTCCCTTGGTCAATGAAACATGAAAGTGCAGTGAGTGGATCAATCAGATGTCTTCCCACCTATATCTTTCCACCTGGGCAGGTCCTGGGATGACTAATACGGATGAGTGCTTGAAAGAAGCTGGGAGCAAAGAAAGGAGCTTGTGGATCCTACTAACTCCTCTGTGGACTGCATTACAAAGCTCATCCATGGGCCACCTGGTACTCCTCTTACCTGTGGCTTCCCCAACAGACACTCTGGGTGCCCCAGATGTTCTATGTACTCTCTCTTCAGATCAGTTCACAGATCATTCCCTGCATGCACAGTGAGCACACAATATCACAAAGGTTGCGTCTTGGCTCGTGGGACTGGGTCAAAGAGCAGACAAACTGTTTTCTGAGAGTCTCATGTGATGCACATGTTTATATTCAACACAAGCAAGCATAGATTCTATGGTTTTTGAGGTTCTGGGTCGATCCTCTGCTTTTTACATTCTTGGCAAGTACTTTATCATCAAGCCTGCACTTCCAGTCCTTCGTCTCTTGGTTTGAAGCACTGGCCCATAGGGAACAAATGGATACTGTCACTCCAGATCGGTCTTGTCAAGATTGAGCGGGAAGGAATGCCATCTAAAGACTTCTTGGTCCGAGGGTTTGATGAGCGGGCCTGTTGGAGAGATTGGAATTAATCCAGCATGGCTGCTCTCATCTTTGTTGATAAGGATGATGGAGAACTAGGTACCCGGGCTGCTCCCGAGGATGTGCCGAAGCTGGGCTCTGGCATCGAAGCCTTAGATGGGAAATAACAGCTTTCACCCGTACGCATTGGCAAAGCATCCAATGGTCCAACAGCCTTACCCAAAGCTGGCAGAAAGACTTTGGGGACTGCCAACAGAGCTATGGAAAAGCCGAAAATCTCATGGACACCTAAAGCAAAAACAAGCCACCTTCACTGTGAAAAAGAATACTGAGAAGACCATGACTGCGAAGAGCTCTGTTCCTGCCTCTGCCGACGCCTATCCAGAAAAAGAGAAGTTCTTTCCCGAAAATCCTCTAGATTTTGAGAGTTTTGCTCTTCTGGAAAAACATCAGCTTGCACATCTCCTCTTGAGTGGGGTGCCTCTCACGATGCTCAAAGAGGAGGGAAGACCCGAAAAGCTGTTGCACCTCGACCCCCCTTCGCCCATGAAGGCGCCCTTTCCACCCTGGCAATCTAGCTCCAAGAGGCACTCCCTGCCAACAGGACCAGGACGCCTGCGCCACAGCCACAGCGAGGCTGGCGATGTCCGGCTACTGCAGAAAGCTTGGGGAGGAGCCACCATTACAGCCCCTCCAGTGGGTCCCCATCATCTCTGTCTCCTTCCAGCCTCCTGTCCAGCCTGGATGTTGACTTGCCCCCGGTTTGTTATGATCTAGATATGTAAATTTCTTATTCCATCATAGTTTGTGTATATGCTGTATTAGTAAAATATCTTGTCTAGCCAAAAAAAAAAAAAAAAAAAAAAGAAAAGAAAAGAAAAGAAAAAAGAATTCTCTCCCCCTCCAAGGAAATACAGAAATATGAAGTGGGTACACTCTTAGAGAAGGTCGGAGAGAGCCACATAAACCCTTGGTGTGATGTTGAGTGGTGGTGCTTTTTCCCCAAAGCCAGCCAGTAAGGTCTAGAAAAGTCCCTGCTGCTTCAGTTTTGAAGACAGCAGCACAAGTTTTCAAGCAACTTGGAAGGTCAAGAACAAGTGACACCACTACTCTCAATTTCTTTGAACCTCCGACTTCCTTAGAATTCTGAAGCTCATCAAACTCACTGTGGCACATTGTGGTCCTACCTGTGTAATGATGTCAATCCTTTTGGCGTGAAAGTCCATCTGTTCTCCAGCTGAATAGAAAGAAAATCTGAATCCCAGCTACTCTGGGAACAGGTGGACAGGTGGACAATCACTTCACAGTCAGCCTGACAACTGTTTCAAAAGAAAACTTACGAAAAGATGGGAGTGTGTGGAAATACAGCTTAGTGCTTGATTAGCATGCAGAAAGCCATGGCTTCAATCTACCACCAAGAGGGTAGCAAAAGAAAAGAATAAATCTGAGCCAGGGATGGTACATACCTGCAATCACAGCTACCCTGGAGGCTGAAGCAGGAAAGGATGGTGAGTTTGAAGCCAGCCTGGACCATATAGCAAGACCCTTGGCTGGATATGTAGCTAGTGGTAGAACATTTAATGCATGGGATTGATATAGTTATCTTTAGGAGCACATAAAATTAATGATTTTGTGATGAAAATCTTTAGATTATCATGAAGACACAAATAAATTAAGTTCCTTGGAGGGATACACTGGCTTTATCTAAATTCTTTATTTCTATATTGTCAGTAGACATGGAGAGGTTTTGTGAAACCAAGTGAAATTTCAGTCATTAGGAAGTGCAAGAAATTGCAGTTTTGTTAATACAATTTTAAGGTCGAATTGAATTTGACAAGAAAATAGTTTTCTTTTGTTGTAGTGATTTTAGAGAGGTAATGAGGACCCAAATTCTCAGGTGTTTGATTCTCTGAACAGACATATAAAACATACCGTTGTAATGATTCTCTTATTCTCTCTAATATCTAGTGATCAGGAGAAGCAGAGGTTGAGAACAACGTGGGTTTAGAACAGAGTTGTGGTTTGTCCCTTCACTCTTTCATTGCCCCATTGCCTCTGTTTTTCACCTGTGCTTCATGTTCAGACCCCTTCAGCTGTTTGGCTTTAACAAGAATGTAGATTTTTTTTGTTTCGGGATAACCTTATTTGATAATATATGTGGACTGTTAAGGACTGACATTTGTTTCAAGTTTTTGAGTATCTCACAGTATTTATTTATATAAAAATTCTGCATAATTAGCTATACTGACACAGAGAATATCTTTACCATCTGAAGGTCAATCATCTTAATTCCTTGCAAGGAAAAATGTGGAATGATTCCATGATGGGAATTAAAGAAAACCACAGACAGCTGGAGGAACAAGGATTAGGAGTCTTGTCATGGCTGTGGTGACTATAATTTGTTTGAAAACCAAGGAGACCACAGGCAGAAAAATAGCTTATACAGGAAGCTGGACTGCAGAAAAACTCCCAAAACGAGATGGGAAATGCATAAAGGTGAAGGGCTTTCCCTTGACCACGCCTTCCTGAGCTCTTGGGATGGATGGAGAATGACTGGCAGCACAAATGAGTGAATGCAGAGAAGGCGGGGCAAGGGACTGGACCTGCTTCTTTCAGAGAGGAACTGAGGCAGTGAAAGAGTGATAGAAGAGATATGTTTTGGTATTCATTTCTCAGTAACCAGATGAGAACGAGGGACCTGAAAAAAAATGGAAAGGATTTTTGTTATTTAATACATTTTTATATAGAACAAACTAGATTTCAGACATTCCTTATAAATAATATCTTCTTAACTCTTACAACTTTAATTGTCAGCTCTTGCTAATCCATCCATTTTACAGATGTAACAACTGAGGTATAAAGGGGATAATTACTGACTCCTATCTCACAACAGGTGACTGAAGAGCCAGGATTCAAGCTCAGACAGATAGAAACAACAGCCTGATGTAAAAGAGTATCCCAACGTATTATTTGTAGTTACATAAGGAAAAGGTTCAAAGTTTGGGTCTGTATGTAGATTGTATCCTGAAATTCCTTCCATGCTTTATGCCGATTAGGCTGTTTTTAAGTTCGGGTCATGTGGAACAGGAAAGAAACAGGCAATGTATTCCAGAAACTCCCTGAGTTCTCACTCAAAGCACTTGAAATTATGCGTGACTGTGGCGTGATGTCTTAATCTGCTACTTCATTTTAATAAATAAATTCATCTTTGTTTCTCCAAGGCTATAAACATCCTTTTTCATCTCACTTCTGCTTATCCCTTTCAGTTCCCCCTCATTATTAAGACCACAAAAACCCTCCACTGAAATCTGATGCCACCGGAAATCTGCAAAGATGAGTTGCTTTCTTTTGTTTAAAAGGCAGAGAAATGTGACAGCTTTTTCCCCCTCTTTAAAACAAAACTGCAGAACTTGAAGCAGCTTCTGGTCATGGTTGCTTCTTGAATGTGTTTATCCCCCATTCTGTCTGGTTTACAGCCAAGTTGAGTCCGAAACCCTGGCCAGCCCTTGCCTGCCCCTGGGCTCCATTACACACAGACAGCCGCAGTATCAGCTGCAGTCATTGTTACTCCTGAAAGGGAAAACAGAACTGACTGGCATTTAGGGAATGAATATCCTCCAGTCTAATCGTGCTTGTTAATTAAAGCTGCTCAAACTGTCACTGTGGACTGTTCCAGAAGGATTGTGGTTGCCAGGGAGAGTAAAATGCTGCAGTAGGATTGACTAATGTTTTCAGGTGTTATTTGACAGGGAAATCTAGTGAAGGGAATCATGCCTACATATCCAGGGTTATGTAGGATCTGTGTTTCGTAATTAGCAAGAACCAGATCACTTTGACTCTTCAGATGTCTGCCAAAGGATCTCTATAAATATTTGGAGGGTGTTTCAAGGAATGAGTGATGGCCCACATATGCTGGAATTGTCATATTTATGATGAAACCATGTCACAGACTATAGTCTAAAGTACAGAGAAGAATCCAATATCTTCTGGCTGGGAAATGTAGTTCAGATACTGTAACCTACTTACATGGTTTTACATAATGTGCTTTAATGCTTTTGAAATTTTATACTTTGAAGTTCTAAAAATTGAGCATTTAAAGTTACTTATCTCATAATTTCTAGGACTAAATAAGGTAGTGTGTTATATGATAACGTTGGCATTAATACATAACAGGTATTTGATAATCACTGTTTTTTTTTGACAATTTGGAAGTGCCACTTTAGTGAAATATTGAAATTAGATCACAGTTTCTATTCACTACTTTGTTTTTTTTTGTGATTTCAGAAAGTTTATTTTTTTATAATATATTTTTTATTATTATTTCAGCTCATACAAACTTAATAGGTACACCAGTTCCCTCCCTCCAACGTCCTCCCCCCCGAACCCCCTGCTCCCCCTCCCCTTACCCTTCCCTCCCCATCCCCCCCTGCCTCCCGCCCCAATTCCCAGAGTCCTTTCTTGTGCATGCCTGACTCTCCTCTGGGCCCTCCTCTCTGATGACATACAAGGACCCAGTGGCCTTTCCCTGAACCCTTTCCCGTGTTCCCCTTAAGCATAGGAACACTACTGTGGCTGTCAATCCCTTGCCTCCAAGGATCTTGGTGCCTTTAGCAGATGCTAGACTTTGTGAGGTCAATAGTGTGTTGGACATTGCGCAGGGCATGCAAAGACCAATTATGATTGCTTCGGCCCTAACTTGTGTTACAAATCATTGCTCCTCCCATCCTTTTGCTCTTACACTCTTACCGCCCCCTCTTCCGCAAATGTCCCTGAGCTTCAGGATGGGAGAGATTAGTCTGGCCTAGTTCTATGTGGTTGATATAGAGTCTCTGAAGTTCTGGATAGTGGTTTGTTGATTTTCTTTTGCAGTTTTGCTGCTCCTGCAATGCCCTTCACTCCATCGTGGTGGGCACTGTATGTCACCCCCTGGCCAGAGATAGAAAGCTGTTAAACTGGAGTCTTATTATAAGAGCACATTCAAGGGTAGATGTAATACTTATACTCAAAAGTGGAATCGCAGGGTCATATGGCATTTGGCAATGGGAGGGGTCAATCACCCATTTGCAAAATGGTTATTTTTTAATTTGCTGGACTATATGCCCTCCCCTTCTGGTGAGTTCATACCCCCTTAGTTGTAAATGATCAGGAACGAATGTCTGTGAACTTAACTAGGTGTCACATTACTTTCTTGCAGTCCTTGATGGAGGCCTATTTTCTCTACTGTAACATGGTCACTTCTCTCCTTGTGTCTGGTGTGGCCCTCCAACCCCATCCCTCCTGTTCATAATCCTTGCAATTACTGTAGGTAATACATAAATTTACCTATGAGTGTCTCAAGATGGGCTGGGTGGGTTTGGTATTAGGAGCCACCTATTAGGGAGTACATACGGCGCTTAATTTTCTGAGTCTGGGATACATCACTTAATATAATTGTTTCTAATGACATCCATTTCCCAGCAAATTCCAGTAATTCATCATTTTTGATGGCTGAGTAGTACTCCATTGTATAGATGTACCACATTTTTCTTATCCACTTGTCAACTATTGGACATTTGGGTTGATTCCATGTCTTTGATATTGTAAACAGTGCTGCTATGAACATGGTCGTGCTTGGATAATCACTGTTTTTAAAGAATATGCTGACCTACTTTAAGAACAGAATATATTTTTCAGAAAACAAAAGACATTCAAATTTAAGAGTTACCAACACAAAATTTTCTATTTCACAAAATACAGCCATAGCAGAAGTAGTTACATGAACTCTCATTCATATGATACAATATTCTGAAAAACTAAAAACTATATTTTAAGTAATATTTAATGTCATGAACATGGTTATATTAAGATGTGGGAAACTTTAGGGTGTCAAATTGAATATAAAAATCATTTTAATGTTTTAAAAATATTTTTAAAAACTAATGATTAATATAAACAATGTTAGTACTTAATTCTGGCTGGTGAGATTGTTGGATATTTTTATTACTTCATAGATGTTATGATTTTACTATGAATTCCCCCTCATTGTTGCATAGTTATTTCCTCAGAATTGAAACATCCCTCACTAGAAAGAGAAAGGGGGGTCACAAGATTTAGGAAGTAAACAAAATATACATGGCCTAGGAAATAAACAAAGCTGAAAGGGTTGAAGAAGCTATGGAAAATTCCAAGGTTCTCAAAGTCCATCCCAAAAGTTATATAACCAGTAAGAGTTGCTAAAGGAGGAGACTCTCCAGTTGACCCAGTTGCCTCCAAATTGTGCTGGGGGTCTCAGGGTTGCTCTTACTGGGGTGAACATTTAATGGTGCAGCCTCCTTCAAGACTCCATGCTCTAATAGGTTAACCCCCTAATTATACTCTTGTAAGTAACTCCAGTGACACTGATTTGGGCGGAATTGTTTCGTGTACCTGGAGTGAATAGGCCTCCATTTACATATCTCCATGAAAAGTCATATAATACAAGCAATGCTGTTGAATGACCCTGACATTAGGGGATGAGGCATTCAATGAAGGTTGCCTATCTATGTGGGGTTTCAGTGCCCTGATGTAGTTACTTTCCCCCCTTTTCATGGGATGTTGAGCATGAGCATTGACTCATGCTCTCTCTGTTGATCTTATCTTGGCTGATAAGACATGTAACCAAATCCCAGCTCTCAGAGAGTGGAACGCTCTTGGGAAGAATAAATGGATGGCTATATTCCTCTACCCAGCATGGTTGGCATGCATGCTTTCTTGATGAATAGGGTATGCCTCATGAGTATTGCGATACCTCCAAAATGGTTAGTGGACTTGAGAGTACATTTCAATCTTTAAAAGTGACATTGTGTACCAGAACCATAGACAGAATGTGGTAACTTTTTGTGGGCAATTAACATAAAACTGAGGATTAGCCATTTGCCCAGAAAGAACTGAATGCCAGTTCATAAGTGACTAACTGAAAGTCCAAGGTCCCACGACTGGCCCAGAGTTCATCAGAAGGGAGGTAGATTTAGTAACAGACTGGCTGAATGCAATCATTAGGTTGCAGCCATTCTGAACAGCCCAACCCATCAAGACCATTGGGTTGATAGCTATACGGCCCTCCAGATGAGGGTACCAATGATTCATGGAAAACGACTGCTGATACGGCAGGGCTAGATGAGGTCATGTCCCCATTCATGCCATTATTCTTTTTTTAATTCTTGGACACTTTTGTTTATGAATACAATGCATTTATATGTTTTCATCCCCACTACCCATCCCCACTTCCCCTCCCATCTCACCCTGCAGGTTTTCCTTTCTAGTCCGGCTCCAGCCCACTCCAGTGCACTTCTGCATGTGTGATCTAGCGTATCTCATCCGGCACGCCTGCAACAGCACGTGCCCCGGCATTCACTGGAGCATGAATGGCCCGTCAGTGGGTAAACTACGGAGTAAGGAAAGCTCTTCTCCTGTCCTGCACCAACACCTAGCCTCCTCTCAAGATTGATCTCAGGGTGGGTCTATTTCTCCTGGAGCCTCCCTCCTGAAATGTTAGTAGGTCCCTACCATGGAATTAGACAAGTAGAATTAGACATTGCTACATTGTGCTCTGCATTTTGGCAGCTCTGACATGGACAGAGGTTACTGTCTAACAGTACCTTTTCATACCCTTAGATTCATACTGTACCCTCCAAGGTTCCCTAAGCCATGGTGGCTTAGGGTATGGGTGGCAGTTTAAATGTCCTATTTAAGTCTGAGTTGTCCAGAGTCTCTTTTAGTTTGCACTTTGATTAGGTGTGGTTCTCAATATTACTCTTCTTTCATTGAAAAAGGACGGTTCTTGGTTGAGTACCGAGTGCTTCTCTGGTCTAGGGATATAATGATAAGTGATTAGGTGATAGCTCACCATCAGTTACTTATATTGTTCCCACCTAGGGCCCACGGTTTCCACTTCTATGGGTATTCAATTTGCTTTATTGTACCAAGAATGTATTCCCTGTCACAAAAATGGGACTTCATGCCAGTCAGTCAATTAGTTGTCCTCACACACCATGTCATAGTTAGATACAGGTGTCAATCTGGCAACTGAAACTTGAGCTCTGGGTACAGTTGTGAAGAGTTTGTAGTTTAGTTGAGCCTTGGGCCATCCTGCAGAAGGTTGTCTGATTGATGGAGAGGACCCATGCGTGATGAACTCTTCATTGGGCAGGTGAATAAAATGAAGGTAGGTGGTAAAAGAACTTGGCATTCTTCAATATACTTAGTTAGACGAGCTGATCTAGCAAGTAAGGATCGTCGCTCTCTCAGCTTTCCTGTGTATGTGTGGATGTGGATATGTTATGGCCATATCCTCAGCCTGTGTTCTCCCTCAGCCTGTGGTATTAATGTAGACTCTCCTGTCAGGCTGGGTTAAGACTGACTGAACAATTGCAACAAAAATAAAACCCCATGTTCCCTTAAGCCAGTTGGTCATAAATTTATCAGCAGCAATGGAAAGTGTGACATTCTATATGCCACAGCTGCCTCACTGGACACCTCTTGAGAAAATTGTTGTTAGTGTAGCTTGCAGCATTCACAGATTGATATCTGTTCCAGCTTGCTTTTCCCATATCCTGTGATCATGGTGTGTGGTGTTGTCAGCAATAGGGTCTTACTCTCAAGTTCTGGAGGGCAACTGATAACAAATGGTGAAACGCCTATTTTGTTTTATGGGATTTTTGAGGCCTTTCTATCCCACAGTTTTTTAGGAGGTGTAACATTTCTGGTACTGGAAAATGTATTAATTACTCAAGGTGTTTTTGGTAGGAACATCTTAGGAAAATTTGTTTCTTCTTCTTTTCTACTTTCTTTGTCTGTGTAGGGTATATTGGTTGAAACTTATTTTTTAGGTTCTATGTTATGATAGATTTATATAGTAGAGGTTTTCCGTCTGGCTACATTTTAAATGTTTGGTGTTAATTTTTACTCTCCCATGCTCTCTATCCCCAATCTCTTTATTTCCCTCCCACCTTAAAATTTTGTCCTATGATGGATTATTGATCTTTTCACCTTCTTATCTTCTGTGTTGACATAATTGATGACCTTGTTTCATGTTGTGTGGAGCTTTACTGATTATTTCATTTTAGTATACCCTCAGCTGTTCAAGATAAACTGCCACTTATTTGGAATGATAATGGACTTGAAGAAAGCCCGCCCACCATCTGTGAAACATGTCTTTATATACTACTAACCCTAAGTGTCTCAAAGATTCATAAAAAGCACTTGGCAAAGCAGTAGAGATAGTAGTTAAGGGGCTTAAAAGGTGATAGCTGCATGAGTGGTCAAAGGCAATCCAGAAGCCATAAGCCTGTTGGGTCAAAATACAAACACCAAGAGCAGTATATCTTTCTGAGAGTTGCTGATTAGGAGGCCCTACAAAGCATAAGGTTATGGCCACTGCTGCTGGTTGCATGCCAAGACTGGATGATAAGTCCCTATTGTTGAAGATACTGCCTGCTTTACTTGTAGAATATGGAGAAATCAGGCACAATTATGTCCTTCTTTGTTGCTGGCTCTGTCTTTTACAGTGGTGGTTGGCGCCACGCAGACTTTTACAGGAGGATCGTCACATTCAGCTTGGCTATGGACCCTATGGTCTGTAGTGCAATAGAAAGGTGTAAACCATGCAGTGGAATTTTATCTGCATCTGAGTTTTTCTTTATCTGCTGCTAACATTAAAATAAGATAGAAAAATGACTGAAATTCCAAAGGCAGCCAAGTAAGGGCATTTCAGAGACACTACCCCGCACCCATGATTTATACCAGCCAAATCCAGTAACAGTCTAGATCAGTCTGTATTCCGTCCAACTGGTCATATTATTAACCGTTGCATTTACTTCTGTAAAAACATACCTTTGCTCTACTCCCTTCCCTGCTTTTGTATAAAAACAGAAGTTTCAACTAAGCTTGGGACTCGAGTCCTTGAAGAAGGAATTTTACTCCAGATGCTGGCATTAAACTCTTCTTCTCCACCCTTAACTGTTGTCTGAGTGTTCTTTTGCAACACTAAGGAAGATATGCCTGATGATGCAATAATGGCACAATGGGTATAGGGTACAACTATTTCTTATGTTGTTTAAGTCCTTAAGTAACTTTCATATGGTACTATGAGCCAGGGCAAAGCCTGTAGCAGAGAAGGTATATGTTCCAGAGATAAGAACAATGCTATTTTTTGTTGAATGAATATGACATATCTGTTAAATTTCCTTCTATATATTTGTGTCTATATCTATCAATTTGATCTGCTTTTAGCCTGTATTAAGTCACTTTTATTGGAGTTATGTTACAGAGACTCATAACTAATCAAGCTCTTGATAACAAACTAGTTATGGTATGGTGAAGTGGCCTAACAGTCAGCCATAGATGAAAGGAAATATTGAGATATCTACATAATCTTCCATGGTTCATAGAATACCATGGAAGAAGAGGGGGAAAATATAATATCCAGGGGACGTGTTGGATAGTTATTTCCTCTGAATTGAAATATTCCCTCCTGGAGGGAGAAAGAATGTTAGTAAGACATATGAAGTAAATAAGCATACAATGCCCAGAAATTCAGCAAAACATTCAAGACTCAGTAAACACCTGAAAGTTTAAAGGTTCACAAGGCTCATCTCTAAGGTTATATAAAGGGTTAACATTTGCTGATGCTGGAGATTCTCCTGTTGAGTGAAAGATGTGTAGGGAGATTCAGGGATGCATTTTTCATGAATGGCACTGCTATTGGGGTGAATGTTCCTTTCAGGCAGCTGCCTTCAAGACATTTGTGCTTTTATAAACAATCCCTTATCTATATGTCTATAAGGAACTCCAATATACTCAGTGATTGACTAGACTGGACTTAAATGGAATCATTTCTTTCATCTATCATCAATAGGTATTTGTTCATGTTTTCCTAGGAAAAGTAACAAAACACAATCCAGACAGTCAAAGGTTACAAGTTTGATTTCCAGGCAATGAATTGTGGGAGGTGACTGGATCATGACAATTCCAGTTCCATGAGTGTATTAATTCATGGGCACATTCATAATCTAATGACATTCTTGGGAAGTCTGGAAACTTTTGTAGTTGGAGTTTCATTGGAGGAAGTAGGTCACTGGAGGTGAATGGGCTTGAGAAGTTGTACAGCCTTTTCCCTCTGGCATAGTTTAATGCCATCTTGGACTTTTTCTCCAGTCTAAACTAAAGAGGATATCGTGTTTCAATTTGAGCCATTCTATTCTGGAGGAAGGCTCATAAGTAAACAGCTTGCTAGTCTCAGGAAGTTCTTAGAGCAAAGACTAGGGCAGGGAGGAATTTCCTCGAGGTAAGGCAATCTCTGAGAGGCTCCTAGGAGCAGTGCAGAGTTCCAGGGTTACAGCTTCTGTGAAGTCTTCCTTATGTTTGAATGGGCTTCCTCATTGTGGGGATGCCTTTGAATTATCCCTACTCTTGTAAGTAACACCAATGAACTCATGGTCTTGTCAAATTGAACCATGGTTATTTTGGTCTGCTGTTGGATTCCTATTTGGGGTAGATACATGACTTCTCTCCAGGAAAAGTATCACATAATAGAGGTGAATCCTTTCTGGGGCCCATCTCTGGTTTATCACTAGCTGAGTAGCCTCCACCATCTATGACTCCATTGCCATGATGTTATTTCCACTCAGTCTCAAAGCAAGCCAGATGACCATAGCCTGAGACCACTGGACTGAGACCACTGAAATAATGAGCTCAAATAAATGTTTCCTCTCTTTAAATTGTTGTCTCATGAATATTTTATAGTAATTACAATTCTGACTAATATATCTTGTATATTTTAAATAAAATATATACTCTTTGTAGTATTCGAGCTTGAAACTAGGGTCAAATGCATGTTAATCAAATGGTCTACTATTGATCCATTCTTAACTTAAAAACAAAGGTATATTTTATATAGACTGAAATAAATCTGCTGAATGTAAATTCTGATGAAGCAGTTATTCTGGAAGATTTATAGAAATGATTTGAGAAAAAGTTGGTCCAAGATTCTTTAAACAATTTTTCTTTAAGTGTTTTTTCTAAGAGGTGACTCACATGATCAATACATGTAAGCGATACTGCAGTCACAACTGCACACAACTACAGAGTGTCTGATATGGAATCACGGTACCCTTGAAACCGGTTTTCGATTTTACTTATTCCAAATTATTTTAAGATGCATGCATTCACCCCAAAGATATTTGCTTTGAAAGAGTCAGACTCATTTACATAAAGCAGTTCCGATGTTTTAATTAGAAAAGTTTACTGTCCTATTCTGTAATGGCCCATTAGAGGCTAAACAACGTATAAGGAAAGTAAATGGATGAATGAGAGTCTATTCATCATTAGCACTACAAGTCTAGGTATTCCCAGAGTAACTGTTAACTCAGGGTCAAAAGATCTTCCCAATGGAAGATGTAAGAATTCTTAAGGTTAAAGGAAACAGCTTTATTTTTATAGTCTCCATACTTGTCCTTGGCAGACTCCTTCTCTAATCCTCATTCTTCACTAATCCCTGCTCTCCACACCTTGCTTCCCATGATTGCTACCCCTGAGTTCTATGTCAGGAGGCTGCAGCATGCTCCGCCTACCTCAGTTTCTCAGATCATGGTTTATTACAGGTCTTTAGAGTCTCATTGATAAAGTTCACGTAGAAGATTTTCATAGTTAACAAAAAAAAGGCTGTGAACAGAGTTGACTCCTTTTTTTTTTCTTATTCATTCGTTTTATTTTTTTCTCCCACATTTTATTTTTTTCCCAATCATAGGTACCTCCGCCCTCTCCCTCTTTCCTCCCCTCCCCAGTCCCCCTTGCACTCTCCCTCCCCTTCCCCCTTCCTTTCATCCCCTTCATTCCTTCCCCTTTGCCAAGTGCCTCCCCCTTCCTCCCTCCCATCCCCTGGAGCATTCTTTTGTGTGAATTCCAAATCTTCCTCTGAGTCCTCCACTCTAGTAAGGGGTAAGGACTTGGTGGCATAGGCAGAGCCCTTTCTTGGGTGCCCCATTAGTATGGGAACAGAGTTGACCTCTTTAAATACTTCTTATTTCTAAGTTTTCTTGGACAGTTGCTGTCCCTACTTTTCTGATAGGAGCATGCAGAGTATGTAAAAAGTACAATCCTTCAAAAACATCTTTGGATCAAGGTGAAGGCTAAGCCCTCTGCTCTCCTAACATTTATCTTTCATCTTTCTGTGGCAATAACTTTGTGTCCCACATTTCTCACCATTGAGCTTCCAGCTGAGGTTGATCGATGGGAGAGACACTGCTGAAACTAAAAGAGAAGAAACCAAGATATTTTTTTCCTGTTCCTTCTCTTCTATTCTTTGATAGAACAGAAGGTTTGGTTCTTGCTGTGTCCTGATTTCATCACTTGACTCCATTCCCAAGGTCCTTATAATGCTACCTCCTTCACGTCTCCTTTGTCCGAGACCCTGAGGTCTCTTACACCCTGTGAACACAGGCTCCTCCGTGTGCTCTTCTGGGTTCACACCCATTCGCTTCCTCTTAAATTATACTATTTACATTCTGCACCATGTTTTGTCCAATTTAAATGATTAACATTACTTTCTCTTGTTTTACATGGGTGTCACAGAAATATTCTCTGATCTTTCCTCTGTCTATTCAGCTTCTTAAGCCATTCCTTGTGAATTCTTGCTTTCTGTCATATTGCTCATTACAGTTCCTGGGTAATCTCTACTCAAACTCAGAATGAGAACTTTTCATTCATTCTAACTACTGTAGTCCTCCTAGACACCATAGGTGCCTGGTCAGTTTCTCATAGAAGCCTAGTCTACCAACTATCACTATCTGTCTACCTGCTAGTAAGAAAACATGCTCTGTTAAGGTTTGCATCTCGACGCCATTCTCACAGTCTGTTATACAAGGCCTGGTATATAAAGATAATTGAAAGTATTTTTCAGCGAATAAATAGATAAAAAATAACAAATGACTTTTAATGGGAATTTTTTTTGGTGTTGATGCTCCTATCTCTTTTTTAAAATATTTTTTATACATTTTTATTATTATTTCCACCCATACAAACTTAATAGGTACACCAGTTCCCTCCCTCCTTCCTCTTCCCCCCCCCTGCTCCCCCTGCTCCCCATCCCCTCACCTCTCCCTCCCCATCCCCCAGTGCCTTCCGCCCCAATTCCCAGAGAGTCCTTTATTGTGTATGCCTGACTCTCCTCTGGGCCCTCCTCAGCAAAGAAAATAGGCCTCCATCAAGGACTGCAAGTAAGTAATGTGACACCTGGTTAAGTTCACAGATGTTTGTGCCTGATCATTTACAACTGAGGATATGATCTCACCAGAAGGGGAGGGCATATAGTCTGGCAGATAAAAAGTAACCATTTTGCAAATGGGTGATTGACCCCTCCCTCACTGAGGTTCCCTACTTTTATTACATCTACCCTTTAATGTGCTCTTATAACAAGACTCCAGTTTAACAGCTTTTTGTCTCTAGCCAGGGGGTGACATACAGTGCCCATCAGGATGAAGTGAAGGGCATTGCAGGAGCAGCAAAACTGCAAAAGAAAATCAATAAACCACAATCCAGAACTTCAGAGACTCTATATCAACCACATAGAACTAGGCCAGACTAATCTCTCCCCATCCTGAAGCTCAGGGACATTTGCGGAAGAGGGGGCGGTAAAATTGTAAGAGCAAAAGGAAGGGAGGAGCAATGATATGCAAGATACTCCACATAAGTTAGGGCCGAAGCAATTATAATAGGACTTTGCATGCCCTGCACAATGTCCAACACACTATTGACCTCACAAAATCTAGCATCTGCTAAAAGCACCAAGATCCTTGGAGGCAAGGGACTGACAGCCACAGTAGTGTTCCTATGCTTAAGGGGAACACGGGAAAGAGTTCGGGGAAATGCCACTGGTTCCTTGTAAAATCGTTTGTTGAAGCTTAATTGCCAACACAATTATTACAATATTGAACAGGATTTGTGCCTTATGAAAAAGCCCCAGACAGTTAACTGTTATCTCACAGCTTTTGCCATACGAGGTCAGTGAGAGTGGACCAGCTGTGAACAAGAGTGTGACACCTCACCAGATACTGTATCTGTTATGCTCTGGTTTGGATACGGATTGTCCTCATTGTTTTCTGTGTTTGAACACTTGGTCTGCAGCAGGCGGTGATGCTCTTTGGGAAGACTGTGAATCAGTGAGGAGGCTGCACTTTATTAGAGGAAGAAGGTAATTGGAGGAGGCTTTGGAGCTCTGCCGTCCCACCTTCTGGTCACTCTGCTTCCTAACTTGTCAATGCAATGTGACCGCTCAGCCTCTTGCTTCTGCTGCCATGCCTTCCCCAATGGACTATGTTCCCTTACAACATAAGCCAAATGAACCCATCTTTCCATAATTCCTTCTTGTCAGATATTTGGTGATAGAACTGAGGCGAAACTATTAGAAGCTGTTACCTTGATCTTAGATTCCTCAGCCTCTAGAACTATTAGTACAAGCAGTGAATTTCTGTGATTCACATGCTATTAAATGGCAGCCTGAACAGACTAAGGTAGATACACCATTTTGTGCCACAAAAGCAGAAGTCTGGTTTTTAGCTTCTAAAATCAGCCTTTACCTATATGGTGGATTTAAGTTTGTATATTTCTGTTAATGACATCAAATCAAGATCTACTTGCTTTGCTGTCCAGAGGTGTTTGGGGCCACTGTTATCTTTTTCATCCTTACTCCCTGGCTTGGGGCTTGTTATTACTGATTCTTGCTTTAGTAACTCTGTTCAGATGTACAGAAGGAAATAAGACCTTTTGAAGACCAACACTTGATTTCAAAGTAGTTGAGAAAGCAATGGGATTGTCAGATACTAGAAACAAACAATAAATAGCACAATTGTGGGCAAAGAAAGTATACTCTAAGTATGCTTTAAATTTTTATGTTTGCATGCATAGATTAGCAGTGTTCTCAGACTTGTTCAAAGAAGCTTCTTTTTGCAGTGATGGCTATTGATACAGAGATTTATAACTGGTTGAAGTGCTGAGACTAAATGACTGTTGAATATGCAACCTTGAATAGGACTTTTTTAATCACTATATCTAAGACTAAGAAATATCATAAGAGAGGATGGTAGCTTAGGGCTGGAGAATGGAAAGATGTGCTTTGAAGTGCTGTCTTCTGTACATGACATGACTGTTGTACTGATGAACTCATATCTGCAGTGGCTACTGTACAAGATTTGTACAAGATTGGGCCTTACAGTGCTCCATCATGGATGGCAGAGGAGTTCATGGGGCCCGATCCATTCCTGTAGATCTGTCAGTAAATAATAGTTAATGGGGGAGGTATGTAATTTCCTTCAATGGTGTAGCTACTGCTTAGTTGCTACATGCTTATGCATGCAACCCTAACTGAACTCGAGACAGACAGATACACACCCTCCCATACACCCACATACATATAGGAAAGTAGGAGGGGATGACTTCTTGGGAAGAAGTAGGTCAGTAGAATTGGGGAGAGCAAAAGATAATGTGAAAATTAATATAGTCATGTATATAATTATTATATCCATGTATGAAATCATCAAAGAATAAATTTAAAACAATAATTAAATAAAAATGCCTCTCAGTTTTCCTTATCATATAATATTGATGACCCTCTCCGTACTGTTCAAATAGCTTTATTTGAATGTGCATGTATGTGCATGTGTGTACAGGTGGTCAGGACAGATCATTTTAGAGACAGAGGTATTTTCTAAACTTAACTTTCTTTTCCTTTAGTCCTCGTATACTTCTCTTTCGCTAGGAGAGGTGATACAGCACATTGCTGTGACCCTGCTTTGTGGAATTAGGCAAACAGATGCTTGATTCTTAGCTCTACCACTTACTAAGTGAATTGGTGAAAATTATTATCAATGACCCTCTATTTCTTTCTCTGTAAAATGGGAAATGTATTGTTTTTAAGTGACGACTCAGAAGCTCGTTTAGGAGAATGCTCTATAAAGGCAGAAGGGTAATATCAAACAGTTGCTTCATTTATCAACTGCCGGAGGGACAAGTCAAGCAGAGAGGATGGCAACCTCTGCTTTACAGATAAATCACAGCTGCATTCTAAAATTTGTCTTATGTGATAAACATCCCAGTCACTTTATAAGGTCTCCTATGAATATGAAAAGATTAGGCTGACTTTACATGGTTTTCTTGCGCGCGCGTGCGTGCATGCGTGTGTGTGTGTGTGTGTGTGTGTGTGTGTGTGTGTGTGTACTAGAGACCATGTACCAGAGAGCATTTGAGTGTATGTGTCTGAGAAGGCCCAAGAATGACATTGGGAATAATCCTGTGTTGCTCTACCTCCTTATTGCTTTGCCCTGGGTTTTCCCAGACTCCACTCCCTCAGCCCCTTACCAGGACTAGCACTGCAGGATAAAGCCATATCCACGTGGCATTTTTACATGGGATCTAGGGATCTGAACTCAGGTCCTGTTGCTTGTGAGGCAAAGATTTAACCCCTGAGCCATCTCCCCAGCTTGGTTTTAAGGAGTGGGACTGGATTATATCGTGGATGTATGGTGGCAGCAGAGTCAACTTCTATCTTTCCGCAGTCCAACTACAAGACTTGGGAAGTTGTAAAGTCTGAATTCTCAGGGACATGAAGCTGAACCTCGTTCTATCTGGCTATTAGTAAGGAGTCAGTGAATATACCTGACTTCACTATGTAAGTGGGCAGTCCACTAATCTTGTATTATACTCCAGCCCAGAGAATGCTATTTGCTTGCTTCAGTGTTTGATGTGGATGCTACCTGGATATGTGGATTCTGTCTAGAGTCTGGGCTCTGAGGATCACTTTCATCCTGGCTTCTGTCAGTCTGAGTCCTGTCCCCAGCATCCATATGTTGGCCTGTAAGATGTGATGACCTTTGGAAACCAACAGAGTATGGTCTGGACAGGAAGAGTGAAGGCATTTATGTTAGCATTCTTCATGCATTATGGTCTTCAGTAGTTATATTCTCTGCCTTTTATTGATTAAACCTGTTGAACTCTTACCTTTGATTATGGTATAAACTACAAATTCAATGAATATTTGTGAGCAAAAGCTATCCTGTGGCTTGGAGATACGAAAAAAGCATTTTACCTTTCCCCCCAGCATGGCAATAGTGCTTATTTTGAAGTTGGATTCATTAGTGTGGCAGCCCACACACCCCTCAGGATTCTAGCTTTGTAATTTTCAGTCTCAATCTTTTCTTCTCAACGGCTTTTTTTTCTTTTCTTCCAGAGGCAAGACTGTTTTGCTTATAAAATGTTCTAGAGAATAAATATTCATGTGTTTTTGAATGGAGCCTGAGAAAAACTTCAGATCGCAGAGAGAGCATTCCTATCCTGTTCTCCCTAACTGTGTATCAGCAGAACTTCAAATCCCTTGCCCACCTCAGAAGATAACAAAATAAGATCAAATCAGGAGTTCAATCAAAACTGTCAATAAGAATGGCTCCTGTCCTGCTGCCACTAATGCCATATGTATGGTAGTGTCATGATGCAGGAATGCTGCTCAGGGCTGGAGAGAGAGACCAGGATTTTTAAAAGCAAATGCATCTCAAAATTAGCCACACAGATAGACAGGAGCAGAGATGGTCTTAATGGTGCCTTAAGTCTCAGATTATTTGAGGTTATTTATCAGAATTCAGCTGAACCACTTTAACAGTGCGGAATTCATATTTCACACTCTCTGGGTTGGAGTGCCATTTAGTTCTGAAATTGTCTTACAGAAAATGCAAAAATCAGATGCGCATATGGTAATTCAACAGCAAAGCCTTGTTCATTCTGGATTTCTGGTATGTTTTCTTGCTGACCAAGAAAGCCTTGTAATGGGACATGGTGATAAAGACGCCATTGTCATCCTTACTGATCATCATTCTTCTTCTTCTCATCATTATTACTGTTATGACTAGTATTATTATTTTGCCTCCAAATTAGCACCTTGAAGAGATCACACTGCATAATAAACACTCAAGAAGCATGTAGACATCTCAGGAATCTGAAATACACAATCTGGGATACCTCTTTTACAACTCAGCTAATTGCAGTCGGTTTAGCCATTTGGATACATCCTGGAATTTAAGGTGTCTGAAGGCAGAGAACTTATGCCTGCTTAGTAGTTAAATATGTGCCATTGTTTGAATATTAATTGTTCCCCTAGGCTCATGTGTTTGCATACTTAGTCACCAGCTAGTGGTGTTGTATGGGAACATTCCAGAACCTTGAGATAGTAGAGCCTAGAGGAAGTCTTGAGATCTAGTAACCCAGATCTCTCCTCCTCCTCTTTTACTCTCTTCTCTATCTCTCTATCTCCATTCCTCTCGTTCCCAACCTGTCTTATTCTTTTGCTCCTTTCCTCAAAAAAAGGAAGCAATTCAAGGCTGAGTTCCTAATACAATGTGAGACATCTTGCAAAACGAAATGTACTTGCACTAAGTTAATGTTATTATGGGGTTATATGTGGGAGATAATGTGTAAGAAATGCAACTGCATCTTAGGATATTAGTGTTTTCTATTTATTCAGGATGAAATATTTTCGTAGAAATATTCATAATTATGAATCTGAGAAGCACCACGATTTGTCATCAGTACTATGAAGACCCATGTTAAGTTGATAACGGAAATTGAGCCAATGGTGGAAGATCAGTCCTGAGGACAGGAGATGAAATGCGATACAGAACCCAAACCGTGAGACCGGAAAAAGAGTAGGAAAATTCACCTCCCTCTGCCTGTTGTATTCAGAGCATCTGTGAGTCCCATGAAACCTATTGTGATGGTTAATGTGTTTATCAACTTGATTGGATCTGGAATCTACCAAGAGATGTACCTTTAAGTGGGTCTGTAAGGATATTTCCTGGAAGTATTAACTGAGGAGGGAAGACCTTCTCCCAGAATGGACAGCACATCCTGGCTGTAGCTCAGTTATGAGGCGGTCCAAGGGAAAAACTGCTGTTTTTTAACCTTCCAACCTTCATCCCTTGTTGTTGAGTGCATCTCCAATCACTGTCGTCCTCCACTGACATGGGAACCCTGCTTCTTTGGTTATCTACTGTGAACTGAAGACCAGTGGGTCTCCATGTCTTTAGCTCCAGATGGGGACTGCTGAGGGACCTGTCGTGGAGCCAGCAGCTCTCAGGTCCCCAGGCTTCCCAGTGCGCAGCCAGGCATCATCGAACTCCTGGAGTATCACGTAAGCCCAGTTAGTAAATCTCCTCCTAATACATATTAACTCTCTCAGTACTATTCTTTAATATGTATTAATTTCTCAGTTATGTTCCTTTAATATGTATTAATTTTCTCAGTTCTGTTTCTTAAGAGAACCTTAACATATCCACTTACGTGGGAGAGGACCATCTGTCCTACTTAGTTTAGTGGTATAAATTCTGATCTCATTGAACATGCCAAGAAAAAAATGCTTAATATAGTCATTTTGGGCCAACCAAGAAGTCATATAAAATTATCTCTCAAGACCATAATCACTTTTAAAGATGAGACAAGAACAACAACAAAAACAAAAGTCTTAGTCATTGGAGGGTAAGGTTTTCAGAACCATGAAATGCTGAGGCTCTCATACCTTTGTAACATACTGGCATTTCTCAGCTGAGTAGGATGGACAGAGGGCCTGCTTTGTATAGAGCTTGTCTGCTTCAGGAGTGCATTTGATGGGTTACTAGTAAGTACATCTAGTGACTCTAGCTACCTCCACCTGAAGTTGCCCCTCAGAATTGCAGCTGTTTACTCCCATAGATACAACTGTGAGCAGAAAACAAATGAATAAGATCTGGTGCCTCTGGGTTATTACACTTTCAAGGTGAGGGATCCGCAGAAAGTTTGAACTGTGGTTTTAGCATTTGGTAGCTTAGATAGTCTTAAGGTCAATTTCCCAACATAAAGCAGAGAAGATAATATCTCATAACATGTTACTTATGCTGTGTTATTTGAACAGAGAGATTTCAAAGTAATATTGGCTGCACTCTCTGGGCAGACTTTAAGTTGGAGACTGGCTGAACTTGAGCACTGAAATCTGCTTAGAATTTAGCTAAGATTGATGTACATAGAGGCTCCTTTGAGGAAAAGGCACATACAACAGTCTGCAAATTGATACAGTATGTCTGTGTTCAAAAGTGAACAGATCATTGGTTGGTTTCAATACTATTTTTATAATTTTCATATTAGAAAAATAGTAACATCTGCTTGTAGCAGAATGGTAAGAGAGGTAACCTGACAGAATCTTTTAATGAAAACAGTTTAAAATGTTGAGCTAAATATGAAGTATTGGGTAGAGCAGAAAACTAAAATATTCAGAAGACCAAAGCTATGCCTAAGTGAGTATCCAGAGCAATTATCAATTTTACCATGTGAATTAGTCAATGAATCCTATTAACCTTCTATTTCCATTTTGTCTATAGTGTTGAGCTTAAAGGAAAACAAACAAACAGAAACTCTTTGACACAGTGTGGTTTGCAAGGCAGTCAGCATGTGTCAAATTAAATATGAAAATGTTAGTACCTCTAGGGCCCTCAAAATGTTCAGAACTAGGAATCTTTAGACACAAGTGTTCCCGCTGCACTTAAATACAGGAGGAATTTATGTCTGGGTGTTTGGTGCTGGAAAAGCTGGACAATAATTTTTGTTGGGGATAGGTAGATCAGAAGGCAATGTGGACAGTATGTGTGTGTGTGTGTGTGTGTGTGTGTGTGTGTGTGTGTGTGTGTGTATGAGAGAAAGAGGAGTGTTCTGTATACATTTTGACTCCCAGAGTGGTAGTTACAACTTTCCAATGAAGATTTATGTTAAAGTAGTTCTCAGTGGGTTTTGTCCCCAGAAGCCTGTAAGAGAGAAGTGTAAGCATTCCTAGGAGTCTATCATCCTCATCACGAACCCAAGGGAATCGTCACAGTGCAGCTTTAGAGACTAGGTGTTCATAATCAAAGGACAAGAAACACAATGGCAAGAATGCAAACTCACCTGAAGGATAGGTGATGAGTGTGTTTATATACAAATCTAAAGACTTAAGAAAGGAAAAAAAATCTACAAGTGAACAGCAAAAGATTATGCAAAGTTAGATTTTGAAATAATAATTATAACTCCCAGAAACACACATTTAAATAATCAAAATGTTAATGTGAAATATCGGAGTAACATAATCAATTTATAAAACTAGAAAAAAGATATTCTGGAATTGATGAATTAAATCTCCTTTTTTGAAATTAAAAATCAACTAACATTTTCAACAATGTTAACTAATTTTCAAATGATACAATATTAAATTATATATGTAAAAATTATATAGTCCCTATACTCACTGGTTCTATGAAATAGGTCATGATTTAATTTTTACTAATGCTTAATACAATAATTTTTATTGTATAACAATGGAAAAAATAAAACTCAAGGACATGTAATATTGTGAAGAAAATCACTATATAATAGTAAGCATAAAATCAGTTGGGCAGAAAGTGCACTTAAATCAACAAAATTTTTTAAAATTAAATTGATGACAGTTTTGGGGAGGTAGAAGTAGAATGTGAACTATAGCCTTGATGGTCAAATATTGTGAGACTTCCATGAAAGAAAACAGATAATATAAAGCAAATTAGTCTATATCAAACTGAGGAAAAAATAGCTAAAAAAGGAGGAGCAGGCATATTTTTTCAGGAAGCAAAACTATATTAGTGAAAGCTAGGCAGCTGAGGTAGCATGTGTATTTGCTCTGACTTGGCTACTTGATCCTTTGTCTGAACTTTTTTTTTTAAATTTTTTCCACTCATACAAACTTAATAGATACTCTGGTCCCCTCCCTCCCTCCACTCCCCCCTGGATCCCCTTCCTCCCTCCCCCCTTTTCCCCTTCTTTTGCCCCTTCCCTCCCTTTCTCCCCGTACCCCCTCTTCCCCCCATCCCTGGACCATCCTTTAGTGTGCATGTCAAACTTCCCTCTGAGTCCTCCTCTCTGATGAGGTGTAAGGACTCAGTAGCACTACCTAAAGCTTTTTCTTGTGTTCCCCTTTAGTATAGAAACACTATTGTAGCTGTTAATCCCTTGCCTCTAAGGATCCTAGTGCCTGTGATCCATGCTAGACTTTGGGGGGCTCAATGATATGTTGGTCATTGCGCAGGTCATGCAAAGTCCTATTATGATTACTTCAGCCCTAACTTGTGTGGATGTATAACTTGTCTTGCATATGTATCATTGCTCCTCCCCATCTTTAGGCTCTTACAATCTTACCACCCCCTGTTCTGCAAATTTCCCTGAGCTTTAGGATGGGGAGAGATTAGGCTGGCCTGGTTCCAGGACGCACAATACAAACAACACCAAATGCTAGACAGGATGTGGCGAGAAGGGAACTCTCCTATATTTCTGGTGGGAATGTAGGCTTATATAACCACTCTGGTGAGCAGCCTGGCAATTCTTAAAAAAATTAAAGATTGAAATGCCATATGACCCCACCATTCCACTTTTGGGAATAATCCCCCACACAGGAAAAATTCACCTCAATGGCACAACCATGACCATGTTCATAGCAGCACTGTTTACAATAACAAAGTCATGGAATCAACCCAAATGCTCAACAATTGAAGAGTGGATAAGGAAAATGTGGTACATTTATACAATGGAATACTACTCAGCCATCAAAAATGATGAATTAATGAAATTTGCTGGGAAATGGATGGAATAGAAAAAATTATATTGAGTGAAGTATCCCAGACACAGAAAATTAAGCATGGTATGTACTCCCTAATAGGTGGATCCTCATGCCAAACCCACTTAGTGACACATTCAAAGATAAATCTCTGTAATACCTGCAGTAATTGCAAAGATTATAAATAGGAGGGAAACAGAAGGAGGGCCCCACCAGAAAAAAAGAGAGGGGGGATCATGCTACAGCAGAGAAAATAGGCCATCATCAAGTATTCTAAGTAAGTAGTGAGACATCTGGTTAAGCTCACAGACTTTCCTTTCTGGTCACTTGCAACTGATGGTGTTTGATTTCACCAGTCAGGGAAGGCGTAGAGTCTGGCAGATAGGTGGTAACCATCCTGCAAATGGGAGACTGAACCCCCCTCACCACGGTCTCCTACTCTTATTCCATCTACCTTTAAATTTTCTCTTATAGTAAGACTCTATTTTAACAGCCTTTTATCTCTGGCTAGGAGGTGACATCCAATACCCATCAGGGTGGAGCCAAGGGCAGTGCAGGAACAGCAAAACCAGAAAAAATAAAACAAACAAACTATAATTCAGAATGTGTCTAAGAACTTTTATGGGCCTCAAAAATCTGAGAGTGGAGACATAATATAGTATCAGAGCAGGCAGGTTGCATACAGAGAATTTAAAACATAAAGAAAATGAGAGAGCAACATGTCTCCCTGAAAGTCAGATTCTAAAACTTCTTTCACATGTTATCTGGCAGGTTTGATTTTCTACACAATAATTTATGAGCTATGTCAAGAATAGAAAAACCTTCTCTGAGGGAGAGAAAATTTGGTGCCTGGCATTGTGTGTGTTTTAACATGAATATAAATGTTCCAAAAACTAAAGAAGACATGAATGAACAATTTAAAAAAAGTATGATTATAATCAGGAGTTCAAGCTCATTTTCAGCCATATAATCATCAGACAAATTTCAAATTTAATGATGTACCTCAAGATCTTAGAATAAAACAAGAAGGAGAAATAAAAGCAGCAGATGAAAGAAATAAATATCAAGTCAGAAATTAATGAAAATAGAAAAACACAAAAAACCCCACTGAAATGAATAACTGTTTCTTTAAAAATAACAAATGCCATTCACACATATTTAGGCAAAGTGACCAAAACCAGAGAGAAGATACAAAATAGAGATAAAATTGGGCTTCTGGGCTCAGAAAACTCAGGAGTTAAAGCTTTTGTCTCACGAGCAAAAGGACCTAAATTAGGATTGTCAGATCCCACGTAAAAATTCCAGGCAGATTAGACAGCAGTTTGTACTTTGTGTCCTGGAAGTGGAGCCTGGCAGTAATAATCAGGAGGTAGAGCATCCAGGATGATTCCTGGTGCTACCCTTTGGTTGCCACAGGCACATCCATTCCACGTCCTCTTGTACACACACACAAAGGGTATAAATGGAAACAGAGCATATTTTGGGAATATTTAAGAAGTATTTTACAAATCTGCAAAACCTAGGAAGAGTGGAGAAATGTATAGACATATATGATCTGTCACAATTAAATCAAGAAGATATAAGCCATGTAAATATCCATAGTAAACATTGAGATCAAAGCAAGAATAGTATACCAAGAAAAGCTTTAGGACTTGATGGATGGACTGCTGAATTCTCCCAGACTTTTAAAGAAGGATGAACACCAATGTGCTTCATATTCATCCATAATATAAAATGAGATGGGACACTAACCAAATTCAGTCTAGGAGCCAGTATTGCCCTAATATTAAAATGGGATTATGCATAACAAAAAGAATTATATGCAAATCTTCCTGATGCACATGGATGAAAAAAATTCTGAATGAAATATTTGCAAACTGAATTGAAGAACATGATAATGTCATACAGCATGGCAAAATTGACACTTTGCACTCTACAGATTCAATGCAATCCTCATGAAAATTCCATTAACATTCTTCATAAAACAAGGACAACCTACAATTCATATTAAAGCACAAGGGCCTTGAAAAGTAAAGAAATCCTTAACTACTCTGGAGTTGTTGTAGCATCCAGTCTCTAGGTATAGTACATACTAGTAGTAGCATGCTACTGTCACTCAGTCAGACATTAGATCAATAGAATAGGAGAAAAGACTCAGGAGTAACCCGTACAGCTACAAGTCATTGAATTTATGATGCAAGTACAAAAACCACTCATTGTGTACAACCTCTTCTTCAACAAATGTTGGTGGGAAAATCTCACATATGCATGTAGATGAATAATATTAACTCCTTATCGCCTACCCTATCCAAAATTCAATTCAAATGGGATAAAATGCCATAATGCTAGACCTGAAACTTTGAAACAGCTAGAGGAAAATTTAAGGAAAATACTTCAAGGTAAAGACTTTCTAGGAAGGACTCCCAGGGATTCAGAAAATAGAAGTGACAATTTTCAAAGGGGATGGATTAGAAAGCGGCACAGCAGAGCCCTCAGCAGGGGCAGGATGGCCTGTGGAATGGCAGAAATCCTTGCCAAATATGGATTTCACAGAGCATTAGTGCCCAGGTTCTATACAGCATAAAAACTTAACACCCAACCCAAAAATATCTAGTTAGTATTGGGCACACGAATTGAACAGACAGTTCTCAAAAGAAATGCTACAAATATCCAATAAATATATGAAAGAAATGTCCAACATCTTTTCTGCCAAGAAAAATAAAGATTGAAACCTTACCGACTTTCCATTTCACCGTACAGTAGGCTCATCAGCAAAAGGAATTGAGAAAAGTGCTGGTGGGGACAAAGGGGCGAAAGAACTCTGGCAACACTGGTGTGAGTAGATCCTGTCAGAGAAAATGGAAATCTACTCAAAATTAAAAAAAACTTGTCATATGATCCACCTAAACGAATTCTGGATATATATTGAAAAGAATCTGTGTCAGCATATTATAGAGATACTTGCACATCCACGTTTGCTGTTCACAATGACTAACATATGGAATCAGTCTAGATTCTCATCAGTAGTTGGAATAGATAAATAGATAAAGAAAGAGTGGTATACTTCCAAAGGAGTTTTGTTAAGCCATAAGGAAGAATGAAATTACATAAATTATAGCAAACGGATGACTTTTGAGATCATCATGTTCATGTAATTAGCCATACTCATAATAACGTCATGTTTTCTGTCACATACAGCTAGATTAAAATATATACATTTAACATATATATGTATAATTTATATGGTTACAAAGTAGAAGTGGGATATGAGTAGAGATAAGGGTATATAGAAAAGAGGGTAATTAGATGAAAGAAAGATAAACTATTGCAGGTTTTAATCTCACATGCATAATCTGTATTTAAAACATATGTACAGGCACATATGGATATACGTCATGAAGAGAAAAGGGGGCTATGGATAGATGAATCAGAATACTGAGCCAGAAAGAAGGACATGGCAGGGGCCAGTGAATGAATATAAACAGAGTCAATGACTAATAGAATTCTCTGTCCTCTATCCCTCATACTAGGGAAGTTTATGCTTGATGGTCACTGCCCTCTAATGGACAGCAAAAGCTCATGCTTACCTGATCCTTAGTGGCTGCTGGGGAGTGGGGATGTCAAGATCAGGGACTGACCACACACAAGAGACCAAGATATCATCTTATGAAGGGAGCGACCTCTTCCCTCTATCCCCCTTCACCTATCTACCAACCTTGAGTTATAAAACCCACTTGTTATCCTTATCCAGACTCTTTTTCTCTCTTCCTATTCCCTATGATTGGCCCAGTGGTTCTGAACACCATTAAACTTCCATCTAGTTCATGGTGTGGCATGTGTAGGGAGCAAAACCTTACCATGAAAGATAATCTGTAAGTAAATGCCATAATTATTTTGTATTCCAATTAAGAATATAAAAATAAGTGAAATAGGAAGCAGGATTTCAAAAAACAGAATCCTGCAGTAGTAAAAAATTAAAAAGTAACTAGAAAATCTCTATGGAACATTATGTTATTTTCATGACTTCATTGTTGTAATAAATATATCACCTGAACAATTTAGAAGAACAAGGGTATTTTATACCTATTTATGATTTCAGATTACAGTTCACAGTGACAGAAGTCATACTAACAGGAATCTGGAGATGTGGCCATAGCGCATCTTCTGAAGAGCAGAGGGGCAAGAATCAATGTTGCTTTCCAACTTGTCAAAAACCAGCCAATTGCCCCTTTAGCCACCTGTCAGGGGAATAATCCCACCCACTATAAGATGGGTCTTTTCACGTCAATTATGCATTTGGGACTATCTCCTCCAGGCTCGCCCAGAGTTCTGCCTTAACAAAATAATTATTCACAGGTGTACCCAGGGACTCATATCTTAAGTGTCAAAGCGATAGCTGTAACAAAAATAAAAGAAGGTATCTAGTAAGGTCCTGAGGTACTAACAACAACAAGGCTTTAGCTAAAATGACTTAAGTAACACAAAAGAATTATGTTAAAAATCAGGAATGGAAGAGAAAGCATGACTCCCAAACTTAGAGGATTGTAAGTAGGCACTTTATGCCAACAGATGAAGCAACTTAATTAAAATGCTTAAAGTCTTAGAAAGGCAAGAATTTGCAAAACTGACCAAAGTGGAAATACAGTGCTTGAGGATAACATGTAAATAATTTAAATTACTAATTACAAATCTTTCCATAAATGAAATTCCATGCCAAAATTTTCTCATTGAGCAATTCTATGAAATAGAAGAAATGAAAATAACCTTTTACATAGAATAATCTTTTACACATCTGGAAGTATAATAAATAATAATAAGTAATTCTTCATGAATAGGTACAAAAGACTTGAACATATTAGCAAATCATGCTTAACCCCATATGAATATAGTTACTGTAAAAACAAATGGGACTTACCCTTGAACGAGAGGGATTTATCAAAGAATGGAAAGTTTATGAACATGTAGATTTATCCAAGAATGTTTCCATTTAAATGTTAATGAATATAATTCACAATATTAATAGACTATAGAACAAAATCACAATATTCTTTCAGTAGACAATTGAAACAAATAATGAATATGATAGCACTCCATTCTTTTAATGGTAAAATATAAATACACTAAACATGATAACAAGAATATGCATTTTTCCTAATATTGGGGAAGAAGTAAGTTGTGTCCTCTCTCTTAGAATCTCCATTTCTTGTGGAATTGTTTTCTAGCCTATGAAAGGCACTGAAGCAAGAGACTCCATGTGGGAAAGAAAGAAAAATTGGTTGTCATTTATGAATAACATGATTCTGTGAGTAGGAAATCCTAAGGAATTCATGATCCTAAGGAATTCGCAATGCATCCATTTAGGTTAATTCAGCAGAGTTGCAGGGTCAAAATACAGAATTCATTATTTCTATACACAATGTACATCAAGGAAGAAGTCATGAAAACAGTTCCAATTGTGATAATATCCCAAATAACATTTTATTTTTAAAAAAATTAAGTTTTTTATTTATTATTATTGTGTGTGTGTGTGTGTGCGTGAAAGGGAGAGAGGGAAAGAGAAAGAGAGAGAGAGAGAGAGAGAGAGAGAGAGAGAGAGAGAGCATTGTGTGTCCCTGTGGTGGACCAAGGTTGACTTTGGAAATTTTCCTGGATTGTTTCTACCTCCTAAAAACATTGAATTTTTAAGTACAAAAATCTGTGTGCTTTTCTTGAAGAGTGTTTAGGGATATGAAAAAGAATTAAAGTAGTCAAACGTTTTGAAATGTATAAAACTTGTACAACAACATCGACTTTTTTAACTGAATTTACTATGGCTCTATATCAATAAAGACAGTGTGAGTGGGCATAAAAGCAGATATAGGATTAATAAAATTAAATTATTTCAGAATTAAGTCATAGCATCTATGGTCAACTTATTGTATCTTAGAGGTGCTTAGGCAATTTGAGTGGGAATAAGACGTTGCCTTCAAGAAGTGGATAATTCAATAACAACATGAAGTTAGACCTTTATATCACAACATAAGTGTAAAATCAACTCAAGATATAGCATCAATATGAATGTGTTAACTAAAACTGTAAAATTCCTAGAATAAAATGTAAAAAAATATCGTACCAAGTTTAAGTGAAGCAAAGTTTTCTTATATCTGACACATAAAGGATGACTGAAAACAAATCATTTTAAACTGAATTTCATCTTAGTTATAAATTTTTAGTTAAAACATACCATAAAGCAAATAAACACACTACCCACAGGCTGGCAGTAAATATATTCAAATTATATTTCTGATATAGTGCTTGTGTTAAAGATATATATAGCTTATAATTTATTGATAAGAAAATAGGTCCTTCCCAAACAAAAAATTTGAATACACATTTATCTGAAGAAGATATCATGATGAATGTGTCTACACATGGACATGTTCATCAATTGGAAGAAAATAAAAGATTGTTTCATAATTAAGTTGATAAACTAATAGATATTGATGAGACTATGAGAAAATTGGATTTCTTTATGCATTGTTGATAGTGGAATTCTGGGGAATTTCAGATATCAAAGTGTCTGTGATCATTCTCAATGCCTTGCCAAGCTTTATGTATAATTAGAAAGACAAATTTGGCAGTTTCTTCAGGAGCTAAATATAGATTTATTTACCATATGGCCCAACCAGTCCTCATTTAGTTATTTGCTCCTGAGAAATGAGAATGTGTTTCTTTGCAAAAAAATTTGTATCCAGTTTCACATAGTTGAAGTACTTTTAAAAATCGAAACAGCTTAAGAATCTATCCACTTGATGAGCAACATGCGATGTGCTTGTACAAAGTAATGCTACCTAGCAGTAGAGGAACTGACTTATGATGCATGTTATGATATGGACAAATCGCAAGATCCTCCTGTGAAGAGGAAACATTACTGCAAAGATTATATGTATTCATGATGTTTAGCATTTACCCTCACCTTGCCTGGTCTGAGAAACTCCTAGAAGTTTAGTTAAGATGTGTAAACCTAAAACTAACTGAAAAGGAGAAAAAAATAACCAAGAGGGATATTTCAAAAGCTAACCAAAAGATAAATAGAATTACATTAACTTCACAGTGACAAAATATATATAATAAAGTCTGTAAAGAAATATAATCTATATTTATCTGCCTAAGAAATTGGAGTTTTTGAAATTTGCTTTTCTCATAATGAATAGGTTATGTGGCTAACTTTTAAACACAGTATAGATTACTTCCATAGCAGTCCCAAGATTTATTTTAATATATAAAGTAGTGTTTTAAATATATATATGTGTGTGTGTGTCTATATATATATATATATATATATATATATATGTCTATCTTTGTTCTACTTTCCTACCTTTGCACAATAGTAGGCCTATATCTTATGTGGGGTTCTTATGCATATATATATATATATATATATATATATATATATATATATATATATGTTTTCCTCTCTTGCATAGCTAAAATTAAGAATTATAGGCATGTTATACTTAAATTTACTTGCTTGGACATTAAATAACACATTGCAATCTATTCCCTATGGCACTTAGATTAGAACAGTAGTTTCTTGATGTTTCCGCTTTCCATGGTGAAATGCTGGTAGTCAACATCGTTACAGTGAACTGGGTGTAACAGTCCTGTCATGATCAGGGCATACCATCTGGCAGCATCCCTCTCCACCCTCAGGCGCTTGCATTTGTACCACCCCTTCCTCTGTAAGGTTTCCTGAACCTTAGAATAAGGGGTAATTTCAATGACCTGCTTAGCACTGACAAGTCCATAGTCACTTGTTTGCACTTTAGCCAGTTGTGGTTCTCTGCATTAAACCCTTTCCATTGCAAAAGAATGCTTGTGGTTGAGTGCTGAGAGCTTCTCTAATCTGCAAGTGTAATGATACATATTTAGATGGTACTTTGCAATCAAGTACTTACACTTACATCTTAGTAATTTGCCCCCACCTAAGACTGATGTATTCCATTCCACAGGTTCTTGGCTTATAGTACCATGCCAAAAGCTCAGCCTTAAGTCCAACAAAACAATTGGTTACCCCTATATCATACATCCCACTATTATATCCCACTATTGTAGCTTGTAGCATTCACAGCTGAATGATACCGTGAATTGTTTTTCTGCTTTGACAGCCTGTATCATATCTACAAGTACTATGAAAGCTGGTCAACAAGAAGAAATTTCCAGATCCATTCCACCTTGTTTTCTCCATGTCCTGTGATCCATGTTTGCAGTGTTTTTAGTCACAGAGTTTTATGATCAGGTTTTGGAGGGCAACCAAGAGCAGTTTCGCGTATCTTTATTGTTTAGGCGGCCTTTGGAGCATCTCTGATCATAGCTCATGAAGAGGTATCACACGCTTGGCACCATGCATTTTGTTTAATTGTTTATGGCTTCACTTAGGAGTATCTCAAGGCTGTTTCTGCTTTCTCTTTTCTTCCCTTATTCATGTTCCCCTGTCTAAGCTATATTGATTAATTTTCTTTTCTTACTTTTTAAATTACTTTAAAAAATTTTTTTTGTAATATAAAAGTTTTCTGCCTATCTATATCTTACATTCTTAGTGGGGTTTTCATCACCTCTTAATTCTCCAGTAGCTTTCATCAATACTTTTGTGGTAAACAGCATAAGAACCCCAGTCTAAGATGCAGATATGCTGCTACTTGAGAGCAGGAAGTAGACTCAAAAATAAACTCATACTGTGAGTCTTACAGAAATTAAGAGGGAGATGTGTTCTGCAGTGGTCAGTTACTAGTACAGTTCTGGTGACTCCTACTTCTTTGTATTTGTGCCTGGGGCCAATCCCCTTCCCTGGAGTTTGGAATGAGTACACAGAATTTATTGTAATGAATATATGTCAACATAATGAAATATCACCTCAGAGAGGATATGTATAAGACTGTGGCTTCCTTCCTTCCTCCCTCTCTCTCACTCTCTAGATTAGTCTTGACATGTTTCTGTAGAAAACTCCACGAGTGAAAAGTATCTTTAGAGACTTACCCCTGTAATGGCTGGAAGTCTCTTCCTCCAGCCAGATCCTGGGATGTCTCTAGAAAAACCCAGGTCTTTTTGCAACTCTGTGAGAGAGTCGGAACCAGATTGCCATGTCATCAGCTTGCTAGTAGATGTTTGATGATGTAACCCATATGCTCAAGAGTGGTGGTTTCTTATGTATAATATCTAAGTGCTGTATGCAGGCGTGTACTGAGGGAAGACAGCTCATCATAGAGAAGCATCTTAATCTCCCATCCTGATCTCTTTTCTAGACAGAAAGGGAGCACACGCAGACATATTCTAGTACTCTAGTGCTTACCCCTAAATTAAAAATAAAGTCTTGAAAGTTAGACAAAATGATCAGTGTTACACAGAAGGTAAGAATTGAGATGGAATCATAGCTAGTCTTTGGTTTGGTCCATATATGTCTCCAAATTAGCATCTTTAATCAGTGTCAGTCTATCATGATAGTAATGTCTGGGACTCTTTACTGCTCTTGCTCTTTGAGCATCTGCTAAACAGAAGTAACTAGGAGACTCTAAACTGGAAATTGACCATTTGTTTACATCAATCAGAATTTGTGTAACAAAACTATGTATTATTTACGTAGTGCTGAGAATAAATCAGGGGCAGAGCTTTTCACGTGTTAAGCTACCAACTCTGTCCTTCTTCTCTTTGCATACTGCTACCATTCAACTCTGTCTCCCAGTACTGCAATTTCTTTAAAGTCTCAAATAATTTCTTTAAAATCTCAAAATAAATGCTCTTTATTGCATTTGGATTATTGGTTTTGTTTCAGCTTCATTGACAAGGCGTAAGTGATACTTGGCTTCTCATCAAAAAACACAAATGAAGATTTTAAAAGCAGAATAACATACTAAAAAAAGAGAAATGTGAAATTAGAATTCTATATCCTGAAGGTCAGCAGTGAGCAAGGTGTGGATATTTAAGAAAGAACAGGGAAATTACAGGACCAGTGTAGGAAGCCCAGTATTCTAATATCCTACCCTACATAGGTTCAGAGGGATTTAAAAAGTGGGGATAGGGAATCATATGTAAAACAATGGAAGAAATTTTCCCAGAAATAAAGAAAATATGCTTCAATAGTGAACAGAGTCATTAATCATTTCATATATTGAGTAAAATGAGAATTACAGACGTGTAACTTATTTTCCACTTTCCAGGCATTTTGTAACTATAGAACAGAAAAATATTCACGATAGATAGGTAGGTAGAGATTAACTATAAGAAGTTTTAAGAAACAGGGTTGTTTCTTAAAACTTGAAAGCTAAAAAAGTTAACTAATTATCTCACCATGTTATTTCTAGTCTAGAATTATATTCTCACCTTCACTTTTATATTGTGAGAATTGATAGATTTGCTATATTAAAACACTAAAATTGTTAGAACTCAATTCTTTTTTTTGAAGTTTACCCTTCACATATTTTCTTATTCAGAAAAACACAAAAAGATATACTTAGCCAAACTGATGAAATGAAAGAGGGAAAGAAACAGAAGGAGTCCTAGAAATGGAGGATACAGCATGGCAGATGGCTATGCATCATAGGATGAAGGTCTGACTGTCATCGTGCTATTTCACAGGGCAAACATTGCTTCGGTCCAGTTTGGGGCATCCAAGAAATCCCAGTAAAAATGTCAGACAGAAAGGGTGGCAAGGCAGCACCCGGGAAGGCAGAGACTTGAAAATCCCTGAGCGAAGCTTTAAAGAGCTTTAAAGCTTTAAAGCAATCCAGAATGACTTCCAAAGTCACCCTTGGGTTTCTACAGGCACACATAGTGTCCTCTCTCTCTCTCTCTCTCTTTCTTTCTCTCTCTTACACACACACACACACACACACACACACACACACAATTCAGAAAGTCATTGGACTCTTCAAAATGCTATCATTCTATATGTCTGTCATCTGACTGATGGGCAACAGTGCATACCTAGATGTAGGACGGGCCTGTTTGAAAGAAAAACCTTAGTCCCACCTTATAACCTCCGGGGAGGTCAGAGGGACTAAAGGTGGAATGGATCACCAGTGAGCCTGCTTATGTAACAGAGCCTAAAAGTCAGTTTTGAGAGCGTAGAAGTTCCTTTAGGATGTCTTTACCAGAGTGGGTTTGGGAACCCGACATTTCTTCCCCTCACCCTGCTCAGTGCATTTCTTCATCTGTTTCCTTCATAAAAATCTTTCACGATGCCTGTAAATATGATCCTGCATGCATGTGCCACTCTAGTAAGTTAATCGAATCCATACAGTGTTGCAATGGGAAGTACAGGTAACAATCTGTGGCATATGATTGGCATCTGAAATGGTGTAGGCACCCTCAGTCTGTTGGTCTGAAGGCAGGCGGCATCAGAATTGAAGGATCTCGGCCTTGCAGCTTGCTTGGTAGAAGCACGCTGGGAAAAGTTATAGAAACTGAGCTTTTTAAAACTTTTTGTCTACTTAGTAGAAAAGTAATCAATGATGATTAATATTTGCTGGATACACTGAAGGTAGGATTATTGATCTTGCCAAATCTATAGTTCACTGGGAAATATGAACTGTAATGTTTTACAACATTGCTTGTAATTTAGTTAGAAACTGGATGTAAACATTCATTTTTTAAAATGTTCATATATATGTGAAAGTGCTTTTTATGCATGTTCATGCATGTATGCACATGTATAGTGGTCCACTTGTGTGTGTGTGTGTGTGTGTGTGTGTGTGTGTGTGTGTGTGTGTATGTGCATGCATGGTGCATGTGGACCCCTGAGGTTGATGCTGGATGTCTTTCTTGCTGGATGTCTTTCTTCATCATGCTCCATTTTATAAATTGAAACGCACCCTGAAACTGGAACCCTGAATTCTCCATTTTGGCTAGTCTAGCTAGTCGGCTTGCTCCTGAAATAGCCTGTTTAACCTCCTGCCCACTGGGATTTCTGTGCTCATGAGAGCTACCATATCCACAGAGTTTTTATGTGGGTTCTGGGGATCTGAACTCTGGTCTTTAAGCTTGCCAAGCAGAGTTTGACCTGCTCAGCTATCCTAATCTCCTGGTCTGAAATCTTTTTTCAATTATTTGCAGAGCCATTTATTGAAAGTAGAATCTTAGTAAAACAAGAGAAAATTTTGAGTTTCCATACTATCCCAGCATGCTTTTGTCCCTTGCATATTTCACCTAATTTAAATGATAAGCAGATCTTTTTGGCAGGTGTAGAAAAAATGAATTTTAACTTATACCTCTATTTTTTTTGAGGCCATACTGGAAACTCCATGTAGAATTGCTATTAACTTTAGAAAACTTAACGTCTATGTGCATTAGCAAAACATAAAACAACATAAAATGCATCTGGAAAGAAAATCAATTTTTTAAACATTTTTTATTATTATTTCAGCTCATACAAACTTAGTAGATACACCGGTTTCCTCCCTCCCTCCTCCTTCCCCCCGACCCTCCTGCTCTCCCTTCCCTCACCCCTCCCTCCCCATCCCCCAGTGCATCCCCCCCAATTCCCGGAGAATCCTCTGGGCCCTCCTCTCCGATGACGTACAAGGACCCAGTGGCATTTCCCTGAACCCTTTCCTGTGTTCCCCTTAAGCATAGGAACACTACTGTGGCTGTCAATCCCTTGACTCCAAGGATCTTGGTGCCTTTAGCAAATGCTAGACTTTGTGGGGTCAATAGTTTGTTGGACATTGCGCAGGGCATGCAAAGTCCAATGATGATTGCTTCAGCCCTAACTTGTGTGGAGTATCTTGCATATCATTGCTCCTCCCATCCTTTTGCTCTTACAATCTTACCGCCCCCTCTTCTGCAAATGTCCCTGAGCTTCAGGATGGGGAGAGATTAGTCTAGCCTAGTTCTAGGTGGTTGATATAGAGTCTCTGAAGTTCTGGATTGTGGTTTGTTGATTTTCTTTTGCAGTTTTGCTGCTCCTGCAATGCCCTTCACTCCATCCTGATGGGCTTTGTATGTCACCCCCTGGCCAGAGACAAAAAGTTGTTAAACTGGAGTCTTGTTATAAGAGCACATTCAAAGGTAGATGTAATAAAAGTAGGAAACCACAGTGAGGGAGGGGTCAATCACCCATTTGCAAAATGGTTACTTTTTATCTGCCAGACTATATGCCTTCCCCTTCTGGTGAGATCATATCCCCTCAGTTGTAAATGATCAGGAATGAAAGTCTGTGAACTTAACCAGGTGTCTCATTACTTACTTGAAGTCCTTGATGGAGGCCTATTTTCTTTGCTGTAACATGGTCCCCTCTCTCCTTGTTTTTGAGAAACATTAATAATAAAAAATGTTTTTGAGATGTGTTTTCTTTAAGATGAAAGTTAAACTCTATAATCAGTGGCTCCATTATAAAACTTGGACTGGCTGGTGTTAGTGTCAGAGAAAGGCAGCTAGAACTCAGTGGTCACCTGTTTATTTGGGACCTTGGTGACTTATTAGAAAGGTTGGCATGCAGATCCAACATACATAATATATTAATTAATCAAAGGGAAGCAGCAGGGTGATATGATTGCTAGGCTACTTCCCTTAATTACCTAAAACATTGATATCATATAAATATCTTAGCAGTAAGTCCTAAATAAATTTGAAAGTGATTGCCCTTTGCTGTCAATCTATTGTCTACTGATAGGTCTCCCTATGTGGGTTGGGACATTCAACATACAGAGGTTTTGCACCAAAGAAGTATGCTGACAGCTCTGTTAATCTTGAGAGCATGCCTCCTCAGTAGTTGTGGCCCCTTGGGCCAAGGTACTTGATTTTTTCCAGTTCCTCCTTTTCATTTCTAAAAATAAACTACCCATAAGTCTTTGAAAAATTAAATGAGATAATCCTTTTGAAGTTACGATGTGTTCAGTATGTATACTTTGTCCTTCATCTGTTATTTTCAAGTAGTTTTATGTATAAAGCATTGTATTTCTAGCAATCGTTTAATTTATAAAGCTAGCACAGAAATATAGAGTTAAAAGTCATTTTTTGTGATGCTCAGAATTTTTTCTTGAGGCAAAAATGTAGAGATTGCTCTTAGGTTCAGGGACAAAGGAAATAAACCCTTACCAACTGTTACGCTAATTGATGTGGAGTGGCATTTTTAGACTTAAGATCTAAGTAGGAGATACACATAGTTATTAGAAGGAATTTTTAACACTGTTAAATGATTTATGACATATGGCCAAATACATAAACAATTTTGGATCTTTAATGGAGGATCGGATATCATATACCTATTTTCCTCTGTTGGGTCATTGGATTCCACATCTCAGCCTATCACATGAGCGATGGAAAGACCAAAACTTCTATTTTTTTGAGCTGAAATGGGTGGGGCTCCAGAGTGGGAAAAAAGAAGAGCTAAGATTTGTGAAAGAGCATTTAAAGAATTTAAAATTTGATATTCAAAAGATCTGTTTGGATTTTTGCTCCTCTATTCTGCTGCATAATCCTGGAAAAATACTAAATAACTATAGCTCTTAGTTTCTCCTTTGCAAAGTGGAGAACATGATCAATATGTATATGTGTATGCTGATGTGTGGAAAGCATGTGCACATTTGGTCTGCCCAGCATGTAGAAAGATAGCTCTATGCATGCTAGGTGCTACCACACACTGTAAGACTTTTCATTTGTGTTTTTATATAAACTTACATTTGATATTATCATTCATTGTAGCAACCTTTCTATGCTAAAATTTCATTATATATGTAAATCTGAATTATGTGTGTCTACTTCCAACACGATTAGTGCTTTGCCAAGTAACTAATTACTGAATTAGCAAAAACAGCTGGTTTAAATCAAATCATCGATGGAAGTTAAGGTGAGGAGTAGCAATGTCAGAGCCGCATTGATCTGAACAACAGACTGGCGCACCATACTTAACCTTCAAGCTCAAATCATGCTGTTAGAAAACCCACCATTGATGTTAATTGGGATGAGGAGAAAATCAAATAACCCATTTGCTGAGTAGGAAAAAAAATAGATCAGCATTATTGGCCAACGACCCTTTTCAAATGAATTGTGTAGCACAATTTAGAACCTATGAAGCCAAAAATCTCAAGGTCTTTGAAAGGTCAGTGGTTACTCTAAAACAATCAGCCTGGGCTGGAAATCAGCCACCATTGGGCTGCTTAGATCACCAGTGGTGGGAAAGTGCTTGAGTATTTCATCCCTAGAGATGCCAGGGTAATGGCAGGGCTTGTCATTTTATGGCTTTGAGGAAGCAAGACTCATTTATTTTTCCAGTTCATAAAGATATAGGATGAAGGTTGGCAGGCAATTAATTCTTAAGTGAGTAAAGATGCGACTTTATTCTTAATGTTCTACCTTGAGGTTTAACCGCAGGTTAAAGAAGACTTTCCTTTCTAAATGCCCAGAAGTAGCATGTTGAGAAATTAGACCCAAAAGATCCTAACAGGTTAAGTAGCTATGCTTTATGAATGTGCCCCAAAGCATACTGTTATGACTATACTTGAGTTACCAAGCATATTCAAGATTTAGCAGCAGCAGACAGACATTGGTGACCAGAGTAATTGGTTAAAATACATTCCAGAATTTTACTATGATGTGGACCCCTGAAAAGTTACGATATAATGCTTCTATCTGGAGTAAAAAGTGTGTGATGGTTAATTTTTGTGTCTCTCTGACTGGGCTATGGGATGCCTAGACATTTGATCATGCATTATTGTGGGTAAGTTTGTGCTGGTGTTTTCTGAGTGAGGTTAACATTTTTATTGACATTTCGAGTAAGGTAGGAGGCCCTTAATAATGGGTATGTCCCCATTCTGTCAGTTGAGAGACTGAATAAAACAAAAGACTGACATTTCTGGCTAAAAGATAATTCCCTCATGGGTTGAGGTAGGATGCTGGTCTTCCTGCCTTCCCACTGAAGTTGGAAAAACGGGTACCACTGGCAGCGTTTCTACTTCCCAAACCTCAGCATTTGAATGGAAAGCATATTGTGGCCCCCTACGGTTTCCTGCTTGTTGAGTGAACATCATGGAATCTGTTGGCTGCTGTATTCACATAGGCACATTCTGTGTCACAGATCTGTTCTGAAGAGCCTCAACATGGTGTGACATCTAGTAGTGCCTGTATAAGCATCAATCAATCAGAGGGGCTGGAGAGGTGGCTCAGGGGTTAAGCCTCTGCCTTGCAGGTGGAAGGTCCTGAGTTCGGATCCTAGACCCCACGTATAGACGCCGGGCGGAAGCGGGGGCGGCCTGCGTTTCTGGTCCTGGTAGGGCGGAGCCTATGAATCCCCGGGCAGAGTAAACAAGGAGGAGGCGGAGGTAGTCCGTGGTGGTTCCCGAAATCGCCCGTGGTCTACGCGCGCGCACACACACACACACACACGCACAATTGAATAAATAATTTAAAAAGTTTTTAAAAACAATCAATCAATCAGAAAATGAGATTACATTTATTTTTACTGTGCCACCACTTCTATGGCCATGTCAAATTGTACTTAGCTGTTACTGCTACTTGCAGAAAGGAAACTGGAAATCCAAAGATTCACTTGGCTTCTCAGGATCATGTATTAGAAAGATTTAAATTCCTCTCAGATATTTTATTTTGCTTAATTTCGCAAAACTGTTGGTTCACAATCTGCCCCAGACTTCTCTTACCTATTTCACTCACCATTTCTTGTATTTGGAAAAGCTGCATATCTAACTGCCTGACAGTGCCAATTGATATCATAACACCTAAGCATCCCTCCCAGGAGTGCCTAGATTAAAGTTAGCCTGTAGACCTGCCTGTGAGGGATTATCTAGATTATGTTGGTGGATGTAGGGATACCCAGCCTAAATCTGCACAGCCTTATTCCCTGGACTTTGGGTCCTAGAATGAAAAGGAGAAGGTAAACTAAGCACATGTGTTCCAGATCTCTACTTACAAACCACGGATGTGATGTGATCCGTTGTTTCAAGCTCCTGTAATCTTGACATCCCATGAGGATGGGCTGTACCTTGTTCTGTGAGCTGAAATAAACCCTTTCTCCTGAAAGTTGCTTTTGTCAGGATATTTTATCAGTGTAACAGGAAAAGAAAGTAAGACACTGCTTCTGAAATTAAAGCAGTACCTCTTCTTCCACGCTAAGGTCTCTCAAAAATTCTGAGGTCTGGAGGTGACACCATTGTAATGATTTTGCATTGGTACCTTCCTTCAAAACTTGATAACTTATTCCTCTAGTTGGAGGAAAGGAAGCTGCCTGGAGTGCTTAGCAGACATTTATTTTTTTTTGAGAAGTGACTTAGAAGGATTAACCAGCCACCAAGGAATTGACAGCCAAAATAGTGTTCCTATGCTTAAGGGGAACAAAGGAAAGGGTTCAGGGAAATGCCGCTGGGTCCTTGTACGTCATCAAAGAGGAGGGCCCAGAGGAGAGTTTGGCATGCACATTAAAGGATTCTCCGGGGATTGGGGGAGGGGAGGCACTTGGGGGTGGGGAGGGAGGGGTGAGGGGAGGGTGAGCAGAGGGGTAGGGGGGAGGAGGAGGGAGGGAGGGAGGGAACCGGTGTACCTATAAAGCTTGTATGAGCGGAGATAATAAAAAAAATGTTTAAAAAAAAAAAAGAAGTGACTTAGAAGGATTAACCAGCCACCAAGGCTAACCATTTTTCTCTTGGTAATCTGCATAAAATAATGGTCCAGAAGGAAGTAGAAGGTCCTGAGCCAACAGCCTCAACTCAGCACAAACCTTGGATTTCAGAACAGCTTCAGAATTGAGTAGAGTAGTCACTATTCCTCTGTTTCCAACTGGCTTCCTGTCCTGCAGATATTAATCCCCCAAAACTCATTCTGGAAATTCCCTATACCTCATTCTCTTTCTCCGAGCCTGTGTTTCAGGGAGCCTAATTCTCGAGAGTCATAATACTAATGAACTGGTAAACAAGATAAACTATTATTTGTGGTGGTTCATTAGTTCCCAGTTCTGTGTAAAAACACAGCAATACAATGTAGGAAATGAGAATCTTGAAGGAACAAAAGGCAGGTAAAGCACACAGGGAAGGTTTTGTAGTCGAAAGTCTGCAGCAAGATTTTGGGAACACTGCAGTTACTATTACTACATACTCAGAATTTATCGTTAGCTGTACATAGCATTTTCAGTCTTAATTCCAGTAACTCGGGAATCAGAGTCAGGAGTTTGAGGAACACTTTGGTTACAAAGCAAGTTCCAGGAGAGCTTCGGCTACCCAGCAAAACTCTTTCAGTATAAAAAAATAGAATTCTTATTTGTGGTAGATGAAATGTTTAATTTCCAAAATATCTTTCTAATTATAAATCTACCTATGGAAGAAAAAATTCAATAAATGGCAAAACATATCACTTTTTCTGGGCAAATTATATAATTTGTCTTTCTTTCTCTCACTTCATGAGATAAGCACATAATGAAATTCAGATTCTATTACTTTTCCATCTTGGGTTTGGTTATTGCTTTGGGCCACCATATCCCTGAATGACATGCAAGATGGTGAAGAAGGTAAAGAAATGACGGAGAAAGCATCTACCATCTAGGAGCTGGTGCGTGGACAAGCAGTTATCTTCCCTTACCTTTCAGAACAACATATTGTGTCTTTAAGGTTGGAAAACAGATCTTTGTTTAGTTCAATTTTGTTTATATCTTTTCATAAGAACCAAACTGACATTGAAAGAAACCAAAATTAAAAAAATAATGTCAATAAAGTGGTAAATTTGGGATGCCTATGTTTATATATGTATATTTGTACATATGTACAAGCATAGTTTGATTAATATGCATGCATGCGTATCAGTATGGCCCAGACTGGTCACCTGAGCCCTTAGGTTCTCCTAGAGCATCTGTGTGCTGAGAGTGGATGATGATGAGGGCCTCATATGCTTCTGAACTTAGTGCTGTGGGAAAGACTGATGACCCCATCACTGCAGGAAAGGGTCTTAATCGCTCTGCTACTCATTTGCAAATTAATGTGGAATAATGAAAGCTAATTTGGAAACTCAGATCATCATTAGTGAAAAGTAAATGTTTAAATTGGTCCTTGAAAGATGAGAAAGTTTTCAGGTGAGGAAAAAGCTGAAGACCATTTAGATAGCAGCAATGTCTAGAGAAGAGTCTCGGACAAAGGAACTGCTACTTATAAAGACCAAAACTTGAGTTCTATACTGAAAGTCTTTTGCTTCCTCACAAGAGCTGCCTGTCCCCATCTTAGTCATATGATGGTTAAGAATGCGATAAGCATTATTTAGAAATATTGTCTCTTTTCTGGCTAATGATAAGAACTACAGTGTGTTGAATAGTAACAAGAAGCCATGGTTGCCTGTCAGTGTCAGGTCACAGGGTTGCTCCCTGTGCTCTGTAGTGTTCTGTGTTGCTGCACTAGGTTCTTTGGTAGGGAAGTGTGTCAGTTCATTTTAGTCCTAGGACATTTCCAGTTTAAAGTGGGTTTATTGAAAGTTAACCTCATAGTATGTCAAGGAGCATCTGCAATCCCCTCCTCACCACGTCTCCCAATTCCCAAGCCCTGGAATGATCAGATCTCATTTAATACTACCATGGAGGCAAGGTTAGAATATATTAGACTATACAAAAATGGAGCATAGAATCCTTAAAAACTTCTGATTACTACCTTCTGCTTTATGTTTTCCTAACATAGATCAAATCCTTTTTGTGACACTGGCAAAAAAAAATTCCAGCAGCAAATTTGTAAGGGCTGAAGAAAATCAAATTCTTGCAATATCTATAACTTAAGGCAGTTATCTGATTCTGTTCTCTCTATATTTTGATGTCAAAACCTGATATTCCTACAATGCAATTTCAATTAACGATGCTAGAATTTGAACATACCTGTGACATTTATTTTTAACATGATCATTTAGCCTTGATAATGATGGAATTTCAGAATTGGAATATTTCTGATGCTTTGGAACTTAAACTCTTGCGGTAGCATCCCTGTGGAGTTTATGTGTGCTAGATGAGACACAATGCAGTGCATCTTTATTTCTTTAAGGAAACTTGATTCCTTTCCATGGGCGCTCCAACTGTTATCCAGTCTCGTTCTCATGTTGAAATTAGATCCTTTAAAGCATGGTTCTCCTTCTAGAGACAAGCAGTTCAAGGAATATGCATTTCTTCTTGATTCTGTCCTGGCTATTTTGTCATTGTCTGTTTTTGTTCTTGCTTATTCTTCTTTGACCTTATTCACGTGTGTGCCTCTTGCTGTGACTTGAAAAAAAATACCCTCCCCAGCTATGCCTGTGTGTGTGTTTGTGTGTGTGTGTGTGTGTGTGTGTGTGTGTGTGTGTGTGTGTGTGTGTGTGTGTATGTGTGTGTGTGTGCGCACGCACACATGCATATGTATGGTATGCATGTGTGGTGTGGAAGAGTGTGCAAGGTGTGTAGGTGTGGTGTGTGTGTGTGTATTTGCGTGATGTGAGAATGGTGTGTGCATATGTGTGTATTTGGTCCGAAATCAGTGGTGCTGTTTGGAAAGGTTGTAGAGCATTTAGGAGCTAGAGCCTTGCTGGAAGAAGAGGTCACTGGATGCAGGTCTTGAGGTTCTTGCTTCTTGTTCTATCTCTAGTTCCAGTTTTCTCAAGATAGGAGCAGATAAAAATTCCCAGCCACTTGCTTCCACTATCATGGAAAATGCCTCCTGCAGTGAGTTCCCAATTGAGAACGATTTATATTTTCTCAGCTAGGGAACAAAATAAACCCTCCTTGCCTTAATTTGCTTGTCAGGTATTTGGCAAAAATGACAGATTGTAGCTCTACATTCCACATGATCCTGATTCAGTTATATTTTGAATGACATCGATGCCTATCAATGCAGATTTCCAACCTGTTTCTCTCTAATCTCCAAGCTAGCATATCCAATTATCTTCCATGCTTACACTTGAATGTCTTCTACATAAGTTTCATATATTCTGTTCTGATCTGTTCCTTCCACAAAGTACTTTAATCTTTTTGCCCTGTCTCAATGCTTGGTAACCCAATCTGCATACAATTACTATCTCCTTGGTAACTAGCTCCACAAATCCGTCAGGTGTCATTGATGGGTACTCTTTCACCTTGACTGCACATGAAGCATACTTTATTGGAGTTACTTTCTAAAATACTAAAGCCCATTTTCAGATCAGAGAGCCTACCTTCTAATAAGCTCACAGATATACTGGTTTCTTGTATAAAAACCATATTTTGAAAATCAAGGTTCAAGACTTACTGTTGTCTTTTAGCTATGCATAGATCTTAGTAGCTTGGTGGAAGAAACACAGGCTATCAAATCAGAACTCTCCGAACTTAAATCATGGATCTAATCAATACCAGTATTATGTCCATAGACAAACCATTTAACTTTAGTACTATTATCACTGTCTCTTCAAATGAAGGTGGCCCATCTTGTAAAGATCTTAAATTATATAAAGTAGTTAAAATGCACAGCTCAGCATCTGCCAAGCTGTCAAGATTCAGAAATGCTACTTTACTGTCTGTGTTCAAATCTGAAACCTAATAAAAGTAAATTGATGATCATTGGGTAATAAAATTTCCTTGAGGAGAAGAGACAGTCTTTATCAGCAAGAAGGACCTCAAGCTGGACTGAATTACAGCTGCACTGACCTAGTTAGAAGATGAACTCAGTTCAGGCAGCATTCTGTGATCCTGGATTTACACGAAGCTGCCCAGGAAACAAGTGGTTTCCCTCTGAGAAGAAGCAGAGTGACACTGTTTCTGGAGCAACTTTGAATATGACCTACAAATCAAGGGCCATCCCATTAAATATCATTTTATAGATTAGGAAAGGGAACCCGTTTCCCAGGATAATCAGTTGGCAACTCTCACAGCACCTGTAGAACCCCAGTGGCTAGATCATGAAAAAAGGGCGACTTGGATGAAAGGAGCTGAAATTGATTGAGAGATTGGGTAAAGGTCAAAGCCTAAGCCTTTATAAGCAAAGTAGACTAGTGTTTATAGCCATAGAATCTGACTGGACAGGTGATTGATTTCAACATAGTACTGACCTAAGAACAGATAACAGAAGATCAGAGAACCTTTTAGGAAGGAACCATATTTTCTTTAACAGTATTTCATTTGGAAATGTTTTCCTGTCAGAATATATGTTTCATTTTTCTTCATAGCTCTTGCAAAGCATTCCATGGTGAGTATCTGCCATAATTTATACAACGTTGCTCTACCAGTAAGCTTTCTTTAAAATTCATTGCTTTCTAATTATTAACAATATCATCCTGAACAGTTTAAGCATTTCTCCATGTCGACTTAATGCAAATATTTCTCTAGGGCATATATTTCATTTACAAAAGCTACATTGTGCATTTTATCCTTATAAAATAGCAAGTTGCGCTCCAAAAAATATTTAAGAGATATTTATTTTTACTTTATTTTCATTCTATATCATTAACCCTTTGGGTATTTGATAATCTGATAAACAAATGCATCTCTTCTTTTTTTAATTGTGTGTGTCCTTCTTTTTGCTTGGCTCAGAAGTGTTCCAGGCTCCAACTTCCACAGCCAGAAGTGTAGGTGGCCACCTTTTCCACCTGGTGTTTTATAAGTGGAATCTGGGCTCTGAACTGAAGTTCTGTTTTCAAGCAGAGGTTTAAAGCCTTCGCTCTAGCCTCTTTACCTCTTTGTTTTAGTATTTGCTGGTCTCTGTTTTCTAGCTAGCAATAATGTATTGGTATACTATAGGTATTCAAGGTATTATTTTCTTTTTTAATATTTTATTTACTTTCTCTCTCTGTGTGTGTGTGTGTGTGTGTGTGTGTGTGTGTGAGAGAGAGAGAGAGAGAGAGGGCACATCTGTCCCTGTGGAGGACCAAGGGTAACATCAGAAATCATCCTGAATTGTTGCTACTTCCTTGTTTGCCCTGTTTTTTTTTCAGGCTAAGCCCATCAGGGCCAGAAGTGCAGGCCTGGTGTTTTTATGGGGCACCTGGGATCAGAACTAAGGACCTTCTGTTTGCGTGACAGTGTTTTAATCCCTGAGCCATCTCTCCAGCCTCAAGATATTATTTTTCTGTCCATCATTTGCATGGACAAGTTATTTGAGACTTTTTTCCAGGTAGTTTGATTCGTCCTTTTTTTATTCTTTTGGAATTTTATACTTGAATACAGTGAACTTATGATATTTTTATACCTCCATACCCCCTCTTTTTTCCATTACAGCTCTTCTTTTTTTATTTTTTATTTATTTCTTCCACTCATACAAAGTTGATAAGGACCCCATTCCCCTCTCTCCCTCCACCCCTGCCTGGATACCCTTGCTCCCTCCCTCCTTTTCCCTTTCCTTTTCCCCCTTCCTCCCTTTCTCCCAGTGCTCCCTCACCCCCATTCCTGGAGCATCCTTTAATGTGCATGTCAAACTTCCCTTTGGGTCCTCCTCTCTGATAAGATGTAAGGACTCAGTGGCATTGCCTAGAGTTCTTTTTGGTGTTCCCCTTTGTATAGGAACACTATTGTGGCTGTTAATCCCTTGCCTTTAAGAATCCTAGTGCCTGTGATCCATGCTAGACTTTGGGGGTTCAATGATATGTTGGTAATTGCACAGGTCATGCAAAGTCCTATTATGATTACTTTGGCCCTAACTTGTGTGGAGTATCTTGCATGTCATAACTCCTCCTCATCTTTAGGCTCTTACAATCTTACTGCCCCCTCTTCTGCAAATTTCCCTGAACTTTAGGATGGGGAGAGATTAGGCTGGCCTGGTTTCAGGTGGTTGATGTAGAGTCTCTGATTTTCTGAATTATGGTTTGTTAATTTTTTTTTCAGTTTTTCTGCTCCTGCACTACCCTTAGCTCCATTCTGATGGGTATTGGATATCACCCCCTGGCCAGAGATAAAATGCTGTTAAAATAGAGTCTTATTATAATAGTAGATTCAAAAGTAGATGGTAAGAGTAGGAGACCGCTGTGAGGGGAGGGGTCAGTCTCCCATTTGCAGGATGGTTACCTTCTATCTGCCAGACTCTATGCCCTCCCTTTCTGGTGAGATCATACCCCATCAGATGCAAGTGACCAGTAAAGAGAGTCTGTGAGCCCAACCAGATGTCTCATTACTTACTTGCAGTCCTTGATGGTGGCCTATTTTCTCTGCTGTAGAATGATCCCCTCTCTCCTTGTTTCTGGTGGGGCGCTCCTTCCCCTTCCCTCCCTGCTTATAATCTTTGCAATTACTGTAGGTATTACAGAGATTTATCTTTGAGTATGTCACTGAATGGGTTTTGTACTAGGATCCACCTATTAGGGAGTACATACAGCGCTTAATTTTCTGTGTCCTGGATACTTCACTCAATATAATTTTTCCTAATTCCATCCATTTCCTGGCAAATTTCATTATTTCATCATTTTTGATGGCTGAGTAGTATTCCGTTGTATAAATGTACCACATTTTCTTTATCTACTTGTCAACTGTTGGGCATTTGGGTTGATTCCATGACTTTGCTATTGTAAACAGTGCTGCTATGAACATGGTCGTGCTTGTGCTATTGAGGTGAATTTTTGCTGTATGGGGGATTATTCCCAATAGTGGAAGAGCAGAATCATATGGCATTTCAGAAATCTTGAGTAACAAAAACACTGCTGGAGGTATAACCATACCAAACCTTAATCTGTACTACAAATCCATAGTTGTAAAAACAGTCTGGTATTGGCTCCAAAATAGACACACAGATCAGTGGATAAGGGTTGAAGGCCCAGATATAAGCCCATAAGATCTTTGACAAAGGGACCCAAAAAATCCAGTGGAAAAAGAACAGTATCTTCAACAAATGGTGCTGGCAAAATTGGATATCCACATGCAGAAGATTAAAACGACCCATACTTGTCACCATGTACAAGAATTGATTCCAAATGGATCAAGGACCTTGATATAAGGCCAGAGACTATAAAAACCTTAGTTGAAAGTGTAGGGAACTCGCTTGAGCTGATTGGACTAGGCCAATAGTTCCTAATCGAAAATCCAATGGCACAGTCAATACAACCAACAATGAACAGATGGGATCTTGTGAAATTAAAGAGCTTCTGTTCAGATAAAGAGATTGTAACTCAAGCACAAAGGCAACCCACAGAATGGGAGAAAATCTTCACTAACCACATATCTGATAGAACTCTATTATCCAGAGTGCACAAAGAACTTAGAAAACTAAGCACCAAGGAAACAAATGGGCCAATTAAAACAATGATCCTTGGAACTTAAAAGAAACTACCAGGGACGAAATTGAAATGTCTAACAAATGTCTTTAAAAATGCTCCACATCCTTAGCCATCAGGGAAATGCAAATCAAAACCTCCCTGAGATATCATCTCACCCCCCGTCAGGATGGCAAAAATCCACAATACAAACAACACCAAATGCTGGAGGGGATGTGGAGACAAGGGAATTCTCCTACATTGCTGGTGGGAATGCAAGTTTATACAACCTCTCTGGTGAGCTGTCTGGTGATTTTCAAAAAAACATTACAGCTCTTCTTTTGCTTTGCCAATCTTCCTCTTATTTTCATGTCATTTTTCTTGTGTGGCCCACTGTGTTTCATCTGTGTTGACTTTGATGGCAACATGTGCCTGAGCATTTACTGGAGAATGAATCATATATCAGCATATATACCGTTGAAAAAAGCATCTTTCCTTTTCTCCATGCAGCATTAACTCTCGACAACCTCTCAGGGAGCTGTGGAGCCTCTTGAGATAGTTTCCCTTCCATGGTGAAATGTCAACAAGCCAAATCCTCTGCAGCCTCTCACGGATGTCGAAGCCCTGTCATGTCCAGAAGACAAGGGCTGGTCATGTATCTGACCCCACCAGGCTCTCACATTCTCATAGTCCCCCTTCTATAGTATTCCCTGAGCTTTGGGGTTGGGGTGGTTTAGATGTCCTGTTTAAGACTCATCAGTCCATGGTCACTTATTTTCTGCAATCATGATTTATTCTGGTCAGTTGTGATTTTTTTTAATTGTAATAAACATATTCTATTGCAAGATGAAGTTTCTAGATAAGAGTGCTCAGTGCTGAGTAATCCTCCAATCTATGGGTATAATGGTACATGTTTAAAAGGCAGTTTGATATTAAGATTTTATAGATAAATATTAATAGTTTGTACTTTATGACAAAGGGCCTACGTCATCCCTTTAATAGGTTCTCCATCTGGATTGCAGTACCAGGAATGTGATCCCTGCTGAAAAGTGGGCTTTGTATACAATCAGAAAGCAGTTGGTTGTCTCCTTGACATTAGTGCCACTGTTGCAGTGATTACTGATAGTCACCTCTTGCCAGGGTGGCTGTTATTGTAGCCTACAACTTTCACAGACTTACAAGGCCATTGATTATTTTTTTCCTTCAGTAGTTGGCATGGTAGTTTCTGGAACTGTAAAGGCTAGACAGCAAGGTGGAAGGTTCCAAACCAGTTCCAGCTTTTTATTGTTGTTTTTTTCATGTCTTATGATCAACATGTCTAGTGTCTTCAGCAATAAGGTCTTACTGTCAGTTTCTGAAGGGAAACCAAAAATACTGTCAAAAATATATACTAATTTGGGACCCTTAAGACCTCTCTGACCAACAGCTTATTAGGAGGGATCACATTTCTGGTTCTGAAAAATTTAGTTGCCTATGGTTTCTAGTAGGCACAATATAGGATCAGTTGATACTATCAATTTTTTAATCCTTATTATGTTAATTTTAACCATGATTTATACTTAATTTCTTACATCTAATATAGTTTGTCAATTTTGTTACTTTTTTCTATCCTATCAAGCTAAAATTAATTACTCCATTTTATTTTTGTTTGTATACATAACATTATTTTTATTAATTTAAAAGTATTGTAGAGCTGGAGGGATGGCTCAGGGATTAAGATTCTGCCTTGCAAGCAGAAAGGCCTGAATTCAGATCCTGTGCCCCATGTACAATGCCAGACAAAAGTGGAAGTGACCTGCATTTTCATCCCTGGTGGGCAGAGCCTGCGAAATCCCAGAGCAAAGCAAAAAGGAGGTGGAAGCAATCCAGGATGATTCTTGAAGTCACCCTTGGTCCTTCACAGGGATACAGAGTGCCATCTGATACACACATGTTCACATGTGTGCACGTGCACACACACACGCACACACACACACACACACACACACACACACACACACACACACACACACAGATAGAAAGAGAGAGTATTTTGGCTTTATTTATTTTTAATTTAGGTTACTAAGAATATTTATTTATTTATTGACACAGGGCCTCATATGATCTAGATTTAACTCACTATATAGCTGAAGACATTCTTGTTCCTCCTGCTTTTCTGCCTCTACCTCCTATGCTGGGATTGCAGGTTGTGATAGCATCTGGTTTTATATAGTGGTTGGTACCAAATCCAGGCCTTCATGGATGCTAGGCAAGCATTCTGTCAACTGAATTGTATCTTCAGCCCCTAGAATTATTTTTTTAAAGCTTTCATGATAGCAGATGCTTTCATTGACAATTTTCAGTTTCAGTTATTTTATTCAGCACATTTTAGCATTCTCCTCAGTAAACTGGTCTATAATGTCACTTCAAAGTTGTATGGACTTACCGAGATGCCATTATGTGACTATTTCTCTAGACAACCTTGATTGACACAATGGTCCAATAGAAAGGTTTAGAATGGGCACTGGATGAACAAAACTTACATACTCTAGTGTAGTTATTTTGTCCCCTTTTGGAAAATAAAATGATTAAACCCAAAATGTTTGAATCTTTTCTGAGATTCCACAAGAATGCTTCTGGATCAGAACCTTAATTGAAATTGAGCATATATCAAAACATATTGCAAAATCAGCTGCCTCTCACTTGTGGATGTTCAACTTAATCACATCCAGCCTGTGCTTCCCTCACCCACTCGCCCTGCTCCCCACCCATTCCTCTCCAACTTTCATGTCACCCTTCCTTCCTTCCTTCCTTCTTTAGTTCTTTTTCTTTCTTTCTTTCTTTCTTTCTTTCTTTCTTTCTTTCTTTCTTTCTTTCTTTCTTTCTTTCTTTCTTTCTTTCTTTCTTTCTTTCTTTCTCTCTTACTTCTTTCTTTCTGTTTGCTCTCTTACTTGCTTTCTCACTTTCTCTCTCTCTCTTTCTTTCTGTATCTCTCTTTCTCTCTTTCTTGCTCGCTGTCTCTCTCTCTCTCTCTCTCTCTCTCTCTCTCTCTCTCTCTCTTCTCTCTCTCTCTCTTACTTCTTTCTTTCTGCTTGCTCTCTTACTGCCCTTCACAGAATAGACTTTAGTGCATGCTTAGGCACAGGGAATAGTGAAGTGTGTGTGGGCAGGAGTATGTGTTTGCATATGATAAGATGGAAGGCAGCTCACTGTCTCCACAAATAGGAGGAAATACGTTGTCTTGGGATTATCAAAGAGGTAAAATTAGTTTGTCTGTCACACTCATTTTTTTTATGAGGCAGGTATTTCAAGTACAATCTCAGATGTCTGGCTCATTTGTTTCTGGGAAGGACAGTACATGGAATTGCTTAGCCAGCAGCAGAAGAAAGTGAAGGTGACTTAACAGTGACCTTGAGTTCTTGAATAGCTCTCAGTCAAACAGAGGGACGGTCAACTGTTGTCTATCATCAAGTTAAGTACACTGATTTCTTTCTGTTATGAGAGCAAGGAAAGGTATACAAACTTAAAAGACTTCTTTCATGTATGCAGACAGAGGCAAATATGTTTCACATTTGTTCCAGTCTCCAAGGATTCCAGTGACATTTATTTTGTCATTTTCCATAATGTTCTGCTAGAAACAAGTCTCAGGGTATGCCTTATGTCGAGAAATGGCATGGATGAAAGACATACTATATGTCATATTTTTTTTTTAGTATTAACAATACATTACAACTCAGAATGCAAAAGACTGTGCAAACCTACTATGAAATAACTCCATGGAGAAAGTAATTTGGTAAACTATAATTTCTGGATTTATTGGATCATGGATTCTATGTTTACACTTAGTATTATTTATATTTGTGATAAGTTCTGCTATATACCTCTACATTTTACAGAAGTAAAGGAAGAAACAAGACTTTCTATGATAATGTCAGATGTTAACCAACTGATAAATAAGGAAAGTTAACATAGTCCCTGACTCAAACAGTGAGTTTGAGACTACATTTTTGTTTCTCCTTCCATAAAATTGGCAGTTGTCAGGTTTGAGGACTGATCAACATCAACTAGACTTATGAAACCAAAGAATCAAGAACATATTAAATTATTAATTTGTGGACTGGGGAAATGGTTCTGTAACTAAAGTCTTTCTCCTTGCAAGCAAAAGGATCCTGAGTTCAGATTCCCAGATCCCAGGTAAAATTGCTGGGCAGAAATGATGGAGGTCTGTAATTCTGGCCCTGGAAGAAAGAGCCCGGAAAACTTCAGAGCATAGCAGTAAGGAGTTAGAGCAATCCAGGATGATTCCTGAAGTCATTCTTCTACCTCTACAAGCACAGTTACATGCTCTTTGGTACAAACACCTCCCACACACATACACACATAATTGTAAAAAAATACTAATCTGCAATTGGGCCATGGGCATTCTTTGCCATGCATTGTTATAATTTTTGAAAAATAATTTTGCTATATGAACATGAAATTGAAGCTGTAGGAAGTTAGAGGTAGACTTTGTGAAGTTCATATTCAAATGACATGGATTAGATTTCTACATACAGTCAATAGCATCTTTTATACATCTTAATTTTGAATCTTGTATACTCAATATGTATCTAGGGAATTATTAAACATATAATATTTAAAGATAGAGAAAACAAAGTGAACAATGGAAATTTTGTTCATCTTCCTGCCTTCTGGACAGGTAATGATAACTTACCTGTTTCTCTTCTTTCAGTTGTTACCCTGCTTCAAAAAGAACCCATGCCTTGTCTTCTTTCCAATCAGCAGAACTAATAATTTCTGCAGAGTATACCCCCATAGAAGATTGAAGACTCACGATTAAGACACAGTGACGATTTCAACCTTCCTACATATTGTCCAAATATTTCCCAGAATGTTTTTGCCAATATATAGCTCACCAGATGGGAGAGTTCCTTTTTGTTTAAAAATCTTTGTCAACATCAAAGCACACCAGATTTTTTTTTCTCTGTCTGAAGTACGATTTTTTAAAAAAAAAATTATGGTGCCAGTAGGATAGGTGGATGAGTAAAGGCCCTTGCTGAGTGGCTCTGACAACTCGAGTTCATCTTCATAAAATTGAAAGGAGAGAACTGATTCCATGAGTTGTCATCTGATCTCCACATATGCACTGTGGTGTGTATTTGCCCCTAACCCTGCCCATATCATACACACACACTGGTAATAATAATAATTAAAGATTAATTAAAGGTAATTTAAAATATCTTTGTAACAGTTACTCTTAACTATTGCTGTGAGAGAACACTCAAAGTCAATCAACTTAAGGGAGAAAGGGAGGTTTATTCAGCTTACAGTTCCAGAGGGGAGAAACAGTCTCTCAAAGTAGAGGCGGCATGGCTGGCTGGCCAAAGCTGGAGGAGGCTAAGTCACCGCAGACATCTTGGAAGCTGAGAGCTGCAGACTGCTTGCTACAAAGGCAGACTTCTCCTGGAAGTAGGGTGGGACTAATCCACCTCAAGGCCCACCCCTTGTAATTGCCTTCCTCCAGCAAGGATCCACCTCTCAAGGTGCCAAGACCTTGCCAAATGCATGAGACTGTGGGGGACACATTTCAAAACATGACAATCTTTCTTCTCATCTTTCTTCTCATGTTTTTTGATTCTTCAGTTAAGTACTTTGTCAATTGCCTTTTGTTTCAAAGGCTCAATTTCCCTGGGATATGAATGTATGACTTTAAGGTTAAAATTTTGAAAAATTTTAAGATATTCTTTGTGTATCTATATGTGGCGTGTGTGTGTACATACAAACTGGGATTATAGTTTACACTACTCTTCTTAGCTTTTTATGGGTCTTGAGGATCTAAATTCAAATCCTCATGCTTACATAGCAAGCACCTTACCATTTCCTTAGCCTATCTTAATATATTCTTATTAGAATGGTTTTATATGCATTTATAATTGTTCCTTGCAATATTCTTCTTACCTTTATGATGACTTTGTTTTGACACACTTTTGCTTCGTCTTTAATGAGTTTTAATATAAACCTTTTTGTTTTTCCATAAGACACAAATATTCTCCTCTAAGAAAAAAAAATCATCATCCCCTTTTCAGGTTCTATGAAAAATTCAGATGTTGCATAGTAGTTGGAGTTGTTTAGAGTAAAGTGATATTTATAAGAAGAACAGACATAATCCACATTTATAAGTTTTAAAAGCATCAACTTGGTTTTTAAATTTGTTGAAAGGGCTTTGACAAGATAAGTGAGCATACAGTTTCCTAATCATCATGGAATGCATAACAGTAAGTTTCCATGGAAACAACATAAAGGTCTAGATGGACAAACAATTTTGTGGCAAACATTTTGACATATATTTTCTTATATTGGATACTCCAACTATTAAGTTATAAATAGATAATCTTTGGCTTTAAAAAAGTATTAAATTGGGAAAATTCCTTCCTTCTTTTTCACAAACTAGTCTCAGATAAAAATGAAATTCTATAATGGTTCACAATTTACTTTCTGATAAGTTGAAGGCAAATGATTGCTGCTCTGTCTGATCTGCCACAGAAGGCTAGTGGAGGGCCTCACATTCTTTGAAGTGCTATTGTCTCTCAAGGTTCTTCATAACTAAACTTATGTTCCTGCTCAATTAAGCTTTTTTAAAGTGACAGAGTTTATATTTTTCAGGTATTTATTCTAGTTCAAGTGGATTTTCAACTATAATATAAAATATTATTTTAATATAGATTGTTTTTTATCGTCATCATTTATGATATAGATAGTAAACCAAGCTGTCTAGATCCATGCCCTCACTTTTAATCGTTTCACTTTCCTTAAAGAAAAATTGCTCTTATACTCACTGAAAACTGCAAGTTTATCTCAAAACTGTTGTATTAAAGTAGAAATTTTTGTGGTAGAAGAAGAGACTGGAACAAATTCCTGGGATGCTCTTTGTTAGGTATTGGGAGTGAACAGATGACTACAGTGGACAAATAACAAGGAGAGAAAAGAAACATGATTGACTTCTCAGACTGATGGAATTGTACATAGCTGGTTGGACAAGGTTCTTTCTTAGTTTTGAGCTCCATAGGCCAAAGATCAGAACTCTTGGAAAAGACCCACACACAGCATTCCTCACATCAGTATGTCAATTTCTAGGCTTATGTCATCACATTGACCTATGTTTTCACCAGTACAAAGGACCCTTTCATCTTACCTGCAACAGTAACACTTTTGAGGGCAGAGTTTTATTATTTTCTTTGTGCACAAAACTGATTTTAGAATATCTAATTCTTCAAAATTTACCAATGATCATAGATATTACTGTTTTTATATTGTCCTTTGCTTGAATGCATTTGTGTATATTGTTTTTTGTTCCAAGCAGGAAGAATTTTCAGTTTCATAAGCATAGCTCATACTGAAGTTTAGAAAATTCATATTGGCAAATACCATTATTGTGTTTGATTAGCCTTTCGTAATGTTGTAAGTTGTCCTAATTGTGTACTTTAAATACACAAATGTGGAGGATGATTAAGTAGCTTTTCTTTTCAGATTCTAGATCTATTTCAAGGTTATAACTGTGCCTGGACTCATTTCATCTAGATCAAAAAATTCTTTAGTTTTCCTTATATTTCATGAGATTAGTGTTTTACAAAGATCAGTTAACTTACTCATTTTATAATATTTAAAATACAAGGACTGTATGTTTATTGCATATAACATGATCATGATGATGTACGAATGCATTGAGCAGTGATGACTCAAAATTATTAATGTTTCAGTCACTACCCTTTGTTCATCTGATGTCCACCCCCACACTCTGGTAAACACTACTGTCTATTTCTATGTAAAAATCTCTTAGAATTTTATCTAAGTAAGAGCAGGTGATATCTGTGCTCTTGCATCTTGCTTATTGAAAACAGCATAATATTTAGGCTCAAAGATGTTGTTACGAAAAGCAAAACTTGGCTTTTCTTACGAACAAATAATATTTCACTGGATATATGCATCATGACCTCTTTATTCAGCCATTCCTTCAGGTCAGACATTTTTGAAGCGTCCTTCATTTTTTTACTTGTTTCCTCAGACATAAGTTAAAATCATGAGTTTCTGGCAGTGATGTTATAACTCTGTTCTCCAGGGAAGGTGGATTCTCCCTCCAGGTCACAGCGTGGTCTTCTTTACTTTGCCTTCTGACCTTCCAGAGGTCTCTTGGTGGTGAGCTGTATCTAGTTGGCCACTTTCCCACCAAGATCCTTGCCTAGGAGGCCCCTAGAAAGTCTGGAAGGGCATGGAAACGAGGACAATCAGAGAAGCAGCCCCACTCAGTAGTCTGAACCGGGACTTCTAGAACATGCTGGAGCATTCACTTTTTTCACTGCAGTGTTGGATCTCTCAAGATGTCTCAGTTCCACAGCTTCACTGCCGTAATAAACACCTTACCTCAGCAATTGAGAGGAACATGATATTTCTATTGCAGCTTACACGTACTTGTGCGTGCGTGCGCACACACACTGACCATGCCAATTCCTTGCTCTGAAAGCTTTCTTTCCAGTATCAGCCCAACGGGAGTCATCTGTCAATCTCTTGATGAACCTCAGCCTGAAGTCACAGATGTGGCAACTCTTTCCCTCTTAGAAACTGCCCAGCTCTCCCACAGACTCCAGACAAATATCTGTTGCAGCCCAGCCCTACTGGCAGCTCTAGAAGCTTGCTCTCAGAACATTACTCTGAACATTCCACCTTCTTGTCAGTGTCCAGTTGGCATTTGCTGTCATCCAGGGTGTTTTCTCCATCATCCAAGTTACTGTAATACATCTGGATTTGGAGCTCCCACCAGAATGCCCAAAACTGGGTGTATATGTGTGTGTGTAGAGGGGGCGGAGGCAAGGGCTTACCTTTGGACAGCAGAAGATACCCTTTCATGTTTACTCATGTTTCCAATGGTTAGTGGAAGCTTTGGAGTCAGTTTGGCTGCCCTTGGTCCTGTCTTGATGTCTGGGACCCTCACATGGTTTGTGTAAGAGTGGGACACCAAACACCACCGCTCATACTTAGAGAAATCACCTTCAGAGCTCATGGCTCTTCCCCATTGTAGTTGGAGAGGCCAGTTTTGTGCAAAACAAGTCTCTCCCTGGTAGACAAATTTTTATCCTGTTTATGGTCATAGCACCCGCTCAAGACCATTATAGGCATATCTGTAATTAGAGGAGAACACACTACTGAGAAGGAAGAGGTATGGGGGAGGTAAAGACACTGTTTTGTTCTTTCTTTCATCATCCTCCCTGAAATCCTTCCAGGCCTGTGAAATAAGAGGTCCCAGAACTATTTTGGAGTTTAGAGACATTTCTCTTCCTAGTTTCCGTCTGAGCAATCAGGTATGATTGGTAACTTCAGTTTGCCCCAGCTAGAGCATCTAGCACCATACCTGTATTAAGAGTCAATCCAGGGCTGGAGAGGTGGCTCAGGGGTTAAGCCTCTGCCTTGCAGGCAGAAGGTTCTGAGTTTGGATCCTAGACCTCACATACAGACGCCAGGCGGAAGCAGGGGCGGCCTGTGTTTCTGGTCCTGGTAGGATGGAGCCTGTGAATCCCGGGGCAGTGTAAACAAGGAGGAGGTGTAGGCGGTTGATGGTAGTTACCGAATTCACCCATGGTTCTACACACACACACACACACACACACACACACACACACACGCACGCACACACAATTGAATAAATAATAATAAAAAAAGCCTTTAAGAGTCATGCAACATGTCAGGGCACCTGAGACCTAGCTGCCCATTGGTGGTTCAAAGCACACAACAGGAAGCACTGTATCTATATACTTCAGGCCTCACCTTTATTTAAAGTGTCCGAGGTCTGCATGCTTACAGCCCCTGCCGTGAGACACAACTCTATATCCTGGGGGGAGACACCAGTGTTTCTGCTTTCTGTCAGACACCTGATGTCTACCTAAGCAGAACATGGTCTTTTGCAGCTGTAGGGCCGGGATTACCTGTGTTTGAAGATATGTAATTCCTGACTGGGCTAAGCATACCTGAAGCATCAATATCTGAGCTTCGAGATGCTGCTGTTCCCATTAAAAGTCAGTGCGCTTGGGGGAGCTTATGACCAGAGCACAGCTGTTGCACCGGATAAACATTTATGATCATTGTCTTGAGAGGCCATCGCCATCGTCAATATGCCTGTCACGGCAGTTCTGCTGCCCCTACCTTTGGCTGGATGTCTCTACCTCCAATGTGTACACAACAAACATGGACTTTACCTTCAGGTTATTCTTCTTGCCTGCTTAGAGCTTCACTGGAAGCTATTGTTGCCCACATCCCATTTCATTTTCTTTGGACACAAAGTCCATAATTTCAAGAATTTAGGAAAATATGCCCTTATAAACAGGAGGTCCCAGTAATTTCCCATGGGTGGGCTTTATTCTACTTAATCCCTTTGGGTCATGTCTAGTGGACTTCACCTGTTCTTTGTCCTTTCACATCAGGTTGACAGTCATATCCATCCTGTGTGTGGCACAAAATGTGGGCAGACAAGACACTAGGAAGACAGCATTCCGGGCTCGGGAAGTTCCATTGTGGAGAGAACACCCAATGTGGCCATCTCTGGTTCTCGTTGCTAGCTTGGCAGACCCAAGCTCGGGATCAGCCTTACTTTTGTTTTGTAACTGGCAGGATGCTTGCTGCTGCTTAGAGCTGCCCAGATTCTAAGTGTCTCAGTGGAATCATGTCTCTCTTTTCCCTATTACAAATCATAAAGCCTGTTTTTGTTAGTTCATCTTTCGCTTGCCTGACCTTTGCTCTTTAACTGTGGAGGAAGAACTGTCGTGTTTGAGAGGCAACATGTTGAGCCACATTTATCTATGTTTTCTGTGAGTGGGATGTGGATATGGCCACACTTCACCACCTCCTGTGTTGACTTGTGTAGTGCCTGCTTCTAGTCTGAGACTGACAGTCAGAAAGGAGGGAGACCAAGAGAATGCAGCCAGAGGGTGGCTCTAGCTCTTGTCTATCCTCTCTGTGACTTTTTGCTCTAGTTTGTCCTCTCTAGGGTCCAGCCTGTTCCTGCTGAAAATTAGAAAGCCACAACTTACAATTTTATTCTCCCTAAAATGTGCGTACATGGCTTTCTATTTAACTGAAACTGTAGGCTAATGTCTGTGCAGTCTTCAATCACATTATGATTTCAGCCTTCAGACTCTGGACCTGAAGACAACTTAAGAAAGAGTTCATACCTGCCTCATAATTATTGAGTGGATTAAGTCTAGTGTGTTGTATGTTACTGACTTATCAGCATACTGCATAAAACATTAGGAAATACCTAGGTGGGACCTATTTGTAAAATAACTGTCTGGTTATGTTTTTGTTAAGATGCAGCTGCTCTATGTTCTGCTCTGTCTCCACTAGACATAGTTGCTGAAATACAATCTCAAACACATCTCACAACCCAGAGGGACCATCTTAAGATAAAGAGAAAGATAAAAAACTTCTCTTCAGATGCAAAGACAGAGTTATACATTGCCAGGCAAGTGCCAAGGTTGTGGGGTAGAAAGAAAAGACAGGACTGTAAGTTTGCTTTGTACAGAAAGGATATCGGTGGCTGTTGTTGCTGGATGAGGAGAGTAATTTTATTCAGTGGTGAATCCACTGGGAAATTGACCATATTCCAGTAAATAATCCCGAATCTACTCTCAAGCAAGCAACCCTAATTAAACTGATACACACACACACACACACACACACACACACACACACACACACACGACACGAAGGTAGGAGGGGGATTTGTAGGGAAAGAAAAGAGATAAAGTGGGAGTGGGAGAGAACTATGAGAGAGCAATAAGATGAATATAACAAATATATTATGCACATGTATGAACTTACTAAAGAATAAATTCTTAAAAATATTTTAAAGGCCTGTCATCTTTATCAAACCTGAACCATCTATAGAAAAGAGTAGGGAGGACTTCTCAAATAGAACCCCTTTGGCAAAGGAATTACAGCCAACTCATGAGAGATGGGACCTCGTAAAATAAAAAGCTTCTGTATGCAAAGGAAGTTGTGAGTGGAACAAAAAGGCAGCCCACAGAATGGGAGAGTGGGCTGGATACTCTCTGCTCTGCTATGCAACATCTCTCTGACTCAAACAACTGAAAGGGAGAAAAGGACGTTTATTTGGCTTATGGCTCCAGAGGGGAGATACAGTCCATTATGGCAGAAAAGACATAGCAGGCAGCAGAAGCTAGAGTCAGCTTAATTCACTGCAGACATCATAGAGACCGAGAGAACAGACTACAAAACTGCAGGAACAGAGTTCTGTTGGAAGCAAGTTAGGACTAATCAACCTCAAAGCTCACTCCTTGAACATGACAGACAGTATCTTTGCAAGTTATACATCTGCACAGATTAGTATCCACAATAGTATACAGAACTCATATTGTACATGAACAAAGAGGACAACCATCCCCAATTGTTTTGCTGATCTGAACAGAGAGTTCTCAAACAAAAAAGACTTTTCTAAGCAATATCTAAAAATGTGATCAGCATCCATAGTCATGCAAAAATGCATTTCAAAGCTACTATGATATTCCATCTTATCTATTTAGAATGGATAAGGTAAAAGAACAATAATAGTAGTAATAACAATAATAGCAGAGTTAGCAGGGGTATGTGGAAAAGGGAGCTTTTGTTCACTTTCAGTGAGAATGCAAACTGGTGCAACCACTTTGGAAATTAGTATGAAGATTCTGCAAAAATCTAAAAACCTAGAAATAGAATTATCACCATATGATGAAGCTGTATCATTCCTGGGCATATTCCCAAGAAACTCTGCATCTTACCACAGACATATATATATATATATATATATATATATATATATATATATATATATATATATATAAATTTTTTTTCAAATGTTCATTATGGATTTCTTCACAATAGCAAGGAAATGGAATTAACCTAGAGGTACATCAACTGAAGAATGGAAAATGAAAATGTGCTACATATATGAAGTAGAATATTTTCAACTATTAAGAAAGATGAAATCATGAAATTCATGAATAAATGAATAGAACTGGAAAAAATCTTAGTGAACAAGGCAAATCATATCCACGCTGACAAACACTGGATGCTCTCCCCTATGTGTACATCTCAGCATTAAACTTTCAGCTCTATGTGCTTAAGTTGGAATACTTCTAGAATTCAGGAAATTAGGAGAGGACCGTTAAGGACAGAGAGGAATATTTTAAGGAAGGGGAGGTAGAAGCATGCAAGTGGCATGAAGAAAGAAAAGAAATTCATAACAGAAAGGCTTATGGAAGGACCAGAAAAGAGGGATAGGGTAGGTTGAGAAAGGGTAATGAATATATAAATAGCACCAGGGGAATAAGAGAAAGTCATATCAAACCTATGGACTTATCACAAAGGATCTGCATGATCAATGATTGGATAAACCTGTGGTATTTTACAAAGCACTGATGAATACTGAGCAACCTTAAGTTCAACTGGGAGGGAAAAATATGTTTAGTACTGTACATATTAGATTCCAAGAAAGGACCCCAACTCCAGAATCACAAAGGGGGTTTTAGTTGAACCCAGTAAACACAAAACATGACAAAAGACAACTAAAGGAAGACTAAGAAGAAAGTAAAATAAAGGAGAATAAATGAAAGGGGAACACGTATTAAAATATTGCAGTTTGCATGGTTGCTGATAAATGACCATCAAACGACTTAAGGGAACAAGGAGTTTATTGTCTCCTATGATTATCTGGTTACAGTTCTCAGTCCAGCTTGACAGGAGAGCTCACGCCAACAGCAAGGTTCACTGGCCACACCATCTCTAGTAATGGCTGAGAGAGGGATGATCCTTACTTGCCAGACCAGCATGTCTGGCCAAATGTACAAAATGATGCCAACTCCTTCAACCAGCCCTCTGTCTTTTATTCTAGTCCTAGCTTTAATTTGCCTACTGAAAAATGAAAAAAATCTTTTTCATCCAAAGCAGGCACACAGTAAAATCTAAAAGTGAATCAGAATAAGTTTGAATTCTACATCTCACACTCAGATGTGTGACCCTACCTAGTGAGGTATTATACTTGTCTGTAAATGGAAGTCACAAAAGTGACAAACTCATTCACTTAGGAATGAGAAATTAGTTATTACACATTAGGCACGTAAAACACTACTTGCTACATTGAAGATAATTCTTTTCTTGCTATTAATCTTTGGAATGTGAATTATTCATAGAATTACTAACCTAGGATTTACTCATATATGATCTCTCCAAAATTGATGTGACGATGCTGTGAACCTGAAATGCTAGCAGTGAAGATTTAATCAACTAGTCTGAGAGGCAAAATAAAGGAGTCAATCTATATCACATTCTTTTCAATAATTACCAACTCCATTTGACTCTCCAGGGAGCAAAATAATTCTGATTATTAAGAGGTGGCAGGGAGCTAAATATTACACTTTGAGCTACTTCTCTGTCATAGAGAATTTCACCTCCCGCTGAGCTTGTACAAAATGTTTAAAGGGAACCTGCCTCCTATTGTGCTGGAAATGGTACCCATTGAGGAATCTCAAGCTGAAGGAAGGAGCACTGTGGACGCTGCAGCGGGAGCAGATATATGCAATCTTCCCTGAAAGAGACTTGTTAACAAAGCTACATGTTTTCGACTGAAAGGTCAAGTGCAGATGGACAGATTTGACAGAAGAGAATGACTTGACATTAACGGCCAAGAGTACAACTGTCTGTCACATCTCTCACCACTTGCCAGCAGCCATCTGGGCTACTGTGACATGTGTCTTCAGACAGACATTTCAGGCTGATCTGCAGCCAAAGCTCAGGGGGAGCCCTCCTGGGTCAGAGGATGCGAGAGGCCAAGGAGAGATTAATGTTTTTATGTAGTCAGTGGACATGGATTGTCTCCATACCATGTGCTCCCTAGCAAAATGAAGGAACATAAAAATGGGGCTAACCATTAGACATACAACTAGGGGATGCGAGGCCCATAAGCATTGCACAAAATAGCTTGCATACATTTTTCTTTTTTTTTTTTAAATTTTTTTTTTATTATTATTATTGTTATTTATTCAACTGTGTGTATGTGCGCGCGCGTGTGTCTGTGTGTGTGTGTATGTGTGTGTCTGTGTATGTGTAGAACCACGGACGAATTCGCGAACCACCATGGACGCCTCCACCTCCTTCTGCCCCGGGATTCACAGGCTCCGCCCTACCAGGACCAGAAGCGCAGGCCGCCCCCGCTTCCGTCTGGCGTCTATACGTGGGATCTGGGATCCGAACTCGGGACCTTCCGCCTGCAAGGCGGAGGCTTAACCCCTGAGCCACCTCTCCAGCCCCGCATACATTTTTCTAATAGAAGCTTCTGTGCTTTCATTTTTTTATTTTCCAGACATACCAAAGTCCACCAGAATTTATACTTGTATCCTGAATTAATCAATACTTAATTCCCAAATACAAATCCCTTTGCTAGAGGTTCATCTCTACATTTTGTTGTTTTTTTTTTTTATTTGACTTTTGGAAATTATGTGGCTGCTCTGGAACTCTAGATACAGCCCAGGCTGGCCTCAAACATTTCACCCACCTCCCTCCTCAGCTTCTTTAATCTTAGGATTACAGGTATGCAGCACCACACTTGGCTTCATGTCTACATTTTATTTCTGCTTTTCATCTTGCAATGATAGGATGAGACTTTTTAAGAAGTATCTTGTTGACTTGTAGTGTCCAGACATGTTTGATACTCTGTAGACAGTCTTCTAGTAAACTTATTAATTATCTAGATTCTGTTAATCTCTTTCATATTGTATACTTGAGGCAAGACAGAAGGTTCACTTTTCTGTTAGAATGTAGTTATTAGGAAACTGGGGCATTAAAGTGGAAGACAGAAGAAAAAGTTTAAACAGATGAAAAGCAGGGGATTAGAAACAGAGTGCTCATAGGAAGACAGAAAAGCACACAGGTATAGTCTTGTACAGGTGAATCATGTGGTTGGTTGTAGGATTCTGAATCATTAAGACTTTTGGGTATAATCACTTAGAATAGTGTTTCTTAAAATGTTATCATTATCAACGCAGAATGCATTGGAAATGCATTTTGAAGACGTACCAAAACTAGCCAATCATGTGCGCTCAATATTTGGGAAGCACTATCTTGGAATATTCATGGACAACTATAGACTTTTCATCTAGTTCATGATACGAAGATCTCTTCCTCACTATATAGATCAAGAAAGCAGTATACAGGGCTGGAGATAAGACTCAGGGGTTAAGACTCTGACTCACAAGCAGAAGGTCCTGAGTTGGGATCCCAGGTCCCATGTAAAATAGTCAGGTAGAAATGGCAGTGGCCTGCACTTTTGGCCCTGGTGAGCGGAGCCTGGGAAATCCCAGAGTGAAGCAAAAAGGAGGTAGAAGCAATCCCAGGATGATTCCCAAAGCCATCCTTGATCCTCCACAGGGACATACAGTGCCTTCTCTCTCTCCCTCCCTTTCTCCCCCTCTCTCTCTCAACACACACACACACACACACACACACACACACACACACACACACATACCACACACACACATACAAATAATAAAAAAAATTAAAAAAGAAAGCAGTATACAGCCTAAAAGTTAGAGTAGAGTTTAAGTTGAAATTAAACTATGTTAAGATGCTTTAATACCTTTCAAGGGTCATAAAATAAGAAGAAAATTATCAATAAACTCTCTTAAGATATATGTGATAGGCCCTTAGGTTGGTATATCTTTTCATTAAATGTTTTTTGAAAACCATTATTTTCTATATTAACAAAATGTCCTTTTTTGTTAGGGCAGGGCACAGAGGTAGGGAGTACAGACCAAGGAGAAGTCACGGAGATTTCATTTTCATTTCTGTCTATATGACAGTTTCTCAGTTTATTAGAAGAATGATCGTGCTCCAGGTAAAGTTCCCTTCCTCAAGCCCCAGGACTTTTTGTTGTTGTTGTTTTCACCAAAATTCCTGAGGCATAACAGGCCTTTTAGCAAGAATCCTAGTCCCTTCCCTTCATGATATTGCTGTGTGATACCATCATGAAACCTATTCAAGTTCCCCCAGCTATTATATCTCTTGACTGAAATCTCAAACCCTGTTGTTTCTCATGTGTGTTTTGGAATTGAACTTAAACTGTGGAGCTGAAACCTCTTCCAGACTCCACAATACCAAAAGCAGCATGAATATACTTTTTTGTCTTCAGTTGTGTCTGTCCATAGCATACCTTGAAGGTAGCTCACTCACAGAAGCCAATCTATGAACAAAGATGACTGAGACATGCAAAAACAGCTATGCTTACAACAAAATTCTTTGCTGGTTTTAATGCTTTAGCGCAGTACTTCTTTTTTCTCTTCATTTTGTACATTTGTGACCCCGTCGCCGAATGGTCCATTCGCCTCGTTCCCACAAGGCCCCGCCAGCCCCCCCTGCTGGCCCGACGGGGGATTTGGCAACACATTTGTTCATTCATTTTTTTCTATTCTTTCTAAAATAAGACTTACATGTATGTACACAATGAATTTGTGTAATTTTTGCCCCTCATTATCTAATCCCATCCCCATTCCTTTGCCTATTTAAAATTTTCTTTTTCCTAACCAGTATCCTTCTTACTTTTATGTCATTTTGCATAAAATGACCCTTTTCATTAGGGTCATCTGAATTAGAATGTGCCTGGGAACTTCCTGGAGCAGATGATTTATCATTGGGAATAGAGCCAGCCTTGACTCCCATAGATCCCCAACTAATTAGGGAAAGATGGTGCCTCAGTAGCCAACCCTCTTCTATAATGAAATGTTGACAGGCCAAGTCTTGTTGGAGGTTTGGTAGAAAATAATACAGCTGCATTGAGTTTATTGCTGCAAGGATCCCATGATATCCAGAAGATGGTGTGATATTTTAAGGACAACTGTTCTTCACCCCACACTCCGTCTCTTAAATTCTTACCACCCTCTCTTCAAAGATGTTCCCTGAGCCTTGATGTGGGGATGGGGGAGTGATACAAATTTCCTATTAGGGCTAACCAGTACATAGTGACTAATCCTATGCGATTTGGCCAGTTGTGATTCTCTGTAGTAAAAACCTGAATTGTGTAAGGAAACTTATCAGTTGAGGGTTGAGAGCTGCCCTGTTATATGAGTATAGTGGTAAATATTTAGAATGTCATTTGATCATATGCTGATATAGTAAAATAAAGTTGTTTGTTCTTAGGACCTTTCCCATTCTTGGACTGGTTTATCAATATCATGTGTCACTTACTAAGGAACAACTTTATATCCAATCAGAATGTTGTTGGTTACCCCGATAACATTCATGCCACGATTGCACTAATAGGCACATTCACCAGGGTGGTTATTATTATGTCACGCAGAATCTACATATGGTTAATATTATTGGTGTTTTTCTTTCCCAACAGTCTGTGTAGCACCTCCTGCTATATAAAAACTTGTAAGCAGGGGGGAAGGTTCTAATTTAGTTCCAGCTTGTTTTCTCTATGCCTTGGAATTAACATATGTGGTGTCTTCTTACCATTGGGTTCTAGTGGGCAACCAAGAATTATTGCTAAAGTCTGTGTTGTTCGGAAGTCTTTGGGACTTTGTTGGCCAACATCTTGTAGATAGTATTACACACTCAGTACCAGGAGTTTTGTTTTTTTCACTTTTTGTCTTCTGGAAGAAGTATCTTAAGGTAGTTTTGTTATCCTTTTCTTTCCCTCTGTGTACCCCTGTATAAGGCACTTTCATTTGGAATTTTATTATATTCTCAATTAACCATGCAATATAGCAGGTTTCTGTCTGTCTGTATCATACATCCTAATATAACTTATTCCTCCACCCCTAGCCTGCCTCTATCTTGACTTCTCATATCTTCCTCCTTAATCACTCCTCTTTTCAACTTCTCACCTTTATCATTTTACTTCTCCTCCTTTCAATTTTGCAGGGCAACAACTCAATCCTGAGCATCTAATACCTTAGTCTGAGGACTTCTTTTATAGCTTCTGCTGCTGATACTGTTTTTGTTGATGTTTTGTGTAAATTATGGATGCTCAGGACATTTTAAGGCAAAAAATAAAAAGTGTCAGAATCATATAAAATGTCAACTCTTTTCCAGAAAAAAGCTGCAAATGTCATATATTGCCCCTATTTTTTCATGTTGCTTTTTCCTAATGCAGCTTAAAGCATCCTTTGGTTCATAAAAACTTTGGTATGTGTTATTAGTGATAATGACCTCAAAAGTAGACGTCTTTTCCCTCATTAGGTATTCGCTATGGTTTAGAGCTCTTCTTGTTATTTAGAGTTGTCTCTAGTTCTTAGCTGGAAGCGGGGCACACTGATGTTGGGCTGGACAGAGCATACAGAAGCCGAAAGCACATCCCTTCAGATCTGAGATGCAATTTCTCTGGTTTCTACAGATGCTCCAAACACTGGTTTTCAGGAGCACTCAGCTGCATCCCAGCTAGCCTTGCTATTTATTAAAACCTAGTCATATGACTTTAATTTCTGTAATTTTGAACAACTCACCCAAGTGCCTTCCATTTTCAAATGGTAAACCAGTGTGAGTTGTCCTCTACGTGTTTGTGTGTTTATATGCTTAGCTGTTGTTAATGTTTGGGAAGGTCTTGGCTCACTTTGGAGGTGGAACATTATTGAGGAAGACATGTCACAGGCAGCAGGTGGGCCTTGAGGTTGCTAGCCCCGCCCTGCTTCCACTATTAATGTGCTCTTGCAGTCTGCTCCTTGCTCTCTCTTTGCCTCGATGATGGGTATGATCTAAACTGCCTCCAACTTCTAAGGCCACTATGCCTTTTCTGCCATGAAGGACTATATCCCCTCTGAAACCATAAGCCAAATAAACATCACCTTTCAAGTTGTGCTTGAGTGGTGTCTCAACACTCAGAGAAAGAATAACTGTGATAACCTACACACTTTGTATTTCCTTTTTATTTGTGTGGGTATGTGAATATGTACACATGTGTGTATGCATATATGCATGTATGTATATGTACACGGAGGTGTGTGTGTACGTATATGACTCTCATGTATGTGGGCATGCATGTGTACATAAGTGCAGATACACACGTGGGTGCTTGTGTGTGGGGGCCTCATGATACCAGGAATATCCCTGATCACACTCTCTACCTTATTCATTAAGGCAGGATCTTTCAGTTGAACCCAGAGCTCATAATTTGAGCAGTCTCACTAGCCAGCTTTATTTGGGGATCCTGGTCTCTTTTTGAGCTCTAAATTTTCTAATGTTAGGTTGCCACCTAACATTTATGTGGGCTCCAGGGATGCAAACTCCAGTCCTCATGCTTATGTGGCAAGTGCTTTAACCACTGAGCCATCTCCCCAACCCAGTGTTGCATTTAAGGAATAGGATCGTGGTGATGATTAAATGGAATTGCTTCATCTGGTATTGACATGAATGTGGCATGACGTGGCAAAGTAGCCAAATTATATGAAAACAGAATTCTCACCTCAGTAATCATTCCAGACACGTAGGGCTTGCTCCATAGCTGCCAGCTGTTTTCTTTTTGCCTCTATTTCCAACTCAGAACCATATAGTCACAGAGGATGCACCACTGTGGCTCGCATTCCTCTGGCTTCTACATGCCCCAGAACACTAATCCACAGCTTGCCTGAAGCTGTCCCTTCAGGTAGAGTTCCCACCCCCTCACCTGCCTTTCAATCAGCCCAATGCAATCATTGGTAGCCAATTCTTTCATTTACCAAGTTCTGAACAAATAGTCTCTTCTTGTTCTCCTCTGAGTGGGCTTGGATTTCTTCCATAAGTACTTTAGAAAAAACTACTTTATTCCCTTGTGCCCTGATTTCTTCTTTACTGGTGGCCACTAAATGTCCTTATTCATATTCTTTTCATGTTTATGAATGAGTCACAAATACTTCTTTGAAAGTTGAAAAAAGACTGTCATTTCATCTCGAAGATACCTTCCTGATTTATTTCTTATTTCTTATTTTCCAGGACCAGATGTTTCCCAGGCCACTGCTAGCTAAAGAGTTAATTGCAGCCCTTGATATTTTTGGTTAAGAGAATTTGAAATATAGGCCCTGGTATGAGAGAGAGAAAGCCTGGACTGAATAGAGACCAAGTTGCATTTGTGTTTTTTAATTAAGGCTTGTTTTTTTTTTTCTTCTTTTTAATGCTTGTTACTGGCCAGTGTAAAAAGAGTCTTCCAGATGGAGTAGCTGAAGTCACTTTATCTTTTAAAGAATATGCATAAAACTTTCATTAACCAACCATAAAAAGTGTAACTTAAAACTGGTGTGAATTTTCCATTCTGGTGTCTTTCTTCCTTTGTAACTACAAAAATAGCCAGTTGGAGAAAAGCTGTCAGGTGAAACTGAGCTCTTTGGCTTCAGTCTGCTCAGTATGGTCTGGTGGCATTTACCAAGGACTTTTGCAAGTATTACAAACACTGGCAAGATTTCTTTGCAGTCCTTTGGGCAATAGAGGTATGCATATCTCATTCCTTCTGGAGCCACACAGAAGGATGGCTGGTCACAGGGGCCCAACTTATCTGGAAAACAGCTTGCTAGAGTCCTGCTATTAAGTTAGGAAGATGTGTGCCATATGCTACCTTGAGTGTACCCATACCTGAAGTCCCCTGAGAGCTGTAAAAAAATGCTTCACTGACCCTCAGAGGGAGATAGGCCCACAGCCTGGGCTGCTTCTTTGCATTTCTCTGGCTTTGAGGGGGAGGCTCTCTGGCTACCAGGCTGCCTGAACTGAGATCTCCCTGTCATTTGGAACATAAATGATTTATTGGTCCTGTTAATTAGCTCTAAAGATTCGTGAATCAGTTATGCACCTATTTAGAAAGAAAATCAGACAGGAAGAAACATTTTGGACAGAGAGTAAACTTCAAAGGTCAATTTCTATGCCTGGGTAGCAACAAAATCAGTCTCTGGAAGAAAGTAAACACACACACACACACACACACACACAGAGTTGATTTTGAGTGGGCTGACTGTTTAGTAACCTGGGCTCCTTCTGCCCTGGTGTATTTTAGGGTTTGTGGCCTTGATTGAAGACAAATTTCATGCATGTTCAATAATTGAGGCATACCCTGTCTCTTCTTTATAAAGCTTGTAATGTAGCACAACTCATGATGTATATTTTGGTTTTATCCCAGTGAGACCAGCCTTTCTTCAAGTATCAGCTCCCCAAGGGGGCATATTATCCCTTTAAAGGAGGAAAGAGACAGATTGAAGTCAATCTAACTTTGCAAGTTTCATTAGTGATAAGCTATGCCACTGTAACACCTGTGCTGATCAGTTGGCTAGAATAAATGATGTCTTTCATCTCTACTGTGTAACTGGTGAGTGACAATAAAATTTCAATAAGTTGGGTGTTTGAAACCCTCACATCAGAACTGTAGAATTTGAGTTCTATTCACTTCTAGGTGCCTTTCATTAACAAAAGATTCCTCTACTGGACATTGCAAGAATTATTACTTATAATGCTGTGAAAACATTGACTGTGTTTGTCTTGTGCTGAATGTTTCACTGTAGAGGCTTCATGTCAAGCTTCTGTACTTAGTAGAGTCAGGACCTCAACCAGTTGACAGATGTGGATTGTAAGATTGTTATTAACCTCCTAGCCAATAAATGTCCCTGTGGATGACAGTATCCAGACTGAAACTTGTTTCATTGAACTACATCCAGCTGAATTTGTAGACTGAGGGCATAAAGTTTTTGTTGCTTTCTTGTTTGGGGGAAGATGCCAATATTTACTAAAAATTTCTAAATATAAATGACCAAGGGTTGACTTGGATCACTTCTAGTTTCCTGGAGATAGTGACACCCCCTGTTAACATTCTGGAACCTTCTAAGTTGTGCTCTAGCCTTCAGGAATTGATCCTGTTCCAAAACCTGATAAGTAGTTCTGTGCAAAGAACATCAGATTGACATGAACATTTCTTCCAGTCTCGGCTTCCTCACTCTCTCACTTTTGACCTCAGGAAGTACACAGTGTCTCCAAGGCAAGGCACTTCTCTTGAAACATCCACTAAGTCCCCCTGGTGGTTTGTAGAGAAGCACAGATGGGTTAAAGAAGCATGCGTGTGAGAAAAAAAGCAAAGAGCACATGATACAGGCAAGAAGAAAGTCAAAGGACAAAGGGGGGACTTTGCTGAGCCAATTCATGTCTGTGATATGCAGTTACTTAATGAGCACCAAGTTTCTTACACAGTTATTTAAGAGTTGCTAATCAATAAGAAATGAAAATAGTATGTATATTATGATAATACAACCCCCTTTGAAGTTAATTTTCTTTACTTGCGAGAGAGTTTAATGCCAACAATTGTGGAAATATTTTGAGGATTAAAGGGAATATTTGTAAATGCTAGGCACCTAAGGAATGATAGCTATTATTATTATTATTATGATTAATAGCAAATAGCAGTGAGTAATGGTATGCATTGGTGCTATGATGCCCTGTAAGAGTGATGGGAAAAAGGGAGAAGAGGGAGAGAGGATTTACTAGAGTGCTGGGATGGGAGTGATTTTTTTTCTATGAAGAAAAGACAAGCATCAGTTTTAAGACTTAATACATGTGATAAAGTGTGAATATGAATTTTGAAAAGCATTTGAAGAATATTAGTGATTTGGACATCTGAATCAAGGACTGAGAGAGCAAGAGATAAAACAGATAAACACAGATGAATACCAGAGTAAAAAACAGTAAAGGAAGAAGGTCAGTATTTATGATTCATGCCACTTACAGTGTATGTTATAGGCTTAGCACCCTTAACCCAAAAATCCAAAGTGCTCCAATACTCTAAGTACTTAAAGTGTCAATATAGAAAATTTCACTCCTGAAACTCATGTTTTATGCATAAACGTATGGAAGGTATCTAAAATCTCCTTTATGTGTATGAGGCATTGTATGAAACATAAAGTTTTGTGGTTAGATTTGTATATCAGTCCCAAAATATTATATCTGGTTTAGACTAGATACTAATTGCACATATGTATAACAAACATTCCAGAATCTACAAATATCCCATGAAATTTAGGTAAGAGGTTCTTAACCTTTAGCGGAATATTTAAAGATCAATTCTGAAAGTTGGTTGTAGATCTTCCATTTTTAAAGATGAGAAACCCAGCTTTGGGGTCATGCTGAAAATTTACATATTCTTTCAGTGACAGAGAGCCTGCTAAAAGGAATGACATAAATTAATTCAGTCACTAGGAAAGCTGACTTCCCTGGAGACCTAGAAAAAATGAGGCCAAAGAGCTACCTTGCAAGTCTTTTCAAATGCATGTCAGGAGCCACGTGGAGATAGCACCAGGAATACTTGTCAGCTGAATTGCAAGGCTTGGCTGGCTCCAGCTGGGGAAGAGTCTCTTGGGGAGGCTTGTCATCCAGGGATTATTGGCTGTTCCTTCCACATCCTCTCATTGTTCAGCCCCTACATTGGATGCAGGTCCCATAGGAGAACGGCAACATGTTCCGAGGACTGTGCCGAAGAGGTAGGCTGGGCAGGATTTTCTTGGAATGGGAGCAGTCCTAACCACACACAACAATTGTTTCCAAAAAGTGCTTCTCAGAGCTTTGAAACCTTTTGCAAGAACAGCCCAGAGCACAGAGCCTGGAGCAAAAAAGACAGTATGATTGAAACCCAGAATTCAGAGAGCAAACTTACATTACCGAAGGAAGGCATCATGGTTAGAAATCATGGCTGCTTCTGAAGAAGATGGAGCTGTAATGGGACATGAGGATGAGTATAAACACTCTCTCTCTTTCCTTATTGCAGAAGAACCTGAAACTCAGGAAAGTCATGGGCTTGTTTCAGATCATAAACATTCATGAGTTACTCACTGGTTGCCAAAACTATAAGATGGGAAAGAGTCAATTGGTCTTAATTGGGGCCTGCCTTCCTGGTTAATCATCCTTTCTTGCCTCTGAAAACATAAGAGGGGCTTTAAAGAAACAAGTTTTGATAGCCCTTAGTTATCAGAAAGGGACCCCTAAATCTCAGGTTACAATGAAACAGCCAGGAGTTTGGGGAGTTAGGTGGGACACATGGAAACATTTTGAGTCCTAGCTGCTCCCAGAATGTTAATCTGAAAGCGCTTAGGCCGGGCTGAAATGTCTTTTAGTTAAAAGATGCACACACAATAATAGGCAGCATCTGCTAAGCCTGTGAAATGCACAACTTTGAGGAATGTATCAAAATGTGAGACTGTATTGCAGGATGGAAAAGCCCACACTCTTGCAAAGTGTACAGAAGCTTACTGATTGACGACATTTTTGTTCCATTTGTTTGTTTATTATTTGTGTATATATGTGTGTGCAGGTGCATGTGCACATGTGTGCATCTAGGTGTGGTGGTCAGAGAATATAGAGCCAACACTGGGTGTTTTTCCTTAGATATCTTCCATTCCTCTTTTGAGAAAGTATCTCTCACTGGCCTGGAAGAGCCAAGTAGGCTCCACTGGATAGCCAGTGGATCTAGGGGTTCCGTCTGTCTGTGCCACTTGTGCTGGAGTTCCAAAAAAGGCCTTACATGCTCAGCTTGATTTTAATTTTGACTTGGGTTCTGGGAATCAAACTCAGGTCCTTACACTTGCAAGACAGGCATTTTATCACATGAGCTGTACTTCGCTCAATTTTGTTTCATTTATTTTTGTAAATAATCTCCTTTTATATTCTGACCTGGAATAAGAAGATGATCCCAAATAATTATGTGTTTTTATAAGTTAGAAATTGTAATATTCAATAATATCATTCAGTCTGGCCACTGATAGCATGATTGAAGTCTGGTAGTCTAGCCAATTAGAATTCAAATGAAACTCCATCAAACGGATTTTATATTTAAATGGAGATTCAGGAAGAGGAAAATTACAATACCCCCAAGTCCAAATGGAAATATCTGGAAATAGAGATGGCTGTTGGGTTGTCATTTAGAGAACTATCTTTTATCTTTGAGGGTGGTCAAAGAAAACGGTCTGTCTTTTCCATCAAGGCGGAAGAGTACTGATGCATCACACTGAATATAAACCCTAAGCTAAACATCCTTGCCTACACACACACATTATTTGCACTACTTATGCAGATTCAGTGATATTTAAAGCAACCTTGGAAATGTATTCTGCACTTTAGCACTGATGAACTGAAAGTTCAGGGGATTAACGCGCTTGAGCAAAGTTGCAGTTTGCAACACCCACCTGTTTCTTCTGCAGTCTGCAGTGTTTCTACTTCATCACTTCAGAGAAAATAGTGCACAGCCTCTGCCAGAGACCGGGCAGGAAGAGGAGTAGGTGCTGGTATTGGACCTGGACACATCTGCTACCTTTGTGTAGGTCCACTAGATACAGTACAAGAATGGCTCTGCCATGAGGCAACGAAATTTCCTGAATATTTTCATATCTGAAATCTGTGACTTTGGTGAATGAGGTTAGCCCAGAGTGAGACTGTGTGACAAGGCAAGGGGACCAATCTTTCTCTACTGGGCTTCAATGAATAGGTGAATACTGACGGTCCCCTGTGGATGGTGGCTCCACTTATGATTTTTCATCTGTACAAAGCATCCACACGCAGCCACTCTGCTTTGTAAATTGCTTCCTGTGACACACAGATCACTTTTAATTCTATGCAAATCCCATCTACTTGTTTCTTTGTTGCCTGTCCAAAAATCAAACCTTGTATCATTTTTCTCCTTGTAATTGTATAGTTTCTGATCTTAGGTCTGCAGTCTACATTGAATTAATTTTATTTTGTGGTGAAGGAAAAGGTCTGAACTCATTTTCCTTCATGTAGACAATCACTTTACTCAGCATCACTTGCTGAAGATCCTGTCCTTGCCTGTATGTGTTTCCTTTGTTTCTTTGTTAAAAACCACTGGACATGAAATATTTGAGCCTGCTTCTGGGTTCTGTTTCCTTGGACTTTGTACATACATACAAAAGTACCATGTTGTTTTGGTTACAATAAATTCATAAAATATTAAAATTGGTGGTATCTCCAACTTTATTTATTTAATTTATTGCTCAGTATGTGTTTTAGTGACTTGGTCTTTTATGGTTCCGTGTGAATTTGAGGATTGTTTTATGTATTGCAGAGTACTGTGGCACATTAAGTGTGCAGGCTGCATTAGGTCCTCCAATCAAAGGGCACAGGCTTTCTTTCCATGCATTTGTGTCCTCTTCAGTTTCATTCATCAGTCTTATTTGTTTTTCATTGGAAAGGCCACTAAATTGTAGGAGGTTTGTAACTGTTGTGAATGTGATTTCTTTCTTAAAGTTTGACAGGTAATTCATGTGGCATCTAGAAATATTACTGATTTTATTATGATGATTTATATCCTAAAATTTATTGAATTTAGTAAAGATTTTGGGAATAACTACACATGTGATTGTGCCATCCACCAAACAGGAACGAGCAAGGAAGCTAGGCTAGAGCACAAGGTCTAGTAGGTTAAGTTATTGAATCTGCTTTTCACTGACATTGAGTTTATCAAGGGTTAATCTCATCACAAGTCCAGAGGATTCTGTAATGCACTTAATTTCTTTATTTCAGAGTTCATGTTCATTCCATCTAGGGTTGCAGGCTGAGTAGTACCTTGTGCTGTTTTCCAAGAAGAAGAAATCTTAGATGAGTCCTGCTCCTGATTTTCTCTGCCCAAACTCATGTGGAGATTTGCTCCTAGTCAAGAGGAACCTGATTTGTTGAGTAGTTATATAATTCCTATGATGAGTCTAACTGTTAGTCTTTGGTGCAAATTAAGCCAATTTCTGCATCATATTTATTTACTTGTTTTTTAGTTTTACAAGCATATCCAGTACTCATCCCTGCTTTCTTCCATCCCTCCATCCCTCCTGTTATTTTCCCTTCCCCTCATCGATCCATTCCACTCCCTCTCATCCTCCTACCAGGCCACTTATAGAGACCCCAGGGTTCTCTTTGGCTTGTCTTCTCTTGTGGGGGTTCAGGCCTCTGTAACATACCAAGCTGCCTTTCCTCAGGACACCCCACTAATAGAGGCATTTCCCTTCATTCATCCAACTCAAATCCCTAAGGTTTCGCCTCTGTTTCTTATCTCTCTTCACTTCTTCATAATATATGGGTACATGTTGGTATTTCAGTCATTATGCAAATCTAGTAAGGACAAGTCTCACTGCTGTGAGTTGCTGGATTCAGCATCCTTGCCTTGAATGGAATGTCCGACGGTAGACCTTCCCATTGGTTATTTTTCCCTATTGATCTATTTCCTTCCATTTTTCTTCTTGTTCTAATTAACAGTAACAGAAATGTATTCCATCCTGACAAGCAGGTCTTAAACTCAATCAGAAAGCTGTTGGTTATTTCTTTGAAACTCATGCAGCATATTTTTTGAGGACACCATGACAGATGGATGCAAAGCTCATATTTCCTTCCAAAGCTAAAATTTGCTCATGTATTACAATTTGTTTTTTTCTCACTATATTTTTCTGTGGTCTCTCCTTGATACTTCCTACCTCAGAATAGTTCATATTCTAGGATTCCTTCTACTTGCCTTGGCTAATGCTAGTTGCAATGTGAAAATGCAATCAGCTAGCAGCCATATTGTGATGACCTGTAGCTGTATCTGTCAGAGGTAATAGTGAGTTTCCTGCTATGCAATGATCTTGCTAATTCAGGGACTCGTAGTCAGTACTCTGATCTGAGAGATAGAACTAGAAAAAAGTTACTTGAAAGAAAAGAGGGATGGCAGTAAAGAAGAAAGTTATGTTGATCCACATATCTGGAAACCTTCCTTTCTATTAGTCTTGAATCATAAGTAGTGTGAGGTCCCAAAGGAGATGCTTGATCACTTCAGAAAATTTCATTTCTTTGTGACCATATCTTTACCACATAAGAATTAATTTTAAGATCATTAGCTAGTAATGACTGCATAGAATACAATTTTCCAAAAGCATTGTTGGTATGATGAGATTTCAAATTAATTCGTTAAAAGCTATAGGTTAAAAATCGTACACCTACCATTATGCTTCTCTATGACTTTTTAAACATATTTATCTCTAGAAAAGTCATAATTTCCTCAACTTGGAATAAGGAAACCAGACAAAAAACAAAGTAGAAAGCTGTTGTGTATTCTGTGTTGAGTTAGGAATCCATTAATTATCTCTTCTTTATCTGTTCTTCTACACACACATAGAACTGCACAGTCTTTTATAGCTCAACAATGTGTGGTGACAAAATACCTGAAAAAAAGTCTTAAAGAGCAAAAGTTTGTTTTCAAATACAATTTAAGAGCTTTAATTCCTAAGTCACTTGGCTCCATTGTGCCTTTGCCTGTGGTGAGGTGGAGCATTGTGGCTGGGACTATGTGGTAGAGAAAAGCGGCAGAATTCTTGGGCTGAGTCGCAGAGAAGAAAAGAGAGCACAGGGACCTCTTGAAGTTCACAGTCCCAATGACCTACTTCTATCCAGTAGGTCTACCTCCTGCAGTTTCCAGTTGTCCCCAGTAGACTTACCTGCTGGGATCCAAGCTGTCCACATGAGTCTTTTGAAACATTTCAGATGTGAACTATTATAACGTGTCATACCTCAAAAGAATATTTCAAGTATACATATAATGTTTTATTATTTTTTCATAGTACATTGTAGACCTAAAGAACATTGTAAAGTAGACATTTATCTGACAGATTTGCTGTATTTTGTTGTATTTTTCCATTTTCAATGCTTCTTTAACTTCTTTGGTCCTTGTACTCTTCCCAGCAAACTGAGGACAACGAATCCTGTTGTCATGTTTATCTATGAGCAATTGCTGCACAATAAGAATGTAGAACTCGGTGATTTATGATATGCCATTGTTATTTCTTACCTAGGAGTCTAATACTTGTATCAGCAGGAGTCAGATATTTATAGGGAGGTGCCTGGAAGCAATATGGTAAGGATGGTCACTGCTATAGAAATTGAAGAAAATTAAGCTTTCCTTCAAGTAGATGGTTCCCTGGACTTGTTCAGAGAACTGCTATGGTTCTGAGAAAGAGACAAAAGCAAGGTCCACTCAGATTCAGTGATCCGAACACTAGATGCCTGTGTTCTGCTAGAAACTTACTAGGTCTGGTTTCTGTCATCTTCCTAACAGTGCATCCAACATTTCCAACATCCCAGAAGATTTGCTCATTCTTTTTGTCCCCACAAGCCCACTCTTTAAAGTGACTACTTCCTGATTCCAACTCTGGAAATACTTGAAATAATTTTTGAACAAATGAATCAGAAATAGATTTCTGCTTTTTTGATCTAGCATAACATTTTTAAGTGACCTATATTGCTGCTTGCATATATTTTTTCAGTTTGTTGGTTTCCTGCTTTACTTTCCTTTAGATTCCATTATAGCATCATTTTTATAACCATTTTGAGCCCAGTGCTGATCTCAGCACTGTGCAAATAGTGATTACTATGCATACAGATTGAATGAGACTGGCTACTTATTGTAGAGCTTTTAAAATGTATTTTAAAATGCATAAATAATAATTGCTGATAATTTAGCCAGAATCATAATGACAATGAATTTAGTCTGTCCCTGATCATACATGCATCTATAATGCATATATATATATATATATTATATATATATATATTCATCACTAATGGAATATAATTGAGATCATGCTTTATGGATACATTTTTCTTCTTTCTTTTTTTGTTCTTTACCTTTTCTACCTCCTTAGTTTCATGGCTATTTTTTCTTTGCCTAAACTGATACATTTGAATATTACTTGTTTACCTCATCCCTGACTCCCTCCTTTTCTTTGATATTAGCTTATGAAATAGCACACTTACTCAAGGGTATTTATTTTTCTCTAAATATGCATTTGACTGGTCCCTCAAGTTTTTTTTAATAAGGGTTGTGAGTTTCTATTGTCAAATATCTAATACTTGCTTTAATTAACTCTGTCTAGTACATTACAATACAATTTGATATCATATATTAGTCATCTCTAAGTATATACACACACACTGTTTTTTTGTTTTAGGATTTTATTCATGTTAGACTAGAGCTCTACAACTGAGCTAGATCCCCAGCAGTCTTTATTTATTTATTTATTTTTTGTTTTGAGACAGCGCCTCACTAAGTTGCCTAGGATGGGCTTGAAATTGCTCTATAGCACATACAAGCCTTGAATGTATAATCCCTCTGCCATAGTATTCTGAATAGCTAGAATTACAGACCTGAACCACCAGGTTTACACTGTTTTACATTTTTAAGTTGTGTTTTTATGCTTTATTATGAGGTCAAAGAATATAGTTTGCATAGTTTCAATGTATTGAAATTTTTTGTCTATTTAGAGTCACTGGACATATTAAAGAATATGTAGACTTTGTATGCATAGAAACTGTTTATAGCCCTTCAGTATTAGTAGAGAGAGTACAGTGATTTGTGACAAGTTCTGGCTTTGAAATAGGTCTCTTGTGTTCAGTATATGATTCAACCAATCCCAAACTGTAATATTAGTTGAGCTCTGTGAATGAGATATTATAATATTGGAGTGTATCATTTTAAGGCTGCAGTAAATGAGCTAATAAATATAGCATTTTCAATAAATGACAGGGTTGACACATGGTAAGTTCAGGAGGTATTAGTTGTCATTATGTTTTTATATTCAGGTTGTTCATCTCTATTAGTCACTTTGTCTTTTCCATGAAAGATTAGGACATATTTAGGTAACTAATTTTGCTTATATTTGCCATAGCTGTCTCAAGAAGTATTTTAAGTTAATCACGTGCAAAATACCTAAGAATATTTTTTTCTAGTGGTATCTGCGACAGAGTTTTCTTCATTTCTGCCCCTTAGGTGTCATGGAATGTTCTATTTGAATCTTGCATTATGAATAATGTAGCTCAGACAATCCTTTGGTCAGCTTAATTTCTGTTTAATGGTAGTCACTGAATATCCTTTAATTTCACTTGTTTTTTCTTCACAGACAAGGATGAAAGTAGCATTATTTCTATACTGTTATATCAATTATCCCTGATTGAGTTTGTCTTGGAGCTAGCTATCCATTGCTTTCATTAACAGGCCAACTGCTGTCATTCTTTGTAGTCTTTTCCCTCTAACTATCCCACTTGTGCTATCACTAACTTTTAAAAATAATGTGACTATGTTACTTCTCTGCCTTGCTGAATTCTTTCCAATGTCTAACTTTTCCTTAGAATGTGTAATTATAAGGATGGGAAAATAGTTCAATATTATTCATAAGGAATGTGCTCTGTGGACATCCCCAGTACCCATGAAAAAAACCAGGGAGGTATGGTTGCCTCCTGTAATCCTAGCACTCATGGTGCAAAGACAGGGAACTGCCAGGGAAAGTGGGCAAGCTGACTTAGTCAGTTGACCTGCTCTGTGTTGAACTGAGAAGGCATGACTTATTACAAAAATGGGAGAACAATTGAAAAAGATACTCACTGTCAACTTCAGCACATGATTCTGCATACAAACACATGTATCCAAATAAATGTAAACATGTATGCACATACACACATGCAAAAAAGATACACACTATTACAGTGTCATAATTTCTGATCTTTTATAAATGCTATGACATGGGAGAAAAGATGGAGAAGAACACAGAAATGAATTGTAACAATATATTTAAGTTTTCCTTCCTTTCGACGTAGCTGTTCTTCGATAGATTATTATTAGGATACTGATTCTATAATAAACAAGTTAATCCACATATGGAAAGATCATGGGCTATGGATAATGCAGACTGGTTTCAGGTGCTTGCCTGGCTATTACTCTTTTCTAATACCAAATATTGCACATTAGTCGTTGAAATTCACTTGAACATCAACAGGAGAGTTGGATTCTGATTTCAGAATTTTTTTAGTATACAAAATCACCAGACTGAAAATCATATATTAAAAAGATCGTGCATTCCCATTGATCTACAATGACTTTTTGTTGCAAAAAGGGATCTATGTTGTTATGCTTCTGAGCATTAGTCCCTTTAATTGAATGAAGTATCTATCCTTGAATTTGTATCTGTATCTGTACTCCTTTAACTGTGTCTCAGTATCATTCTGGTTATCTGGTTCAGTTCCCTCCCCCTCAAAAAATAACTGCTCCTCTGGTATTATCTTTATCATTCACCTGACTCTACATACCAATTTTTGGAAAATTATACAGTGTTATTTACAGTAGTGGATCTTATAAAACTCTTACATTTGTGTTTGATAATTTTTAATAATAATTGTCATTTTCTTTGTTAGAATGCTAAAGAGACAGGAGATTTAGGTAGAATGTCCATCAAGCTACAATGAAATATCACTTCCTTTCAGTAAGAATGTTGATTATCCAAAAGAAAGACAATAGCCATTGCTGGAAAAAGGTGGGAAAAATGTAAATAACTATAGTCATTATGGAAAATAGTACTGTGTTTCTTACAAAAAATTAAAATCAGAGTGACTGGGAGAGGATGTGGCTGGTGTAAGGTTTGCTGAGCTCCCAAAACACAGGTACAAAAAACAATGTTGGCACTGTGCTGCATGCCTTTAATCTTAGCGCTGGGGAATCCCAGAGTTTGTGGTTAGCTTGTTTAGTTGAATTGGTGAGCTCCAGGTTCAATAAGATATACTGTCTCTAAAAATACAGTGGAGAGAGACTAATGTAAATACCCAACATAGAATTCTGGCCTTCATATATACACATACATGTGAACTTTCACACATTTTTTCATATAAACGCATGAACACATGTACACACATAAGCACATAAAAATTAAAAACAAAACTTACAAGTAATCTAACAAAACATTAAGTCAATCGGGTCAATTTGCCTTAGAGACATCTATGCTTCTATTTTCCCTTTTTAAAATATTTTATTTATGGTGTGTGTGTGTGTGTATCAGAGGGCACTGTGTGTCCCTGTGGAGGACCAAGGGTGACCTCGGGAATAATCCTGGATTGCTTCTGCCTCCTTTTTGGTTAGCTCTGGAATTTCCCAGGCTCAGCCTACTAGGGCTGGAAGTGCAGGCCGCCACCATTTCCTCCTGGCATTTTTATGTGGGACATGTGATCTGAACTCAGGACCTTCTGCTTGTGAGACAGAGTCTTAGCCCCTGAGCCATCTCTCCAGCCCTTTCCATTTTTCTTATAGCACTATTCACAAATAGCCAAAAGATCAAGATAACTTAATTACCTATGAATCAATGACTGGGTGAAGAAAACTGGTATATACATATGTAGTACAATTTTGCTATAAAATGAAATATTTTCATTCACAATGGTAAGTACAACCATGTTTATTTTAACCAGATCCTGGTTTTGAATGTCAAGATCTATATTGTTATTGTGTGCGTGATGTGTGTATGTGCACGGATATTTATACATACACGGGCACACACACACACACACATATATATATATATGTATATTATATATAGTTAGAATTGGCTTTGGGACACCCACAGAAATCCAGGAAGAAATGAGAGCCTTCTAGAACCCTAGTACTTAGGAAAAGGATATATATAATCTCCGAATTCTTGGTATGTTCTGGCAACTTAACTTGAACAGGAAATAAATAGGTGAATGAAGCATAAACAAGAAGCAAGGGCCTCAGCTTTCATATTGTGGTGTCACCTACCAATCAAAGAATCATAAAATTTAGCACAGATGTCCAGAAATTCAAAAAATGACACAATAATGGGTGTAAAGAATATCTTCTCTAAGGAAATGTTTAAAAATATTTAGCAGAAGGCATGACATTTGCTGAACACAAATATGAGCATAGTAATTAGAACGAGGCCCACCACAGCAGTAGTGTCCTTGTGAGTACTTGAACATACACCAGCAGCTTTCTAAAATCAGTAGGAAAAAGCTAAAGGCATATTCAGTATATTCAGTATAAAAAAAATTCCACAGGACAGCTCTATATACAAGTTTTATTTGTTGGCCAACTATGTGCATATAAAATCCCTGACATTGATCTGCATGCCAGGGGAAAGGAGTTCATGGTGACTTCATTTTCTGGACATTGTAAAATTTAATGGATATAAAGAATAGCATACAATTCCCAAATGAGGCAGAGAATTTCTTGAAGGGTAGAAAGAATTGAGTCCTGTTCAAGCACTGGTTCATGACGCAGGATGCTAAAGACAGGTGTCTTAAATGAAGATTGAAAATACTTGCTGGGTTCAAAATAGTTTCACCATCAGTCTGCTTTAGTGGGATAGTAGAGAAGTAAAAATGCAAATGAATGCATCAAATACAGATAAATAGCAGAGCACTTGAGGTACAAAGAAATGGAGTGTTACTGCAGAAACTGGAGTTTATTACAGTGTCCTGAAATTTTTGAGGATGTCTTTCAAAAGTGCAAAACACAGCATGCTTACATGTCAAACAAGAGGACATAGAGAGAAAATGTACATTATATGTATTTATGTGCTATATATATATATATATATATATGTGCTAGATAATTATAGATAGAAAGGAAATGCTAAAAATAGTTTGATTTTATCTTTTGAAGAACCTTAGGTCTGTACTGGAGCCTACCATTCAGGTGAGCCACTCACCTTAGGATGTCTCTGTACTCTGGAAGGAATAGTGAGAGAGAATGAAGGTTAATCTCATTTCAGATGGAAGACATTGGTGTATAAAGACAATGATAGGGCTTGAGAAGAGAGGTGGCTCTTCGGAGAGATCGTTGAAGAGATGAGGCTGTTTTAGATCTGGAAAGCTGATGAGGGAGGTTTGAGATTATGAAAGAATATATGCTACCATGTGTTCACTTACATGGGTGAAGAAGAGATATCCGAGGTCAAAAGGAGTTCAAAGTTGTAAAGTGGGTCATTGCTAGATGCTGACATTAGTGAGCTTCTAAGGACAGAATATAATAATTGCTGAATTCATGGGGGTCAGCTGTGAATGACTGGCAATGTCCCAGGATGGTGGCAGGAGCTGAGGACAAAGAGAATAAGTGGTGTCTAGAGCCCCTAGTTATTGTGAATTCTGGGGTGAATGACAGAGCCTTAATCAGGAAAAACCTAATGAAACCGTATTCATCATCCAGAATGATGTGGCTACAATTTGCTAGGCTTGGTTTTTCTATCTGTGAAATGGAAATTACGTTTTCTTCTAAAGACCACTATGTTATGGATGGCACATTGTTTATATGCTGTACCTGGTCAATATTATGTTCTCAAGAAAAGAAACAATTTTCTTTTTCCTTTGATCATTTATTGATGCCAAGTTGCTAATGGTGAGAGTCTATGAAGTTTAGCCATTTATAGAGACCTAATATGTCCTGTAGCTCATTGAAGAAACTTGCTATGGGCACATATGACTCAAACAATCAGACCTTATGTCTGGAACGTGCAGTGTTCTCTCTGGCCTCAGAGAAGCCATACTGCTAATGAATGACATCAGTGTGTGTCCATGGGTCAAAGAGTGTTTCTCTTACTTTGGTGGGAAAATGGCAGGATAATGCCTTGATTTGGGAAGGAATAGTAATATATTGCTATTGGAAACTCCAGTTGTCAGGCCAGGTCACCAAAGTTCATGCAACACAGACATCCTGAAGAGAAAGTACTGCATTGGCATTTGGGAAGACGGTTCTAATATGAACTCATGTCTCAAGGAAATCCATCAGGTTCAAAACTATGTGGGCAGGGACAGCATTTTTGAGAATCACGTGTGTGTGTGTGTATGTATGTGTGTGTGTGTACAACAGGTTACTTGGGTGTGTACTTGTTTCTGCAGGCATAAGGGTGGCAATCAGGAATCATTCTGGATTGCTCTACCTCCTTATTTCTTTGCTCTGGGTTTCTTTCCAGACTCTGTCTTCCAGGGCTGATAAGGCAGATCATAGCCGTATTTGGCAGGCATTTTTATATGGGATCTGGAGATCTAAACCCATCTCTTTTTCTTTGAGAGTTAAAGACTGTAATCCCTGGTCCTCCTCCCCAGTTCATGGACAGCATTTTGCAGAGTCAATTGAATCTCTTCCCCAGGGACAAAGGAGTAGGGAGGGAGGCAGCTTTGGAGAAGTTGCACCTGGCTGGGCTCTGATACTCTGGGAATTTTATTAACTCAAAGAATGGAAGAAGGGTGCACAGAGGAGGATGGCAAACTTGCAAATTAAAGATTTTTACTGCAAGTCAGAAATATGGTTCTGCCAATTTTATTGGACTATAAGCAAGATTTGTTTGAGTTCTTCTAATGCAATGGGCAGTCTTATAAAGAATAGCCCATGAATTCACATGTCTTATAGTCACATCTTCTACCTCTGTAAGTCACTGGTACTGTATAAACTTGGCATGCTTAATTGTCCTCAGAATGCATTTTTGACAAGTGGACTAATTAGGTATTTGCTGGTCTTACCACAAGGTTATTACTGTAAATCATGAAATCATATGAGAGTCTTCTTTCCCAAATCAGTAAGATTGACTCACCAGAAAGACTCTAAAAAAGCACTTAGCTTCAAATTTTATGTCACATAAAACTGATTTCCAAAAACATTTTTAAATTTTTATTTACTGTAAGATTTGTATCTGTTTTTGCAAAAGCAATTTAGCTTAATAGATGGTTGAATTCAGAGGGAAGGAGTTTGTTAAAAGAAAAAAGGAACTTTTATACTGTAATGCTCTGAATTTTTGTAGGCGTATTTTGATATTTAGCACAGTGAATATGGGAAAAAATTAAGGACATTTTATTTCATATTCTGTTAAAATTTGTGAAATTGTTTTCCTGATGGTCTTCATTTTTGGAAGTTTTATACTATGTATTAGTTAGTGCAGTTACCTGATGAAACGATAACAAGTGAAACAAAAAACTCAAATTAAGAAAAATTTTAAGAAGACAGACAAAAAAGGAAAGAATAAACTTATTGATAGGAAAGTATGCCCCACAGGCTGGCCAAATGGCTTGGTGACCTGAGTTTGATTTCTAGAGCACCTCATGGTGGACGGAGAGAACAATGTTCCAAAACTTGTTCTCTGACCTCCACACATGAACCAGAGCATATATGTACCTGAACTCACTCTGTCCTTTTTCTGACTGTAATACATTATATTCAAAATACTATTAGAGCAATTTTTTTGGCTAAGTGAGATGAAAACCCAGGGAGAAAAGGAAGATGAGAGAACACAGAAACAGCTGATTTCCTTGGCTCATCAATATTAGGGTATTTTTGCCTATGCTTTTTTTTATTGGAACATTTTAGTGTTACAAATGTGAATATAGTGAATTTATGATACTTTCATCTCTTGATCCTGAATCCCATCCCTCTTCCCTATCCTCTCAGAACCCTGCCAGACTTTCTCCCAGTTTCAAATCTTTTCATTGGTGTGATCCACTATGCTACATCTAGATTGTCTTTGATGATATATGCCTAGCATGACTCATGCTTCAACGAGTATCATAGACCAATGGGTATACCACTGACGAAAGCAACTTCCTTGCCTTCCTTATCAGAATTAGTACTCATCAATCTCTCAGGGAGATGCGGAGCTTCTTTAAATCTTGCTGCTTTTATGGGAAGATATCGATAGGACAGCTCTTGTGTAAATATACTTATCTGCCATGAAATCATGGATACCACAGCTTTGTTGTGTCCTGGAGATAGTGACTGGCCCACCACTGTTGTATTGCCCCCTCTTCTTCAGTGTTCCTTGAGCCTAGGGATGGGAGCAGGTGTGGCTTTGATGTTCTGTGTAGAGACAAGCTTTACACAGTCACTTATTTTCTGCACTTTGGCCATTTGTATTTTTTGTAGTAAACACCTTCTTTTATAGAAGAGGCTTCCAGATTGAATAATGAGTGTAACATTATTTATTTGTGATCTTTTTATTTGCTGATGTAAGCATTTAGTGCTATAAACTTTACTAGTAGGACTGTTTTTAATGTGTTCCATAGATTTTGGAAGGTTGTGTTTTCATTGTCTTTGGACTCCAGGACTTTTTTAAATTCCTTTTTTATTTCTTTCTTGATTCATTCCTTATTCATGACCATTTTATTTAGCTCCCATGAGTTTGTATGTTTTCTGTTACTTTCTTTGTTGTGGATCTCTATGTTTTTCCAGGTTGATCAGATAGTACACTGGATGTGATTTCAATTTTCCTGTGTGGAGACTTTCTTTCAACTCTTGTCCTGGCTTCATGTATTTCCTAAAGCCTTTTTGGTGTGCTTGTCTTATTCTTCCATCTTGAATATTTTTTCCAGTGTTCTCTGTAGCCCTGGTTTGTAGTCATATAGTCTTTTAGCGTGTTTTTCATTGTGAAACATTTCTCTTTTTTTCATTAAAATCGATAGTTTTGCAGACATAATAGTCTGGGCTGGCATTTTTATTCATTCATAACTTGGATCATGTTTCTCCAAGCCCTTCTGTTTTTCACAGTTTGCATTGAAATGCCATATATTTTGTACGTGACTTGGTTCTTCTCTGTTGCAGCTCTTAAGATCTTATCTTAGTGTGCATATTTGATTACATATATGTGGTGGTATGTTCCTTTTTTCTGTCCTGGGTATTTCTATATGAGTCTTGAATCTGGATGGACATCTTTTTTTTCTTAAGTTAGAGAAATTTTCTTGTGTTGGCTCATTAAATATGCACGATGGATCTTTCTGCTGTGTGTCTGCTTTGGGGATACCTGTGTCTGCTTTAGGGATACCAGTGATCAGATTGGGTCTTTTGATGGTGTCTCACAGTTCCTGCATGTTCCATTCATGTGTGTATTTTTCAATTTATCAGTTTCTTTGATTGACTTATCAACTTTTCCCACCCTGTTTTCCAATTTTATACTCTGTCTTCTACATGATTAGTTCTATTTTTGAGACTCTCTATTGAACTTCTGGGTGTACTGTCTGAGTTTTCTAATTCCATTGTTATTTCAGTTTTCACTTTATTTGGTGCTTTCGTATTTGCAGGTCAGTTTAGACTTTTCCCCTTGTTTCTCAGCTTGTTCTCAGATCTTCAACTGTCTTTCTAATTGTATCTAGTTGGCTATTTGTGTATTCTTAGTCATCCTTCCTATGTTTATTATGTTCTTATTGATTTAGGCATTCATCTATTTATGTTCTCTTGGATCTGCTTCATTATATTCATGATTGATTTTTTTTAGATTCATTGACATGATTATTGCTCTCTTGGTTACTACGCTATTGACTACCTTCAGTGGTGTCTAATGTGTTGGGATCAGATGTTTTGGGATGCAACATATTGCCTTGGTTTCTTGTGTTGTTAATGTCTTTTTTTATATTATGTGGGCATCTGGAGTTAGCATGCTGTGTATTTTCTGTGATTTAACCTTGTAGTTTGCTCTTGTCTACTTTACAAATTAGTGTCTCTGCTTTTACTACCTTATCTGGCCTGTGGCAGTGGGCAAAGTTTCAGTGTTCTTTGGCTGTAGGACAAGTTAGATGTCTCTCAGATAAGTTTTCTGAAGTTTCTATTATGCTGTCTCCTTAACCAGAAGTCCTTCTCTCCTTAGTCTTAGTGGTGTTTGATATTGAAGTTGTGTTGTGCTGGAGATGGTGAGGTTCTTAAGACATTCTCTTGGGAGTTGGACTGTTAGCATTTTTTGATTTTGTTAGCAGGCTCTGCAGTGAGAAACAGAGAAAAGGGGAAAATGAGGATCCATGCTAGTCTGCCTGTGGAGCCAGGCATGCTACAAGTTCTCTGTTCTCATAGGCAGGTGCTTCATAACCTGAGACAGAGTGTAGCTATTTCTGGGGGTGGGGCTTGCATATTATTAGTGTGGGTTTTCTCCTGGATTTCTAAATAAAAAAGAAATAAATAAAGGAGGGAGAAAAGAACATGCTACCAATGCTGAGAATTTTTATTGAGAACCTGATTCTAAAATCAGTTGACAGAAACAATGAGGATGAACCTATGCAGGCAACAAGTCAGTCCCCAGTAAAAAGTACTAATGATATGAACAGTCCTCCCAGGATGATGGCATGCACACATCTGGTTATCCTATGGCTGTGTCATTTCACATGCACTGGCAGAGCATCTGTGATTGCCTGTCTACCTGGAAGCTGTTGGTGTTATCATCTTCCAAAGCAAAAAAAAATTATATGCAGTTATTAAAAGTTTTCTCAAATATTTATAAATTTTCAGTTAACAGGGATGATGAAAGGTGTTTATTGAATAAATCATAAGTGTCAGACTTATGCTAGAGTTTGAGCATATTGGCAAAATAAAACAGAAAAATCACTTACCTTTGTAGCACACAAAATCCAGTTAGTAGTCAGGTGTAATGGAGTTCCTCTGTATTGACAGCACTCAGTAGAGCAGATTATGAATTTGAGACCAGTTGGTGCTACAGAGCAAAACTGTTTAAAAAGCTCAAGGGCTGGGCTAAAGCGATGTCTCAAGGGTTATGACTCTGCCTCCCAAGCTGAAGGACCTGAGTTTGGATTTCAGATCTCGTATAATAATAGCTAGGCTGAAACAGTGGTGGCCTGAACTTCTGGCTCTGGTGGGTGGAGCCTGTGAAATTCTAGAGCAAAGCAAAAAGAAGGTGGAAAAATCCAGGATGATTCCCCAAGTCACCCTTGGTCCTCCACAGGGACACACAGTGTCCTTGGATACAGACACAATAAACAAATAATAAATAAGTTCAAAGTTAAGATATAACTCAGTGATAGAGCACTTTCCTAGACTGTCCAAAACCCTGAGTTTGAGCCACAAGAATTGTCAAAAATAAATAAATAAATAAATAAATAAATAAATAAATAAATAAATAATCTAGCTTATATAAATTAATTCCTGATTTTGGTTTTGTAGTGTTTCTTTTCACCTTTGTATTACATTTTTACATGACATTCTGAAAATTGTGTAACTTAGAAAATATGTATTTTCTTGATTAATCTCTTGCTATTTGTATTTAGAAACTTTCTTTTCTTCTTAGGTCCTATCATATGCATTTTATTACATAAGTTTTCTTTTAATACTGGCAAGAAAGACTGGAGAATCAGGAAGCTTTTCTTTCTGCTCTTAAACATAATTTCATAATGCTTTAGGACTTGCTGAAACTGTTTTGACACTTAATTTAAGAAAACAACAGCCATAGCACACATGTGGAAGAAATGAAAATTTAATTTTTGTTAACTAAGCGAAACTGAACAGTTGTATTGCCTCATTTTGAGAAATAAATTGAAACAACTTTGAACTCTGGCACTCGGATTCAATTTCAAGCATGTGCTCTGCCAGCATGTAATCTCCTCCAATCTACAAGTTGTATTTGGGCTAAAAACCATACGTTTAAAAAGTTATAATAATCTTTGAGGTTCATTGTGCATGCTTCCTACAACACATTTATCTGAGTGCTGATTTCTGATTGAGTATGTATGTGTAAGTTTGTAAAATGCTAAAATTAATAAATATATTTAAAGGTTTTGTTACTGAGAAATATAATCATTATTATACTTAAAATTGCTTTCCTTTATAATTATATGCCATCATTCTTTGGTATGAAATCTTTTCCAGCGATCTCTTCCTGTTGTTTCTCCCACCTCATGAGGTCTGTTTTTTATGTCACTAAAAAGCTTTCTTTGTTCCCTGGCTGATTACCAAGTGTTTGTGTATGAGCAAGATAGAACTTGATAAAGCCTCTGGAATAGCAAATGCTCACAGTAGGACCTGCTGACTTGATTGCCTCGTTGTTATGGCAACACTCATCGGTCAGTACAGCCAGGTAATGAGATGGCTTAGTTCAATTAGAGTTCAAAATATTCTTCTACCTCTGCGTTCGAAATTTAGAGAAACATTTGTCTAAAAATAGGTCACACTTGCCACTGACTCATCCTGTGAGATACTCTATAGGGAAAAGAATGCCTGCTCAAGGTAAGTGAGCAGTTCCATTTCTAGGCTCTTCCATTTATTTTGTCCTTGAAGAAAAGCAGATTGCTTTAACACATTCTCTGGAGCAAAACAGCATGTTTATAAGTTCAAAAATACATCATTCTGATTAAATATGATTTGGGAAATAAAAAAGTCGAGGCAGTTATACATAGCCTACTGGATCTTCAGTTAGCTTCAACCTAAAGGGCTCAGAAGACTGTGCATCATTTAGTGTTAGAGAAATCTATGCCAAAGTGCGGAAGAATGCTTGCGTGAATGGAGGCACTGCATACCTGTTAACTGATATCTTAGGGAATGAGCTTAAGTCTAAAGTCCAGGTTTCAGGTTTTTTTTTCCATTCATCTCAGAATATGATTTTTAGTTGACAAATAAATCTTTCTATGCATGAGTTAGTATGTGATGTTTTGATGGATGAATATGGATACATTGTGAAATGCTAGAACCCCCATTCCCTCTCCTCCCAGCAGAGTACAGTTTAACTCCCACAGAAATGAAAAATAGAGACCATCTGGCTGGCACTCCTACCCCTCCACCTACAAACATCTGCATTCACCTAACCTCCTTCAGGGTCATTTCCACACCCACTTCTCTTTTCTCCACATCTTCCATTGCTCCCCAGTCTCTGCTGTTTCTTTTTCTGGAGAAAAATATTTTATACCAGCACTTCACATCTTAAAACCATGAGAAGAACATGATATAAAATGTGACCTTGCCTTTATAAAGTGTTCTTTTCTTCTGATATCTCCAGACTCAGGCCTTTTAAAAAGAGACATTTTATTTTCTTTCTTTTTACTCTTTCATTCACTGAAACCTGGCTACTTGTTCCATTACTACACTGAAATTATTTTCAGTGTAATCAGCAATGGTACTTAACAAAGAATTTGCTATGCGCCACATATTATATCGCAATTCGGTGACACAATATGGAGTAGGAGATGTCTTTTCCTATAGGCATTCAGGAATCAGTTCTCACATATCTTTAAACACTAAACACATCCTTCTGAACTTGTGGCATTTCCCGCTTTTATGTCTTTTCCAACCTATGGATGCTTCACAGAAATACGCCATTCCCCCAAGAGTCCATTGATCCTCAACAGGGGCCTCACAGACGGCTTGTTCTCTACTCCTATACTCTGTGAGGTCTGTAATTTACCTTCACTTTTCCGCATTCTGCTGATTCCCCAGGCTGAGCTAATGTTGATTGTTCATGGAAGGATATGCAGTTTCTCTCTAGTCGTATGTTTTGATGAACAAGTACCTATAAACAACTGCTCATAGGTTCAGATATAGGCATGCATTTTCATATTTTTCTGAGATGCATGTTCAAGAATGCAATAACTGGGTTAGGTGGCAGTTTTATGTTTATTATTTCAGGGAAATGTCAAAATGCTTTCCAATGTTAGTTCCTTGACAATGCCTTTCTAAACTTTGTCTGTAAGGCTTCACCAGATTTCTCAATTCTGTAATGCTTTGTTTTATGTCTGTCTTTTTACCGCTGCACACTCTTTTATCAATTAAATTTATTAATTTATTTTTTGTTGATGTGGGAAATGCCTACAAGGGCGAGGAATCATTACTTGTAAGCAGGAATTCTTAATTTCAGCTCATGGTTCCAGAAGCTTCAGTCCGTTTTGGTTGGGAAGGTGTGGCAGAACAAAGCAGCTAACCTCAGGCAAGCAGGGAACAGAGAATCAGTGTGCTTGTATTAGAGGGCTTCCTTCTTTCCCTTTTTCTCCCAACTGCGCCCCCCAGTGGGTGGTGACAACACCCACACTTGGGGTTGTTCTTTCTCCTCTGTCTCCATTCCACATGTGAATCCTGTAAGAATGCCCCCACAATCACACTCATAGATTTGTTTTATTAATCTGTGTCTTTCAATACCACCCAGCTGAAAATCAAGATTAACTGTTATAATCGTCTTCTAATTTATAATGTGGGCTGAAACATGTTCATTTTCAATTCAACATTTTGTTTGTAGATAATTATAGCTGTGCATGTTGTCATAAAAATAATATATAAAACAATATACAGAATGTTGTAGTGAAGAATGTGTCCTGAACCCAATTTTCCCCACAATACCTTCAAAAACTGTAGTATAGCATTACCAGCAGAATATTGTCATTGGTGAAATGTTTCCCTCACTACAACTATCTCTGGTCATATTTTTTATAGTAATACCTGCTTATGATTCACCTCAGGTGATCACTTTTCTGTTCTCAATTTAGTATTATTATTCTAAGAATATTACATAAATGGTATTGTCATAGTTAGGCAAAGCTGTCAACTTGACTGTTGAGTGTTTGAGCTCTGGGCACATTTGTGGAGAAATGGCTGGGTTAAACCTAGAGCTAACCTACAAGAGATTGTCTAGCTGATAGGGAAAGGCCAGTCCATGGTGGGTGGGACTAGCCCCTGAACAGGTGAATAAAATATTGAGAGCTGTCTGAGGAAGTGGCATCCTCATGTACACTTGGCCAGACATGCTGGTCTGGAAAGTAAAGATCGTCCCTCCCTCAGCGGTTACATGGTGATGGTGTGGCCAGTTCCCTTGGTGCTGGTATGGGTGCATGCTCTCCATTGAAGCTGGACTGAGAAAATAAACCCCTTGTTCTTTTAAGTCAATAACCATGCAGGCTAACTGCAACAGGTATCTTACTGTATATAATTTTGTTGAATTAATTCCCTGGCATTTATTTTAATTTGTTTAGTTTTTATTTTTTCTATTAGTTATAGTGTCATGGAAATTCACCAGGTTATTCATTCTTCTTTTTTTTTTTAAACATTTTTTATTATCTCCGCTCATACAAACTTAATAGGTAGACCAGTTCCCTCCCTCCCTCCTCCTTCCCCGGAACCCCCTGTTCCTCTCCCTCCCCACCGCCAAGTACCTCCCCTCCCCCAATCCCTGGAGAATCCTTTAATGTGCATGTCAAACTCTCCTCTGGGTCCTCCTCTCCGATAACGTACAAGGACCCAGCGGCATTTCCCTGAACTCTTTCCTTTGTTCCCCTTAAGCACAGGAACACTATTTTGGCTGTCAATCCCTTGCCTCCAAGGATCTTGGTGCTTTTAGCAAATGCTAGACTTTGTGGGGTCAATAGTGTATTGGACATTGTGCAGGGCATGCAAAGTCCAATTATGATTGTTTCAGCCCTAACTTGTGTGGAGTATTTTGCATATCATTGCTCCTCCCATCCTTGTGCTCTTACACTCTTGAGGCACCCTCTTCCACAAATTTCCCTGAGCTTCAGGATGGGGAGAGATTAGGCTGGCCTAGTTCTAGGTGGTTGATATAGAGTCTCTGGAGTTCTGGATTACAGTTTGTTGTTTTTCTTTTGCAGTTTTGGTGCTCCTGCAAAGCCCTTCACTCCATCCTGATGGGTATTGGATATTACCCCCTGGCCAGAGATAAAAAGCTGTTAAACTAGAGTCTTGTTATAAGAGTATATTCAAAGGTAGATGTGATAAAAGTAGGAAACCACAGTGAGGGAGGGGTCAATCACCCATTTGCAAAATGGTTATTTATTATCTGCCAAACTATATGCCCTCCCTTTCTAGTGATATCACACCCCCTCAGTTGTAAATAATCAGGAATGAAAAGTCTGTGAACTTAACCAGATGTCCCATTACTTACTTACAGTCCTTGATGGAGGCCTATTTTCTCTGCTGTAACATGGTCCCCTCTCTCCATGTTTCTGGTGTGGCCCTCCTCCCCATCCCTCCTGTTCATACTCCTTGCAATCACAGTATTACAGAGATTTATCGTCGAGTGTCTCTAGGTGGGCTGGGTGGGTTTGGTACTAGGAGCCACCTATTAGGGAATACATACAGCGCTTAATTTTCTGGGTCTGGGATACTTCACTCAATATGATTGTTTCTAATGACATCCATTTCCTGGCAAATTCCAGTAATTCATCATTTTTGATGGCTGAGTAGTACTCCATTGTATAGATGTACCACAGTTTCCTTATCCACTCGTCAACTGTTGGACATTTGGGTTGATTCTATGACTTTGCTATTGTAAACAGTGCTGCTATGAACATGGTCGTGCTTGTGCTATTGAGGCATTCTTAACATTAAAATTCCTTTATATTATTTTGAAAATTCATCCTGTCTATAACTAACTCTTTTTAAAAATTATTGTAATTCATTATATTCATTGACACCTTCATCTATGAATACAATGAATTGATGTCATTTTTACCTGATTACCCAGTTCCACTCACCTCTTTTTTACACTACATACCTGGGACATGTACTATTAAAGAATTTCACAAATCAGAGACACAGGATACAATGTGCAAAATTTTTCTTTTTTCATAACTTTCATGGCATGACTACAGCTTGCTTCTGTTTAGTCTTGGATCCTGGAAATTCTTTCCTAATTTTCTAATTAGGAACTGTTTTCATTTTGTATTTAAGTTTGTAATATTTTATAATTAAATTTCATAGAGGATATACCACTTAATGTGACATTAATTTTTTTCCACTAGTGGATATCAAGCCAAACACTATTCCATTGAAAAGGTTTGTTTATTTCTTCATTGAATTACTTTTATATTTTCATCAGAAATAAGTTGGTATTTTTGTATGAGTTTATCAGTTTGTATTCTTTCCCATTGATCCATGTTTTTGTCCATGTGTTTTCTTGGCTATCATTGACATGTGATAAATCTCAGTACTGATTCCCTTAATTACTCCCACTTTATTCTTAATTTTCAAAATAATTATGGTTTAATTATATTTGCTTTTCCATTGACTTATATAGTAATCTTTTTATTTTTTATTACTTTTTAATTATATTTATTTATTTTCCCCCAATAATAATAGGTACCCTATCCCCTCCTTACCTCCACCCCTCCCCAGTCCCCCTTGCACCTCCCCCTTTCACCTTCCTTTCCTCCTCTACCCTCCCCTTCTCCCTGTGTCTGCCCCTCCCCCTCCCATTCCCTGAAGCATCCTGTTCTGTGAATACCAAACTTCCCTCTGAGTCCTCCACTCTAGTGATGTGTAAGGACTCAGTAGCATTGCCCAGAGACCTTTCTTGGGTTCCCAACTCACAAAGTATCTTTTAAGAATTTTGAGGAATTTTGTCAAAAGCTCTATATTGAATACTAGGGAAATAGCTCAGTGGTTAAAGTACTTAGTATACAAACAAAAAGACCAGAGTCTTGGATCCTTTGGATCAACAGATTCTATGTAAAATGTTGAGAAGTATGACAACCTGGAATCATCAGAGCAAGTTGAGTGGTTAGATTAAATCTATGTGCAAACTCTAGGTTTTATTTTAATCCATTTCTCAAAAAACAAATGTGTTAGTATATTCAGGATGATTCTGCATAAAAGTATCAAGTCTCCTACACACACAGACATGTACACATATTCCCATGAACACATGTGCTCCCATCCACTTTTGAATATGCATACACTCCTTCACATATACATGAAAATGGTAAAAAATTGTATATAGAATTAGAGAAAGTCAAGATGTATACTGTTGACGCCTGTGTCAACTTGACACAAAAACAATAGCGCTTTTAAACTGTAACCTTTCCTTGTCCCCACAGATGTTAAAAAATATAAATACATTCTATGGGCAAATTTAAAATGTTCTCATTAAAACTTCACCTCCAATATTTTAAAAGTTCAAAGTTTAACTTTAAAAGGGTAATAAGTTAAATACTTTAAAACAAATAAAACATTAAAACAGAAGGATCTTGATACAATAAGAAAACATTTAAATTAGATCAAAGTCCAGCAAATTACCGCATCTTGTACTTCAATGTCCATCTTCTGTTGCTCATCATGGCCCAAAGATTTCAGGAACTCCCAGTCCCTATGTGCAGCTCAAAGTTATAAAAGCAGAGTTCTCTGAACTAGGCTGAATCTCCACTTGCAGTCGTCCTCAGCAGCAGTCCCATAGTTCCGGCATCTTAAATACCATTCTGGGTTCTCCTCTGCAGCTTTAAGCTTCACCATCTCTTGCAGGAACTCTACGCCTGCCACTTGGTGCCAAGCTTTTGCTGCTTTCTACGAACCCCTCAGTAGTTCACCCAAACCAGTATCACCTGAGGGACGCTGCCAGATTCCGAAACAAGTTTGAAACGTAGCTTGGTCCATTGGAGCTACAGCTGCACCAAATCTTGTGCTCTGATGCTGCAAAAGCTATTCCAGGCAGCTAAATTTCCAAAGGGCAAGAAACGGCTTTAACTTGGGCTTTTGGCCCCTGAAGGAATCTGGATTTTCAAACCACAAACTTGCCATACAGTGGTATTCACCTCCTCCACCGTCACAGTGCAAGTCACTAGGTTTCCTTCACTGATGTTCATTTCTCCAGCAACAGCAGATATTCTGCTGCCTGCCCTTTCCTCATCCAGAGCATCACAGCCACCAGCACAGCTCTCCTCAATCAAGCAAACCAGTCCATCGTCTCTAAATTCAACTTTACCAAAGTCCTTGTTCCTCCATCACAAATTGTGCCCAAACAGTCTCTCTCAGCAACTGGGCACTAAACTCTGAAGAACGGTATTTGTAAATCCACAAAGTTAAAATTCTCAAACATTTCCAACTTTGTCCAGCAGAACCGTTCAAAAGCCACAAAGTCCACATAGTCAGATTTATCAGCAACACCCCACTTCCTGGGTACCAAATTCTGTTGCAGTTGCCTGCATGGTTGCTGATAAATGACTAACACATACCTTAAGGGAACAAGGAGTTTACTTTCTTTTTTTATATTTTTTTATTTATTATTTATTCAATTGTGCACATGTGTGTGTGTGTGTGTGTGTGTGTGTGTGTGTGTGTGTGTGTGTGTAGAACCATGGACGAATTCGGGAACCACCATGGACGCCTCCGCCTTCTCCTTGTTTACTCTGCTCCAGGACTCACAGGCTCTGTCCTACCAGGGCTGGAAACGCAGGCCGCCCCCGCTTTCGCCGGAGTCTATATGTGGGGTCTAGGATCCGAACTCAGGACCTTCCACCTGCAAGGCAGAGGCTTAACCCCTGAGCCTCCTCTCCAGCCCCGAGTTTACTTGCTTATGACAGTCCAGTTACAATTCATAGTCAAGCTTGACAGGAGAGCACACACCAACACCAGGGCCGAGGGAACTGGCCACCATAATGGCTGAGAGATGGACAATCCTTACTTGTCAGACAGGCATGTCTGACCAAGTATACAGAAGGATGCCAACTCTCTCAACCAGCTATCTGTGATTTATCCAGGGTCTAATCCCACCCACCATGGGCTGGTCTTCCCTACCAGCTGGATAATCTCCTTCAGGTTTGCTCTGGGCTTAACTCAACCATCAACTCTCTACAACTGTGCCCAGAGCTCAAACCCTCAACAGTCATGTTGATGCCTGTGCTTAACTATGATATATACTAAGTTGTATCTTTCTTATAAACACTTTATGCCATTTACTTGATTTCTTAAATCATTGTTTCTAATTTTTCAGTATTGAAGTCCTATACATGTGCTAGCTTTATTCTTGGTCATATTCTTCTTTGAGCGGCTACAAATTGTACCATATTTTCAGTTCATTGTTCATATTTTCAGTAGTTGTGTGTATATGATATTTGGTAAGAAAAGTATTTAAATAGGTTTGGCACTGCCAGAATTGTCATGGCAAGGGCTGCTGTGACTGGAATGGAGAAGTATGTCAGAGATCCTGAAAGAAGAGGACTCACACATCACAGGAGCAACAACAGGTGCTATCCTTGCCGTGCTTCTCAACCACTGAAGAAAGCAAAAGAAAAAAGTGTCCAGGGCACTAGGTGGTTTTCCTAGAGCATTGTTTGCATTAGATAGTTAGCTCAGAGGGAACACAAGGTTATGTGCTGGAATTCCAAAGTCATGATCTTGTGTCCATGAGCAATAAAGGGTGGTTAAGCCTATGAGCTTCACTTACCTAAAGCATGAAAACTGAAATTGAATGGAGACTTCCTCCATGTTGGTTAAACTTAATAGGACATGGTCATAGTTAGGCACATGTGTCAACTTGACTGTTGAGGGTTTGAGCTCCGGGCATATTTGTAGAGAATTAATGGTTAGGTTAAGCCCAGAGCAAACCTTCAAGAGATTGCCTTGCTGATGGGAAAGGCCCAGTCCATGGTGGGTGGGATTAGGCCCTGAACAGGTGAATAAAATATTGAGAGCTGGTTACAGAAGTTAGCATCCTCATGTACACTTGGCCAGACATGCTGGTTTGGCAAGTAAGGATAGTCCATCTCTCAGCCGTTATGTGGTGATGATGTGGCCAATTCCCTCAGCTCTGGTGTTCGTGCATGCTCTGCCATCAAGCTGGACTGAGAACTGTAAGCAGACTATCAGTAAGAAAATAAACCCCTTGTTCCCATAAGTCATTTGATGGTGATTTATCGGCAACCCTTCAGGCGAACTGCAACAGAATTTGGTACTGGGAATGGGGTGTTGCTGCTAAATCTGGCTATGTGTCTTTTATGGATTCTGAATGGTTTTGTTGGAGAAACTTTGATATGTTTGAAGCTCTTGAGCTTGTGGATTACAAATACTGTTCTGCAGAGTTTAATTTGGACAATGAGAATGTTGAGAGTTGTGGATTATTTGGGCCCAGTTTGTGACGAGGGAAATGAGGACTTTGGTAAAGTTGAGTTTAAAGACTATGGACTCGTTTGCTTGATAGAGGAGAGCAGTGTTGGAAGCCTTGAAGATTTGAATGAAGAAAGGGCAGGCAGCTGAATAGCTGTGGTTGTTGGAGAAATGAGCATCAATGAAGGAAAGACTAGTGACTTGCACTGGGATGGTGGAAAACATGAACCACCATATGGCAATTTTGTGGGTTGAAAACCCAGATTCCTTCAGGGGCCAAAAGCCCAAGTTGAAGCCATTTCTTGCCCTTTGGAAGTGTTGGCTGCCTAGAAAGGGCTTTTCCAGAGTCAGCAAGCTAAAATTGGTACAGCTGTGGCTGGAGTGGACCGAGCTACATTTCAGCCTTGCTGTGGACTCTGCCAGTGTCCCCCAGGTGATACTGGTTTTAGTGTACAGTTACAGGGTTTGTGGAGAGCAGCAAAAGCTTGGCACCAATTAGCAGGCATAGAGTTCCTAAAAGGAAAGGTGAAGCTTATAGCTGCAGAGGTGAACCAAGAGTGCTGCAGATGCCAGAACCATGGGATGTATGCTGAGGACAGCTATGAGTGGAGATTCAGCCTGGTTCAGAGGAACTTTGCTTCTACAACTTTGAGCTGTGAACTGGGACTGGGATCGCCTAGAATTTTTAAGCCACCATGACTACATGATGAGCAACAGAAGATGGACACTGAAATACAGGATGTGGTATTTGGTTTGCTGAAATTGATTCTAATTTGATATTTTCTTATGTTAAGATGCTTCTATTTTGATGTTTTGTCTGTTTTGGAGTATTTTACTTATTTTGACTTGGTAGACTCCTACAGTTAAGAGCTTTGGGATATTTAAAGAAAGATTTTCAGTTCCAACATTTTAATAATTGAGCATTTAATGACTGACATTTTAAATTGGACTTTAAATTGTCTAGCTGATGGGGAAGGCGTAGTCCATGATGGGGGGACTAGGCCCTGAATAGGTGAATAAAATACTGAGAGCTGGTTTAGAAAATTGGCATCCTTCTGTACACTTGGCCAGACATGCTGGTCTGGCAAGTAAGGATTGTTCATCTCTCAGCCGTTATGTGGTGATGGTGTGGCCAGTTCCCTTGGCCCTGGTGTTGGTGCATGCTCTCCCTTCAAGCTGGACTGAGAACTATAACCAGACTGTGGTGGGAAAATGAAACCCTTGTTCCCTTAAGCCATTTGATGGTCATTTATCAGCAACTATGCAGGCAAACTGCAACAGACAGCAAGATAGATATGGAGACAGGGTTAACACGAATGAGAATTTTGGCACTACTTATGTTTGTGTTTTTGCTTCAAGGTATTAGCCATTTCATCCAAGTTATCAAATTTGTGTGTGTTGGGCTTTTAATATAATTCATTTTTATCATTTGAATATTCACAAATAATTCTCCATGTTTTTGCTGATATTAGTGATGGGTTTCCTTTCCTTTTTTCTTTACTTGCTAGAACTACATCAATTTTATTGACCCTTTTAGGGTAAAAAAATCTTAATTGATCTTATGTAGTATTTTTTATTTAATTATAATGATTTCTACTCTTTTTTATTATTCCATGAGTGTGTGTGTGTGTGTGTGTGTGTGTGTGTGTGTGTGTGTGAATATGTGCTTGCAGGTGGATATGCATGTGTGTGGAAATCCAGAGGTCGATGCTGGGTATCTTCCTCAATTACTCCCTACTTTAATTATTGAGGGAGAATCTCACACTGAAATTTGAATTCACTAGCTTGTCTAGACTGGCCTTCAAATTTCAGGAATCCTCTTTATTCAACCTCCATAACACTAAGATTACAAGCATTACCTTTCTAACTAAACTTAGGTCCAAATTTAAGTCTTCATGTTAGCATGACAAGCACTTTACCTACTAATAAAGTCATCTCCCTAGACCTCTTATTTTTGTTTAATTTGCGTTTTTCCCTTACTTAAGCTTTTTGATATGAGTTTATAGTATTGATTAAAATTGAAACTTTTTTTATTTTCTAACAAATTTATTTATTGCTATAAATTTTCCAATCAACATTTTAATGATAGTGTACAAATTTTGCTATTTTTTTATTTTCATTCTGGTTAACACAGTTTTTTGTTGTTTTTTTCCTCTCTATTTCCCAAGTTATTGAAAAATATGTTAATCTCTCAGTATTTGCAAATCAGATCAGCTAGCTGTTATTGTTTATTAGTGGTCTGACTCCATTGGTATCAGAGATGCTTCATTCCAAAAGTTTCACAAAGTCTGTTTTATGTGTTAGGGTATGATTTTTGTTCCATGGAGAACCGATGATAGTATTTATTTTAGATCATTGAGTAGAGTGATTTGCAGAGGAGGAGGGAGTCCTAACACTTGTCGGGGTGGTTAAGTGATTCTGTATTCTTTACTTACTTCCTAGTTCTGTCATTCCTTGAGAAAGGAGAGTTGGAGTCTCCAACATTAATTGTACCTTTATTTCTCCTTTTAGTTCTGTTGTTGTTTTGGGAAATTCCATTTGTTTCTTTTATATAGCTTCTACTTTTTTCTTTGACTTTCTATTTTTAATATTTTTATATTATGCATTCATATTTGCTCTTCGAAGCATTTTTACAATGGTGCTGTAAAACATCATTTAATTCTGACATCTCTGTTATCTTGGTATTAGAGCTAATTATGCCATTGATGCAGTTTGAGAACTAACTGGTTATTGGTGTGAGTGAATTTTTAAATTTAAACTTGAAAATACTGGGTGATATGCTATGAGACTGTATATTTTATTTTGTGTTCTTTTTTTAACTAACCTGTCTGTGAAACCGTTCTAATGGGAAAGGAAGAGTCTCATTTTATTACTGGCAAGTAAAGATTGAAACACAGACTCCCTGTTTTTCTTCTCTTGGGATTCAGTTTGAAGTGCTTATTAAATCTGGATAGGAGTCAGGGTCAGACTTCCACTATTCTCTAAGTGATGCATCTCTGGCCCCCAGTGCCTGTGACTGACCCTGTCTTGACCTCCTGAGACAGACTGTGGGGTTAGTGTGGTGCATGGTTCCACCTTCTTTGCTCCTGGCCATTTTGGTAAGGGTAGAATGGAAGTAATCCCTTGTAAGTTTCCAGATAGCAGAGGTCTGGGTTCTTCATTTGAATTTTGTTGGCACAGGTGTGTTAGACCTCACTCTGTGTGGTTTGGTGAGGTAGAATGGTCACTGCATTATTGCCTCAACAATTTCTGTCTTCCTATCCTGTGCCAGTAACATAAAGAGGGCAGGATTCTGTGTGTTTTGTTTTTCCTATAGGTCAATTTCCTTCTTTCAGATTAAACCTGTTAATAGATTCTGATCACTGTTTTGTTTGTTTGTTTGTTTGTTTGTTTGTTTGTTAGCTCCAAGTCTAAGCTGTTTAAGGACAAAGAGTAAATCCAGAGAGTTTCCTGCCATATTATTACAAGGTCCCTTTCCAGTTTCCTGTTCTCTCAGTCTTTTAGAAGGAACAGGGAAAAGTGTGTCTACATCTTCTCAGCGAGACAATCTCCTTGTTTTTGATCAGTGAATATTAATGCAGATGACTGATTTCCTCCAGCACTGGCAGGCAATACTCAGGATTGAACCTGGGGCCTCATGCTATGTGGGCAAGGCTGTTCCAATAAGTTCCAGTCCTAAACCTTAACTCCTTTCTTTTTAAGATCCTTGTCAAAATGTCACATGATTTTTTTTTTTCGGTAAATATAATCAACTATGCTTAATGATAGACTTGAACCCCTGGTTGTTCTTCAGAGTCGATGATTTTTAAATATATTTTGAATTTATTCTCTTTGAATCTAGTAAGTTAAACAGTACATAGGGCTCTCCTGAAAATTGAATGGACTGATCTATATTTCTTTTAGTAGAAACAACATATGCTACCTAATTTTAATTATGGCATTTTCAATAAGATTCCATCCCAAATTATGAACAATGCTAGTGTCTACATTTGTTCTGAGGGAAAGACCTATCTCGGTTATAAATGTCCACATGTCCCATTCACATCCTATCACAGTGGCTGCTGAACAACTGACTCTTAAACTATCTTTCATTGCATTTAGCTGAAATTTACTTATTAGAAAGCTCTGAAGTTTCATTGCAGTCAAAACCCATTTTGTTGTAAAATGTTTTAATTTGAGTGAATCAGCTTCCTTATTTTTATTCCATTACAGTACTTGCTTTTTTTCAGCTGTTGCTTTGTTTAACCTTGGAATCCTTAGTGAATATTTTAATGAAAATATGAAATAGACTTTTATTCATCTTTATATGCTATTAAAAAAGAATATGAGAATGGTATTAAAAACAAATGACAACCTGTCACTCAAACATAAATATGAAGCTCATATTTTGAATTATGTTTTAAATCAAGCTGTTGATTTAAAGCCATCTGTATGAAGCATAAAAATAGTTTAATGACACCCACGCTATGCCACCAGCAAACACTGAATTAATCCACTGTTAAGTACATGCAAATATGATGAGGAGAGCAATTCTTTAGCTTGATCTTTCTATATTGAAAGGATTTTCTTGTTTATGTAGCTAAGTCGGTGAGTAAACCTAAGTTATAGTTATTATACTGGTTATATTATTTTAAAGTGTATCAAATATAATATGTATTAATTGCATGAAATCAGCTTTAAAAATCACTGCGAAGTTTATTAGGAAAAATGCTCAATTTTATACCACTATAAAAAACTTAAAATGATATATTGATTCATGTCTATAATTCAAGTACTGGGAAGACTGAGGCAAGAGGATTATATTGAGTTTAGGGCCAACTTCATCTATGTAGTTTCAGGCCACCTTGGGCTACAGAATGAGATTTGGTCTTATTAAGTAAATAGAAATGAAAATAATGTGCTTTTTATTCATCAGTTCTATATCTGTGATTTTTTCCTGGGGACATGCCAACAAATATCTATCTGTTCACTCCTTATAAGGTACTTATGACAGACCAAAGAAATAATCCCACCCAAAGTCTAGCTTAGTGAATTAGTAGATTTCTTCAGGTTATTTACAGAGGCAGAAGTGCAAGATCACACACAGGAGCACAGATAACTCAAAGTCAGTTGTGCTGTGGAAAAGCCCCGCCCCAGGGGTGACTGCTCACAAAGGTGCATCCCTTGAGCTCCTGCACAGCTTTGAGGCAGCTGGCCCAGTAGGAGAGTCTCCTTTTCCCTGCAGTAACTATGCTTCTTTAAACTTTGGGGAGTGGTGAATCTTGTGACCTATGTACGCTTCACGATCTTTCTGAGTTTTGTAAATTTTCTTTACTTCCTGGGCCTTGTAAATTTCACCTACTTTTGGAGTCTTGTGAACCTCTCACCTCCTTCCATGTTGTAATGTTTCCATGCCAAAACTGTGGCTACACACCAACACCTTTTATTTCTATGTAGCTAGTGACAGTAGTAATAAGCTCAAATTTAAATACTTCTTATGATTTGTAGCTTTTATTACTTTGCTATGTGACATTCATAAATATTTTGATTATAAAAAAGGTAAAGAACATTTGTAATGATAGCAACTATCTAACCTCAAAAATGCTCAAGATTCAGACTTGTTGCATCCTAAGATTTTTTTCACAACATTTGATTCAGAGAGTATTAAACAATATTAGCTAAAGAGTAAATAAAAATGATCACTTACCAAACAAATAAAATTAAGAATATATAAAACATAAGAATAAACATTAATAAATTATAAAACTCAGCATTTTCTAACAGTACTTTGAAGACCATACATCTTGTTTTTCATATTCATTTTAGTATTTTTCTTTTTAAATTTTAAAAATTAATTAATTTACTTATTTTCCCCAATCATACAAGCTCAAAAGGTACCCTAGTCCTCTCCCTCCCTCACCCTTCCCCAGTCCCCCTTGCACCCTCCCCTTCTCCCAAGGGTCCCCCTTCCCCTTTTCCATCCTCTGGAGTATCCTTTTGTGTAAATGTCAAACCTCCTCTAAGCTAGTGAGGTGTAAGGACTCAGTGGCATAGCCCAGAGCACTTTCTTGGGCTTCCCTTTAATATGGGAACACTATTATGACTGCTAATCCCTTGCCTCTAAAGGTCCTAGTGCCTGTGATCCATGCTAGACTTTGGGGGATCATTGATATTTCAGTCATTGTGCAGGTCATGCAAAGTCCGATTATGGTTACTGTGGCCCTAACTGTGGAGTATCTTGCATGTCATTTGTCCTCCCCATGTTTAGGCTCTTACAGTCTTGCCACCCTCTATTCCTCAAGTTTCCCTGAGCTTTAGAATGGGGAGAGATTTGGCTGGTCTGGTTCCAGGTATTAATGCAGGGTCTTTAGTGTTCTGAATTATGGTTTGTCGGTTTTTTTTTTTTTTTTTCAGTTTTGCTGTTCCTGCACTGCCTTTGGCTCCATCCTGATTGGTATTGGAGGTTACTTCCTAACCAGAGATAAAAGACTGTTCAAATGAAGATCTTACTATAAGAGTAGGTTCAAAGGTAGATGGAATAGGAATAGGAGACTGCAGTGAGGGGGGGGTGTCAGTGTCTCATTTACAGGATGGTTACCATCTATCTGTCAGACTTTATACCCTCCCTGATTGGTGAGATTAAAACCCCTTCAGTTGCAAGTGACCAGGAAGGAAAGTGAAAGTGAGCTTCACCAGATCTCTAGCTACTGACTTGCAGTACTTGATGGTGACCTATTTTATCTACTGAAGCATGATCCCCTCTGTCCTTATTTCTGGGAGACCCTCCTTCCCCTTCCTTACTGTTTATAATTTTTGCGATTACTGTAGGTATTACAAGGATTTATTTTTGAATATGTCATTAAGTGGGTTTAGTACTAGGATCCACCTATTAGGGAGTAGATAGGGTGCTTAATTTTCTGCGTCTGGGATACTTCACTCAATACAATTTTTTCTAATTCCATCCATTTCCTGGCATATTTCATTGTCTCATCTTTTTTGATGGCTGAGTAGTATTCCATTGTATAAATGTACCACATTTTCCTTATCCACTCATCAATTGTTGGGCATTTGGATTGATTCCATGACTTTGCTATTGTAAATAATGCAGCTATGAACATGGTTGTGCTTGTGTCATTGTAGTGAATTTTTGCTTTAAGCGGGACTATTCCCAGAAGTGGAATAGCAGGATCATATGACATTTCAATTTTTAACTTTTTAAAAAATCACCAGACTGATCACCGGAGTGGTTGTATAAGCCTGCATTCCCACCAGCAATGTAGGAGAGTTCCCTTCTGTCCACATCCTCTCCAGCATTTGGTGTTGTTTGTATTGTGGATTTTTGCCATCTTGACCTGGGTGGGATGATATCTCAGGTAAGTTTTATTTTATGTGTCATGACTTTTGTGACCTATGACATCTTTAGTCCACTTTAAAATTACAAAACTGAAAAAAAAACTATTGTTTTTCTCAAGCTTTAGCTTTTTTACTTTTGTGAGGTTTGATATTTTGAACTTTGATCCATTTAGAATTATATTTCTGCACATAATACAGCTGATTTATCTCTACATATTTTTATTTTCCCCCAGTGACTTATCTTGGCACCTTTTACAAAACTCCATTTACTATATGGGTCCATTTTTCCCTGGACTCTTTTCTGTAACATTGTTGTCATTTCACCAATACCAGATTGCTTCAACTATTTACTATAACTCTAACTTTTACAAAGTTTTATGTATTATGCTTTGATTTCATGTAGTTGCAACCTGTAATTTCTTTATCTGTACCATGAGTATATAAATGTATTCTGGTTAATTTCCAATTATTTGGGTGCTTTGTAACTAGCTCTTATAAATTTTATTCTAATTTAATTCTGTTGTGGCCAGAGAACATCCCCTGCATAATTATTTGTCTTTAATGAATTACGACTCACTTCATAGCTTAAGCTATGATCTATCTTGCTGAACATTACATACAAAATTGAAAGAATATGTGATTTATCTTTGTTAGGCAAGCCAAGTAAATATCAATAAGATATTCTACTCTTCTGTTTCTCTACTGATTTTTGACACTTTCAGTCACTCAGACAGTATTGAACTCTTTATTGCTATTGAATTTGCTAAATTTTTCTTTCAGGTCAATGAGACTTTTGCTTCATGCCTTTAAAGAAAAAGCTTTTAAACTTCAAATTTTGCAATGGGAGTTTAGGAATTTTAAGTCACCTGGACTATCTTTTCATTATGAAACAACTTATTAATTTATGATGATAATTCATTTTCTCTACTCTGATTTGACTCATGTTATACCTGAAGTTCAGTTTTCTGGTCATAAGTTATGTGCATGCTTTTACTTTTCAATCAATTTACTTTTGACTTATCACAGAATTTTTCTTTAATGTCATTTTCATATACATCAAATACTGTAAATTCTTTCTTTTTAAACAATCTGACAATATTTGTCATTAAAGTGAAGTGTTTTTAATCATTTTTATTCAATATAAACCAACATGCTTTAGATTAAATCTAATACCCTTTGGATTCTTTACTGTTTCTCCTTTGTATCATTAGTAATATCTTTTTTTATTATACCTTTTAAATTATTTTTAGTGCTCCATTTTATCTTTACTGTGATATAGTAGGTATCTCATCATAGTTTATTTAAAATTAAGAGTTGTGTATAGTTTATACTCAAATAACACTATAACCCTTCATGTATAAGGTATGACACTTTTAACAGTCCACTTACTTTCTTGCTCTCATCTCTGTATCAGTTATTACTATCCTGTCATATTTTAATCCTGTCAGCCATTGCTATGATTTTTGTTGCATATCATAAATTATCTTTGGAAGGAATATTATTATATTCAATGATTCCTTCTCTTGCTTTGAAAGGTTCATTAAAGTTTCCTATTGGTATTCTTTCTTTTTACTATATAGGTCCCTTCAGCATTTCTTGTAGATATGCTGGTGTTGAATTTAGATTTATCTTAACTAAAAAAGTCTTTATCTTAATATCCCAAAATATATCTCATTAGGTTTACATGTATTCATTTGTTCTCTTACTTTCTTAAGTTTAGCTTTATGTTAAATATTCAAATTTTGAAAATTTGGTACAAAAACCAGACAAAGGTGTTTTTGTTTCTGTATACATACTATTTTTCCCTTCTTTTGTTGAAACCTCTTTACTATATTTATTTAACTTTGAACTCATTTTAGCTTAGATATGTTTAGAAATAATTCATCATTAAATTCAGAGCTGGCAAACTTCACTTTGAGTCCCAAACTATGTAGAGTCATATTACCACTTATGATGTGAGCATTTGAAGCCATAAAAGCTATTCTTAGCTCATATAATGTGAAAACAGATTTTTAGTCATATTTAGCTTAAAAAACATCATGTTCACATTCCTAATTTAGCATGTTTCTTATATTCTGTAATTTTACTGTTTTAGCTGTAAAAATTCAGTTCTTTTACAAATATACATTTTTCATTTATGTGTCCTTCTTTCAATTTTAAGGTTAGATATGATTTTCTAGAGCAAAATAAACAGTATTTTTAATGCCTGGTCATATAATTTTGATATATTGACTCATTTTAAATAGCCTGCTAATTTTTTTCATACAAAGCTATAGTTTCACATATGCCAAAAAAAGTACTTAAATTGTCAGGGCATGTTATTTTGAGAATGTAGGTAATGTTGGACATTCTTAGGAGAGTTTATGAGCACCAAAGTGCTCATAAAAATGTGGACAGTGAAAGTCATGTTCCAGAGATTTCAGAGAGGAACAGGGGCTCTATTGGGAACTGGGCTAGAATCCTTCTTTATGTTATTTATATACATGACTATGTTCTTCTTGTGTCTTGAATATTGAAGTGAAGCTAAGTTTAAAAGTAAGGGATAAATTTGTTGGACAAATTTCAAGAAATGTGGAATTCAGCTATGACATGGTTACTGTTCTTAGATTTGCAAGGAGAGATGAGAGAGAGACAGAGAGACAGAGACAGAGACAGAGAGAAAGAAGGAAAGTAGAAAGATGTAGACAGCTATGAAGTTTGGTGAGTCAAGGACTATGAGCAAGTTTAAGGCAGCAGGTAGACATAGAAGTATAATTTTTAAGGAGAATCTCACCATTCACAGAAATTTTGCATTAAAATGGGGTTAATAGCAAAAAGTTGCCTAAGAGCAAGTCTTCATGCCCACTGAGAGCTTCTGGGCATAATAATGAAAGTTTATTTGGAAAAGAGATTGCCTGAATAAGAACCTCCAGGATAACCTTCCAGAACAGGGCTGCTTAAGGAATCGTTTTGCCACATTCAACCATAAAGGCACATAGAAGTCCCTGCAGCTGGGATTCAGAGTCCAGACCAAATCTTGAGTTGATAGCATGACTCAGAGACAGCCCTGTGATAAGAGTTTAGGAGGTATGTAGACTATAATAGTTAAACATGGTAATCTTAACTACTGCTGTAAGAGAACACTCAAAGTCAAATAACTTAAGGGAGGAAAGGAAATTTATTCACCTTAGAGTTCCAGATGGGAGGTACAGACTTTTAAGGTGGAGGTGGCATGACTAGCTGGCTGAAGCTGGTGGGTAGGCTAAGTCATGGCAGATATCTACATTCCTAGAGAGTCTCTCTTCTTCCTCCCAGATGCTACAGTTCCTTTTATCAGATCCACTACTGGGAGGTTCCAGTTAGACCAATGGGATCTATGGCTGATCTTTGTATTATCCAGGTAATCTCTTCCAGGTCATGCCAGTTGATCTTAGTTAATGACAGTTGTGTCAACTATCACACATGTTCAGGGAAACTTATACTAAGATTCCAGAAAGCCAATGAAGACAGATGATGTGTAGTAAAATCAGATTCTCTGAATGGAGCTCCTGAGGAAGCTATGATTGAAGCATAAGGTGAGGACTAAGTTGTGATGGAGACTCCAACATACTGTAGATTCCATGAATGTATAGTGCTGTCAAGGAAAACTGCAGGCACTGAGTGGACTTGGTCTAACACAGCACTTGAGTACTGAAAACAATAGCATTTTAGATGTGGGAACTCCACAAATCTGTCAGAATTCAAACAATGCTACCATGAATCTCACATTCCAGACATGGAAATTCATGGTTTGGTATTTGTTCTGCTGGCTTTAGTGTTGCCTTTGGTCCAACTTTTTCTTGCTTCTTTCTATATTAAAAACATGTAGCTTGTGGCATGGGTGCTTATTTCCTTATTTTACAGAAACATACAGGAGATTGCCTTGAGTCTCAGAAGAGACTCTGAACTTAGAACTTCTGAACAATGTTGAACCTGCTAATATTTTGGGGTTTTTGAAGTCAGACTGAATGTGTTTTGCATTTTGAGATGGTTTTGAGACTGTATGCACTGGGAGAGAACTTTGTGATTTGAATGTGAATCATTTCTCATAGCCTCATGTGTTTGAATCCTTGCTTCTTAGTGGCTACTGTCCCTGATTGACATGGTGTCTAGATCATTGTCATGGGACACTGGATATGGGAATTAAAATTTATATCCACCTCTGCTTCTTGCCTGAGTATTGACTTCCTGGTGTGTCATGAAGGTATGGTGAAGAATTCACAATGATGAGCCTCCTTCTACCATACCTTCCTTTCCACTGTGATGTGTCAATCATCTCCCCTTAAACTGTGAGCTCAATTTAATCTCTTCTCTTGAAAATATTTGTAGCTTTACCACATTTGCAGGTGTGTGTATGTAGGTATCTACATACATGTGGATTTGTTTTTAAATGAAAAAATACTGGTTGAGTGGTCAAAAGCAGCTAGCAAGTACTATTTTGGAGCGTAATAAAGCAACCTCTTGATTAGAAAAAGATGTTCTATTTAAGAAGTCAATGACTTAATTAGGTTGCATTCCAATTTGAACTCTCTAGTAACATTCCCTAGACCTGGAGACTTCTGGTTCTTCTGCCTCATGACTGAAACACTGGTTCATGCCTTTTCATTAGTATTCCTCATTGTTGCATATCATGCATCACTTCATTGGTAAATTTTGTGTGTGTGTGTGTGTGTGTGTGTGTGTGTGTGTGTGTGTGTGTCAGAGGACACTATGTGTTCTTGTGAAGGGCCAAGGGTGACTTCAAGAATCATCCTGGATTTCTTCTACTTCATTTTTGCTTCACTTTGGGATTTATTTCCCCGGATCCCCCCATCAGGGCTGTAAGTATGGGCCTCAACCATTTCTGCCTTGCATTTTTAAATGGGACCTGGGATCCTAATTCAGGACTTTATGTTTTTGAGTTAGACTGTTAACCTCTGTGCCATTTTTCCAGCCCTTAAAAGTTTCTGTCATTCCAAATAAGTGCTTATTTTCACAAATTCCAAGATAAGAAATATCAAGTTACCACAAGTAAATACAGATGTGCCTTGTAATTTGATGAAACATCCAATATTTCATGAATGATTTTGCCTTTAGTACAGTTGGAGATGTGATTACATCTCTTTTCATGAGACCAATAACAGTTGCCACAGTTGAAAATATGATAGATCAGAGGTAACCTAATTCAAAATATCTTTTGTTCTTGACTAAAACATCGTTTCTTATCCTTTTCTCTTCAATCCCTGTGATTCTTAAACAATTGCCTATGGCTAGATGACTTCACATTACAACTGCAGGAAATATTAAGGCCATCTTAGCCATTCATCATAAATTGATATTTTTGGAATTGTGTTCTCTCTTAATCTCATTAAATTCTCACAGTACTGCCATAAAGGAAGTATGTTAATGTCTACTTTGCTATCAGAGGGACTAAATATTTTAATGGGTTAAGTAATTCACAAGTGGTCACCTGCGTCATGAAGAATATACTGATGATTTCTATCAAGATCTGTCTGTCTGAACAAACATCATGATCTCATTAATATATGTTATTTAAGATGCAGAGATCTCATTAATATATGTTATTTAAAATGCAGTGGACATAATTGTCAATATGTTAAACATAAACTGCAAAAAAGGAACAAATCAGACTGTCAGTAAAGGTGAAGGTATAAGTAATGAAGGTATAAATACATATTTGAAGACCCTTCCATAATTACCATGTGAGTCTATGTAATTTTGCACTAAATGAAAACTATATTAAGTGCTGAATTTATGAATTTAAGAAATTAGTAAATTGCAGTAGTTTTTGCAAAAACAAAAAACAAGGACTAATGGGATGGCATAGTAAGTGAGAGTGTCTAGTTGTGGACTTGGCAATCTGAGTTCTCTTGATCTCAGGAGATCCACAAGATGGAACAAGAAAACAGAGTTTTGAAAGCTGTCTTCTGACATCTATAGGTGTGCAGTAGCATGCAAGTACCTGCTTTTTCTCTTTTTCTCTCTCTTTATATAGTTATATATGTATTGCCAAACAGATAGTTTTATATATATAGTCAAATATATATAATCATATACTTATTGCCCTATGTATATGTATATGTCTATATTTGTGTGTATACATATATATGCACAGAGCTCTCTGGGAAAAGAAGATGAATTTACTTTTAGACAAGATGGATTCACTCATGAAATGCCAGTAGACAAGGAATAAGGGATCAAAAGGTGGTGTAGATTCTGTAGTCATTGATACATAGTTGGAAATTTATCTATATTTACTCAAAGCAGCTTGATTATTTATCTTGTCTGATCAAAACCACAATAATCTTGAGCAAAGTCTTCCTTGCTTGTTTAACTTTCTTTGCTGCAATTTACTTTGAAACTAACTATGATTATTTATAGCTAAAAGAATCATTTCTCCAATTCATACTCTCTATTTGTCTCTATTAGCCAAAGAACTTGAAAGCTATGAATGCAGTATTTTTCATTTTCTGTCAAAAACCCTTTAATGAATATTCAGCACCTTTGGAATAAAATTTAAAGTCCTTGGTGTAGGATATAACACAAGTGCTTGAGTGCACACAAAGGACGTGTAGGGTCCAGATTTTACTCATGGATTTGAGTCCATGAATTTGAATTATTGAATCAAGTTATTGTTGTATAGCTCTAGCTGCCCTAGAACTTTCTATGTAGGCCAATCTGGCTGGCCTATATAGTTGTGCCAACCTTCCTGTCTCTACCTCCCAAGTGCTGGGATTACAGTTTATATCCCTCATGCCCAGCTATCTGATAAAATTTTCTTCAGGGCCCTGAGACTTCTTCTTGGTCCATGTTACAGTTTGCCAGCATATTGCTGATTAAGTCATGACAAAATAGCTTATAGAAACAAGGGGATTTTATTTTGGCTTATGATTGTCTGGTTATAGTTCTTAGTTCAGCTTGGCAGAAGAAGTTTATCAACACCAGGGGCCAAAGCAACTCTCTACACCCTATCCAGAGGATTTCTGAGAGTATAAATATCACTCGTCAGACTGTAAGTCTGTCTGAGTATGCTGAAGAATAACAATTTACCGAATCAGCGTCCCCCCTTATCTAGCTGCCCAGGGAATAGTGTCACTTATCATTAATTAGATAAATAACTTCAGGCTTGCTGAGGGCTTGCCTTAACTATCAATTCTTCATAGATGTGTGCAAAACTCAGCTTGCAGTTGTCGAGTTTGATACCTGCATCTAATGATCACAGCCCATCTGTATATTCACTAGTACAACTGGAATCATCTAGTAAGATGACAGCCCCCATCCAGTTAGCATTTGTAGTAGTTTGCCTGTATGGTTGCTGATAAATCACCATCAAACGGCTTAAGGGAATAAGAAGCTTATTTTTTCTTATGATTGTCTGATTATAGTTGGAAGTTCAGCTTGACAAGAGAGCTCACACCAACACCAGGGCTGAGGGAACTGGCCACACCATTTCTACATAACGGCTGAGAGACGGACAACCCTTACTTGCCAAACCAGCATGTCTGGCCAAGTGTACACAAGGATGTCAAACTTTCTCAATCAGCTTTGTATTTTATTCCTAGGCCTACTCCCACCCACCATGCACTGGGCCTTCCCCATCAACTAGACAATCTCTTGCAGGTTTGCTCTGGGCTTAACTCAACTACTAATTCTCTACAAATGTATCCAGAGCTCAAACCCCAACTGTCAAGTTGATACCTATGCCTAACTATGACATTAATCTATTTTCAGGTTCATCAAATTTTCCACCCCCACCCCCTGCTCCTAGTGATGTGTCACCGTATCTTGTCTGCCACAAGAATCCTCTTTGAGTCAGATAGTATAGCTCACATCAGTAAATCCTAGCCTTCTGGAGGTAGAGAAAGGAAGACCAGGAGCTGGAGGCCAGCCTGAGCTACATAAAAAAAAAAAAAAAAAAAAAAAAAAAAAAAAAAAAGGAAAAAGTGAAATAAAAATAGTGAAAAACCTTACCAAAGGGAAACAAACAGCATTTTCCTAGGTCTCTACATCCAGAATCCTTTTCACCATCGGTGGTTCTTTGTGCATCTTCCCACCCCTGCTGTGTGTCTGCAGTTGAGGCCAAATTAAGTAGTCTTTGTGTCTACCATGTCAGTCCTCAGGAAAGTACCGTTTACCACACTTCAACAAATAGCTCCTTAATGCTTTCACAAAAGAAATTTCTGTCCTCCTGGAGTTACAGCTCTCCAATGCCATGAACTATTCTGGAATGCTAAAGATAAAAATGCAAAGACTCCCTGATTGTCAATGAAGTTTGTGTTCTTAGGTTGTAAAACTTAATTTTCTCACCAAATGTAGAGTGTCTACAGGGGTCAGACAAGATACAAGACTGTAGCTGTTGGATGAAAATTTCCGTGAAAACCTGGGAAGTGGTACAGACAGCACCTGTAAATGCAGCTGAGGGAAGGGCCTTCCAGTGACAAATCCCTGTTCATTTCCTAGAGCTCCTGTCACAATGTGCCAGCAGCTGCGCTTTGAAAATGACAACAATCCATTCTTTATCTTGTGCTTTATCATGTGAAGTCTGAAACCCTGAAAGTTCCTTTTAAGAGTTCTGATAGAATCATCCATTACTATCTCCTAGCTTCTGAAGACCATGGGCAACCCATGGTTTCCCTGACCTGTGAAGGACTCTCTCTGACCTCCCTTGTCTCTCTCCACCTTCACAAGCATTTCCCATGTGTCTCCACATAGTCATCTCTTCTCATGTCTTTTGCTTAGAAAACACCAGTCATAAGGATAAAAGAACATTTTGAACCAGGCGTATTGGCACATGACTATAATTCTAACATGTGAGAAGGGGGGAGAGGCAGGAGTTCAGGAGCACATATGTGGTCATGCTTGGCTCTGTATTAGCTTTAAGGCCAGGCTGAGACATGCGAGACTCCATTTCATAAAAACTAAATGAAGCAAAAAAGACTGCTTACAAAAGTAGAAAAATTCAAAAAAAAAAAAAAAGAATTAAGAGTAAACAAACCAGAGGGAATCTGGGGTCCATAGAAGCAGGCAGTCAGAAGGGCAGGAGGGAGTAGGAGGGATTGAGGAAGGGGAGGGAAGGGGGATAGGTGGGAGGGAGATGGAAGGAAGCAGGGATAAGTACTCCATATGCTTGTAAAACTAGAAATATATGATAATAATAAAAAGTCAATCAGATTCTTTCATGAGCTCAAACAATTGCACCTAAATCTCTATTTTCAAATAAGGTCACATTTTAAGTTAATAGAAGATTTGGATTTTAGCATACATATATGTTTGTAAATGTTATATATATATATGTTTAACATATGTTATATATATATGCTGTATATGTTTAACACACACACACACATACACACACACACACACACACACACACACACGTACAGCAGAAATAATCCATGAAATGTCTCTCCAAAGATCAAAAAATTTCTGCAAGGGACTATGATATGAAATGGCAATTTCCTAAAAAAATCTGTGGCAATAAAAGTTTTGACACTATTCATTCATAGAGCAATTCCCTATGAATCTTGGGTGAAAATAAGCCACACTTAGTGTTCTCAAGGAAGTCTCACTAACGGAGATTAATGCTTTCTGTAAAAATGACAGCTGCTGGGGAAATGTCTAGATAAACATCTTGGTGACATTAAATGGATCACAAAGGAAGCTTAGAGAAAGTGGTCATGTTCCTTCTGTTTTCATTATTCAATATTCTCTTTCCATTTATGCATTTAATGCCTTTCATTTGGGTCATACTTTTTTAATCTTTCTATTGATCTCTGACAGCCATCTTTAAGCCCTACCTTCTTGCTTTTTCATTTTTGTTCCTTTTTTGTAGTGGCATCTCAGGCTCAGGAATAAACACTAGCAGGAAAACATTTAGTAAATGGGTAAAGTTTTCATATAGATGCTGCCATTTTTGTTTTTACTAATCATTATTAGACCTCAAAGAAGACATCCTCCACAATACACAATGTTAAATTGCCATTGTGAGTAGAGTTCACTTGAGTGAAAGTAAGGTCCACTTGGGTAGTGGTAACTCCCTTTTCTGTCATAATTTAGCAGACTTTATTTTCTTTTAAAAAATATGTATTTCTGCTCAACTGGTGAAGGAGTCTTCTCTAACTTTGTGTGTTTGGTTCTCTGAATTTCTGAATGTACTTATATAAGACACCCAGAAACTCTTCAGTTGAAGTTTCTGAGGTTCTTACTGTCTATACTCCTTTGCTACATTTCATGATAGATGTGCTTTCCATTATTCAGTAGTTTACCACTGCCTTTCATGTTTCTGGTTTGTTTGCCTTGGTATTTCATGGTCTCCAAATGAATGTACGTAAAGAGGGTCTCGAGATTTCTAGAACCATACCTTGTCCATTCTCAGAGGAACATTCTAGCAGCAGAGAGGCAACAACCACATTTTCTGTTTGGGTAAAGCTTTCATTTCTGAGCAGGAGCAAAAGAATAAAAACGGAGTGAAACATTTTATGAGAAATCTTGGGAACTGCACACAAGGTCATATGATTTCCTGTGGGTGTACATACATTGGCCATAAATGGAGCTGCTTAATGGCAATCTGTCAGTCTCTAGCAATACATTTGCTGAAAACTTAAAGTTTTCATGCTTACATAATTACTATATATAAAGTAGAGGGGGATTGTATCCATAACAGTAGCCAGTCACATTTCTCTCATTTTGCCATGTTTCCCAGGAGTAACAATGCTTTGATTCTCTAGGATTATCAAATAAATAAACAATGAACTTAGTATGACAATGAAAATTTCTCTGGAGAGATAATAAATTCAATTAAATGTATTTCAGAAGTTCCAAGAACATATTTATATCAGATGTGCCATATATTAATTTTATGGGAATAGACTTTAAAAGAAATTTAAATCTAGTGACAGATAAGATTTTCCTGGAGTTGGAGGTGCAGAGAAGCATGTGGTCATAAGGTCGCACATTTCACTGGACTTAGCTACTTTATTAGAGGAGGCAGCTTTTGAGCAGCACTTTCAAAGTATTTTGACAGAATGAAACATGTAAAAGAGTGTTACATGTCGTGAGATCATGTTTATATTATGGTGCCATGAAAAAGAAGACACTTCTGATTCTAAAAATTGATTTTGATTTGTCCTTGATACACACTCAAAAATAATTGGAAGATCTCAAATAAAAATTATATATTCTAAATTCACTGCCCTTCAAGAATATGGCCATGTTTATTTATACTGACAAACATCATAACCCCAAACTTGTTACACAATTGGGTGAATTTGTTCCCTTGTCATATTAGAATAGTCACAATGCCAATTGAAAGAGCTCAGGATTTTGATGCTTCAGTTTTTCATCCATTGTAATGCACTATTACAAAATAGGCAATTGACCTTAGTGTGAAATTTGCTTTCAAGTACTCACATATTTCTGTATATTTTAAGTCTAAAGAGATTTACATGAATCATAGCAAGCAAATCAGTAGAAAATGTGTAGCTTTACATGAAGCCCAGTTTGTGATTTTAGCAAAGTGCATGTATAACTGCTGAAACTTTTGATGTTTATAAATCAGATCTCTCCAGAAATGTTTGTGTGACTCATTTTTAAAATCAAATTCATGAAAAATTTCAGTATTTTTCAATTTCCTTCCTAAAATCCAAAGGAAAAAATTTATAGCGATGCATGAGTCCTGTTTTATTGAGAGTACTTCTCGGCTTCTTTCAATATAATTTGTTCCTCTGTATTTAGTATGCATATTTTGTTCCAAGTACATTCATATCCAGAAGAAAATTATTATGTAAAACATAGCATCAAACACTTCACAGTAGTTGAAGCTTAACCAGACATCTACATCTTTTCTAGGTTCCAACAATTATTTTTAAAATGTATGATCATTTAGTCATTCAGGGATTGGAAAATGCATTCAATATCATCATTAAAAAAGAAAACTTAGGGGCTGCTGAGATGGCTGTTTGGGTAAGAGAATTTGCTACGCAAACATGAGGACCTAAGTTTAGAAACCTGGAGCCAAATGAAGCCAAGAGTTCCTATAACCTGGGTCTAGGCTGGGCAGGAGGGTCACTGCACTTGTTGGGGGGCCATTCTATCTGTAACACTGCAGGTTCTGGATTCAGTGAGACCCAGTCTCATCCTGATAAGACAGAGAGTAATGCAGCAGTGTTGCAGGTTTCATCTCCTGGCTCCGCTTGCCAAAATGTTGTGGGTTCTTTAGGGTCTTTTATGTCCAAGCTCTTATGTTCAGGAATCAAAGATTGAAACCAGAACACGTAGATATTTAAGGCAGAGTTTATTAGTGGAGAGAATTCATGTCTATGAATTCTGTGAGGGACAAAAGAGGTGAAAAGAACTCAGGGACTCCAGGCATGGAATTCGTGACAGTGAAGGGAAATGAAAGGAATTCAAAATTTTCAGACATAAAGTCCTGCAAGGAAATTGAAAGGAACTTATTGATCAGACATGGAGTCCCATGAAGGGCAAAGAAGCCAAAGATGGCTGCCAGGGTCAGCGTTATTCATAGAGTTAGGCAGGCTTGAGAAAATCTGCTTTTTCTCCTTGGTTAGCTCTTTTCTGCAAACCTGATTGGAGCTTTTGGTTATCTACATTTCATTGGTCTGTTCATAAATGAGGCCCAACCCAGTTGATCTTGTGGCAAACCACCTGGTAGGGCTTATCTGTGGATAACTAATCTCCATATCCTTTCATAAACAGAGGGGGTGGGGAAGTTGGTGACTTTATCTTTGTGAAGGATTAGAATCAGTCTATCTGGATCAACAGGATGTCTTCCTTCATGATAGGGTGTGTTCCTTGGGGTAATCTCAACAGGGGGGATGACCTTCAAAGACCCTCAAAGCTCTCCTACACAGGACACTTGATATCCTCTGCTCTCCATATGTGCAAAGGTCCACACCCCCCCCTTTTTTTTTATTTATTCACTTGTGCGTGTATGTGTGTGTGTGTGTGTGTGTGTGTGTGTGTGTGTGTGTAGAACCACGGGCGAATTTGGGAACCACCATGGACGCCTCCACCTCCTTCTGCCCCGGGATTCACAGGCTCCGCCCACCAGGACCAGAAACGCAGGCCGCCCCCGCTTCCGCCTGGCGTCTACACGTGGGATCTGGGATCCGAACTCAGGACCTTCCGCCTGCAAGGCAGAGGCTTAACCCCTGAGCCACCTCTCCAGCCCCACACCTTATACATTTGTGCACATGTACTGCAGACATGCCCCTGTAGGCATTCACATATGGCTTCTATGAAGCATGTGCATCAGTAGATTACAGAGATGAGAAAGAGCATGTCTATTCTCAGTGTTCTAACCGTGAATATTTGAATGATTAGTAGCCAGATGCACCTTGGCGCATCTAATATCCATGTAATCACACTGTGGATGGCCTCTTGTGGGTTGGGCTCCCCTGGGCCTCCGTCCATCACATTGTCTCACACCATTGATGGTCACCATAACTGTGGATAGCCTCACTGGGTCATGATTTGTGTGGACAGATACCCCTGAACCTGGGTCCATCTATTGCTGTTTAGCTTTATTGTGGGTTTTCAACCCTGTGGAGTGGAAAGATCAGTCATAGATATCTTCATCCTAAATGTATTTTCTCTTATTGTTTATATTATATTATTTTAAATTCCTGTTTAGAGGAAAAAAAGGGGACATGAAGATGGGAGAGGGATGTGTTTGGGAGATATACAAGGGAAATAAAGGAGGAGGGGCGGATTATGATACAAATGTATTACATACATGTAATTACATACATATATACTTACACAGAATTATAAAGAAAATGAAAAACTGTACTACATATTCTCCACCCCAAAATAAACAAATTTACAATAACCATGTGATGCAAGTATTCTCTCCCATTTTACAAATATATGTCATTTAATTAAGAAGGTCCATCTCATGACTGATAGCAACTAAATGTTAAAACTTGTTTTCAGAAAATTAAAGTGATACTTTTTGACCCAGACACCCTTGAAATTGCCCACATGTCTTTGTATCCTTTTATTTATTACTACCTATGACTTTGACTGACATTATAACCCTATGGTAGGCTGATGAAAGCTAGTTTTCAGGAGTTCTGAAGAAAGTGCCAACTTCAGTGGAAGGGCAGGCCTAGCTTAGATCTTGGAGGAGGAACAGGAAACAGGAGCAGTGTTCAAACATAATGGGATGGCAGTGTCCCCAACAAAGTGACAGAGAGTTCTGTCATAGTCAAAGGTGGAGAATAACAAGTCACTGGACTGGTTATCACAATGAAAGCAAACTTTGCCAGGCATTAGCTGAAATTTCCTGGCTATTCAACAGACAGTATATGTGTTTTCCATATGTTTCCACTCTCCTCTCATACTCTGTACCATATATGTTCTGTCTTACAGTGACAATATGAACTATGAATTGTCAATATTGTGGGAGAGGGAGGGACACAGCTCTCCACTGTCACCTACAGCATTTTGGATTCTAGGATGTGTAGCTTTGACATGGAAAATAATTTTAGGACTGCCACTATGAAGCAAAGTTAGGGTTTATTAAGATAATTTAATATAGGCTGAAGCTCAATGGATAAGAGAGAGAGGGACTCAGAAGAGAGTTAGGGACTCTAGGAAGCATGGGTGTTAACTTCTCTAAGAGACAACCACGGGTATTTTTTTTTTGATTTTTTTTTTTACAGAAGTCATACATAGGATTTTGTGGGATTTAAAGTTATTATTTTCAAAGAGTCACTAGGAAACTTTAAAGAGACTGTCCTGTGGTGATGGTGGGGGGGGGAGGCGACAGGATTACATGTCTAACTCATGGAGATACAAAAAGGTGGAATATCTTCACTGTAAATGAAGCTTTGCAAGAGGTTCCCAGGAAGTGTCTGGAGAAGGAGTAAAACCCTCTTCAAGGTCACACGATCACACCTTGAGCTTGGGTCCTTGCTGGTTAATCATGAAAATAGCTGTATGTCAAAGGAAAACTAATCAGAGGTCAGCAGCCTTTACGTCAAATGTTAACTGTGCTGAAATTCTTGCTTCTCAGGTGGTTAGAGATTTACATCAGACAGTGAAGAGCCCCTATCCCTTTCTTTGCCTTCTTGCTCCTTCCTCCATGATTTTTCCTGCCTTTCTATCATTCTGCCCCTTGGAGAACTTTCCAGAATCTGGCATTCTGTTTGTCAAGTGGAGATGCTAATAAAGTTCTGGATGATAATGTATTCTTCTGCATATTCAATTAAGTGTTAAAATAATGAAACAAATCTCCCAGAATTCTGCTAAGCTACATCCTTAGGGTTAAAAAGCATTTTAGAAGACAGGGGGCCCTTTACATGTAATATTAATTAAATACAAATAATGGTGGATGGTGGATATATCACTAGAGTAGTTAGAAGAAAAATAACGATAGATAGAAATTTAGCATCTTTTGATAATGAGGTATATGCACCTTCTATTAAGCTTTAGATCAGCCATGCTGGACTAGTCTCTGAAGGTCTTTGGTCATCCCCCACTGCTGGAATTACCCTGAAGGAACAGTCCCTTAGCCAACTTCCCCAACCCTTTGCTTATGAAAGGATAGGGAGATTAGTTCTACTTTACAGAAAAACAGCTCCACCTTGGAGTTCAACTGGGATGGGCCCCAAAGTAAACTAACCAATGAGGGAAAAGCCATTCCTCTCACCGCCCCTCGCCCAAGTATATAAATAGTCCAGACCCTGGCAGCCATCTTTGGCGCCTGCCCCTCATGTTACTACACATGTGAAACCCATGAGTTATTTTCCAGCTCCATGCCCTCATGGATTCCATGCTTGGAGTCTGTGAGTTCTCTGCAGAGCTTGTCCCTCATGGCACTCCACACCTGGAGTCCATGAGTTCCATTCTTTCTTTCCTCTAATAAACTCTACTTCAATCCTCTGCACTGTGTCTGATTTCAGTCTTTGACTCTGAACACAAGAACGGGACAGTCATCCTGCAACATTTGGGGACCCAGTATAACACCATCAATGATTGGTCTGTGGAAGCTTTAATGTTTTTAGTGTCCTGTCCATTAGGCTGTCACTCTTGCTCTGTATATCTTACAGAGTTTATATGCTTTTATTTAGAAGTAAAAACATTGCATTTAATAAAGTCTGAGAAAAAACATGATATTTGTATAGATCAAGCCAACATTACAGGAAGCTCAGAAATAAAGCCATAAATTTTTTTCCTTTTTTAAAGTCTCTCAAGAAAACCAATAGAAATATGTAGTATTTGTTATATGATTATATGTTGTTATATGAGTATATGTTATATGACTGGGCAGTTATATGTTGAAAGAGAAGAAAAATCATCTGGCCATATTCCCCACACCTTTAATGAAATTTAACTCAAAATATATTACAGATCTAAGAGCAAAATGCACCACTATACAGTGCCAAGAAGATAATAGAAAAAAATTGGAAAAGGTGATCTCAATAATACGGGTTTAGATAAAACACTAAAATATTATTATAAGAAAAATAAGTCAAACTTCAATAAATTAAAAAAATAAGGTTAACATGAGCAAAATGGTAGACTAAAAAGTTCTAGTGGGTTTTTATAATAGTAAACAATACTTGTTCAGTAACATTGTACCTTTTTGTGTCATAATACCTCTGCTTAAAAAAAAAAAACTTGAAAGTCAATTACAGAACTGTAGCCATTGTAAAACAAAGAAGATATTCAGAGAAAAAGTTAAAAATGTCTTGGTGTTTGCTATGCCCATACATTTTATGACCTCTCGGTGATGTAGCATAGAGCAAGAGGAAAAAAGAAAAACACCCTTCCTTGAATAAACTAATTGAGTGGACTGCCTGTTGATGTATTAGCTTGTCTTTGGACTTTCCAAGGGATTGATTGGTATTTCACTTGCATTAAAGTCCAATGAGCACATAGCAGATTTTGGAAGTGTAGAAAACAGCGAAGTACTTTTACTGAACCTAGCAACAACCCTTGCCCCAACAGACCAGGCCTCCTGCCCTCGATCAGTCAATTAACAGTGAAATGTGAAGAATGATTTATTCAGTGTGACTGCTTTGGGAAGATGAATATATTGACCTCTAATGATATATCCCAAGCTCATGTTAGAGTCTAAACATGAGGGTAAAATTTAAATAGAAAATAAGAGACACGGATAGCTAAGCAGTCCTGCTGAAGAAGTGGACCTACCCACCATTGACCCATTATTGTCTTGGCTCCAGTCTTCTTTGATAGTGAGTGTAACAGTTATTCTACTATTATTATTATTATTATTATTATTAACTATTGCTGTGAGAGAGCATTCAAAGTCAATCACTTAAGGGAGATTTATTCACTTTATGGTTCCAGAGGGGATATACAGTCTTTCATGGCGGAGGCATCATGGCTGGTGGCTGAAGCTGGGGGCAGGCTAAGTCACTGCAAATATCCAGTAGGCTAGTGGGTGACTGCTGAGGGGTGAGGATTTCTGGAGAGTCTCTCTTCTCAGTCTTCTCTATATCCTTTTATCTGGTCCACTATTAGGAGGTTCCAATGAGATCTAGGGAGGTTCTATTTGGATCTAGAGCTGGTCTTTGTATTGTAAATGTGTTGATCCAGATAACTCTTCAGGTGATCTCAGTTGATCTAGTTAATACTAGCTGTGTCCAGTTGATACCCAGGATTAACTATCACAGGGGATCTGGGGAGTTTTAATGCCTTTTGAAATCCTTTCCCTCTAAATGACTTGTTTCCATACTCCAGATAACCAGAGTGAGGGACATAAATGTTTCTTTGGGATATTTTCATCCCTGCAGTCCAGTTAGAGTACCATCCTACAAAATGATGCTAATGAGGAGAACATCCGAAATATTTTTTGTTGTTTTTTTTTTCATATGTGTTTCATTGCTATTGTTCTTGTTTTTAACCCTGCAGACAGACTAATTGGTGAAAGTCTTCCTCCGCATAGAATCAGTTAAAGGCTGGGACAGAAGGTAACTTTTCATATAAAAGAACCAGAAAACATCGCTGAATAAAAATGAAGTTTTGGAAATGAGGAAAATAAATGCAGATCTGTCAGCTGCCTGGCTAAATATTTAAATAGCTGTTACAAAAATATTCAATGAGCTTAAAAAAACATAAGTAGTTAAATAGAAATTAGAAACATATTGGCACAATAAGCATATCAATGAAGAGATCAAAATTATTGTAGACAGAAAAATCTCATCTCTGGTCTCAATGGGATAAGACAGCACTTTATTCTGGAACCAATTGTAAGTGACCACCGTGGCCTGGGTAGAATCAGTTGCCCAAATTCCATGTAGTCCTCTGTGATAGCAGTTTTTTGAGGGGGTGGGGGTTATGATTGCCAGAAAAAGAAATAGAAAGAGGAAGTAGAAAGAAGGGGGTAGGTAGGGAGATAGAACACAAACCCAAGCTTCTTCAGGAAGACTGAAGTTTATTCAGGAAGCTCCCTCAACACTGTATGGAGGGAGCAGCAATTTCTCTGCAAGATGAAAATTACTATGTATTTGGACTCAGGGGTGAAAGTTTTAAGAGTCGGAGTGCAGGGGAAGGGATTTCAGTTTGACTAGTTGGTTCAGTCCCAGAGAAATTAGGAGTCTGTCCAATTGTCTGTTTTCCTTTTCAGATCCTATTCACAATCTTGGTGGAATCTCTGGTTGATCATCTCAGCTCTATCCGGTAGGATCTCTGGTTTGAGATCTGATTCCCGACCTATCAATAATCACAAAAGAAAACTATAAATCAAGACGCTTTTCAAATGCTTCAATGGGAACATGATGAAGGTGGGAAAAATCTCAGACCAAGAAGGCAGATCTCTTCTTCAGGCCTTAGATGTTATTTGAGGACAGTTTCAGCCTTTTGATGGGTGGGAAACAGGGCCCTGATTATACATTGAAAAAATTTACCTAATATTCACCAGGACGTTAGTTCGCATATAGAAGTGGCTAATAAATGGCTATTAAGGGGTATAAAGATGGTCCAAGATAATTTGGCTGTGGATTTGCAACATACCGAACTTCTCCACATCATTGAGGCTCTAATCAGCCAATCAGTAAGTTCTAGGAACTTATGTTCATGGGGGAAAAGAAAAGAACAAAATTGTGCAGGTGAAACATAAAAATTGGACTGAAAAATACACTGGACAGCGACTGTAACCCAGTGGTAGAGCATTTGTATAGCATGCATGAGACTCGAAGTTCAACCCTTAGCACTGACATAAGAGAAAAAAGAAGGAAACAAAGATTCATCAAAACTGTTCAACAAAAGACTTAAGAAAGAAGAGTAAACAAACCTGAGGAAAAGTTATGTTGAAATCATGAATGAAAGGAGCACAATTGGGATGGAAAAGAATAAAGAAAAACAGAAGGAGCCTAAGAGAATGTTTAGACATTCAAGAGAACCAGTGAGGATTATGGAAGTCTCACAATAGGTATACAATTGAGGGGCTGGAGATTCAACTCAGTGGTAAAGCACAATTCTTTGTGCTCAGTTCCCAGTGTAGACCAAACAAGTCACAGAAGACACATGCATGCATTCACACACACATGTGCACACATATGCACACACACACAGGCATGCACATATACAAATGAGACAACTAGAGAGTAAAGAGGAAAAGAGCTGATGTAAAGAAATAGTAGCCTAAAGTTTGCCATATTTGAATGAAAAAAAAATATATAAACATCTCAAAGAACTCTAAATAGAATAAACTGAAATTGAATTACACAGAGACAGATTATAACTAAACTGACTAAGTCAAAGGCAAAGAGAATTTTTAAAGCAACAAATGAAAAATAATTCATCACTTGGAAGGCAGCTTTTATGAGCTGTCACTGGATTTCTGAACAGAAAGTGCAGAGACAGAAAGGTGTGAAAAAATATGCTCAATAGCCCTAAATGCTGTTTGCAGTAAAGATACTGTTCACAAATGAAAGAGAAATATTTTCCTAGGTGAACAAAAACTTAGTGAAAATACACGACTATATTCATTTTAAGGAAATGCTAATGGAAGTCTTCCAATTTTAAATGAAAGGATGATAGTCAACAACACAGAGACTTTTAAAATTATTCTCTTATCCAGGAAAGTACATTGACAAAAATAGTAACCTTTGGCATTGTGTTATAGTGTGAAGACTTTGAGTGCTACTCCAGTGTGAGAATTTTGAATGTCCTTCCAGATCATCTGCAGATGCTATGATAAAGTATTTTGACAAGATGATACATTATTTTTATCTTATAGTTCCAGAGTGCTAGATTCCATCATGGTGGAAAAAGTATGACCCAATGTAGGAATAGAATGGTGGTCAACTCAAATTAAATACACAATTGGAAAGTGCAGAGAGAACAGGAAATGGAACCAGTCTGTCAAACCTCAAATCCCACACCCTGTGATGTACTTCCTATAGGAAGACTACATCTCCTGAAGCTTGCGCAACCTTCCCAAGTGGTTTAACCTATTGGAGACCAAATGTTCAAACACATAAGCCTATGAAGAGCATTTCTCATTAGACCAGAGCAAATACAAAAAAAAGTTTTAAACTGAATATTAATATTAATGATTTTTTAAAATTTTTTGGGTTTTTTGTTTATTTTTCCCTTAATGATTATTTATAATTATTAGGATGCTATTTTGACATTATCACATAAAAGGAAGAAAGGGTTTATACAATAGTAGAGTTTTGTGCACAATGGAGTTGAATTATTTTGGGGTTAAATAAAAAATATAATCTTAAAATATCTCATTTAATTGCCATGGTAACCATAAGGAAAATACTGATAGACTCTATATAGAAGGAAATAAGACTTGAAGCAATGCATATTACCGTGAAAAAAATTAATGAAACACAAAGCAAGAACATAACAGTAAAGTTTAAAGAAACCTTAAGGCATGAAGAGAATGAACAATAATATGGCCATAGTCAAGCCTTCCCTGTAATTATTTAATGTATTTGAATTTAATATTACAATCAAAAAGCATAGATTTTAAATGTGGATTAAAAAAACAAGATTTTTGGAGTTCTTTACTTATATCTAATATAGACTCAAAGTGGAAGGATAGAAAAAATATATTAGAAGTGTTAAAAGTGAAAGAATAGGATTAACTATTGTCTTTAGACAAAATAAATTTTAAACAGCAGCATCAAAAAGAATACATTTTTTAGAAAAAAATGTAACTTTTCAGAGAAAATAAATTTTTAGCAACTGCATTTTAATAATAACATCAGAAAGAATATACTACTTAATAATTAGTCTAGCTAAAGTGTTTGTAGTTGTTAGTATTGTCAACTTGAAAGGATATAGAATCATCTACAAGACCAACCTCTTGGCACATCTGTGAAGGAGGTTTTTTTTTTTTTTTTTTTTAATTGGGCTTGGGGATGTGGGAAGATCCACTGTGATTGTGACAGCATCATGCCATTGGCCAGTGTCCTTGAGTAACCATAAGGGAGAAAGCTGAGTTTTCTGAGTGTGGTGCATGCATTGTAGTCACATTCCTCCAGCTCCTAACACTAAGACTTCCCCATCGTGATATGCTGTGCTCTCAAACTGTGAGGAAAAATAAATCCTTCTTAAGTTGCTTTCATCAGGCATGTTGTTACAACAATGAAAAAAAATAAGGACGTGGAATGATTATCTGCTGAAAACTACACAACGTTGCTGAAAGTATTTGAAGAAGTGGAAATAGTTTCAGATTGCCCGGATTAAGAATGCATGTTGAGATATTTTAATACGGTCCACAGTGGTATGCAGTATTGACAAAAGTCCTTATGAAAATCTGAACTTTTTCAGAAATAGATCAATTCTAAAATTCATGTGTCCTAAATAAGTTTGAAAAAGAAGCACCTTGAAAGACTAACTTTTGAAATTTATTTGTGTGTGTGTGTGTGTGTGTGTGTGTGTGTGTATCAGACAGAGGGCACTGTATGTCCCTGAGGAGGGCCAAGGGTGACTTTGGAAATCATCCTAGATTGCTTCTACCTCCTTCTTCCTTCATTCTGGGATTGCCTAGGCTCTGCCCACCAGGGCCAGAAGTGTAAGCCTCTGCCATTTCTGCATGGAATTTTTTTTAAACAAGTTTTTTTTTTAATTTTTTTATTATTTATTCAATTGTGCGTGTGTGCGTGTGTGTGCATGTGTGTATGCGTGTGTGTGTGTGTGTGTGTGTGTGTGTGTGTGTGTGTGTGTAGAATCATGGGTGAATTCAGGAACCACCATGGGCCACCTCCACCTCCTCCTTGTTTTCTCTGCCTGGGGATTCACAGGCTCCGCCCTACCAGGACTAGAAACACAGGCTGCTTCTGCCCAGCGTCTATATGTGGTCTAGGATCCAAACTCAGGACCTTCCGCCTGCAAGGCAGAGGCTTAACCCCTGAGCCACCTCTCCATCCCCTCTGCGTGGAATTTTTATGTGGGACCTGGGATCCCAAATCAGGACCTTTTGCTTAAACTTCTGTCTCCAGGCCAAGACTAATTTTTTTTTATTTCATAACATATCATACAACTATATCATTTGGAATAATATGATACTGGCATAAATAGAAAAATACACTAATGAAAGCGAATAAGGAGCACATAAATAAATTCTCCATGCATGGAAATGAAGAATTAATATTCATTGGAAAAAGCACAGTCCTCTAGCAAAATTATCTGCTTATTTTTGCACTGCAACCCTATGATTTGTGTTCAGTCTCTGTTACCGCTTAAGTCCTTATGGATTTCATGTGTAAATAGCAGGATTTAAGCTACTAGGTAGACTGAACAGCCATGCTATTGTCAAATATATTGAAATAATTTTGATATACATGACCACCTAAGAGGTTACAATAACAGTGAGGAGAGTAAGGTAAATGAGTCATTTATGTCTGAACACTATTACAATTTTTAAAATTTTGTCCCACTTCACTCTTTCAACAATCCTTTCAACAATCTATGTAAGGGCTACATAGATTAAATTTGTAATGATGATCATGTGGTTTAACAAAACTAAATATTTTACCTACAGTAAACAGCAAAGAAAGACAAAGATTTGAACCCAAGTAGTCTTTCCAAAGTTACTCTGTTTTAAAAAGTAATTGGAACAAAATTATTTCAATGAGGATAATATAGAAGATTTTACATTAGAAAGGGGAGATTTATATATGTATATACTTGAAATGCCATGTAATGACATTTACTTATTTTCTTATTCTTGTTTCTGGAACATAGATTTTTTTTTGAGTCACAGGTGCCAGAAATGGTGTGAACCATGAAGCAACATAGCACAACATTTAGACCACGAAAATGTCACCAGTGATTATAATTTATAGATATAATCTATCTCATTCATGTAAGATAATACAAATTTTAGTTTGTTAACTTTTAAATTTTTGTTTTAAAATATTTTTCTCATAAATATTGTGCATTCTGTTTTGAAACATTTGGGATATAGATGAAAAAGTTACCCACAATCTTCACATTATCTTTCTTATATGTTAAAACAGAAACTTCTGACAATTTAAATTTAGAAGATTTAATTTGAATAATGAGTGATTGGTCAGTGAATCCTATATCACTTAGAACAAGAGAGACTCACAACACCCACCCAGTAATAGGGACAGGTGTGTCCACCTGCAGAAAATGGAAGTAAGGGGCAGAAACAGCTTGACTAGTTAGGTCAGTATATGACTTATTTCTGGCATGGGGTGATGACATGTTCACTTTTTGGGAGACATGGTCTGTGAATTCTGCAGCCCATGATTGACTGAGTCTTGGATTCTCTGGTTGGCTGAAACAGCTATTTCAAAAAATGTATAATTCTGATAGTGTGTGTGTGTGTGCGCGCGCGCGTGTGCACGTGCGTGTATTTCATAGTATGTTATAGTATGTTATGTTGTAGTTCACCACAAATATTGGTAGCCTTAGGTCAAATTTAATTAAAAACACTTCCTATCATGTGGATTTGTCCTCTTTTGGCTCACTGGTTTCAGTGCTTGAGTGTATGATCAGCCAGAATCATAGCAGACCACAGGAGGAATCCTTTAGAAGTGAGGCTGCTTGCTCCCAGGGTACAATGCTTATTTATATCTGGTGGAAGTAGTGAGATGGAAGAATATGAAGTACGTCAAACTGATGATATGTAAATTAATTCCAAGTCTGCACCCTGCTCGGCCACAATCATTGGACATTTTATCATTCATTTCAAATTAGTGGTCAGGCTCCTGTGGCGTCTTGCTCTACCTGATGAGTCCTACAGGATGGTGTTCCCAGTGTTCTTAGGGGTCACAGCCTAAGTCCTGGCAGCCAAAACAAGTTAGACTCAGCCACTGCCTGCAAACGGCCAATTGAAGAGACAAGAAGATTTATTCAGTGAGGTCATACTGGGAGAAGGAAAAAATAAGTCCAGTGACTCCCCAAGTCTGTTTGTGCAGTACTGACATGAAGTTTAGGTTTAAATCCAAGGCAAGAGGTGTGCGCAAGCAGTTCTGGTCAAGGTGTGGATCTACCCATCACTGGCATATGATTGTCTCAGCTGCATCTTCTTCAAGATGACAGATCTGACAAGTTGTCAAAACTGTGCAAAATTCCTCCCTGTGAGACAAGTTCCTTTTCTGATTGGCACCAGGCTTTAGCCTTTTCCTTCTCCCAGCATGAGTCTCATGGGAAAATTTCAATTTCTTGGAGATTTCTAGCACACTTAGAAGTGTTGGAAGAGAACACACTATCCTTGATCTCATTCTGGGGGTGGGGGTGGGGTTATGTCAGTCTCTCTGTATCTAGTATTGCATTATTCTTAACTTTGCTATCTATATATCTTATTACACTAGAGAAAGTCCTTTCTATTATTAGGATTTGAAATTTTTAAGAATAATGAATGAAATTTGAGCATAATTAGATGCCTTTCTTCATCTACTGAAGGGGTGATACATTTTCTCTAATTTAGCATATTAATTAGTTGTAAGTATATCACATTGCTTTTATATCTTCCTCAAGTGTGTGATAAAATTCATTATTAAAATCATCTGACCATAGCATTTTCTGGGATGTTTTTAGCTAGTAAGTCATTATCCTCTTTTCTTTTTCATTTTTTCTTTGGTGTGTATGGGGAGCGGGGATTTGTTTTTGAGATAGGGTCTCATGTAATCCAAGCTAGCCGGAAGCTTACTATGTATCATAGGATAACCTTGAGCTTCTGATTCTCTTGCCTCTATCTCCTGATGTCTGGTCTGTGTGGTGCAGAGGATCAAGCACAGGGATAAGTTCATGCTATGCAAGAACTCAGTCAACTGAACTGTCAATTCCTTTCACAGACACAGCGCTATCCAGACAATTAATTTCCTCTCAAGGGAATCTAGCAACTTGTACCTTTCAAGCGATTTATCAGCTTTATATGATATTTAGTATGTGGGAATTGAGCTGTTTTTATTTCTTTTTGTTTAAATACACATACATCATAGTGGTTCCGCTTTTATCGGTGATATTAGTATTTCTGCGTTCTTTTTTTAATGAGGAAGTTAACTAAAGAATTGTTGTGTTCTTGATCTTTAACAAAGATCCTGCCTTTAATTTCCTTTCCATGTTGGTTTTGCTCATTTTCATTGTTTACTCCATTTGGTTTGTGGTTTATTCTTTTCTATGGTTTCCAAAATGAAAGCTTAGGCTGATGGCTTTTGGTCCTTTTTGCATGTCTGATGCTACAAAATCTATCAAGTGCTGCTTTAGCTACACCAGACCAAAAAAAGAATCTCATTATCTTGTTTTTAATTATTTATCTATTTAATTATTTAATTTAATTAAATATATTTTAAAATTGGAGTTGAGATTTTTTTAATACATAGATTTATAAGGGTGACCTTTAACTTTGGGAAGTTTGAATTTTTCCACTGTTCTTTCTACTGTCAATTTCTAGCTTAATTCCATTATAGAATGAGAACCTATGGGAATGATTTATACTCTTTTCAATAGTTAAGATGTGTTTTATGGCCCAGAATGCTCAAGAAGAACGTATTTTTGCTTTTATTCAACAGGATGCTCTATGTATGCTGACTACATTAAATTATTGACAATGTTACCCACAGCACGGCCCCAGTAACCTTTGTTACCTCCTGTCTATTTTATCTATCAGTGACTACATATTGGTATTGAAGTTTCATATGCAATCCTGGGTTTCTCCAAGGAGAGAGGGGACCATGTTACAGCAGAGAAAATAGGCCTCCAACAAGAGCTGCAAGTAAGTAATGAGACATTTGGTTAAGTTCACAGACTTTCGTTCCTGATCATTTACAACTGAGGGGGTATGATCTCACCAGAAGGGGAGGGCATATAGTCTGGCAGATAAGAAGTAACCATTTGGCCCCTCCCTCACTGTGGTTTCCTACTTTTATTACATCTACCTTTGAATATACTCTTATAACAAGACTCCAGTTTAACAGCTTTTTATCTCTGGCCAGGGGTGAAATACAATACCCATCAGGATAGAGTGAAGGGCATTGCAGGAGCAGCAAAACTGCAAAAGAAAAGCAACGAACCACAATCCAGAACTTCAGAGACTCTATATCACCCACCTAGAACTAGGCCAACCTAATCTCTCCCCATCCTGAAGCTCAGGGAAATTTGCGGAAGAGGGGGCAGTAAGATTGTAAGAGCACAAGGATGAGAGGAGCAATGATATGAAAGATACTCCACATAAGTTAGGGCTGAAGCAATCATAACTGGACTTTGCATGCCTTGCGCAATGTCCCACACACTATTGACCTCACAAAGTCTAGCATTTGCTAAAGGCACCAAGATCCTTGGAGGCAAGGAATTGACAGCCATAGTAGTATTCCTATGCTTAAGGGGAACACGGGAAAGGGTTCAGGGAAATGCCACTGGGTCCTTGTATGTCACCTGAGAGGATGGCCCAGAGGAGAGTCTGGCATGCACATCAAAGGATTCTCCGGGGATTGGGAGTGGGAGGCAATGGGGGATGGGGATGGGGAGGGAGGGGTGAGGGGAGGGGGAACAGGGGAGTGGGGGTGGAGAAGGGAGGGAGGGAACTGGTGTACCTATTAAGTTTGTATGAGTGGAAATAATAATAAAAAATATTAAAGGAAAAAATATCCTGGGTTTGTCTATTTCTTTTCCTAGTGTTCATTATTGTCTCTCAAAATTTCATTTTCTTGTCAAGCGATACATGCTTATCACTGTATCTTTTATTGATGATCACTTTATTCTCATGCAGTTCTTCTTTATCTCTGAACATTTTACTTGTTCCAAAGTTTGCATTTTATGGAATTGATGTAGTTGTGCCATCTTTCTTTTCATTAGTAAGCTAAATCTGAATCTTTACCTTTAAAGTGAATTTCTTGGAACTGGGATTGTAGCTCAGGTGGAAGAGTACTTACCTAGTATGCACAAAGACTGGATTTCTTTCTTCAGCTCCTCATACTGGAAACCATGTTGTAATCCTAGCAAGTTAGAGGAGGGATAATCAGAGGATGTCATCAGAACTCTTGTCCAACAAAAGCAAGTCAAGAGAGGAAAGCCAATGAGTTATAAAAATGAAAAATAAAGAATAATTAAAGTGAATTTCTTAGAGAATTCTTAGAGAAATTAGTTGGATGTTTATCCATTTTGATAGTCTGTTTTAATTTTTATATTAGACCTCAATAAGGCAATTTGCATATATTTGAACTCATATATTAATATATTTTTGACAACTTTCTTTTTTATTAATGTTTTTAATTATTATTTATTCAATTGTGTGTGTGTACGTGTGTGTGTGTGTATGTGTGTAGAACCATGGGCGAATTTGGAAACCACCATGGACCACCTTCATCTCCTCCTTGTTTACTCTGCCTCGGGATTCACAGGCTCCGCCCTTCCAGGACCGGAAACGCAGGCCGCCCCCGCTTCTCTCAGGCATCTATACATGGGGTCTAGGATCCAACTCAGGACCTTCCGCCTGCAAGGCAGAGGCTTAACCCCTGAGCCACCTCTCCAGCCCCTAGTTTTGACAACTTTCTATTTGCTGCACGTGATTCCTGTTTTTTTTTTTTTCTTGTTTTGGTTTTAGTTAAGCATTCCAGGTAATCCTGTGTCTTTCCCCTCTAAGCACATGCATTGTCTTTTAAGAAGGTAGAATTTTTTTGGCTTATCTTTTTTACTATATATTTTAATTTGCTTAAGTCTGATCTCAAATAACACCGTACTGCTAAAGGGTAAATTTCCATGCATAACCTTCTAATCAAACTCAACTAGTTCTCAGTATCCACTATTCTACATTTATGAGACTACATCCACAGACTCAAGTCAGCCATGATCAGAAATATAAGTATAGTCTAAACTATGTAGACTTTTCCCTCCTCAATATGTGTAAAAAAGCAACATAATGGAACATGCAGGCAGGTCTTAGAAAACCATACACTTTTATATGATGAGGTTGAGCATCTCCTAGCTTTGGCAATCATTAAGTATAGTGGAATCAACTACCATGGTCAGTAAGAGACAGGTATTTTCTGACTTCTCCCTTTCCGTTTTCTATGATACTTCTGTCACTCATTTCCATTTCCATAGACCATCTCATGTTTCATTACTACTACATTACACAGAGAACAACTGCATCTCTATTTCTTATCAGACAGCTGCTCTGCTTTACAGTTCATAACCTGAATCATTCATCTTCTGCCTTAAGATCTTTCACTTTTCTTGCAAGAATCAATAAATTTCTCACCTTTTGTTTATCAAAAAAGATTTTTTTTCTTTCTGTGCTTTCTTTTTTGAGTCCTGTGATTCATTATAACTATAACTATTTCTCTTTAAGATTCTTATTATTGCTTGTTTCACTGTAACTATCCTTCCTCCACCTGCCCTGTAGATTTTCTTCACATCTATTATTCACTTGCTAATCTTTATATCCTTTTGATTTTCACTTACAATTCCCATCTTTCTGCAGTCATTAGGAATTCAATCTCGCATATGGATTTCTATTTTTTCAATATTATACGTGTTCAAGATGTGGTCTCTCGGTCACCAGGCTTTACAAGAAGATCCTCAGAAATGGCCGGGGGACCATGCCAAAGTATCCAGAAACAGGTAGTTTTGAAGAAGTTCCAACAAGAGACACAAGGGAAACTATTTTTATAAGGAATAATAAATAAGTTTTGTGATGATTTGGGGAGAAAAAAGAGACATGCGGCATCTGCAAAATGTGTTTTCCACAAGCCCTCTGATTGTTATGATACATATTTAAAAAGCATTTATTTATTTACTGAGAGAGAGATAGAGAAAGGGAGAGAGAGAGCGAGAGAGAGAGAGAGAGAGAGAGAGAGAGTGAGTTTTCATGCAACACATGGGCTGCTTCTGGGGGGAGTCCCTCCATTGGATTTTAAGTCTAAGAACTGTGTGCATTTCTCTGGATCTCATGTTTCTTTCTTCACGAAGTTGTTTTCATCAACTTCTTACCAGGAGGAAGTGCTGAGAATAGTCTGACTTCCAAGAGCTACGTGTTGACTTTAAGTTGGACTAGAGAGCAAGACTTTAGAGGGCTTGTCACTCTCCAGAGGAAAGCTGAGGTTGAGTGACTTATACTGCTGAGAGAACTCAACTAGAAGCTATGGGGAAACTAATGGCAATGCATGAAGTAGGAGCAAAAGACGATTGGACTAGCTGCTGTGGAAGGAGCTGAAAGGTCAAGAAGCTAATGTAACATCGATACGCCTTTGTGCTTCTGATGGTAGATCTTTCCTTCATAAGGGCTGATGCTGCCTCTGATACTAATCATTGCGTTTTTGCAAACATCCTACAGGTCACCTGAGAGAAATACCAGAGACTACTGGGACCCAATGTTTTCTGGAAAATAAATGGATAGTTTATTCTATGAGTATAGGAACAATTCTGAAAATCATCTAAGAAGCAATAATCTTTCCCCTCAAATGTAGTGATTAACTTCTTATCAAATATGTACCAAGGGAAATATGTATAAAGAAATTCATTTAGCACTAAATAATGATGAGTGTGTATGTATACATGTACGTACATGTGTGCAAGTATACAGCATGATAGGAAACTCAGCTTTTCTTTGCTGAATCCTTTTTTCAATTATTTTAGAAAAATGTCCTCGACACATATAATTGACCAAATGATCATTGGGTTTTTTTAAATTAAATTATCAGCAAAAGCTCTAAAATAGGTCAGGACTAAAACTCAAACTGAGAGTATCACAAAATCAGATCGACATGAGATAAGTATTCTATTATTCATCAAAGGATAGTTTTGATCCAAATTAATCATGGACATACAGGGATTGATGTGAAAATCAAATCTTACCACAGAAAAGGGGTCGAATGGGCAAGAAGTGAACTCTACAGGCAGGCGTTGGTACTCATACATGACACTAGGGGATTACTGCTTGCTGCCAAAGGAGAGATGGCTTTGCTGAATCCCAACACGGCTTGTGAATGCTCAGGATGAAAGACTGGATTCTACAACATCCAGCTTTAGTATAAGGCTGATGTGACACCTACGACAAAAGACAAAAAAATCCATGAAATTCTTATCAAGCCCCGAAACAGAAATGAATCCCTGGGAAACAGCTATATTCTCTTTTTTGAATTAATTATTTTTTTCACATGTATGCATGTTCACATGTGTGGAGGCACATGTGGGTCTGCAGGTGACATCAGATTTCTTCCTTTATCACTCTCATGTTATCTTATTCCATACACACACATTATATTGACACAAGTAGGGTTTCCTGCTGAAGCAGGATCTCTGTACTTTGGCTAGTTTAGCTCGTGAGCTTCCTTTGGGGATTCTCTGTCTCCACTTCCTGAGTGGGGGGATGGCTGCTGGGTCACCAGTCTTATTCATTATCTATGTACGTGCTGTGGAGCTGAACTGTGATCCTCAGGCTTGCACCGAGAGCACTTTATCCTCTAAGCTATCTCCCCAATACTATAGAAAGGTTATAAATGCAAATATCAGGGAGCAGAAAACAAGACTGAAGTAGAGTTATTGAAAAATGAAGGCCCTTGTGTGGTCCACTCACATCTTTGCCATGGGTGGGTTAAGTACTAGTAACAAATAATCTCACCTATCTCGATGGCTTAGAACTATTAATTTCCCACTTGCGGTATAGTTCTATTAAAAGTCTGTTGAGATTCTCAGTTCTTTGGTACCTCAGGGTACCAAAGTTGGCAGCAAAGTCACTTTACAAATAATTTCAGTGGCCAGCTATGAGGGGGGAAAGCAAGGCATGCACACAGGCTCTTGAAATTCCAGCTCAGAAGTGGCATACACCACTTCTTTTCAACATTTCATTAATCATGGCATTTCAAATATTAGACTGAAGATTAACGTGGTGGTGACGTATAACTGGCACCTAGGATGCAGAACTGAAAGTGTGAAAAATTACAGCATCTGTTTGCAGTAGATCACAATGTAGCTTGATTTCCATTGTGTAGTCTTTAAATATTTCCTGACTTAAGGTGGAAAATGAATTGCTTGCTGTTCCAAAACCAAGAATCTTAGCACAGGAGTGTCTGTCGGTTTGTTGTTGTTATTGTTGTTGTTACAGTTGTTGTGTGTATGAACAGAGTCTGGGAGCATGATCTACACCATTAAGTGGATTAAGTGGGTGGGGCAAAAGCAGACCAATGATGAGGAATTCAAACTCAACTTCTGAAGGTTCAACTATCTGTTCTCCTTGGAAAAGGAAAGAAAAAGGACAACCTTCAGTACTAGACTTTTTCATGTGGTAAGGATGTTACAGAAAATATTTACTTCATTTTTTTCCAGTAGCTTCCATGATTAATATATAAACCCAATAAAAAGACCTTATGTCTGGAGATGGAATTTGAAAGCCACAAAATCATCAGTACAGAATTTTGACAGCAGATGCTAGTGAAATTTTCAACCCATTAACAGGATGTTGTTTCTATTACTGAAGTAACTTCCTGGTGTTTCTTAGACAGAATCACAACCCAATGAGAAGTTTTCTCTTTAAAGAAAGTTCCTAATGTCACTTCACAAACAGACATCAACTTTCCAACATCTCTCAAGTGATAACACTGTGGCTTGCCACCAAATCACCCCAGGAGTAGGAAGATGTCTCTTCAAATAACAGTTGTACAGAGAAGAAGCTGTATGCTTTCTTGAATGCTCAACATCATGGGAGACATTTCTTCCTTAGAACAGATGTGTAAATGTGTGTGTTTTTTTATTGTCTACTAGGTAGGCTGCTATGCAATGAGCTGCCCCATGTGACTTCATTTATACCATTGAGGGAGGTCAAACTGCTTTCTTTCTTTCTTTCTTTCTTTCTTTCTTTCTTTCTTTCTTTCTTTCTTTCTTCCTTCCTTCCTTCCTTCCTTCCTTCCTTCCTTCCTTCCTTCCTTCCTTTCTTTCTTTCTTTCTTTCTTTCTTTCTTTCCTTCTTTCTTTTCTTCTTTCTTTCCTTCTCTCTCTTTCTCTCTTTCTCTTTCTGTGCATCTCTCTTTCTCCCTTCCTTTCTCTCTCTCTTTCTTTCTCCCTCCTTCCCTCCCTCCCTCCCTCCTTCTCTCCTTCCTTCCTGCCTTCCTTTCTTCCTTCTTTCCTTCCTTCCTTTCCTTTCTTTCTTTTCTTTCTTTTTTCATTTGCCATTTTCTCTTCTCCTCTCCCCTCCCTTCATCAAACCATCTCACTCACGCTCCTGTCTGTCCTTTTCTATGGGCCCCAGGGTTCCCTCTGGCTTGTCTACTCTTGTGGGGATTCAAGCATACCAAGTGGCCCCTTCAAGCCATCCCACTGATAGGGGTCTCCCCTTCACCCATCCAGTCCTAGCCCCTAAGTTATCCATTGAATATATTTGTCTCTCCTAGAATCCTTGCTAGTCTATGGGTGCATGTTGGTATGTCAGTCATTATGCAGCTCTGGTAAGGACAAGTCACTTCAATGAGATCAGCCTATTCAAGCATACAGGTGAGAGGTTCAGCCTGCATTGCCTACATTTGTTATTCCAGAGAAGTACTCTAGTCCTACATCTGGTTAGAGGAAGTAGTAAGCTACAAATGGAACTTGGATGGAAATCATGGTCTTCTCCCTAAACTTATTAAAGCCACGCTTATGCCTGTCTGGCTCTCGTTGCTATTTTGGTTGTGTCAGAATTTTTGTTGGTGAATGAGTGGTTTTGCAGTTTATTTCTGTGCGTGAACATGAAACACTGTTTGTCAGAGAACCAAATAACAGCCACAAACACTGCTCTCTTTTTCAATACTAAGCAGAATTATTGACGTGAACAATTTTAGTAATGAAAGAAAAATGGATTTAGGCTCTGTATACACCCACAAAAGAGCTTACAAACATAAAAGTTGTAAAAAATCTTAAGGGTTTAGAATTATTTGCCCATATTCTTGTCTGCAATGATATACATTATAATATTTAATGATGTCAATTCATGCTTCATTAAATCAGCTTATTACCCACTATACTTAGTAATTAATTAATTGTATACTTTCCATGAATTGATTTTTTTTGAATGCTGGCAATTGAACTCAATGTCTCATGCATGTTAGTCAAGTGGTATATTAGTCAGCTATATTTTAAGTCCTCCATGTAATGATTTTAACTTTGTGTAATAGTTGAAAACAGACATACTGTCTTGTTTAATACATTCATAGATAAAAATTATTAGAGCGTACATATTTAAATGAAAGATTTTTACCAAGTCTTTTATAATTAATAAACTTACTAATATGAAATAAAATTTACTTGTTACTCAGTTTCAAGATTCAAATAACTCTCAATTTTCTTATTGTACTTTAGGATCTATGCTATCTGACTTCTTATTAGTTTCCACTAACTGTATAAAATGACAAGTTTAGTTATAGCATTTTCATATATTTATATCATGTGTTTTGATCATATCACTCCCCCGTTGACCTCTGCTGTCAGGACAACGCCTATTGCACAGTTCCTTCTGCCCATTGCATTTCTTTAGGATGAATAATTCTACTAGCACTACTGAGTATAAAATGTTTGCTTTAATATTACTTTTATGTGTGCACATGTGGTGGGAGAGTACATACATGTATGTGTATATGAGTTTGCTTGTGTTAACATGTGTATTTTTATGTGTGCATGCACTTGGAGGCCCCAAACTGATGCTGGGAATTTCCCGCAATCACTTCCTACTTTAGCTATGGAGGCAAGGTCTCTACTGCATCCAGAGCTTGTTGACCAGCAGCTCTGTTTAGCCAGCTTGCCCTGCTGATGCTCTTTCTTGTTTCCTGAGTGCTGGCATTTTACATGCCTGATTCTACATGAGGATCCAAACTCTGGTCCTTTTGTTTACAGCCATGAGCCTCCTCCATTGTCATCTCTCTAGCCCCAAAGTTTATGTTGTTCGTATTAACCTGTGTTGAAGAGAGAGGTATCATCTCTTGTTGTCAGTGGTCTTGGAGTTGAGGAAATCCAAGAATTTAATTGGATAGTGAAAGCCACAACATTTGTGTATTTTTATAATCTTTATAAGAATGACAGGAAAAAAGAAACATACCATGACTTCCATTATCCTTTGATTACCAATTTTAATCAATTTGTCACACAGATGGAAAGTTATTTTACCTATCTCTGGAATTTTAGATCTTCCCACCAAGCATTCATTGCCTTTAAATACAGACTAAATAATATTTTACAGTTCCTAACAGTTTTTGAAAGATGCTTACATATGCATGCACGTTTGTATGTATGTGTGTCTCTGAGTTTCTTACATACATTGATCCTAAGTAGAACCAGGGATTCTCCTTGCTGTCTTTCTACTTCCTGGGATTCCTTTGGTCTCTTAGTATTTTGGTGTCCACCCCAAAATTATGGACACTTTTGTTGTCCAATGATACATTTATTGTCTCCCCTACTACTGTCGTCCAAGCTAAAAGCTATCACAATATGAAATCAGTTTGTGAACCGTGTATTCATAGTGTGGGCATCCAACTCAAGTGTCTATTCACATTTATTCTCCTTTTAGTAACCTGTGGTTTCTGATGTTTATGTTCAGAGATTATAATGATTTTGTGTGGACGTCTAACACCACAGGAACAAAATTTCATTGTCATTAAAAAAATGCTTCTTCAGTATTTGACTTTCAGTACTGTAGATAGCAAATTATTGAGCCTGACCTACACATCACTTGTATGCATACCATGTATATTTTTATATTCACTTAATGAAATAATGAGTATTTCTGGGATTTCAGATATGAACCACCACATCCCACTTTTTGTGTGGGTTCTGGGGATTGAATTCAGTTGTCATATTTGTTCAGCAAATGCTTTTTATCCACTGCTCCACCTGCTAAACCATTCATATAGCTTTTACATAAAGAAAAAAACCAACCAAAAGGAAATATTATCATGATTCTTTTATACACTCCTTCAAAACCTGTGAGTGAATAAATTACAAAGATTTGCAATATAGCATTTTAGTTGTATTTAAAAATATTTTATCATGTGTTCAAGTTAAATCTCATGTTTAATGTTCTTACAACTATAGGATTGAAGGATATTTCTGCAATTAGATTGCACAGTGAGAAAATTTGTTTTTCTTGTTTTTGTAAACATTGGTATTATTTTTCAGGAAGTTCTTATCTTCAAACGATTTTAACTTGGAGAATGAGGTAGGAAGCAACAAGGTAGGAAAGTGCCCCCAAACATGCCAGTAGACCTGGTATTTAAATCAACACTTAAATCAATCATTCTTTTCCTTAGAAATGAGGAAGGTTGTAACAACATAAAGCATTTTTATGTGCTCATCTTCACACGTGACCCATGAATTTGATTCTCCAATCAATTAAAATGAAAAAACTATTTAATTATGTTATCCTAATTCATTGGAAACTAGCACGCTTCTGTCATTTGTCCCTCATAATTTTGCTTCATACATCAGGTTGTTAATTAGCTGTGATTTAAACATTTATTTCAATATTTTATATAAGAACATTTGAGGGGATGAAGAGGAAGTAGAGATCAAGAATAATTCATCTTGTTTTCAAAATGCTGGGCTAGAGTGAAAAACCACTGCTTTGTTGAAGAAACAATAGTAGAAAATTGTCAAAGGAGATAGGAAATTCATTTCCACAAAGAAGTTTTCTCCCAGAAAAAAATAAAATGTAAAATTACATCTAACTACATTTATCTATGTATGTATGTATGTATGTATGTATGTATCTATCTGTCTGTCTGTCTGTCTGTCTGTCTGTCTGTCTGTCTGTCTTCTGATCTATAACTGATCTATTCTCCATGTATCTGTCATCTATGTATTTATCCATCTAAAAATCTTTCATTTATTCATCATTCATAACCTATCTCTATCATCTGTATCTGTGTAACTAATCTATTATCTATCATTTATCTTGTCTATATCATTTTATTCATCTATCATCTATAATCTATGTCATGTCATTTATCATGTCTATTTATCTATCATCTATCTATCTATCTATCTATCTATCTATCTATCTATCTCTCATCTATTATCTATGTATAGTATTAAGTTCTTCACTAAAGCCTTTGATCTCTTATCCAGGAGTTTTTCACACGGTTTTACCGTACAAGACATGAATTCCCTGTGTGGAACAGGCCCAGAAATGGAATAGTTGGATCACATGGTAGTTGTATTCCTAGCTTTTTGAGGAACCTTTATGCTATTTTACAAAGTGGGTATACTTGTTTGGAATACTACCAACAGTGAATAAGGTTACCAGTTTCCCTATGCTCACCCAAAGCCTCTTCTTTTTTTCTTGATTTTAGCCATTCTGATTGGGGTTAGATAAAATACCAAAGTAGTTCTAATTTGCTTTTCCCTAAGTTGAGAATGTTGAACACTTTAGATATTTCTTAGACATTTGTATTTTGTCTGTTGAGAGAACTCTGTTCACTTTGACAGCCAACTTCTTTTTTTATTTGCTTTGTTGATATTTGATTTTTGTGAGTTCTTAATATATTCTGACACAAAAGCTCTGTTTAGCATGTAGTGGGAATTTTTTTTTTCTATTCTGCAAAGTGCCTTTTTTCTCATTTAGCAGCTTCTCTTGCAGAACCAATTTTTTAAAAAAATTTTGCCAGGTATCACTTGTTCCTGGTTATCCTTATTTTTTGTGAGATGGGGTCCTATTCAGAAAGTCCTTACATAGCCTTTCTCTTGTTGGTGCTCCTCTTTCTCCTTAGAGTTTCAGAGTGTCAGGCTTAGCATTAAAGTCTTTGATCTTGGAATTGATTTCCATGAAGGGTGAGAGGCAAGGGTCCAATTCGTTCTTCAATATGCAGGTATCCAGTTTCCCCAGCAACATTTTTTTAAAACACTAACTCTCACAACTCAATTACAGAAAAAGTAATCCAATTGAAAAACAGGCAAAAGACCTGAGCAGACACCTCTCATCCTACTTTGAATTTGAACCTTTTTGAATATGGAGCATATACACTAAAAGAAGAGAGCTTGGGGGAAAAATACATGTGAAATTTGACTTTCTGTAGGTTGTGACTGAATTTCAGAGGATCATGTACTCTTGATGTGCTTTATCTAAAAATATGCATTATTATAAAATCTGCAAAGGTTTTAACTTTATTTGCCTTTTAATTTGTGTAATGAAATCCATGTTTGCTGCATAGAGGAGTGGTGTCACCATGGTCATTCAACCACCATCTTCCACATTATCCTATTATTTTGTTTCTTCTCACCCTCCATCCCAGAAAACTCACATCCTTCTTTGTTCTTATCATGAATTTTCCCCTAACCATCACATAAATAGCATTACATAGCATACAGCCTTTCAAACTTGTTTTATTACAATTACTATGATGTATTTAAGGTATTCAAGGTATTAATTTATATTGTATTTGTCAGTAGATTGTTCCTTTTTGTTGCTAAAATAAAATATTCCACTTCATGGATGGACCAAATGTGCAGACCTGCTTTAGGACATGTATGTTCTTTCTAGCTTTTGCCAGTTGGGAGTAAAAACACACTGAAATACTAAATGTGTTATTTTCTAGAAATGTGTACACGTATTTTCTCAGAACCAAACACCTGAAGAAATAAACATCTAAAAAATGGAATTGAAATGTTAGTGAATATTCACCATGAGGCGGGAGTGTGGTACTGGAAATTGAGTGCAGGACCTTGTGTGCTCTTCCACTGTGTTGTCTTCCTGACAAGCACACTTCCTTGAAGTGTGCTTTAAACTCAACGTTAGTCCAGCTCAATAAGGTGGAAACACTGAAGACTGGACTCCACTTTTAGTCTTAAGTGTTCAGATATGTGGTTTTTCAGTTTGACTTTGTTTCTAGACGTTAAGTAAGAATAAAATCAATCTAACTAAAGACAATGAAAACTGCATTGATAGTGGGCTAATTGGAATTGCAACCTGTGAAATGATAGACTTAAACAGTCTTTCATACGTGGGCGCCAAGTTTACACAAGTTGGCACCTGTATTTATACCTTTAAACACATGGGCTGGAAATTGCATCACTTAACAGTTAGGAATTATAACCATTGCTCTAGTCAAGATAAGGTTGCTTGAGTGCTTTCAATCTCTGTGTCCTCTGTAGGGAAATCATCCATTGTAAGAAGGGAGTCAGTGTTTCAGGATGATACATTTGGCCCAGCTCCACAGGTGGGTCGCATGGCAGAGGCAATGCAGTGCAGCTCCACTGCCATTAGGCCTGACACCTGAAGGCTCTGTGCTCCCTTCTCCCAGTGTGCGTATTAACAAGAAAACAGCATCAGTAGCTACGTAGAAAAAGGGTGATAAATAGTGACAGACTTCTAGGATAACTTCTTGTCCGAGAGTTAGCTAAAAGTAAAGCTTTTCAAGGAATCTAAAACATCAAGTTCATATCAATAAGTTGGAAGAAGTTGTTGCTTACAACAGCATAGTTAGCACAAGCCTAATGAAATGGACCTGTTCAAGGTTAACCAAGATGAGGAGTCAGGAGCAATTAGCAATAGCCACAAGTTTTGGTTTGGTTTGAGAAAAGTATTTTATATTAGAGAATTATTAATTTAGAGGCCTAATTCTCAGTGGATATTTGAGATAATGTTTCAAAAAAAAGCTAGTAAGCTTAAGAAGGAGGGTAATTAGCTGAAAAGTGCCACTTCTGCATGTGTGTGTACATTCACAGTCTACTTTAGACGAGCTGCACAAATGTTTTTAAATGCATGTTTTCCTTAAAACTGAAAGAAGATAATGCTTTGATTTTCTTTTCAGTCTAAGCCTATATAATTGGGTAATGATAGTGAATCCTGTCTCCTGTGATATATGTGATTATAAAATTTGTGGCAGCAAATGAAAGTATTTCTTAAGATAACTTTTAAATTGTTAAAAAGGTAACAACAGAAACTATAAAATTTTGCAAATTGTTTTTTAGCGTTAACAAAACTATGATTGAAAGTATTTGTATACTAACAGCTTAAAAATCTAATTATTCAAATTTTTCACTTTAAAAATCAGTGTTTTTCTAAAATTGGCTCAATTTTGCATAGACCATAAACTATAAATGAATATGTTTTGATCAATTATGGAAACATTTTTCATGAATGATTTTAAAAACCTCTATACTATATTGGATCCATTCACACATTCAACAATATTTCCATATATCATCCAGTGCAAAACCACAGGGAAAGGCAATAGAATACAGCATGTAAAGTTCCATGTGAAATGTCTAAATATTCAATATTCATTTGTACATTATGAGTTGCCATTAGTTAGTACCAACTTTTGTATTGGAATCAATGGTGTATAAACCCAAGTATGCTAAGTATTGTCTGTACATAAATGTTTTCTTTTTCCCTTTCCATTTCTATCTATCACATTTCATTGAGCATTAATAAATGTGGAAAGGGAAATTTATATCTACCTGTAATCATAGTCCACGTTATGATTACTTTGTGTGTGAAATAGCAATTCTACATTAAAGAAATAGGGAAATACTTTCTTTTAGGTCAAATTTAAAGTTTCTGTGACCCAAAAGCATGACTTCAAGTTACCCTGGACAGCATGTTTGTCTATGGAAGATGTTATGAGATCTTTTGTAGACAAAGAACAAAGAAAGTCATGTACATATAATGGTGAAGGCACTGGGGCTGTGGGCTAAAATGAATTGAGAAATCTTTTCTGTAGGCTTCACATACCATTTGCCATTTGTCCTGGCATCTGTGTTGGGGGAGGTAAGAGGTCTGTGATGCTTAGCAGTATATTCCCAGAAGTGTGCTAATAGTCACTAGAATATTAGGTAACATACAGAGGCTGTGAATAAATGGCAATTTAAGGACCTTTGAAAACCCTATGTAGTTTGGGGTCTTGACCTATGACATTCCATCTCTCTATAATGCAGATGTTTTAGTGAGGCATCAAGGTCTTCACTGTACATGCTGCCTCTTCAGATACATTCCTGTGCTTCCTGTTGGGATACATATATGTAGATGGTTCTGTTCTTATTTTTCACATTGGCAATGGTGCCTCTCTTTTCCTCAGGATGTGGGAAACCAGGTGATGAGGATGAAGATGCCATTCTCAGGGTCAATGGAATTGCTTGACCAGTGTGTCGGCTGTAGACTTCCTCCTATGCTATCCTAAATAGGCTCATCCCTCTCAAGCCTGCAAGGACTTACATTGGAGGTTGGAGATCTGCATGGAAGTACTGAGATATACTTTGTTACCAGAAGTCAAATGGAAAGCACTGGCCCTAGAATGGCAAAGAGAAATCCCCCGTGGATCCCTGACAGCTGCTTAGTGCTGCTTCCACCTGTAGCTTGGTTCCAAGCCCTTCCACAGTGTTGAATGCTACTTTCTTCTGATTTGGGGAGCGAGACAGACTCTTCTGTCAAGTTTAGGCGCAGTAAGGTTTCTACGCAGCTGTCACCCGCATCTCACAGGTAAAATGTTCAGCTGTGTTCGTGAACTTACAAGAAGAAGTTTGAAATTCATGATGCCAGAAGCGTGGGCATGAGGGCCCATTGGTGCTCAAAGTTGAAAAGTGAACGTGCAGACATGGTAAACTGAGTCAGAAAGTTGTGTTTCATCATCTACAAAGAACTTTGTCAATGGTGAGTTCTGCAAATAAACTGACAAATTAAAATTAGCCAGAAGTAAAATTGACCACATAGACTTTGAAAAGACACACACAGAAGTTGTTTCAGACAGGAAGTAGAAACTGATTAAAAAATATATCACAATGTCATTTGAAGAAGTACATCTTGTAAGAGGTGGAGGGGGTTACAGTTGTCCCTCAGGTCCAAATATTGTAAGTAAAATGAATTTTTTGAAATTTTCTTATTCTCAAAGCTAATTAAAAATTAAGAAAGGGCTTATGATATTTATGTATCCATGTACCTTCTGGCTGCCCTGGACCATATCTTGTTTATAATAATAGATGAAGAATGTGGCTTTAGCCTAAAGAAATCTCAAGTTGAAACTTGCATGAGAAATCTAGTGAATAAATATGCTATATCCAACTATGTAAGGTAGCAGACAAAACACAGGGCTCTTGTAAGATTTTGAAAAAAAACAAATAGTTCTTTATGGGAAAACCTAGCAATGTAACTGTAATGTGTTATGTTGCAGGTTATCAACCCTGTCGTGTCCACTTCTCGAGTCGGACCATGTACGTTGCTGATTGTTTCAGAATGTCATAATGACTGATTTGATATTGCCACTTACGGTGGGGGGGCATTCAGGCATTGAACATTCTGTTAGCAAGAGCTCTATACAAATGCTTTTCCCTCCTCAATGCTAATAGAGTGGTCCTGCTGAGAAATACCTAGAGACATAAGAAAATATCTAAAGAAGCACTTGAAATTACCCTTTCTATGAGATTATAAAAGGGAAACATGTCCCATAGGACAAGACAAGAAATTTCTGGGTATAGAAAGAAAAATATCCTCTTTACTTTGGTCTCAAGGGATCTAGACATGAGAAATAGAAAAAAGTAGACATGTATTAGTTTCATATGTACACTGTATATTCTAGGCTGTAGAAAGACATCAATTATTATGAGAAAAAGAGATTACCCTATTTCAAAGCAGAGAAACTGAAGCCAGATAAAGGAATAACTGGTCCAAGTACATAGAACCAGTAAGTAACAAACTCCAGCGAGATGAGAGGGAAAGAGGTAAGACAGTCTCCTTGGTATCTCTCCGCCCTCTTTCACCCAGAGCCCGCCACCTATATTGTCCCTTACTTCTATCAGAATATCATTTAGAGAGATAAATAGAACAACTGTAGCAGCTCAATAGGTGACGGTGTCTATCCACAAACCTGGAAACCTTAACACCATCTCTAGAGGTCACATGGAGAGAACTGACTTTGGAAAGTTTCCCACTGACTTCTTAACCCTCTTCCTATTCTCATTCTCTCTCTCTTTCTTTCTCTCCCCCCCTCAAATAAACTAAAAATAAATAAAAAGACAAAAAGAAAGCTCAGATCTAAGAACTTATTGGACCATGTTTTCTTGGCTATGTTGGTTATTTTCCCAATGTGAATGTCATGTTATAAAAGATTTTTAACAATTTATTTCCCCATCAAGGGAAATTGGCATGAAATTATTCTTTCATTTCTACTTCTGTAATAAACCAAGATTTTTTATTCTCTTTTTCCTTCAATTCATTCATGTTGGTCTACACTGAACACTAAGAGAATGGTGGAGTTTTTATGCTGATCCTATAAACATAGTTACTGAAGAATTAGAAATGATTAGCCTCACAGCCATCTGAAAATGCTCTGTTAAATACTAAGAACTAATTCAGAAAGCTGGAATCTCTCAGGAACAGCCCATTACAGTAATTGGCTTTTGTGCAACAAAATGGAATATGTTCCTCAGGGCTTTGTAGGGAAATGAAATAAATTGAATATAAACTAGATTACCATTCCTTAAAGTACTTTTAAGTACTTTGTATAGTTCAGTACTTCAGAGATATTTGCTAACATTACATCCTCCCCACATCTTATTCATTCATTATTTTTTCTTATTACTGGAATCTGGTAAACAGATCACTGAAGAACACAAGAGAGCCCTAAGTGTCCACATTATTACAGATGCTGTTGCTTACTAAATATAACATTACATTTGCTTCCTGAACTGCGTGATGTAAGCAATTAGCTTGTAATAATATGGTCTTTATAATGACTCTTTGTTCTTGGTATTTTAAGGCAATCTGAGCTGAGTCAAATGCATTTTAGTACTTATCTCCATTCACGTGAACTCTTCCTTACAAACTCTCCACATATGTACAATCTGTTGTGTACACTGTACTATTCTTTTAAAAAGGCTCACCTGTAATTTAGAAATCAGATGTATTTCTAAAAATCAGTTGAATTATTCCAGAAAGAAACATATATATTGACTTTATATTGACCAAAATGGAATCAATCTGATTAAAAGGCTACAAGGAATTTATTCTTGAGACTTATCAAGATTATCATCTGGGAGAAACTAAATTCAAGCCACCCTGGAAAAGCACAAGATGATCGTCCCTCTGTATGGGGTGTAGTGCTAGTCCCATTTCTTGTACATCAAGAATTGTGCTGGGTACAGCTAAGGCGACAGTGTCTTGTGAGAAATGGACTGGAGAGAGTCTCAGGCACACAGGCCTGGTTGCACAAACAGTTCTATCCGCTGAGGGAACTTTAATATAAAGCTTTATTTGGATACGCTCATAGTATCATTACATACCTGGGGGGTGTACTTGTGTTAAAAGCACCTCTGTGGCTGTACCTGAAACCCTGTTTAACCATGCCTGCAAACCATGTTTAACCATTATTTGGATGGGGGGGATGGGATGGCTGATGTTAATCGTGGAATTATCTGTATCTAGAATCTACTAGAAGATAGGATTCTAGGAACATGTGTGAAGAACTGTTTAACCTCTGAGCATGACTGTGAAGGACTAACATGACCAGGTTAACTGAGGTAGAAAGTCCCACCCATTGTGGGTGAAAATGTTACCTGAGTTGGGAATCCTGGGATGTATAAAAAGGAGAAATTGAGTTGTATAAAAAGCATTTGTTTGCCTTTTTCTGCTTCCTGGTTGTTCCTGAGATGTGAGCAGCTTCTTCAAGCTCCTGCTGCCTTTACTTCTCTGCCATGATGAACAGTACCTTTGAACTATGCACCGGGAGTTAAAGCTTTTCTCATTGAAATTGCTTCAAGTCTCGATGGCAGTAACTGAACAGTAGTTAAGATGGGACAGGAGAGGCAACATTTGCCCTTGGCTTGCTTCTTTTCTTTCTTGATATCAAGGACAGCTTTCTAATCAAGAGAATGTTTAAAAGGTACAAGAGTCATTGTATAACACTAACAATGGCCAGCATGGTATGAACAAATGGGAATGAAAATTGCTTTAGGAAGTAATCTTGTAGCACGTCTCAAAACTTCCAAAGTGAGATTTCAGTGTTGGAGATGGTTCAGTGGGTAAAGTCATGCAAGTATGAAACACTGTGTTTATATCCCTAGTACCTGCATATAAAGCTGGGCATGGTAGTCCCCACATCTATAGCCCCACCTCTGGGAGGCCTAGTCAAACCAGGGAGATTTCAGGTTCACTGAGAGGCCCTGCTTCAAACAACGAAGGTGAAAAATGATTGAGGAAAGACACCTGATATTGACCTCTGACCACCACATACTTATGGGCATACATGCATGATATACATACGTATATACACACCACCAACACATATGACACTAGACAGACATACAGAAAGAAGGGTATGCACACCATATACACATATGTATCACCATATACACACCATACCACATACAAACTAACACTATACACATACGCGAAGTACCACAAACACATCATACCACACACACAACACCATATACAATGCCATACACACAAAATACCACATATGAAATGCCATACATACATACATAATACCACACACGAATGTTATGTATGTGTGCTCACAACACCATATACAATGTATATGACATCATGCACATACTTCATACCACACACACAAAATGACATACACTTAAACAACACGAAACACACACAATTTTAAAAAATAAAATAAAAGTGAGATTTTAGATTTTGAAAATACATCCTTGTTTCAATATTATTATTGAGCACCAATGTCAATGGTTACTTAAAAGACGTATGCATAAAATATGATGACTAATACATAGTTACTAAAGTCACAATTGTTAAAGTGAATAAATGGGTCTATATTGGCACAGAGATGATCTTACTGTATGTGTTTTCAATTTTTAACACTCGACTTTATAATTAAAGTTGTCTTCTGTGTAGCACATATCATCAGTTGTAAATCTGATGTTTTGTTTTACAAAGACTTTTTACATTTACTTTTACAAGTTAAAGAATATCAAAAATATTTCTCACAACAAATCATGAATAAACTTTCTCTCTTCTCTCTTTCACACATGTACACATACACATACACTACATGGCTACACAATGACAAGTTGGTTGCTCTGAGCAACTGAGCTTGAATAAATGACTGAAATCACTTTTACTACATGCTATTACTATTGATTTTTTCAATAAATTTAAAATAAAGTAGAAATGAAGATACTAAAATTAGTATATTGGGGTAGACGATTGAAAATATATTTATCTTGTGGCAATTAAATTTAGTTTTCCTCCTGAAACAAATCTTAATATACCATGAAATAAAGACAGTATAACTTTTCCTTTCTTAAATCTATTTGTCCACATATTGAGAATTCCGTTCAGAAGTCTATAGTATAGAATTTTCTCTGAGCTTTCATCACATTCTCTGTTAAAATTTTCACATTTCTTATTAAAATTTTAAGAGAAAGATGGATGCCTTACCTATCTATTTAAATGAGAAACAATGAGGAATTTGGATTGAATTTAGTGTTTCTCTAGGTTTCTTTAATTGTGCCTGTAATTGTCCAAGTGTTTATCTTAAATGTTTAAGAAGACTTTAACATGAGCAAGAAAGAATTCAACCATGTATTAAGATCTTGACTATTAGGGCACGATGATAAGCCCTAGAGGTGGTCCTGAAACATCTGCTGGAGAATGAGAAGATAAGGAATGTGCAGGTTACTCAGATATTGATCATGACTTCTCAGCATTAATCACAGGTAAATCCATCTGCCTCTGGATCTCTGGATTCATATATAACATATTCTCAATCTCACTTGGTATATGGTGTACCGATATTTTGAAATCTGACATTTGATTTGGAAACAGCATGATCATCCTCTTGACTCCACTAAATCTTAATATCTTCATGTGTGCTCATTGTGATTTCATTGTTTTTTTCTGTGTAATATTCAGAGGCTTATCCAGTGCATTCATTTCACATTTAGGACCTATGCTTAAACCAGCTGGAGCAGTTTGCCTCTATGGTTGCTGACAAGACAGCTTAAGGGAAGAAGGTTCATTTTCTCCTAAGACTGACTGGTTACAATTCTTAGTCTAGCTTGGTAGGAGAACATGCACCATCACTAAAAGCTGAGGGAACAGGCCACACCATCTCCACATAACGATTGAAAGAAAGATGATCCTTACTTGCCAGACCAGCATATCTGGCCAGGTATATAGAAGTAATGTCATCTTCCTAATCCAGTTCCTTCCATCTTACCCACCTGCCCAGCAATCAGCCACACCCACCTTGGGTCCAGCCTTCTCCATCAACTAGGCAATCTCCTGCAGATTCTCTTTGGGCATTACTCTACAACTAATTACTGCAAATGTGCCCAGAGCTCGAATCCTCAACGGTCAAGTTGACACCCTGTGTCTAACGATGACACCAACCTTATAGTGACTGCTCAGTAGTGGTTGGCACTAGGCAGTTTTCTACATTGAACTTTCCTCAATACCTAAATTTCATTACTCTCCGGTATGAGATTTATAGTGCAACTGACAACGGGAAATGAATTGGATTGTCCTAAGGCCATATCATGAATGCTTCAGCTCCTCTGTTCATTCCAGCAGTGATGTGACATTGGGATTTGGGTATTTCTTTCCTTTTCCTTTCCCTTTTGTGATAATCTTTTGACACTTCAGATATTAACTTTTAGCACACTAAACACTCTCCTCTATGCCTCAGAGAAACTTTTTCCTGAACCTATTACTTCTCTAGTTTTTCATCCAGTTCAACTGTTGCTTAGCCCCCAGCCATTTACTTTGTTGAGAGGTTTCCTATCTGGTAAGTTATGTGGAAAGCTATTAAGAATTCGAGTGCATTAGGGAGGGAGTTACCCTCCTTCATTCTTTTATTAACTTCTCTGGTCACTGTTATCCAGACAGACTAGATGCAATATTCTTTTACAAAAATACATGAGTTACCCATATTCAATGAATAGTAAATCCACCATTCTGTGTTATTCCTGGAATTCTAACTTTTCAGAAGTGAGGGGGGCAAACGGAATGGTGGGGGGGATAGTTAGCCAACATAATAAGAACAACAGACTTCACAGAAGACCAGCACTAGGACAGAACTTAACTTCTGTACCCCAAATTGAAGACCAATGATTGGATCATTAGTGTCCATATATATGGGTTTCTAATTTCTGAGTGTCAGTTTGATTGACACAGAAGGGTACTAGTGTCTCTCTCGAAATACCTCCTCTGTTTGGCAAGAGATGGAGCCAATTTTCTCTCAGCAGGAGCTCACAAGTTAGAATATCAGTAATTTTGAAGCATAAAATACTACTGAAGTTTGGGCTGGGGAGATGGTTCAGTGATTACAGCCCTTACCTCCCAAGCAAAAGGACTTGAGTTCAGAACCTCAGATATCATGCCAAAAATGCAAGGTGGATATTGTAGGACAAAGATTCCAGTCATAAATTCTCCACATTCCTCACAGTGCTGGCCAAGAATCTCCAGGAATATGTGTGAGAAACTTCCTTTCTCTGGTAAATAACAAAAAAAAACCCATAAAATTTCCTAAAAGTAGAGAAGTATTGGGTTATATAAGTTAATCTATAGGATCTAAAATTTCTTGTCTATAAATTGAAAATATCTTTTTTTCTTAAAATATTGTATTTATTAACAATGGATTTAATATCACTGACTTTTAGATAGTGGATGTTATTCAATGTTGTCATGCTACTTAGGCGATTGGGGGGATTCTAAGTTACAAAGGAAACAAAAAGAAGGGTAAATTTTATAGGCTTTTACTTTCACTCTATTTTTATTCCACATTTTGAAGCGGGTGCCAAATTAATAATCCATTTAGTTTATGAAGATAGAACAGAGAATTGTTAAAATTCCTCCATTTTCATCATCATAGTTTAGAAGAAATTCACATGTTGCTATTGTTTGTTTCTGATTTGCAAACACTGCCATACGCTCCTTTTTCAGTAGAAATAGGATTCATTTGTCATTACGCTTGGCATTAGAAAGAATATAATTCACCAGCATTTGGAACTGTTGATACATATGAAGTTATACAACCATCTCTGCTATCTAACTTCAGAATATTTTTATCAACCCAGAAGTAATTCCTGTGCCCATTAGTGTGGTCACTTTCACCCTGGTTAGTGTTCAATTAATGATCAAAGAGACATGTCCTTATCTCTGGAGCTACTAAACATTAGCTGAGAGATTCTGTGTACATGCCCGGGCGTGCCTGCAACATTTAGTCTAGCAGCTGATAATTTCCTCCTAGCCTTCATTTTATACTTTATGCAGAGAACTGATGTTAATAAGAAGGAGAGAGAGGTCAGAGCCTTCTCAGATTCACGCCTACTGCAGAGCTGAGTGGAGGGTGTGCCAAGATTTTTATGGAACTGTACAAACCTTAGTATTCTCACTGAGATTCATCTGTTCTACTTGAATATGTGTTCCCCACACAGCCACACGTCTTATATTAATTTTTAGAGTTTTTAGTAAGTTCACTTTGAAGTTTTCATGTTTAAAAGTTGGAGGGAGGGAGAGGAGAGAGAGAGAGAGTGTGTTTTTCATGTTTGCGAGTTGTGCGTGTGTGAGCGGGCATATGTACAAGAGGACACTTGAGTGTTCTAGACTGTGGAGGCACAAAGATGACACTGAGAATCATCTTGGATTGATCTACCTCCTTATTGCTTTGCTCTGGGGTGTCCCAGTCTCTGCCAGGGCCAGAACTGTAGGATGCCGCCATATTCACCCAGCATTTTTATGTGTGATCTGGGGATCCAAACAAAGACCTTTTTGTTTGCAAGACAAAGGCTTTTTCAAACTCTTGGAGTTTTTTTACTTTTCAAAATTACTGATATTCTAGTTTGTGAACTTCTACTAAGAGAAAATTGGTTGGAGCCCTGGCCAGACAGATGAGGTATTTTCCTTTTTTTTTTTAATAATACATTTTTTATTATTATTTCAGCTCATACAAACTTAATAGGTACACCAGTTCCCTCCCTCCCTCTTCCTCCCCCCAACCCCCTGCTCCCCCTCCCCTCACCCCTCCTCCCCATCCCCCCGTGCCTCCCGCCCCAATTCCCAGAGTCCTTTCTTGTACATGCCTGACTCTCCTCTGGGCCCTCCTCTCCGATGACGTACAAGGACCCAGTGGCCTTTCCCTGAACCTTTTCCTGTGTTCCCCTTAAGCATAGGAACACTACTGTGGCTGCCAATCCCTTGCCTCCAAGGATCTTGGTGCCTTTAGCAGATGCTAGACTTTGTGAGGTCAATAGTGTGTTGGACATTGCGCCGGGCATGCAATGTCCAATTATGATTGCTTCGGCCCTAACTTGTGTGGAGTATCTTGCAAATCATTGCTCCTCCCATCCTTTTGCTCTTACACTCTTACCGCCCCCTCTTCCGCAAATGTCCCTGAGCTTCAGAATGGGGAGAGATTAGTCTGGCCTAGTTCTAGGTGGTTGATATAGAGTCTGAAGTTCTGGATAGTGGTTTGTTGATTTTCTTTTGCAGTTTTGTTGCTCCTGCAATGCCCTTCACTCCATCGTGATGGGCACTGTATGTCACCCCCTGGCCAGAGACAGAAAGCTGTTAAACTGGAGTCTTATTATAAGAGCACATTCAAGGGTAGATGTAATACTTATACCCAAAAGTGGAATCCCAGGGTCATATGGCATTTGGCAATGGGAGGGGTCAATCACCCATTTGCAAAATGGTTTCTTTTTAATCTGCCAGACTATATGCCCTCCCTTTCTGGTGAGTTCATACCCCCTTAGTTGAAAGTAATGTGACACCTATTTAAGTTCACAGACATTCGTTCCAGATGAAGTATTTTCAAGAGAGACACTTGTGCCCTTCCTTTTAAGAATGGAGACAAATTTCTGTGACTGAGACAATGTACTCACACTGACATCCAGTGCTCCACCATCCACAAAATATGACTTTTAGCCAAAATTATTTATCTTCTGGATTTTATCTTAGTTTTCTATAAACTGCAAGACCACTACAGGCACATTGAAGAGGAAATGGGGATCTTTCTTTCCTTGGCTAGCCAAGTTATTAAGGAAAAACTGCTTTCCTGATTCACTATTTCTTTCAAAATATAGAGAAGCTAATGTAGTGGGTGGCATGGACCCAAGTGATTGGTAATGGCTTGTGTGAACCAATCGGGAGTAGGAATCCCTCCCTAAGTAACATGACCTGTCCTAGTTTCCATGAGGGGAGCATGTCCACTTGGGAGAAAGAGGCTATGTGATGAGTTGGTTCACAGGGGAGACAACTGGGAAATTCTAGCAATTCTATGCTGGGATATTCCTCTCCATCCTAGCACTGATTGTCCACAAGGCATACTGGAGAAATGGCAAAAGACTAGGACTTGCAACTTTCATCTGATCTTATATGTGAAGAGCATTCTAATTGCTAATTTTAATGATTTGTACAGTTCTTATCAAACTACTGTCGTCTAGATCTTGGGTTGTTACATGTCCTTGGAGCTGATTTCTAAAGAGATCTTGAGATAAATCGTGTACATTAAATATGCCTGTCAATTTGAAGTCTTGATCTAGCCATTCACCAAATATTTGTTTGATTACATGACAGAAAAATTCAGAAAAAAATTGCCTCATGTTCTCATTCATATGCATGGTCTAGCTTGAATTTTCAGGTTTTATTAATTTTTTATCGTTTAGAGTATTTGCTAAGGGTAGGATTTATAAAGGGGAGGTTATGGGAGCAGCAAGTAGGTATTAAGAAATGGATGCAATAAAACATGTGGTGTGAAGGTAGAGGGAATAAATACTGGGGTTAAACAGGTTTCAGCAGAGATGGAGTATGGATGAGAGTAAGAGGAGAGGATAAAGTGGACAGAAAAGACTAATAAACAAGGAGATCTATAAATGAAAATGGAATTGATATACAACCAACAAGTGTACAAATCACAACACAAGAAACATGAAACAGCATGTGACTCCATGAATGGTTCATGACTCTGCTCTGAATTCCACGATGCAAGATAAAGATGCCATACGCTTACTAGTAAAATTATCAATAACTTCAATGACAATAAAGCCTAGCAGATAACTTCAATCCAGAGCCAGAGGAAAGTCAGCAATATAGAGGAAAAAGGCATAGAAAAATTGACTGAAGTTCCATGCAGTTACACAGAAAATTCTCCAAAATCTACGGACAGAAATGGATATGCTATCTCATGAGACACTTAGATCATCAAAGAAACAGTGATCAAAAATATCAGGAAGAAATATCAGTTGGCCCTACAAAGACAAACACATCAGAATATCCTCATGAATTTCAGCAGCAAACTTACAAACAAGGCAACCACAGAACTACATATTTAAGCATATAGATAAAATAGATAGCTGTGAACTGTTGTATTTTAAAACTGATGGAAAAGTAAGAATATTTTAAGACAGGCACAAACTGAGGCAGTTGTGATTCCCATGTCAGACCTGCGGAGGTTGTTTAAAGGAATGTTATACATCGAAGAAGAAGAAAAATGGTCTCAACCCAGGTGTATAGGAAAGAGAAAATTTCATGATAGGAATAAATAGGTGAATGAACAAAAGCAATATAGGTATTAATATGTCAAATATATCATGTTCAATATCAAATACAATGAACAGTAATCCAAGCAAATAGAAACACAAAATTATTAGCCTCTCTCAGTAATGCCCTTAAATGTAAATGGCATCAACTCACCAATGAAGACATGTAGACTGACTGACAGATTAAAAAATGAAATAAAACTGTTCCTTGTGGGCTGAAGAGACGGCTGAGCCTTTCCTTCTCAAACAAAAGGGCTTGAGTTCATTCCCCAGATCCAAGTGTCATCCAACCCTGGAAGGCAGAGTCTAGGAAACCACAAAGCAAAGCAATAAGAAGGTAGGGCAGTCCTGGATGATTCCTGATGTCATCGTTGGTCCTCCACAGGCATACACAGTGTGATACACACAAATGTACAAACACGCACAACACACACACACACTGGTAAAAACATTTCTTTTTCTTCAAGAAAAAAAAATCAATCAAATCATTAAATGAAATAATTATGGCAAAAGAAATAAGCATGTGTGTGTGTGTATTTGTGTGTTTGTGCTTGAGACAGAGAGAAGAGAGGGAGAGAGAGACAGAGAGAAGAACAGGAAAGGAGAGAAAGATGAAAAGAAACTGAGAGGAGGGAAAGAGATTTTAGGAATGAGAACATAGAGAAACAAGGGATTTATGCCTTGTGAAAGCAGAAGACAGGACTACTTATGGACAGATAGGTGACCAGCAAGAGGCAGAAACAGAGATGAGCCAGGACAGTGAGGAAAGAGATAGCAAGGAAAAACTACATGCGGATGTGAAAATGTCTTAAGAAATAACATTGCTTTGTATATAAACTTAAATAATTAATAAAAAGGAAGGCCCTTTGGGTCCTATGAGACATATGTAAATGAATTTCAATTGAAAAGTAAATAAAAAATACTCTTGTAAAAGCATAATTACCAACCCGATTCTATTTTTCCCCAGAGAAAATATTGTAGTTGACTATTATATTTTAAACTGTATGTCTGCATACATATATTTGAGTAATCATATTCTATCAATTAGACTGATAATATGCAGAAAAATTTCTCGTCTTGTAAGTATGCATTTTGAAATTATTTCAATTAATCTATATGCTAATGTCTTATTTTTAATGCTTGCATAGTTATTGTTTAATATAATGACTATTTATCTACCAAAGGTTATTTGGGATATTTCATTGTATTCATTCTCAGAACAATATAATGTTGAATATCTTTGTTCCTGGATCTCTGGATACGTCATAGCAAGTTTTTAGAAATAGGATTACATTACCTGGCAAAATTCTCATAATTTAATAATCTAATTTAAATTCAGTGCATTCTACTAAATCACCTTATAAAGTTACTTCAACAACTTATGCAATACATATGCTGCAAGTATTTGAGAGGGCCAGAACTGATTATGTGCTCCTTGATGTAACCAATTCTCTGCATTTGTAGATGTACCAGATACTCAGCACAGTTTACTATTGAATATCTTATATTTGTATAATTATTAGTGACACTGATGATCTTTATCTTTTTCCCTTCAATGTTGGCAATATGACCTAAGTACTGGAATATGTTAAGTGAGTAGTACTGGAATATGTTAAGTACTGGAATAAGTGAAGAGTACCACTGAGCTGTGCTGTAGCATGAGCCCTCACATTTAATGCTATGCCGTTTTCTAATATTATAATGTAGTTCTTAAAAGCAATGTTAAGTTGTCACTGTATAAGCTCACCTCACTGGTCTAAAGTGCTTTATATTGGATGAAAGTTGAGATGCTTGGAATGCTGCATTTCCTCTGATGTTTTGGGTATGTGGGGTGGGGGGGTCATCTCCTTTCCTTGTCTCTCCTTCTTACAGGCTGCTTCTCATATTTGCTGACACTTGATGCCGTTTCTGCATCTCAAAGTCAGCAGTGGTAGACTGTATCCTCACAGCTATCACTGTGACCTCTGTGACCTCAAGAGGATTTCCTTTGATGTTCTGACCCTCATGATTCCTTCTTACAAAAGCATTTGTAAAATTACAAACTCAAACTATTCTCTGTAAATTTCCCATTTGTCCAGCAACATTCCAAAGCCTTACAGATTTTAAGAGTTATTTATTCATATGTGCCTCTCACGACTAGAATTTAGGAAGACTATCGAAGCAAATAGCCTAATAGCATCAATACAATCTAGCATTACCAAGAACTTGCTGCACGCTTTTATACTTCAATGAAGTGCTCTACTTTTGTTGGGTAAATAATGCCCAGAATGATTTTTTATATAAAAATGTTATTATCATCCCTATTTTTAAATATGGAAATAATGAAGTAGAGAAAAGAAGGAATTAGCACATTATTACATAAAACCCAAGTAGTAAACCTCAGATTTGTACTGGCCAAAAAACAACTAGTGACATAATCCTTAGCTATTATTCAATAATACTTTTCATTTGAGAAGTAAGTATATTTTTATTGTAAATGAGTTTTTTTTCAGATTGAACAATAATAGATGGAGAATGAATAAATTAGCTCCTTATGATCATAGGTAGGTATGACTCCAACAACACAGGAGGCAAGTAATTTGTAACCCTTGACCCAGAAGCCTTGAGTACTTTTGCATTAAGTTTAGCACTTCTGGATTTCTCTATAAAGGAATACATTTCAAACATGAAACTGCTTTTTGAAAGGAAATGACCAAATAAGAGTAAGGGAAGAAATAAAGAGATTAAGCATTTATGATTTAAGTCATAAAATTGTAATTGACTATATTTTCATATTTTATAGTAACATAAAGGCATGTTCTTGTAGAACTGGTTCAGATTACATAAGGGCTACATGCATTTTTAGTCCTTTATACAAGTATCTGGAAATTACTTATATTCATGCAGCATTAATTGCACTCAGGAAGGCCAAGCTAACCATAAATGAAGGAAAAGAATGTTCCTGAAGCTGAAGTATGAAAACACAGGACTGTTAATTTCATAATCACCAATGAATTTCCTTGCTATGGGAAACACAAGCAAACTAAGGAATAGAGCTGTGTGCACAGGTTTCATAAATGGAAGAATTGCACCCTGATACCTGGATGCAATTAGCCTGCAGGCTCCTTTGCTGCATCGCAAACCCTGCTCACTGTGTTGTTCACAATGTTAAATTGGATCTAAACAGCAGCATGAGGAGGGTGATGTACCTTTGTATGAGCCTTCAGCATATCAAGTTCTGCATTGGTCTCATAGAAAACCATCTTATCCAACGTACAGGCACATTCTAAATTATTGAGGTCCCCATAGTAAAATACAATATAGTTAACAGCCAGCTCTAGACAGAGTGGGTATGTGGGTTACATGTATTTCTTGCTTATCTCTAGTGCTTCTTGGCTAATTCCTTGGGAATTATTTGTTGCTTGCTTTTCTCCATTACCACATGTAATCTGCAAAGTCTTGGAACTTTTTTCTTTACGTTTTCAGATAGAAGATCTTACTATATATGATAATTATGTTGTCTAGCTAAATACTTACCCAATAATTCCAGGGCCAAGGATAGATGGATCTCTGATATAACTCTGCTTCCTTCAGATACTCTTTAAACATTCAAAACATCTGGTTGCAAGTATGTGTTTTATGCTTCATGTTTGAAGTAGCCTCCAAGTTGACCTGTGACCTCTTGAGCCATCAAGCGCATGTCAGGCTTCTTCCTTGGTCACTATCTTCTTGTAGGCCACCATCACAGTATTCAGCGAGCTTGACAGCATTGGCTTTGTGCATCAACTTGTTATTCTCCTAGTGTGAAGCTGAGGATAAGGCAAATCAAGGTCTGTGCTCATTTGAATGAGAAGTCTCCCCAAAATTTCTAAACTCTGAGGGTACCTTAAAGTTTCTGTTATTGTGATCTGATTTTGGTTTTAGCCAAGGACCATCATAATTCTAAAATGCTTCTGTTAGGTGGTACATGATGCAAATGCTTCTAAGAACTCTAGCAATGCACCCCTTCTCTGCACTGAACACTAGATCAAGCCCTTTTGATGAATTTCTTCATTTGATTTCAAGCCCTTTTGATGGATTTCTTCATTTGATTTCACCAGTTTATGAAACTTATGGTCTCTATATCTATCGTCATTGCATAGGTGAGTAAAATGGGACTCAGAAAGACCAAATCACGTTTCTACACCATGTTGCAACTGCTGACTCCCAGTCAGCTCTGCTTAATTCCAGAGTCCATAGTCTTCTGAATTACTTTCAAGGGAATAGTGCGGAATTTGATTTGATATTAATGATGTCTTCTGAACTATGTAGATATGACAATGGGTTCCAAATTGTAGATTCAACCAATGATGAATAAAATTTGTCAAAAAGAGTTAGGTAATTGTTGATGTATACTTTAAAGTTAGAACCATGATGAGTGTGTTTATATTGAATGTATACAGTTTGAATGCATACAGTTATATTGAATGCATATCGTTATTTTGAATGCATACAGTTATTTTGAATGCATACAGTTATTTTCCTAAACAATCCAATGTAAAAGTCTTCCCATAAAATTTATCTTGTCTTCAGTTTTATGGGTAATGTAAATGTTATTTAAAGAATCCAACAGGATACATATAACTGGATAACAGAGATAATAATATTCTAAAGAAATGCTTATGTTACCATCTAAATTGTTGATACCAACCCAAGAAATTGATACTTCTCCAAAGGCTCCAGGCAATAGGATCCTTAGAGGCAAGGTATTAACAGATATAATAGAGTTCCCATACTAATCTGGAGCCCAAGAAAGGGCTCTGGGCTCTGCCCTTGATTATTAAACCTCACTAAGGTGGAGGACTCAGAGGGAGGTTTGGCATTCACACAAAAGGATGCTCCAAGGGATAGGAAGGAGGAAGGGGAGGGACTAGGAAAAGGGCAGGGAGAAAGGGGGTGAAAGGAAGGGGAAAAGGGGGGAAAGTATAAGGGAGAACTAGAGAGGGATGGAGGGAGGGAGAAGGCATGGGTACCTATTAAGCTTGTATGATTGGGAAAAAATGCGGGAGAAAAACAAAACAAAATAAAACAAAACAAAAAAAAAGAAATTTTCACTTCTCCATAGAAACTCATGCTTGGAATAGATATATAGAGAAAAATATATATCACAGGAAAAGAAATAAAGAAACTGCTTCTGAAACAAAGTGACATCTAAGTGGCTGATGATACATGTTCACTCTGCTTCAATATTTATGAAAAATCAGAAAAAGATAAAGCAGCCCCCAAATGTAAGACCCAAATACTTGTCTCAATCTGAGAAGAATATTGTGTCTACACACAAGGAAACTGGTATTGCAATCAATGCCTTCCCTGATCTTATGTAGCCAAAACAAATTTTGTCTTGAAAAATATGACTGAATGACTGTATCTCTGCCTTCTGTCTCCCAAGTCATTCCATCCCTAAAAATGAGGAGCTTATGCCACTAGAAAATGGAAGAGTTATCCTTTCCTGCATGAGTGAGCACTTTAGGGCTTTCGCAGTCTTGCCCTACACACTTATGTTCAATTGAATGCTTTTGACAGAAAAAGTTGAATGCCCAGTTAGCTTTAAGCACTGAGATATGAAGTATTAGAACAGGGCTACATAGAGAGAGAAGGGAAGAGAAAGACAGACACAGAATAAATTCATCCTGGGATGTGCTGATCTTGAGATGTTTATGTGAAACCCAGAGGTGGTGCCCAGTAAGATTTGCATAGTTGCTTCTGAATTAGAGGAAAGAACACATACACACACCCTAATTTCTGTAACATATGTATATATTAATCCATTACATTCTCAATTCTGCTCATCATTCTGACAAATTTTTCTTGTCATTATCAATTAATCCTCATTGAGTAAATCAATGATAAATTTCCAGATTTCATCTAAATTATGTTCTTTTTGTTTGCATGCTGTGAAATTTCCCTTCTTTACAAACATTCTTTATATTTAAGAAATTAAAGTTTGTTTATATTAATTTTACACTGTGGGCAGACATAATGTATATATATGTATGTGTGCAGAAACACATAGATGTGTGTTTTGTGTGTATGAGTATACTGTGTGCTTACACACAACACACACAGTCAGCCTTCTCATCCATGGGCTCCACATCCATAAATTTAAACAACTGTGTCTAAAAAATACTGTAAAAGAGGATTTGTCCTAAATTTATATAGACATTTTTATCTTCTTTATTTTCTAAGGAGTATAGTATAAAACATTCCTTTATAGCACTTACGACAGATTTGTCATTGTAAGTAATTGAGAGATGATTTAAATTATACAATGGGCATGTGCCAGTTATAGATAACTATTGGGTAATTCTACATAAATGACATGATTGACCACTCGTTGTGTCTTGCAAGGGCCCTGAAACCAATCACCCACAGATAAGGTGATGGCTGAGTATAATTAATTCTGTTCCAATCTCAATTGCAGTGGCTTTCCTTACCATCCACACTTAGAATTTCTGACCTCATATCCTATTTTCTGATACTCCAAAGGATTTTTTTCCACATAATTTTATTCATCCTCATGGCTCTGTCTGCATTGTAATCTGATAACCCCTGATCTTTAGTTCAAGATTTTTGCAAATTAATGGGTGTTTGCTTCCAAGTATTCATGCCATTCCTTGAATGTTTACATTCTGTAGAGAATGAAAGCCCTTTGGTTTACCCCTTGGGGATCTGATGAGAATTTGCTTACAAACACACTGAATCTCAGTTTCCTTCACTTAGATTCAAGTTATATGTATATCATTCTCACTAGAGTTTATTTCTGGCAATGTGGCTAGTGACATTTTGTGCATACATACTTCTTTCACAAACCTGTTAGAAACTTGCAACTTTTCTTAAGAGTTTTCATTCTTTTGTGGTTTCAAATATGAATATAGAGAATTTATGATAGTTTCATACCTCAATCCCAATCTATCTTGTCTTCTTTTCCCATTGCAACCTTTCTTCTGCTCTGCCAAGCTCCTTCCTATTTAAATGTCTTTTCACATGTGTGGCTGACTGAGCATCATCTGGGCTGTGTGGGATGACATATTCCTTAGCACTTGCTGGAGCATGAATCACATATCAGTGCATGTCAGTGTGTATACCCTAAGGAAAGCATCTACCCTTCACTCTCATCCCATCAACATTTATATTCATCAGTCTGTCAGGAAGGTATGGGGTCAGTTGAGATCTTTCCCCTTCCATTGTGAAATGTTGATTGGAGAAAACCCATGCGGGTTTTGTTAAAATATGCACAGGTGCAATGAATTCATGATACAATGACCCTGTCACATCCAAACAAGTAACCAAATAATGCCTGCCCCCTTTGAGGCCCTTACGATCTTACTGCCCCCTTTTCCTCAATGTTCCTTCAGCCTTGGGGTCGAAGGATGGCAGTTTAAATGTCCGGCTTAAGGCCAAATAATTCACAATCATTTATTTGCTGTAATGTGACAAGCTGAAATACATAGATGAATTCTTGATAAAATGAAAACCTCTGTTATCAAAAAGCAATGACAATATAGAAGTCCAAGAAACCCAGAAAGGTGGGTGGACTGCTCAGCTGGGTACTGGGCAGCTTGCCTGTCTTCAAAATGGTGCCATAAGCCTCTGTCCTGTGTATGGGGGAGAATCCTTGATGCAGAAGTTTTGGAACCAACTTAATCTCAGGGACTATTAGGAAGTTGTGAAGAATATAGCTTCCTATAGTGGATGCCATAATAGCTTGGCATTTGGGGTTAACAGAATAGAGTACAAAAGTCCAGTCCACGGTGTTGTCTACTCTACTGCTCTGGGCCAGCACATCCCATGACTCCCTGGAGCAATGACTGTGTCAGGCACTGTACTAAGAACTGCAAGTGCATCAGGGCATCTGTGTTTATGTAGTGCTCCAAGGAAGACACTAGTAAATAGCTTTTCCCATTCATGCACGATGAGCAGGAGGTACAAAGTGAAGTACCTAGCCTGGGCCAAGCACATAAGAAATAATGCGGTGTTCAAAGTTGAACAGTCAGTGCCCCTTCTTTTTCATTATTATGTGCAGTTTCAAACACATGGGCAAGCTGAAAGAGCAATGATGAGTGAGCATCCTTATACTTCCCGCTTACGTCTGTTACATCAACCTGTGCTTGTTTGTTCTATTTATGTAAAGCGTTTCTGTGGGCTCTGCTATTTTGACTTACACTGAATTGCTCTTATATTCCTGCTGAGCAATTTGAGAATGCATTTCAGGTGTCTTGACATTTCACCTGTAAATACTGGGGTGCTCAGTCACACGTTAATGACACCAGCTCCAAATTAAGAATTAATAGCCACTAGTGCATATTGCTGTTTTCCCAACTGCTCTCAAGACTTCTTTTCTTAGATCTTCTTGGAATCAGGATTCAATGAAGGTTCACATATTACATTAGAGCTGTGTGTCTCCTTAATGTCTTTTGAAACAGAACAATTTCCACACTTTTTCCCTTGTCTCACAATATTGACTTTCTGAAGCTTCTAGGTCAGTTTTCTTATGAATTTCCCCACATTGTGAATTTGTCTCATTTTCTCCTGGTAATGTATAAATGTTTTTTTCAATAACCATTAGGTTTTTCTGTTTTGTTATTTTTCTTTAAGCTTCAGGAATTGAGTGATTTCTGAGGGAACATTCACTTTATAAAATAATTTTATCTCTTTCCCTCCCTCTTTAAATAGAAAGGACAGTATCTTAAAATCTAAAATTGTTTTGGCAGCTGTTGGTTACCCATACTGAATGTGCTGGGCACTCTTCAAGGACATGTTAGGCATCGGCCAATGAACACATTGGCAGCAGGTGTGGATAGCTACAACGAAAGAATATGTGAGCATTTCATGTTACACTTGATTGGATACCTGCATCTATGTACACACACAAACTCATCAGTTCTTTTAACACCTTTATATTGTTCATACTATCGTTCCATTTGAGAAGAAAGAAACGTTCAAGTTCTTTATTTAAAAGAGACCCGCCTTATTCTATAGATTGTAAGCTTTTCCATAATCTGAAATGGTAAAAATAGAAAGGTGTGCTGACCGACGGGTTCATAGTGGCCAAATGGAGCACAGTGTTGAGGTGATTCTGTGGACATATTTTAATCAGAGACCAGAAAAATGCTTATCATCTATGCTGAACCCCATGGAGTTGCATGCCAGTGAACGTGCAAAGTATTTCATAGTGCCCTGATTTCACAGTAAGCCAACTCAGGCATAATTCTCTCTGGGAATACTGCTCCTTCCTTCCTTCAAAGACAGTATGGTCCCTGTTGCAGTTCGCCTGTATGGTTGCTGATAAATGACCATCAAATGGCTTAAAGGAACAAGGGATTTATTTTCTTATTGATAGTCTGTTTACAGTTCATAGTCCAGCTTGACTAGAGAGCATGAACTAACTCCAGATCGAGGGAACTGGTCACACCATATCTATGTAACGGATGAGAGAGAGACAATCCTTATTTGCCAGACCAGCATGTCTGGCCAAGTATACAAAAGGATGCCAAATCTCTCAACCAGCTGTCTCTATTTTATTCCAAGGCCTAATCCCATCCACTATGGGCTGAGCCTTCCCCATCAGCTAGACAATCTCCTGCAGGTCTGCTTCTGGGCCTAACTCAACCACTAGTTCTCTACAAATGTGTCCAGAGCTCAAACTCTCAACTGTCAAATTGAAACCTGTGCCCAACTCTGACACTCTCCATGGCTTAACATCTACAGGAGATGTTAAGATATCAGTCTTTCGTCAATGTACATGCTGAAGACGTGATGTGATTATGGAGAGTGGGTGAGAGACTAAGTTTATACAAGTACTGTAAACAGGATAATCAGTTACTGTTTACACCTGACTAGAAATAATTGTTCTGTAAGTGAGTTCATAATGCTTCTGCTAATAAAGATTCTACACAAGAGAGTCTTTAATGTGGAAACAACTTCATGGGCCATTGAGATGAAATCCTCCTTTTTGTCACTGAGAAGTGCTGAATGGATGCTTTCTGTTTAATCCTTCTAGGAAGGTCCCATATGCACGAAGAGCATGGCTACCAAGCAACTTTGTAGATGATCATGTCCAGGCTTCATTTACTGCACTGTACTGAAGGCGTCTTGATGCTTCAGAAACAAATGGTAATTAGGAACAGAGGCAGATGATTTGATTTTGTTATTAAGCCTGATGTAATTAGAGACATAATTTGATTCCTTCTAATATGGCTATTAAGTAAGAAGTCATCAACAAAGCTCGGGATGCTAGCAAGAAAGAATAGAAAAATGCTGAAAATTGCCTCCTTTTCAAATTCCTCTGCTGTCTGCCCTTTTCCAACTCTGAATATCGTTTTTCACACTGATAGCATCTTATAAGCTTATATTCAGGTTTAGTTCTTCAGTTCTCAGTACAGGGTTCCCCAGGCACCCAAACTTAACTTGACAGTCTCACTAAGCTGGTGAGGAAGGGTTCGCCCATCTCCATACTATACATGAAGCTGAAATTAGTGATTCCAATGCTTTGATGGTTTATCTTGAAAAGGTAGAGCAGTAATTAAAACCACATATCTATCTTTTCATCTACATTAGGATGCTCCTTCAAGCTCAATATAGAAAGCACATAAAGACACTGGCTTACCTAGTGAAATGAATTCTTTCATGTATTAATGTGTTAATTAACATTCTGTGTAGGTGGTGCCCAACATTTTGTCTCTTTAGAGTGCCCCAAAATTCTCTTGAGCCATATCTATCACCTGTGTTTATCCCTAACCATCCCCACAGCTGCACAAAGCACTGTTCTCACTCATTACAGCAGTTCTGAGAGTCAGGACTTTGTCTCCTCGCTAATTTTTCTGTCATTCACTGTACCTCTGTGTGTCCTGGTCATTTTCTCTGCCATCAAAATGACTTTAAAAACTGATAAATTTGTACTTCCTTCATTAAGTATGTTATTTTTCTGCTAAGGGAAAAAAAAAAACACAGCTGTATAAGCGATCATCATTGAAGAAAACCGTTAAAACTGAGATTCCAGGAAAGTGCCCACCAAAAGGCAGTTTGTCTACCTTTGGGACCCAAAACTTTCTTGTCTTTAATATGCATAGTAAAAAAATTTAAGTTTAATTATTTTTATGCCTGAAAAAAAAAGTAACAGAAATGGCATAATGGAGAAAATATACTTGCTTTAAAAAAATGTTGTTCCTTGGAGATCTCTCTAAATTCTACATGGCAATACCATCTTAGGGCAGGTCATAGGGATGTGGCTAAAAGTCACCATGTTAAAGAGAACAGCTCTAGCCTCTGGGGACTCATTTGTCCATTTACTAGACTTTCATCAAGAACTTCATAGCCCTGTCTGGGGCATTGTTACTCAGACGGGTATCAGAAGTTCTCTGCTTTCTTCTGCTACTGACAAATGGTTGAGCTCAGTTCAGTGCAGTCTTTTGCAACATGACCGGATAAACCCTTTTATCAGAGACATTTGAAGATCCTTTGAAATATAAAATTTTATCTCTTAAAATGACTTTCCTTTTCTAGCAGTTATAGGTTGAAAGAAAAAAAAATCAATCAGAAGGCAGAGTTCCCATGAATGTTTTCCTTCTTACTTCCCTTGCTTGGCCATTGTGGTGGCTCTGGGTATTAACACCACCCGTGGCTGTGATACATTTGCTGACGGACGAGAATATGGCTCCAGAGCCATACTTCTCTCCCCTGCCTCGCCATATTCTCTAATTACTTCATCTTTCTCCTGAGAAGAAATTCTCTCAGCACCCTGTCAGTGAAGGTGATCTCATGAAGAAATTCTTATAGGCAATGTAAATAAGATCGCTCTTTTGACCTTGGCTGTCTCATCTGTTTCATTGCTCTAGATATTAAAATATATCTCACTTTCTGTATGTCTGAAATAATATTAGCTTTGGGGGAATGTTAGAAGTTTCTACAAAAGGAACTGTGTATTAATTTGGTATGTCAAATCTCTAAGAATATTCTATGTGGCATTGAATAAGTAATATTTGAGAATGAAAACTATACTTTGAATCATATATATGAAATATATATATCTGATCCTCAGAACACTATTTATATCCCTTTTGATTTCTCTTTATTTCCTCTGTTGAACAGTTTTTGCAATATACTGCCTTCTACACAAACTTTATATTAAACTTTCTCCCTGTTTCAAAGATGTATAGTTTAAAACCAGTTCCTTAGTAATTTCTGGGAAACAACAATCTTGGTTCTGATGGGAACATCATCATTATTTCAATTGCTTCAAAAAATGCACATGCTTTTGGATCATGTATTTTATTTACTTTTTAAACTTTATTTTTCTTGTGTATGTGTGTGTGTGTGTGTATCAGAGGGCACTGTGTGTCCCTGTGGAGGACCAAGGGTGACTTTGAGAATCATCCTGGATTGCTTCTACCTCCTTTTTGCTTCACCCTGAGATTTCCCAGGCTCTGTCCACCAGGGCCAGAATTTTTGGCTGCTGCCATGTCCTCCTGATATTTTCACATGGGACTGGGATCCGAACTCAGGACCTTCTTCTTGTGAGAAAGAGTCTTAACCCCCGATCCATTTCTCCAGCCCTGGGCCATGTATTTTAAAAAGCAATGACTGTGGATGAAATCGTGCATCTGTGCTTTCGGTTTTATGAGGCAATGCATACCCATGTTGGTTTACTGGAATTGCCACCAATAGAGCGACCCCAATCTGCCCATGGATGAGGAGTAACATGGATATTAAGCAGAGCAACTTGGTTATGAAATCTCTTATTTATGACTGTATTCAGAAAGCCATGAACCCTTCCCGCTTGCTATCATATTTTAATTCACTGCCACACTTGTGAGCACACATATAAATCAGTATGCATCTTTAAAGATAAATCTCACACCCAATCCAGAGCAAGCACAGGCATCCTGCTTTATGGAGCCTATGTGATCTGACTGCAAAGAATAGCTTTGATTAATCGGAACTATGATTTTAATAAAGAAACAGCAGGTGGGCTAACCACGAAATTAAAACTCCCAACCGTCTCAGAGCAATAAAGTCATAAATATAAAAGTGCTCAAAATACCTCATTTGCATCTTTGAATAATGTCCTCCTTTAACGAGGGCAGGACACTGGGCTGACCAGCAGAGGGCATCTCCCAATGGATTCTGCCATTTCCTATACTACGCTATAGTCACAGGATCTTTTCCAATCTTCACTGCGCAATGGAGCAGGGCCTGTTTGGTAATTAATTACCATCAGTGTGATCTTACCAGTGATTTCCTTACACCCAATTGTTCAGCGATGTTACATCCGCTGTGTTTTGACCTGGCCTAGAGAATGAAAACGTACCTTTGGTTTCCCAATCAAGTTTAGTCAATTTACTGTTTATTGATATATTTGCGGAAGCAATGCACCAGTTCGGCTGCCCCTAGCAGTTACAAAGCTAGGCTTCTGTAAACAAGACAGGCCAAGGATTTTCCATCAGGTTTTGCTGGCTGTGTTTCCAGAACCTTAGATTGGTTTTTAAATTTATTCTGGTTGCCTCAGCTGGAGTATTTTCTTATATCTAGATCCAGACAACAATCCTGCGGCTCAAAAGCTTGTTGAGGTTCAAAGATCTTACACTAAATGAAATATGTTCCTGAGGGTAATCAGACCAGCTACATTAGTCACGCATGTGCTTAGAACATGGCCTCCCTATGAGTTTGCCTCAGGAAGTCTGGAGCCCCGGGACTCTGCACTGTGCTCGTTGCCTGGGTGCAGGAAGACGAACCAGCAGCTGGAGACTTGTGGTTCTGTCCCAGCTGTTGGTTTGTAACGGTTGAAACATGGTAAGAGAAGGAGAGCAAATTCCTGACGCTTTTAATGATACTGTTTTATTTATTCTTTAATCACTGAACTAGGTAGGGCAGAGATTAGTATTGCCCTTTTACCATGAAGAAACTGGGTTTCAGAAGGTGAAGTCATTTGCCCAACCTCACCTGGCAGACACTGCACTGCAGAGCCAGACTGTATTTCACCCTGATATCTAGTGAAGGGCATTTCCAACACACTCTCTGCTACCATTGAGGGGTCACGGTGCTTTGGTTTTTCAGTCCCTGCCTCCATATTTGAAACTAAGAAAACAGGCCAAATAGTGTTCATGTTCTTTTCAAGCACTGACAAACCAAGAGGCCCTAGGCTGATGTTCATGGAGCAGTCGAGAAATGCAATACTGTGTTTTTACAGAATCTTCTCTCATGGCTTAGAGACACCAAAGAGGTTGCTCAGAGAAGCAGAGGTAAGGGAAAACATGTTATGGCATTTGCTCTGTTCACGGGACCTGTCGATCAGTAAGTTAGAAACAAACAACTGTCTGATGCTCCGCTTCTAACACACATTAAGTCTCGTCTGCTGCCACTGTAAGTACAGCCCTGTACAACAGGCATCACCATAACACCTTCTATCAGGCCTTTTTGTAAAACAGTTCATTGTTTAGAATAAGCAAGTTCATTATTTAGAATGAACAAGTGATCCCAACTTTCTTGACTGTCATTGAAGTGTCACCCCAAAACTCAAAACAAATCTATTCTAAGCAAGAGTTGTAATACTACTAATAATGAAAATAATATTCATTCAGTGTGCCAGAACCATCCTTAGTATTTAATGGTATCATTTCATACCTTTTTGGCCTTCTGAGGTTACCATACAAGTGAATAATTTATTAAGGACTTCATTTCTCTTGTAACATTTCTCATCCAGGCTTGTCAGTACTTATTTCTTAGTTACTGTATAGCTTTTCACTACTTTTGCTTTTACATTTTTCCTTACAAGCTCATCTTTCAACAGAGTTTCTGGAGAGCTGTTTTAAAACATGTTTTAAACAATCTCATGTTTAAATACTCAGAAGATTTCTCTTGTACTTAGGATGGAAGCTAAACTCCCTTCTGTGACTAAGTAGCAGTTCTAGCCCTAGCGCACCTTTATGATTTTACATAATCCCATGATATATTAACCACATTCAGATTCTCTCTTCATTCAGCATTTGCCCAGCCAGATGTCTTCCCCTGAGGGGTTGGTCCCATGGCTGGAATGTTTTTCCCTCCACCTACCCCGTGTTATTCCAATACACATCTCAGCATTCCTGTCATTTATTCAAGAAGACTTTCTTGTATAGCTTTGTTCCCAACAGGACAAAACCCACTTAACTCTTTGGCTCAATGTTTTACCCTCTTACTATATGTAATATAATTAGCAGTCATTCTCAAGTGCATATGAATAGCATTGTGGCTTCTTAAAGAAAAATGGGTATCAGATTTCCAAAATATTATGTAGTTCTTTCTAGAAAGTAAAATGAGAGCTTAAAAATGCAAAAATCCACATACGACCTTTTAATCTTTATCAAACATCCTTATTCCTTTCTTCTTAAAATCATTCTCCAAAAAAAAATAGTAAAACTATCAACAAAGTATTTATTAGACTTTAGAAAAGTAAAATTTTAAAAAAAGGAAACAAGAGGTCTGGAGAGATGGCTCAGGGGTTAATACTCTGTCTTGCAAGCAGAAGGTTCTCAGTTCAATCCCAGATCTCACATAAAAACAACAGGCGGAAACAGTGACTTGCACTTCCAGCTCTGGTGGGTGGAACCTGGGAAATCCCAGGGTGAAGCAAAGAGGAGACAGAAGCCATCCAGGATTATTCCAGAAGTCACCCTTGGTCTTACACCAGGACACACAGGGCCCCCCACACAACATAAAATAAGTAATTTAAAAAAACAAACAAGATGCATGTAACCATTACACATGCAAATGAGAAATGAAACCTATTTCCTGTATGAAAGAATAGGTGGAAGTTGAATGGGAAACTTCCACATTTCTTTTTTCTGGGTATCAATCTGAAGCTAAACCTCATCTAAATTCATCCTGTTGATCAGGATAGCTCTGAACTTGCTGTTATCCCCTGTCTCTATCTCCTATGTTCTGAGATTAGAGGCATGAATCACTATGCCATTTTCTATCTCAATTCAATCAAAATTCCAAACTTTCATTTTGTCTTTAAAACTATGCTAGTTCACCCAATGCAGGTCTTACTCATGAAGAAATTATACAGAGTTTATCAGAGAAGAGAGCTAGCAACCGATCAAGAGTTAGGAGGTATTCAGGGATGAAATTGAATAACTCCTAAGTCTGACATTTAATTGGAAGGACCATATGATGTAAGTCATAAAATTGTAATTATCAGAATGAGATGTGAAGTGGCTAGAGTCTAAAAATAATAAACTTTTCTTAACCCCCCAGTTCTGAAACTGAAAAAAACCGTAATTGAAAAGAACATTTACATGTTACACTTTAAAATAGTAACAAAGTTAAAACAGATACATTTGGTGATTTTATGTTTACTTACAAATATTATAATAGTATAATGGCACAACTAGGCACTAGAGATCTCTCATTTGACTTTTTCAGTTGGGTTCTCCGAAGCAAAGGCATACTCATCTTCAAATCATGCATTCCCAGCAAGGAATTCAACACATATTTGATTACACCAAAGTAATTAATTACCTACTAGTCCAGTTCACTATCTGCTCTTTTCTTATTGAAATCATCAGATCACTTTCAAATGAAGCAAGTGTCCCTGTTACTTAATGGTTGCAAGACTAAGTGACCTTGCATTGATGACATTACACCCCCTGGTCCCCTGGGTCTATCAGAGAGCTGTTATCTCAGTGGACTCCTTCCCTACCCATGACCCAAGGGCTTCATTCTCATTCTTTATTCACTTGCCTACAGATTCATTTAGTGAACACCAGCTTACAAACATGCTCAGTGTTGTAGAAATAAAAGGAAGGGGGGGAAGGGGTAAGCAGGATTGCAGCTCCTACAGTGCGTCTAAGAGAAACAAAATGAGTGAGGGATCCCAGTCAATATGTGGAGTGTCACAGAAGAAAGCAGCAGAAGAAACAGGGAAACTGAAGACTGAATGTGTCCTAGGGGAAACAACATTTGAGTTAAATTGTAACTGGACAAGTTCACAGAAGAAGTGGAAAGAGAAGGTGTGAAGATTCTATCTCACAAGCCAAAGGTCTTGAGTTCGGATCCCAGCCCTGCATAAGAAAAGGAGATGTGAAACATAGAATCTGAAGGGTTTTTGGGGAGAATATGATGGGACTGAGTGTACTACTGGAAAGGGCTTGAATGGATTTTGAAAGAGGGTTTTGCAGACATTCTCTGATATGGAAGTAATGAAGACACTGCTTGTGTGCGTGTGGGTATACATTCATGTTGGAGAGAAGTGGGGAATTTTTATAAGAAGACGCATCCTCTTTGGGTGTGTAAGTTGTGAAGTATCTTTTGTGCCTTTAATTGAAGATTCACAGTGAGGCACTTGGCCCATCCTTCTAAAGATAAAGAACATGGTTGGAACGGATGAAAATGACTTTGAATCATACAATCAGCATCAAAGTCTTGTCATTAATGGGAATATTCAGAAAGAACATCCAAAACGGCCAGAGTGACATTAATTAATCAGAAAAGTTGTCAGATTTTGACAATGGTTTGCACTTAGCAAATGGGAAAATGTAAGTACCCTATCCTACATGACTTCAGCAAATAACCACGTATATTTTCCAAGCATCAGGACAGAATGATACAGGGAATATTTCTAAGATCAAGGACATAACAATTTAGGTTAAAATTCTTAATTGGATTTATTTATCCACTCCAGGGCTACAGTTTATGTCTTTAAATAGAGTAAGTATTCTGAGTGTGTGAGAAGAGATTGATTTCTACACAGAGGAGGGCTGAGCAGAGCAGAAACACAGAACAAAGAGCAGATTGGTCATTTTGCATTTACTCTCCCCATGAGTCCCCACTCATGGACAGGGAGACAGACTGATAAGAAAATAATGGATTGGGAGCCTCGTTACTTTTTTAAAATCAGAATTAAAATTAGTCTGTACAGAGAACTTGACCGTCACTTCCCATTCTAGGTCTAATTTCTCAGGTCAGGGAGTTTCTTAATTTAGGTTTGGTGATATGAAATTTGGCAGTAGTGCCACTTTACTGTTCATTTTAACCCTTCGGGTCCTAGTGCAGGAGTTTAGTCTAATGCAATGGCCTCCTGATTTTGACACAACAAGTATTACACCAATTGATTTTTTTTACTCTTTTAATTTTTTCATTCTTTGACACGTTCATAAATAATGAATTTATATCTTTTCACCCCTTACTACGCAATCCCATATTCTCTCCTGTCACATTTCATGCTTTCTCCTTTGCTGTGAGTCTCCTTCTTGCTTTCATGGTTTTTGCATATGTGGCCCAGGGGGTTTCATCTCAGCATCCTGTAATGGCAAGCGACCGAGCACTCGCTAGGGCACGGATGACTTACCAGAGAGTAGATCATTTAGTAAAGTAACTCCTTTTCTCCTGTTTGGCATTAATCTTCGATAGTCTCCCAGGGTGAAGTAGTATTTTTGAGATCTTCCTTCATCCATGGAGAAATGTTGACAGGCCAACTACCGTGCAGGTAGAGTGGAAGTGGACATAACTGCAGTGAGTTCTTGAGTGTGGCAGCCCTATCCTGACCACAGGAGACTGTTTGGCAACTCCCCTCTCCATCCTTAGGCTTTAACATTTTTGCCTCCCTGTCTTCCACAAGGTTCCCTGAGCCTTGGGATACAGATGGTTTTGATGTTCTGTTTAGCACTGAATGATCCACAGTCCCTTATTCTCTGCGCATCAACCAGTTGTGGCTCTCTGTACTTACCATCTATTGCAAAAAGATACTTTTTGGTAGAGTAGTGAGAAGTTCTACTCACTACTTCTCTCTCTCTCTCTCTCTCTCTCTCTCTCTCTCTTTCTCTCTCTCTCTCTCTCTCTCTCTCTCTCTCTCTCTCTCTCTCTCTACACACACACACACACACACACACACACACACACACACAATGATAAGTTTAGATGGCAGTTTATTATCAAATGCTTATAGTTAACACTAAGTTGTTTGTTCCTGGGGCTGGAGAGGTGGCTCAGAGGTTAACCTCTGCCTTGCAGGTGGAAGGTCCTGAGTTCGGATCCTAGATCCCACGTATAGACGCCAGGCGGAAGCGGGGGCGACCTGCGTTTCCGGCCCTGGTAGGGCGGAGCCTGTGAGTCCTGGAGCAGAGTAAACAAGGAGGAGGTGGAGGCGGGCCATGGTGTTCCCAAATTCACCCATGGTTCTACACACACACGTGCACAATTGAATAAATAATAATAAAAAAATTAAAAAAAATTTGTTTGTTCCCACTAGGACCTATGGTCTCCCTTTCCATGGGTACTTGACAAGGTTTATTTGGCAGTATTGGGCATATGCTCATTGCCATAAAGCGAGTCTTAAATCCGGTCAGAAAGCTGTTGGTTTCCTCCATACCTTACAGGCCACCACTGTACCAAGAGTAGGTGATATTATAGCTTGCAGCATTCCCAGGTGAGTGAGGTCATTGATTGCTTCTCTCTCCTGGGAGCCCGTATCACACCTTCTGACACTGTGAAGGCTCACCAGCCAGGACACAGCTTCCAGAGCCATTCCAGCTTGCTTTTCCCATGTCCTGCGACCCTTGCGTGTGCATCTTCTTCAGCAACAGAGACTTACTATCAGGTTCTGTAAGGCAACCATTGTTATGTTGTTTGGGGCGGTCCTTTGCAGTCTCTCACATACCTGGTACTGGGAGGTTTATTAATCAGCCTTGGCTTCTGGTAGGACATCACAGGTCAATTTCTGTTTTTTCTTTCTTCCCCTGTCTGTGTTCATTTGTGTATAGTATATTAATTTACACACCTTAATATAACATATGGGTGTGTCTTACATGTGGGTGGGTCAATATGTATGTGCAGGCATATAAATAGCAGTGCACTTGAGTGTGTGTGCCTGTGAAGACTCAAGGGTAACATCAACAATCATCCTGGATTGCTCTTCTGTCTTCCTTTGCTTTGCTCTGGGTTTTCCCAGGTTCCACCTTTCATAACCAGAAGTGGAGGCTACTGCCATATGTACCTGACATTTTTATATAGGATCAGGAATGTGAACTCAAGTCCTTTTGTCTGCAAGGCAAATGCTTTAATCACTAAGCCATCTCCCCAGTCCTAAAGCATGTTTTTTAATATATTTTTAATTTAGAGGTTTCTGTCTGACTGTATTTTACATAATCAATGCTATTTTTTACTCCACTATCCCTTCCTATACCCTGTATTTCTCCCCTTCCTTAAACCTCCTCCCATTATTTCCTTTTCTATCTTTTTACCCTTCCTCCTCTTTGTCAGGATCCACTCCTATGCCAACCCCAGCTTACGTTCTTTTCTACTTTATGGCTATTATAGGTGTTTCTAATTAAGTACACCAATCTAAGGTTTAAACCAGCATCCACAGATAAGGGAGAATATGTCACACTACTTTTTAAGAAAAAAATTAATCCTTAATGAACTCAAAAGTGTACTAATTTTTACTTATATGTGTTAATGCCCAGGATAACTATGTCTCTAATTCCAGTAGTAACATTGAGTATTTCTTAGAAAAACTGAGGGAACATGGCAAGATTATGCTAATAATAAGCAATAGAGTGTTTTAGGGATGCAGCTTTTCCAAGGACAGTATTCTCATATCCAATGGGCTTGAAATACATGTCAATATCTTGTCTCTCCACAGTTAGGCATAAAGTCAACTAATCCAGAACATATCAGTTATGAAACAGTGGTATAAAGTTACCCGCTATCTGCCAGTCACCCCAGCCTTCTGCCTTGTTTGTAGGAAAGTTCTTCCTTGAGATCACTTATGGATGTAGTGTTAGATATCGAACATTTTCACTCCTCTGTCCATGGCTTCCTTTTAGATAGAGATAAATCGCTAAGTAAATCAACAAATAACAAGTAGACGGTGACTAAACAGAGCCACTAGTTTAAGATAAATGTGTAGGAGTCAAATATTAAGCACTCAGGACTATCCTTTACCTATCTCACTCTGACTCAATCTTTTACTTGCTTCTCAGAACTTGATATCTTTTTTAAAAATATTTTATTTACTTATTTATTTAGTGTGTGTGTGTGTGTGTGTGTGTGTGTGTGTGTGTGTGTGTGTGCGCGTGCGTGTGTGTCAGAGGGCGTTATATGCCCCTATGGAGGATCAAGGGTAACTTCGGGAATCATACTGGATTGCATCTATCTTGCTTCACTCTGGGATTTCCCAGGCTCCGCCCACCAGGTCCAGAAGTGCAGGCTGCTGCTGTTTCTTCCTGGCATTTTTTATGTGGGATCTGGGATCCATACTCAGGATCTTCTATTTGAGAGACAGTCTTAACCCCCAAGCCATTTCTCCACCCCAGAACTTGATATCTTGCTCTTTCTACCTAAGTGACTATGGGGCTATTAGATTTCACTTGGTACTGGTAACTCTGTTTCATAATTTCTAAAGCAACATTGCATAAAGATAACTGGTAACTCTGTTTCATAATTTCTAAAGTAACATTGCATAAAGATAAGTTTGGACAAGTTAAAAAATGAATATAAAAAGAGTTATTTGTTCTCAGAATCATTAAAGACCACTATCTCTCATTCAAATAGAACCTCAAGGGACTGATTTTTCAAAGTTTGAATATAGTATGGAAGTAAAGTTCGGTGATTTAACCAGAAACCTTGGATTCCAGTTACTAGAAAAATAATTAAAATCGATTTCTTTGTAAATATTTTATTGTGCTATACTTTAGTCATATTTGCTGAGCTCCTCTTAAGCATTTTCTGAATTAAGGCATGGCCATGACAGAGCTCTGAGGTTATTTTTCAAAAAAAAAAAATACAAGTCCACACATGTTTTTAATTTCTTTTTAATTCTGTTAAAGACAAGCTTTGAAGAACACAGACTAGATGACCATTATGGGACTGAAACTTTAAAGTGCAGGAACAATTCAGAAAATGAAGCACTTAGTTTAGCATAGGGAGAAAACAGGCAAATAGCCCTGCCTGTTTCAGTGACAGAAAAAAAAAATGAATGAGCGGCATGATTGTTTACCATATTGCACCAAACATCCTTTAAGATCTGGCACTCTGAAGCTGAGACATAATGTCTTTGGACAAATGTGAGAGCTCTCTGTTATCTTGGTAACCACATCTTAGATCGCCTTTCTCTTCTCTTTGAAATGAGATGATAAGACTCAGTGACTAAGGTAGGAGAGAGTGGTACCATCCTACCTAGGCACAGAAAGATCCTGTCTAGTTGCCACAAAGGATGTTGGGACATACAAGTCCAGTACTGTCATGGTTTGAAATGTGTCCCCCACAGTCTCATGTGCTTGGCAGCTTTGAGAGATGGAGCCTTGCTGGAGGAAGGCAGTCCTAACTGGTGGGCCTTGTGGTGGATTAGTCCCACTCTACCTCTAGGAGGAGTCTGCCTTTGCAGCAAGCAGTCTGGTAGCTCTCAGCCTCCCAGATGGGTGTGTCAGCCTGTCTTCAGCTTTGGCTAGCCAGCCAGGTCACTTCTACCATGAAAGACTGTATCTTCCCTCTGGAACCATAAGCTAAACCCATGAATTACTTGACTTTCGGTGCTCTCTCAGCAATAGTTAAGAGTAACCATTACAAGTATCTTTCCTACAAATGGATATAGAGACAGTCTTCTTATTTGGCTCATGGAAGCTTGGGGTTGGGAAAGTTTTCTGATCCAAGTAAGGCTTCCAAAAGAGCAGATGCTTGTCTACTAGTCTTGCTATTTGTACCCTGAAGCTAGCAGTAGTGACGATTTAGTCATATATCTGGGGTTTCCTAATGCCTCTGGGCATTATGCAATGATTAAGTCTCTCAATAACAGGAACCAAGATCAAATCAGAAAGTCTGGAATGCTCCTGTCTTCTTCCTTGCATCCACTGACTCACAGAATAAATATTAACTACCTGGGACTCCAACTGGCCAAGACAATCCCAGTCCTTTGCCAGCACTGAGGACTCTCTTCCAGAAAGTATGTCCTGAGAGACTGTGGTAATCTCTGTGGAACACTGTTTCATGCACCTGTTTTTGTCTCCACAAATTTGTACTTCCTTTTCCCTCTACTTAGACTCATTAGAGTGTTCTTTCCCCTTCAGTTGTTCCACCAGGCAATTCTAATGTGTATAATCTGGAATGCCTGCACAGGTCAAATCTGTAACTTTTCGCTTCCCCAGTGAGTCCAGTTTATTTTAGAAAGGAGGCTTGCTGTGTAATGCTGACTCCCAGTCTCTGAGCAAGAAACCACAGAAGTCAGTAATGACCACAGCAGAAAGCTCACTAAAGTGGGAAGAGGGACAGGTAGTTATGGGCTGAAGTTTGACCTGAATGAATCCCCAGCACTTTGTGAAGCACCTATGAGCTAGATGCTTGACTATTTCATTTCACCCTCAGGAAATCCCTCACATTATTGATTATTACCACTATTTTACAGATGGCTCAGAAGGTTCAGTTAATAGCCCAGGACCCTGTATCTATCAGCAAAAGAATCATGGTGAGAGTGCATGTCTGCCTGTGTCCCATCTTCTGTAGCCTGCTGGAGACAAAGCTGAGAGTCCTGGAGAGGTGGCACACCCAGGAGGAAAGATCTGGAAATCAATGCCTTCTGATTGCAAGAAGTATGTCCAGCTTGAGGCCGTGTGGGTAGAGGCAGACAGAGGTAAAAGGGCAAGTTGAGGATCAGTGGACTGCAGGTCTGGACTGGAAACCTAAGAGAAAGCAAACCAAGGACAAGCTGCTCAAAGAAATAGCCTCAATCTAAGAGATGGACACAGAAAGCCTCAATTTACAATTCTCTTATTATATCCCAGGCCTTCCAAAGCTGGTAAACTAGGGTTCCAACCTTGATTAGCCATTGCCAATTCCCCTGTCTTGCCCTGAATAGCAAGCTTGGCTTGTTCTTGGAACTCTGCAATAAAGACCTTGCCTAATCTTTGTCTCCGCCGCCTCCATACTTTTTTTTTTTTTGCTTTTCCCACTTGCCCTTCACAATAAAGACCCCTATTGTTGCAGTTGGCCTGCATGGTTGCTGATAAATGACCATCAAATGGCTTAAGGGAACAAGGGGTTTATTTTCTTACTGATAGTCCAATTACAGTCTGTAATGCAGTTTGATGGGCAAGTACGCACCAACACCAGGGCCAAGGGAACTGGTCACACCATCTCTACACAATGGCCAAGTGAGGGACGATCCTCACTTGCCAGACCAGCATGTCTAGCCAAGTATACATGAGGATGCCAACTCTCTCAAAAAGCTCTCTATTTTATTCCAGGGCCTAATCCCACCCTCCATAGGCTGGGCCTTCCCCCATCAGCTAGACAATCTCCTACAGGTTTGCTCTAGGCTTAACTCAACCACTAATTCTCTACAAATATGCCCAGAGCTCAAACCCTCAACTGTCAAGTTGACACTTGTGCCCAGCTATGACTCCTATGAACTGTCTGAAACATCTGATTCCTTCAGAAGAAGGCAGAAAGTTCTCCCACTGACCGTCTTACCACATCCCTCAGTCTTAACCAGACGGCTCGAAGTTTCTGTACAAACCTTGAAGTCCCTAATAGCTTCTCAGACCCTTAAAGACTGGGACAAAAACAGCATGTAGTCAGAGACTAGACATCTTTCTTTTCCTTCTATCTCTTGCACACAGATGATATTCGGAAAATGCGTGTGGATTAAAGGAAGTGACTTCCAACACTGTGCTTGGTGTTTCTTTTATTTTCCTTGGCTACAAACCGCTGGTTATTCATTGGCCAGCTCAGGTCACCTAAAGTGCTTTTTGTCACATAAGAGGCTGGAGGTGTGAAGCAGGGAAGTGAAATGATCAGGCTTGTTTTTCAGAAAGATGTCTCCTGCTGCAGTGTTAAGAGCTGAATAGAGGAGGGTGATCCAGGCAGTAAGAAGAAGAGAAGGATGTTGGCAGTATTCCAGACAGGAGATGATAATAGCTTCAATTGATCTTCACAATGGAGAGGAGAGGAACTCATGGAATAATAGAACTGGGGGTTTTCACAGTCCCTTTACAGTCCAGGTTTCATAGTCTGTAATCATTCATTGCTAATATTTAATAACTGACCATTCCCTCATTTCTACTCTATAGAGTTTGACTTTTTCTCCTAGTAGATTTGTTAAACATAATAGAAAAAAAATTCTTGTTAATGAAATAGACAGAACACACATTACTTTTACATGAGTGATCATTTAATTGCAGAAGTGATTGTAAGATAGGATGAACTCAGAATACTGTCATTAATATTGTGAGCCTCCACTGCTTTACTATTGCCTCCTGCTGTGTCTCCTTTCCCTTGGGGGGCATGAACACATAGCCCTACTCCCCATTTGGAACACTCATAACAGACACTGTGGTGATTCCATACAAGTCTAACTTGGTTAACCAATGTGTTATTTGAGATTACATAAGTGAACATGGGTGAAAGGTGACCTTCAGGAATATGGGTGACCCTGAAATCATTGCATGGCTGAAAGGTCACACCCAGTCATGAATGTCTGCTGAATCTTAGGGATTTGTTTTCAGTTAACTTTCTACTCTCTATATATTGCAGCATCATCCAAGGTCACTTGTGGCTATGGAGGGGATGAGTTGAAATCTCAGAGGAGGGTAATAGGATCTTCTTCTCTTAGGGAATATCAGTAGTTCCATTAGCCATCATCCCAGGTCTAGCTATCACTGTATCCTTCTGCTGATTTTGTTATGGCTTCTTGGCCAAAGTTATCTGTATTCTAGAAGATGATGTGATGATTATGTTGTACCTGCAGGAGAAGGTCATATAACACCCTCCATCATAGATGCCTAGCCACCAAACTGTAGCTAAACTAGGATTTTCAGAATGTGACTAACTGATACCCAGATTACTTGGTCCCTGACAGTTATCACTCATGGATACCTTCATTAAGTTTAGTTTTATAGGCCTTGAACATCTGAAACCTTTCACCAGGGGGACCCCAGACAACGTCTCAGTGGTCACTTCAGTGTGTCCAGTAACTGTTTTCACTTATTAGAATAGGAACTACTCTTACAGATTGGAATAATCTCTCCATTATCAGTTTAAGGAAAGGCATGATATGAGAACTGCCCATGGAAGTCTAAGACCACATGTTCTATTCAAGAGATGTGACAATTCCCAGAAAAGAGGAGGAATATAGCATTGAGGGGACAGATGAACACTGCACTGGGCGAACTAGAGCCAGTGGTGGCTGTTAAAATTGTTGTCAGTTCTCATATCAACAAAACCTGTATGTAGCTCTATGTACTAAGGATTAGTCCCTGTGATAATATGTGATGGTGTGATTTCAGCAGTGCACAGCTCCTTTGTGATTTAAGGACATTTGTATGTTTTACTTTGTATGTGTATGTGTGTGTCTTGAATGGATATTGAATGATATTAGAGAGCAGATTCTCACAAGTCATGATAATGTCTAGTACTACTTCCATGTGCTTGCTGTCGATACACCTTTACTGACATGTGCAAATTTCCCCTTGGAAGTTCCAAGATTCCTGCATATTGTTTTATGATTTTTAAAGCAAGTCTGTCTTATGAAAATATTTAAGTCAAAGAGGTTCCTCTTTTAGAAAGGGGCACTCAAGTATGTGTGTATGTGGAAGGCCAAAAGTAGCTTTGGAAATCACCTTGGATTGCTTTAACTCCTTATTGCTTTGCTCTGGAGTTTTCCAGTCCCAGCTTTTCAGGACTGGAAGTACAGGCTGCCATCATTTCCCCTAGGTATCTGGGGGATCTGGCATTTGAACTTGGGTCCATTTGCTTGTAAGGCAAAGGATTTAACCTTTGAGTCATCTCTTAAGTCCTTGCCTTTATATTGCTTCACATGGGCTATTACATAAGGAAACTATGGTCAATATTTAGATTTTGACTAATCGATTTTAATAACTTACTGTCAAGAGTCAAAAGTATATATACATATATATATATATATACACACACACACATATATATGTGATGTAAATAATTGAGCCTAGATGTTTGATAACATAGTTTCATTTTCTGATCTCTCTCTGTCTCCTCCTTTTACTTCTTCTTTGAGAATGGATGACATGTAATAGCTGGCCTTATATTCCTGTCTGAGCCATGATAGACTCCGAAACCAAAATGATAAACCCTTTCTCCCTTATGTGGCTGGGGATACTCTTTGTGCATGCATGCCTGTGTGTGTGTGTGTGTGTGTGTGTGTGTGTGTGTGTGTGCACAAGATGGCACTTGATGTGCCACTGGAGGTCCAAGGAAGACTCTGGGAATTTTCCTGGATTACCCTTCTACTATTTCTTTGCTCTGGGGATTCATGAGCTCCACTTTCCAGGGCCCAAATTACAGGTCACCACCACGTTTTTTGCATGGGATCTGGGGATCTGAAGTTAGGCCCTTTTGTTTATGAGGCAAAGACTTTAACCACTAAGTGCTCTTCCTTAGCCAGGAACAAAGGATTTACTCAAAGGAACTGAAAATTAACTGGAACCCAAATATTTTGTACATTTTTCTTTGTATTTTAACTTCGTATGTTATGCTTTTTCCCTTACAAATATTTGAATCTAATTGTCTTCAGGTTCTTGAAATTAACATAGTTTATATTTATTTAATAGGGGTATCCTTTAACACTCCTTTGTAGGTTTTGCTTTGGTCCCTGTTACTGTTTTATGACTGGTGACCTAAGAAGTATTCAAAAAACGTGGACCTAGCTTGAGGAAGTGGAGGGTTATGGGGTAGCATTGAGGTAGTTGGTGGGTTTCCATCCAGCTTCTCTCTGTTTCCTAACACTTCACAAGCAGTCACTGCTTGCTCCCACCACCAGGAGCGCGAAGTGATTCTCCCTTAAGTTGGTTCCTGTCAGCTACCTGATCATAGCAACAAAAGTAACTAACATCATTAAGTAGTAAAGTTTCTGAAGATTTCTTAGTTTTCCTATGAAAAAAATCAGGTTTTCTGTCAATGAAAAACATTTTACTTAGCTCTAGTTTTAGTACTTTTTGCTTAGTGTTTTTTTCTTCTTTTTATGTTATCTGTATCTTCTACATCTTTCTTTGTTGTCTCATTTAGTAGCAGAAGGATGGGATATCAAATACTCAAAAATGACTGTAGATTTATCTAATCTTGTCTGTAATTTAATCTTTTTTACTTTGTTTTCAAATATGATTTTATGTCTTCTGCCTGAATTAACCTTATAATTATGAAATATGCCTGCGACAATTACTCTTAACTATTGTTGTGAGAGAGCACCCAAAGTCAAATAAATTAAGGGAGAAAGGGAGATTTATTCAATTTATACTTCCAGAGGGAAGAACTTTCACAGCTGGAGTATTCCTGGAGTCTCTCTCTCTCTTTTGTGGCTCTTTTATCTGGTCCACTACTGGGCGGTTCCAATGGAATCTACGAAGGTTCCAAAGGGATCCAAGGCTGATCTTTGTATTATCCAGATAATCTCTTCAGGTGGTCTCAGCTGATCTTGCCAAGTGTGGTCTCAGCTGATCTTAGTTAATACCAGGTGTGTCCAGTTGACACTCAGGATTAACTATCACGATGCCCTTTTATCTCTATCAACCAGCTTTTGTGAAAAGTCATTTTATCTGGTGTAATATGGCACTTTCAATCTCTGACACTCACTGTGTAGATAATGTATCATCTTTCTATTATCACTTTCAATTTGCATCTGTTCTCATCATTGAGATGTGGGAAATGTTTTGTATATCACAAGTTAATAAATCATACTTTTGGGAAAAATGAACAATCTTTGCATTTTATAGTGTGTATTTAGTACAGTAACATTTAGAATAATTATGATTTACTGGTGTGATTTTTTTGCCCTTCTAAATTTTTCTATGTTCATCCTTTCTTATGTCTTTTGTATTATTTTAAATTGTTTTGAATTTAATTTTTGATTGTTTGTTGATGTGTTAGCATCTTTACCTTATTTCCCTAATGGCCAGTGTGGATACTAGTCCACATCAACTTCACAGAGTTTATTTAGACCTAAAGTTAAAGCTCTGAAATATGATGGAGACATCTAGAAATATGCATAGTCATCTATCCTTTCAAATACCAATAATACATGTCATAATCATCATATGTATCATAGTTAAGTAAATATTGACATTGAAACATTTTTGCCTGTATATAGAAAGTGTTTCATATTTATGTGGTCACTGAACAGTTTCAGTTTTTATATGTGTGTGTGCCTTTCATCAGATTTGTACACTTTCTTGTCATTTTGTGTCCCATTTTCTCTCTCTTCTTCCAGGACTATAAATATATTGCATATATTGTATTTGATGTCATCTCACAGTTGCTGGAAACCATTTTTATATACCTAGTATTCTATATCTTTCTTTTCCCATTGATCAGTTTTTCAATTCTCTTACCATTTCCTCTGTCATTATTATTTTGATATTTCCTAAATTCAGTTACAGTTCTTTTCCATTTTTATTTTTAGATATTGAATTTTTCAATTCCAACTTCTTTAGAGGTAGGAAAATGTGCTTTATTTTAAGACAGAAAAGCACAAAACAGACTCAACAGAATGAGAGGCCGAAGTAACTATTTGGTTTAAGGGCCAGCAAAGTTTTTTTTTTTTTTTTCTGCAGTATATCTTTTCTGTTAAAGTCAAATACCTAATATTTTATCATCAAAGTATATTTCTTTACAGTTCTGACATAATTCTAAGCTTCACTTTAAAATCTGTGCTATAAAAGGTCAACACCCAAATCATAAGGAGACTGATTTGCATTGGTAGTTATTTATATTGCTAATAATCCAAGTAGGACTAAAGTTAGTTTTTTAGTATCTTAATCTGGACATGAAAAAAACTATGTCATGCTCCTTTGGAGAAGTGTTTTATTGTAATTTGGCCTGGTTTCATGTTTTATTTTTTAGTTAAATGAACTGAAAAGAATTTGTGTCCTGGTGTGTAGTCAGTAACATGTTCAGCTCCACTCTTTGTATCTACCTGGAATTGTAGCTCAGAGGCCACCCAGAGATCTGGGGAGAGTTTATGGAACCTTCTGGCTCTTCTGTGAGTACTCTCTGATTATGTAGATTCACTTTTGATTGGTTTTGTTTGCTTCCAATTGTGATTTTTCCAAGGAACTATGTTCTCTCATAGTTTGGATACTCTGCGCAATATTTACTATTCTGCTTTCAGGCTGAATTACATAAAAAGTAAATCCTATGATTTTTTCCCAATTAATCTCTTTCTTCAAAATTTCAAGTGCTCTCCAATACCTGCAGTGTTCATGATCTCTTATGTTTGGGTCGATTTATTTTATAGAATTAATATTTGAGAGATGTTGGTATGATCGATCTGTCTGAATCCTTCTGGAAATACAACTTCAAGATTATTCTTAATATTTTAACAATATAGTTTAAATATGCTCCTTGATATGGGACTTCACATATACTTTGTATGTGGGTTTAAATATTGTGTATATATTTCCCCTGGTGATTGTGGTGGTTTAACTTTTTTCAAGTGGTAGTGATACTTTTTAGTTTCAATACACTGTGTGTGATCACACTGTTTTGTGTATGGCATTTATTTTGTGTTTTTAAAATATCTTACTGATTTATTAGAGAGAGGGTGTCATGGTTTGAATGTGACTTGTCCCCCTCAGGCTCATGTGTTTGCATCCTTAGCTGTTGGTGTTTGGGAAGGTCGAGCTTTGCAGGAGGAAGGCAAGTCACAAGGGGTGGACCTTCAGGTTGGTTAGCCCTGCCCTGCAATCTTCCTGCTGCTTCTCTAGCAGTCTGCTTTTGTGCTCTCTGCCTCCATGATGATGTCTGTGTTTACCCGAGGCGCTGCCAACTTCTGCTGCCTGCAGGTCTTTTACACCATAATCGACAGTATCTCCCCTCTGAAACCATAAGGCAAATTAAATTGCCCTTTTCTCCCCTTAAATTGCTTAAGTTTGAGTATGATCTCACAGTACCAGAAAGAACAACTGTGATAGAGGTGGACACATGAACAGGTATATTTAAACTGTGTAAGTGGAAGTCAGAAATCAGTTCTCTCCCTCTTTCCTCTACCACCAGGGCTCTATGAATCTGGCTCAGATCTCTACTTTGCACACAGATGCCTTTATCTCACAAATAAATATGATCTTATGCAACAACTCAAACTATTATTTCTTTAGACTACATGTTCAAAAATGCACCAAGTACATTTCCTGTTCCTTCTGCTCTCCTTTATCTCCTTTACTATTCTTAGTTGATCTTTCCTCATGTTTGTTTTTATTTCCAAGTGTGCCTGTACTTGATTAATACTTTAACAGATTAAAGGATATATTTCAGTTCTATGTGTAGTTCTAAGAAAAACATGGTACTTACATTATATGGCTGTTTTCTCTTCCCTTCAAACCAATGATAGGGAACAATTACCTGTGCAAAATTGTCCTTCAAGATACTGTTCATAAAATATAAAGGTCCAATATTACAAGGAGGGAAAAAAAAATGAGTGACTGCCAAGTTTGCTGCTTTGTGAAGGTGTCCAGGTCACAGTGCAGGAGACAACAGGTAATGTGGCCAAATCCTTAAGGTTAGGCAATGACATTTAGTCCCCAGAAATCATGGTGGAAGTCCATGTCCTATATGGACATGCAGAGGGAAGCTCCACATAACTGCACTTGCCTATGCTCTGTACATGCAGCAAAGTTCTAAGCATTATATTGTCATGTGCAAAAGCTAACTAAAACTTGGAAAAGATTGAAAGAGACACTTGAAAAATATCAGAGGGAACTCTACACATAACATCAACAAGGTAACAGATGGTGCCTATTCTGCCTAAGTAGACCAAAAAAGCAGAATAATAGCACATTGGGTCTTGCAGCAATAGTGGAGATTAATTAGCTATAAAATAGACCTATTCTGAATTCAGCTTATGAATCTGAAAGGTAAGAACCAAAATAGTCACATTCTTTTCTAGTAACATAATTATGTCCTCCAAAGCTCATGAATATATATAGAAAAATAAAAACATGTTATCATGCCATGATTTAAAATGAAGTATTTTTCACTCCATAACATTTAGTAAATATCGAAAAGTCTAGGTTCTTTTTAAAGTTGAGGCTGCCAGTTCTCAGTATTTTCATGAAGGTTCTAAGTATTGTAAAAAGCAAAACAAAAACTATAGAGACTAGAATGGAAATGGTTAGTCTTTATTTGCATGTAGTATGATTCTTTTAAATTTTTTTTATTTTTTATTATTATTTATTCAACTGTGTGCATGTGCGTGTGTATGTGCGCGCGTGTGTGTATGTGCATGTGTGTGTGTGTCTGTGTATGTGTAGAACCACGGACGAATTCGCGAACCATCATGGACGCCTCCGCCTCCTTCTGCCCCGGGATTCACAGGCTCCGCCCTACCAGGACCAGAAGCGCAGGCCGCCCCCGCTTCCGCCTGGCGTCTATACGTGGGATCTGGGATCCGAACTCAGGACCTTCCGCCTGCAAGGCAGAGGCTTAACCCCTGAGCCACCTCTCCAGCCCAGTATGATTCTTTTAAAATACATTATTTACTTATTTACTTGGGAGGGAGGGAAGGGAGATAGATAGATAGATAGATAGATAGATAGATAGATAGATAGATAGATAGATAGATAGATAGATAGAGAACATGTATAAATGCATAGCATTACAGGTGAAAGTCTGAATCAGTTCTCTCCTTCTTCCACGTGGATTTCTAGGGCTAGATCAGATCAATAGATTTGCAAGCAAGTGAGTTACACTCTATCTTATCTATCTAGCATAATGTGGTTCTTAGCATATAAAATATAGAATTGATCAAAAATGGCTCTTATAGCTAATGAATTCAGGAATGTCTCAAGACCCCAGATTCACCCCAACTATATTCTGTATACTACCTATGTGTGTACAGAAGCATAAATTAAAAACATGTTACAAGTGTATAATTACTCAAAACCCACTTAAGTATACATTTCTAAAACTTGTATATTGTCATAGTTAAGCACAGGTGTCAACTTGATTGTTGAGTGTTTGAAATCTGGGCACAGTTGTTGAGAGTTGATGGTTGAGTTAAGCCCAGAGCAAACCTGAAGGACATTGTCTAGCTGATGGGGAAGACCCAGCCTATGGTAGGTAGGATTAGGCCTTGCATAAATCACAGAGAGCTGGTTGAGAGAGTGGACATCCTTCTGTTCACTTGGCCAGACATGCTGGTCTGGCAAGTAAGGATCGTCCATCTCTCAGCTGTTATGTGGTGATGGTGTGGCCAGTTCTCTTGGCCCTTGTGTTGGTGCATGCTCTCCCGTCAAGCTGGACTATGAACTGCAACCAGTAATTGTAAGAGAATAAATCCCTTGTTCCTTTAAGCCGTTTGATGGTCATTTATCAGCAACCATGCAGGTGAACTGCTACATATATAATATTTTCATGTACAAGACTTATATGCTAAAATTTGTAAAACAGTCACAAAAACACTACATGATGCCCTTAATAAACTTTGAGGTTCATGTGTTCATGGATTGTAAGACATAACACTGTAAATATACCAATTTTCAAATTTATTAATTTCTATCCAAATCCAAGCTCTTTTTGTAGAACTAATCAAGGAAAATTCTGTAATATTTGTGGAAAAGCACAGGTCCAAGAATAGATAGAAAAATTTTAACAGTGAGAAGAATAACTCTATCATTAAGCTGCATCATACAACTACAGGAATCAAGATAGCATGTATATGTAGAAGCATAGAATCATAGATCATTGAAACTAATTAGAGACCCCAGAAATAGCTCTGTCCAAACAAGATTGGTCACATACCACACCACACCACAAAAATTAAAAATTGAAAATAATGTATTTGATATCTGATTAAAATATTCATTAAAAAGACTCAGCAGATGACTTTTCCCAAGTTTCTTATTGACTAGGATGCATGGCCACCTCAGAGATCAACTTATTGGAATAAGTAGTCATGGTCAAAATGGAACGCATTTATCTGTATGCATGGATAGATAGGTGTAGGCTGATCTTTTGGAATAGGACTGCAGGCAAAAACTGTGCTATGTTTTATAGTATATACTGATTGACAAGGAGACAATAGGTGAGGAAATTTTAAGAATGATTCCTGGAGTTCTTATTTGGACAGCTGAATGGAAAGTTATATCTTTCAGTGAAATAAAAAAATATTGAAGTCACAGCAAATCCAAGAATGCCAAATGAAATTAGTTCAGCTTTGTACAAGGTAAGTTTCAAATGTCTGTGGGATATCAAGGGATGTCCAGAAGGCAGTAGGATTTATGATCTGGTGCTCAAGGGGAAGTGTGGGCTGGAAAAGGGATTTGGAAGTCATCAACATCATGTCAAGGACCTGTCAAGCAGAAACTCATGTGAAGGCACCAAGATTCATTCTATCACCAACAGACAAAATAAAATACAAGAAAGCTCTTTGCACCAACATCACATCTCTCTCTGAGGGATGGTGTTCTCATGGTGAGAAACTTTAGTATTGTAAAATTTGTTATAGTCCCCTCTCGAGGTGTAGCTTTTGATAAGTGATAACACTATCTGTGTGCCCATGCTGCAAAAATCTATATTTGTCCTCCTGAAATTGCAATGAAGACAATAAAAAGAAAACAGTTTGCACTATTTTAACTTAATGAAAGCAACAGAGTCATTTCATTCAAGATGTTGTAATTATTGATATGACCTTTAAGGATAGGGTAATTCTAGCAGAAAATAAAATGGGAAAAGGAAAACTATATATGCATATGTGTTGTTTTGCCTGGGAAAATAAAAATCAAAGATTTTCAACTTTTGACATTTTAACATATCCATCTAGTGGCATTAATTATGTTTTCTGTACTTGATGGCAGGTATCACTACTGTGGGAAAGGACTGCTAAATAGAGGGATTTCATCAAACATGTGAAAAAGAGTTCTTGAGTGAGATAGTTTGTGCTTTCTTCTTCAAAAGGAGTAAGGTGGTTCTGTGGGGATGGCCTAGTAGGTAAAGTGCTTTGGAAGTCATCAACATCATGTCAAGGGCCTGTCAAGCAGAAACTCATGTGAAGGCACCAAGATTCATTCTATCACCAACAGACAAAATAAAATACAAGAAAGCTCTTTGCACCAACATCACATATTGAAAGCATACGGACCTAAGTTCAATTCTCAGAACCCATGTAAGAAAATATTGCTAAATATGGTGACATGCATTTGTTATACCAGTACCAAGGAGGCAAGAACAGGTAGATTCCTGGGTCTAACTGGCCTATCAACCTAGTCTGCTTGGCAAGTTCCAAGGAAATGAGAGGCCCTATCTCAACAACATCACCATCAAAAGATGCAAAATGCCTTTGAACGGCACCCACCATTGTTCTCTGACCTCCATGCTAATAGGTACACAAGCACCAATGTAAACACACACACACACACACACACACACACACACACACACACACACACAGAGGATTCACAGGGATCAAGATACAGTAGAACAATATGGCCTTGAGAGCGGACTGTTTTGAAAAATAACTTCATTTTCAAGGTTGGTGTTTCTAGACACATCATGGAGATTAATAAAACTTACTGAATGTGTCTCTCATGGTATTCTCAGAAAGAATTAATTTAGAGGAAAAATCTTCTCTGAAATGTGATTGGCATCATACTGTAGGAAAGAGGGTCAAGGGAAATGAAGAATCAAAAAGGAGAGAAGCCAGAGCCATGGGTTGGATGTGAATTGTCCCCAGAGGCTCATGAATTTGAATCCACAGATGCCTGTCCATGTGTGGGAAGGTCGTGACCCCTTTGGGAGACAGTGGGCCTTGAGATTTGTTATCCCAGCCCCACTTCCTCTTGCTTTCTTGTGCTCTCTCTCCCTCATGATGGCTGTGGTAATTTCAACAGGCCTCCTGCTTCTGCCTTTAGCCATACCTTCTGCTCTCCAGTTCTTACCACAATCAACTATAAATGCCTGGAACCATTTTTCCCTTAAATTGGCTGTATTTTCTCAGAGTAACAGAGAAGTAATCACAACATCCGGCTAGTCAGGCACCCTCTCTGAATCCTGTCCGCCATGAGGTGAGTCGCCGCTGCCACTGCAATGTACTTCTCCACAAGCTGAGAATGGATGAGGTCAAGGTCTGTGGTTGAAATCTCTGAAAATGTGAGCACAACTCAAAACTTCTTCCTACAAGTTGTGTATGTCAGAAATTTGATCACAGCAACGGAAAGTCTAACTAGGTCAGCACTTGTTTCTACATGTGAGGTCTCTGTCTCAGGCTTTACCATCTCTAAATGAGGTAATAGAATCCAATCCAAGCTGATAACACCATACATATATGTCAAATTATTTTAATGTCTGGTCTTTGAACTTGAAGACTGAAATGGGGTTGGTATAAATGTTAACTGTCTGGTGTCTATTTGCATCTCTTAGAGAGGTAGGCAGTTTGTAAAAATGAAAACAGTTGGAGAATAATAAGCAGTCTAAGGAGTGGCAAAGTTCAAGTCTGTGCTGAATGGCAGAAAAAGAGGTCACTTGTAAACAGATTCTCATGTAGTAGGCTTTGAAATGCAATCTAACTATTTTAAGGAGCCATAGAACTCAGTAGAGTGCAAAGAAGTGTGTGATCAATAGGTATGGGATAATAAGAAAAAAAAAAGTAAAAAAAAAGTTAGATAACTTACTGAAGAATTGAGAGAAAAAGTAAAGAAGAGAAAGAGAGAGAGATTTAGTCACACAGTATGTCTGTTTTCTGGATAAAACTGCAGTATGGTCAATATGACAAGAGGGTATATGGACCAGATGTGTGGCCTCACTTTAAAATTTCCTGTAGCCATAATGTCATTAAAGAAAGTATATCCCAATCTTGTTTTGATTTTGTTTTCTTGAAGGACAGGGGCTCGGCATTTCAAAGGTGAATGGAGAAGAAATGCCATCTGCTGAGCATAGCAACACTTGGATGGAGGGCTGAGCCTCACAGTTTGGACCTAGCAGAGCAAATCTTAACTTAGATACCCAAGTCAACTTTTTCATGTATTGCTTATTCAATCATTAAATCATCTTTCACCCACTAAGACATTTGTTCAACCAAAAAATAAAATTTGAAAATCTATTACACTGTGTGCAAGATGAAAAATATGCTCAAATTTTCCATTAGTTCATTGGATTATAAGAAAAACAAGGAGGAAAGACAGAATTTTCATGTGAGATGAAGAGTTTGACGGATATGTACAAAGTTCAGGAAATTGAATCTGTGTTCAGGCATATGTGAATGTGAAATCTGAAGTTGTGCGTGAACTTCCCAGTGTGGTCCATTCCCACAGGAGAAACATTTAACTTTAACAGGAGGATCAACTGTAAAGCTTGGCTACAAGATCTTTAAAACTTAAATCATATTTCCTCCAAAATACAATGCTATGCATGGTAAGTAGTTCTAATGCTTTCTCTATGAATACCTCATTAATCCCCAATGTGGCAGGAAATAAAACTACCACTTGTTCCGTAAGTATGTAATGAATCTTCCCATGATATCCCTAGGGTTTTTGTTTGGAAATACTGCGTTAATAGGATTACAGTGAAGTTTCATTTAACTGTGCAAGTTCAGCTAGAGAAATCAAGAGACAAAAGTTAAAGGGTGGTACAGAAAGATAAAAAAAAAAGTCTAAAACACAGTGGTTTGGTCTGACATGTCACTCAAAGAGACTTTGTCTAAGAGTAAACAGGAGATCACATGTCTCCTGTAAATGGCTTCTGCTGTTGAGAGTTGACTCCTCAGCTACGGATTCAATAGGGCCTTTTGAGTGCAAGTGTAGGAAACTGGACAGAGCACAGGAATCAATGTCCCCACAATATGACCTATCAACAGCCTTTGTCATTATTAATATTTTTTATCCTGGGATACTGAATTCTTCCCCAATTATGATAGTTTTGCAGTAAGAATAATTTGCTGGTTCTCTGAAAATTGCCTCTTACCCCTCCTCCATGTTCCTAATGCTCATCTCTGGATTCCCAGTACAGCTAGAATGTGACATGACCCTGAGAGGTATTTGTGTGTTGAGGACAGGGTGAGAGAATGGGAGACAGGGACAGCTGCCAGGTGCATTTTCCTCTGGTTTCACCTAGAATTTCTTTTTCATACATGCCCCAATTGACATTACCTCAGGTGAGATGTACTATTTGTACATTTTATCCTTGGTAAACATCTGCGAACAAGGTGAAGTTTATAGTTCCTAACAAGGGGCAGCTTTTCCATGAGAAAAATCTATCTTTCACAGAAATCTGCTGTCACAGGTTAGGTCCCACTTGTAGTGGCCTTTGTATCCAAATAAATTCCAATGCAATTGTGGGATACTTTTATTCCTAATGGTGGAAGAAACATTTGGTTATAAGCAAAAGCACAATTGCAAATAATAATGGAACCAGGTCTTTATTTTAGACAAAGTAGAGTAGAAAGGTTTTTGGCCTCTGATAGATGATAAGTACTAACGTTGGATAGACTTAGCAGTTTCTATGTAGTCAGCATACATTGCATTGGAGGACAAATAGTAGAAATGAAGACAGAAACACAAGCAAATTGAGTATTTCTTTGTGCAATTTACTATATTCGTTTAAGTCTAAATCACTGGGTTATTTTTAATTACTATAACAAAACAAATGACTTAATGAACTTACAAAGTGAAAAGGCTTGTTTGGTCCAGAGCTGTGGAAGTTCTAGCCTAGCATTGGTTAGCCCTGGGGTGTTTTGGGACCCATTCCAAGGTAGTACATGATGGTGGGAGTGTGATAAAGCAAAACTGTGTACCTTAGGAAGCAAAAAAGAGAGGGTGGAAGAGATCAGGATAGCACAATCTCCATTTAGAACCCAGCCCCCAAAGAATTATGGGCTGCTCCTTCTTTCCTGTCTCACAAATGTTTCCCACCTCTAACAAGTGACACTCTGGAGATCAAACTGCTAATGTATGGGCCTCCTAAATTTTAGCATTTTCATATAACATGGCACAAATATTTCCTGTTATTAAGAAATAAAAAGTATGGTCACTTCTGTCGCTGTGTTTTCTAATTTAGAAATCTTATTGAGATATAGAGCTCTAATCCATAAAATATATATATGTGTGTGTATATGTGTGTGTGTGTGTGTGTGTGTGTGTGTGTGTGTGTGTGTGTGTACAATTCTTAAGATGTAGATAAGAGGCCAACATTTGCCTAGCATGCTTCAGCCCTTGGGTCTGCAGATAAAAGTTCTTCCCACCTTTCTAAACACACACTCTTTTGATTTTCTATTTTGTCACAGTGTATTTTTTAGAACATTTTAAATAGTTTTTGTTACAATTTGAATATTTCGTTACACCTGGTGGTACCGTTTTGGGAGATTGTAGAAGTTTTGGAAGGTTATTGGTTGCTGAGGAGCGGGGTGAAAGTTGAAATATTTACTCTCATCTTGATTGTCAAGAATGCTCTCTCTCTCTCTCTCTCTCTCTCTCTCTGCTTCCTGCTTACTGCCTCATGTGTCTGATTCCATGTTCCTGCCACCCTAAGTAAAGTCTACCCCAGCCGTAATTTCCCACCACCATGAATTCTGCTATGCCTCCTCAAACATGATGGGATTTACCTTCTTGGACCATGAGCCAAAACACATTTCTTCCCTTAAGTTGCTTCTGTCATCCATTCTATCACAGAGACAAGAAAAGAAATGAATACAAAAACTTATTCCAAAAATGGGATTGCTGCAGTGTGTGAATCTGACTGTGTGGTTTTTAGACCTTTGAAACTGATTTGGGGAGAAAAATTAAAGAGTTTGAACCTGAGGACTAGAGGATCCTCAGAATACTGTAAGTAGGCATTCATGTGCCATCATTATGAGAGCTAAGAAAATCAGAGGAGGAGGATCAAGAGATTACCAGGGAGAATGAAGACAATGTGAAAACTGGGCTGGCTGCCAATCATGTGGCATTCTGGCAAAGAATCTGGCTACATTATCCCTGTGCCCAGAAAATTGTAGCAAATTATAGTAAAGACTAGTAGACTAGTAATTTGTCAGAGGAAATTTCAACATAGCATAGTCATCTCTGCTACGTTTAGTCAGATTTACAGTACCAATTCTGTGCAAAAAGAGCAGAAGGATATAAACAAAGTGCAGTTTGGCCAAGAAAGGACTGTGAACGTGGTTGCAGTTGTGGAAGGGGAAGATAAAGTGGCACAAAGTGGTTACAATAAGATTAATGTTACTGAGGGGATGCCAAACAGTTACACTGGGCTAATTAAAATTGGCCTATAGGACTCTCCATTTGTTTAGAAAACTTTCACGTGAGAACAGAGTGGTCAAAAAGAGTATCTGAACAGATGTTGCTCTAGCACTGAGCCCCAGATCCACAAGGGTCGCCTGTGGAAATGTTTTCCCAGTCCCAGATGTGGCATTCCAGGAAGTCACCAAGGCTAGGCGATAGATATACAGCAATGTCAGAGTCTCTGCAGAATACCTTGATAGGCCAATGCATAGTAAGATCAGAACTTCAGTAGCAGTGCAGACAATGAGGAGGAGGCTCAAGAGATTACCAGGGGGAACATGGACAGTACAAGAATTGTATAGTACGTAGTGCAAGAGATCCCAGGAGGCTGGAGGTGCTGGGGATGTTGCATGTCTGCCTAAGAAAGCTGCAGGCTCCTACTAGAATCTTCCTGAAAGAGAGAGGCCATATGACATGTCGGGCAGGCCAGAGGGCTACAGGTGGAGGATTACCTACACTGTTGGTGCTCATGCAGTAACACCATCCATCAGCTCCAAGTGCTGGGCATGAAGCTGCGGGCTAGTGTTTGCCCTGCTGGATTTTGTCTTGCTGTGGTCCTGTCTCCTTGCTATTGCTCCATTCTTCTTCTGTGAAATGGTAATGTTTACTTGGTGCCATTGTATACTAGAAGCATGTGACCAATTTTTTTTTTTTTTTTATTCTGTAGGGGCTATCAGCTAAGAGATTTCCTTAAGTCTCAGGGAAGACTTCTAACTTTTGAAAGTATTGGAATTATTAAGACTTTGGTGACTTTTGAAGTTAAACTGAATGTATTTTGAATTATTAAATGGCCATGAACCCATGAGGGTCAGGAACAGAATGTTATGTTTTGAGTGTAAAATGGCCCTCACAGGCATATGTGATTAAATATTTGGTTGCCAGTTATTGGTACCATTTTGAGAAATGATGGAACCTTTAGAAGGCAGAATCTAGTTGATAAAAGTCTGTTGCTGATGAGCAGGTCTTGAGAGATATAATCCAACCCCAACCCTTCTTCCAGCTGGAGTTCTGTCTGCTTCTCAACCGCATGAAGGTGATTAGCTGCAAAGTACCATTATGAGAGACAAGGTATGCCCTAGCTATGTCAGCTCCTGCCACCGTGAACTGTCCCATATCTTCACTGCCATGGTGGGTTGTACTTTCTCAAACTCTAAGTCCAGATAAATCCTTAGTTGCTCCATATTGCTATATCAGGCATTCTGTCACAAGTGACAAAGGAAGCAACTGTGACAGCAACAAAATCCAACAATGTGGTACCAATTATGTCCATAGTACACAAAGTGATGGGTCTGTGGAGAGCTTACAACAAGCCTGCCCACTCTAATGAAGGAGAACCCACACCGTTTGCGTTTCCAAGCCTGCTGCCTTGCTCACACAGACTGATAGGCGCCAAGAACTCTAAGGAATGGCATCTTCCTAAATTTCCAAAGAGTGCATCGGAGACATTTTGAAATAGTACACATGAGTTAGAACAAAGTCTCTTCTTTGATCGTGATCAGCTTAATAAATGTTAGGGTGGCGGTGCTCCAATCAAATAATGTGCAGATGTACAGGATGAGAATTATGCTGAGGAAATTTATTCCAGCACTTTGGAATCTGTCAGGATTTACTCTGTGTATTTCACAGCAGATATTAAACTTAGCAGTAGAGAAAGCACACAGTGGAGCAATGAAATCGTGAGCACCCAGAGGGCATTCTCGCTGCCTTCTAGTAACACTGATGGGTAACACTCATGTTGGAGAGTATGCTATCTGATCAAGCTTTGTTCTGCATTATTTCTGTTAAGTTTCATAGCAATCTTTTGAGTTAATATCCATGGCAGTGCATTTTGTTGATGAGTGATTGGAGCACATGTTTCCTCAGATATCCCATGACTAGTATGTAAAGAAGGAGAATTCAGAATGAAGCAGTGGGATCGCAAAGCCCAAGAGTATCTCCCACGGTGCTTCTCTGTCCCCAGGCAAGTTAGCCTGGGCCGAGTCGCCTTTCTCTTTATGTGCCAGGTGTTCATAAATTAGGCATTCATGAGTTGGGAAGTAGTTATGCCACTTTGGCTTTGTATCAGAAGCAATTGCAGCTCTCTATTGACTTCACTGTGGGACCAGTCAAGGCAGGTGCACTTGGAGGAAATGCTTCAGAATGCTTACAAAATACTTCCTTGGTTTCCTGGATGCATTTTCAAAGCTTTTTATTGAGTAGCTTTTGAAAGTATGTTTAACATCAAAATTAACATATTTTATTACCAAAACTTTATATAATATAGATACCTACAATGTAAACATGAAACATTATATAGCAACCTTCCATTACTACTCTACTGCTGCAAGGGAAGTCATTAATAGTCATTAATATCTTTATTTATCTTCTGTGGTTTTTACATTCATATGAATGTAGTTGCTTTTGTTTCCATTTTCATGTCTATGTGAGTTGCACTTTGTATGTGTGAATGATTGCATGCTATTTTCAGTATGTGCACCATTGGGCATATCCATGAAGGTTTTTCAGGGAGGATTAACATAGGCTGGGAAGAGATTTGCCCATGATGAGGGCATTGCAAGCCCATGGGCTTAGGCTTGAACTAAAAAGAATAGTAGAGAAGGGCAAAGCCAGTTAAGCACTGGTATTCTCTTCTTTCTGCTTCCAGGACTGTCCAATGTAAGTTTCTGTCATTGTGCAAACTACTGTGGCTGTTGGGGACAACATGATGGGTTCTGTCCCCTAAACATGAGTCAAAATATGCCTTCCTCCTTTCAAGTTGCTTCCTATTGGGTATTTGGGCAGTTACTAATTCTACAGTATTATTTAGATTAGATTTATCTGCTTAGGTATTTTTGTGTGTCAGTAGATATCATTCAGTCTTGTACAGTCAAAGGGACTATGTTTCATTTACATGATTATTTCCATTCGTGTATTCATTGATCTTTTATTAACAGTTTTTAGGTTTTCATGCATTAATTTTTCTGCAAAGTATGGAAATTTAGAAGTGCATATGAAATAAGCCCTTCCTCCAACAAACTTATAAACTGCTTGGAGAGAAAACAGTGTTGCCAAGTATACAGGACACAGTGATACTTCAGCACAGGTACATGCAAAGCTTAGGGAATCTCACTGTGGTTTGAGAGAAGCATCTTTTAAATTTTATGTTTGAGTATAGAATGTATGTCATGCATGCATTTGTGTGTTTATATATTTATATACTTATATATTTATATATTATATATCTGCATGTGTGCATGTGTGCATGTGTGTGTGTGTGTGTGTGTGTGTGTGTGTGTGTGTGTGTGTGTGCATATACCATGCCATGGTGAGCATGGAGGACAACTTCAGGTGTTGTTCTTCAGCTTTTCACCTTATTTAACAACCAGTTCACGTTCACTGCTGTGTAACTCAGACTGACTGTTTCTCAAGCTTCTAGAGATTCTCTGATTCTGTGCCTCCCATTTCCCATTTCAGATTTCCCATTTCTCATGAAGTCTGGAGATCTGAACTCAAGTCTTCATATTTGTGCACTTTTTTTGCTGAGACATCTCACCAACCCATGGAATGTATTTCTCTGAAAGTTTCAGTGCACTGTTAAAGAAAATAGTATAGGTGGTCTTTCAGGATCTGTCCATTTCACCTGAATTTCTACTCTTTGGTGTCTAGCACACTCAGAGCTAATGGTGTCTACATGCAATAATCCTCCTACCTTCAAAACGTGTTTCACACTTCCCATTTTTCACTTACTATTTTTCCTGCTACATCTCTGTCTTTTAGTCTGCTTAATATTTAGATTACTACATCATCTGAGAGAAATTCTGTCCACATACATGTGTTAGTTCATCTTCTTATGGTAACATTTATTGTGATTAGATTATTTGCTCAAAGTTTGTCTTTCTCAACGGATTACAAGCTCTTTGATGAGGTACGGGTGTGTCTTTTCAATTAAGCATAGTATATCATATCTCATTAATCACAGTACCCAAGACACAGTAAAAGCACAATACATAGTTTCGCAGTTAATCTTTTAAATAAAAAAGTGAGGTTGATAGCAACAATTGAATAGGCTTAAGAAAAGCAGATAAGAGTGACTGGAAAACTTAAGCATCCTACATTCTAGAGAGCAAGTGTTATTTAGCATGTCTTCAATGTAGGGTGAAAATTGGACCAGGACAAGATAAATGTTGGAGTGTGACTTATCTTAAGGGCTCATGAATGGCAAGACAAAGAGCTTAGAATTGATTCTGTGTGGAGGTAATGGTTGAAAGTTTTTAAAGAGAAGATTGTGAAATCATTTGGTTCCATGAAATAGTGCCATTATCAAACTATAAAGAAATGGAAAAAGGAAAAGAAATTAGAAGATTGGTACAATTGTCTGAACATGGAAATGGATTCTGATATGGATGTTGATAGAGGAATGTAATACAAATATTAAGAAACAGGTCCGGATCTCTGTTTTCCAACTTGAATAGTAGGTGGACTGATTATGTTAAAAACACAGATTGAAGTTGCTATTGCAAAGACAATCGTCTGCACATTTTCTCTGGTGTGTGAAAAAGTTTATTCTTATATCTTTAATCTACATGAGAAACTTGGCTCATAAAGCATGTTGAAGCAGACTTCTGGGTCTAGCTTCTAAAGACAACATGAAGAGGTGGACAAATCTAATTCCCAGGGAAAGCAGTGGAAAATATTTTGGAAACTACCACTTATGGCCTCTGGAAATTGTTCCAAGAACAAACAGTAACTGTTAAAATGTAAATTTTGGAAAGCTATGAGAACCCAATCAAAAGAGAAGCTTCTGCAGTAATGAACTCCCCATTCGGTGAGTAGATGATTCTGGAATCTTACTGCCTGGTGCTCAGAGCTCACCTCTGGGCTCCTCCTGATCAGACTCTTCCTGCAGCCGCTTGGTGCGTCTGATTGAGGCTCCAGTAGGTTGAGAAGCAGGACTCTCCTTGTTCTACCCAGTTTCATTTGTGGTATAAGAGCTATCTAAATGAAGGACGCTGAAAAAATGGGGCCCTGACCTCACATTGCAGCATGTTATGTGATTTCCTGCCAGAAAAGTCAAGCTAGGATTACTTCAGACATTTTCCTTTCCTTTCCTTTCCTTTCCTTTCCTTTCCTTTCCTTTCCTTTCCTTTCCTTTCCTTTCCTTTCCTTCCTTTCCTTTTCCTTTCCTTTCCTTTCCTTCCTTTCCTTTCCTTCCTTTCCTTCCTTTCCTTTCTTTCCTTGCCTTTCCTTTCCCTTTCCTTTCCTTTCTTTCCTTTCCTTTCCTTCTTTCCCCTTCCCTCCCCTCCCTTCCTCTCCTTTCCTTTCCTTTTTGCCCTTCTCATTTCCTTTCTTTTCTTTTTTTCTCCCTTTCTTTTTCCTTTTCTTTTCCCCTTCCCCTCCCCTCTCTTCTCTTTTTTCCTTCCTTCCCTCCTTCCTTCCTTCCTTTCTTCCCTCCCTCCCTCCTTCCCTCCCTCCCTACTTCCCTCCCTCCCTCCTTCCTTCCCTCTTCTTTCTTTCTTTCTTTCTTTCTTTCTTTCTTTCTTTCTTTCTTTCTTTCTTTCTTTCTTTCTTTCTTTCTTTCTTCTTCTTCTTTCCTTCTCTTTCTTTCTTTCTTTCTTTCTTTCTTTCTTTCTTTCTTTCTTTCTTTCTTTCTTTCTTTCTCTCTCTTTCTCTCCTTCTGTCTATCTCTCTTTCTCTTTCTTTCTATTAATTTTCTCTTTCTTAAATCATGAAAGAATGAAGTGTGAATTTTGGCAAGGAAGGCAAACTAAAATTGTGTGTGTTTGTGTCCATATGTCCAGGCCTTGCACATCAACAAGAGTAGGGTCCCGTGCAAAGCCAGTTTCCACCAAAGGAAATCCTATCCACCAATCCGGTCTTGCAGATGGGCAGCTATCAAAGCTTGCCATGAAGGATCAATCTCTAACTTTTCCTTCTAACGACATCCAGTATCAACAAGAGCCATGGAGGCTTTTTTACTAAGTTTATATAGAGGTTCCTCTGTTTTCGGTGAACAAAATGTACTTGAATGAATCTGAAGCAAAGACTGAGACTTTTAAATCTCACGGGATCAGCAGCAGAACAACAATGAAAATAGAGAGAGGCCAAGATATTTGCACATCTTTTGTCAGTGTGAAGACCATGAGCTCCAAGGAAACCCATAGTGGGTTGCCACCATGTGCTGGACTCAGATGGCTGCCCGCATGCTAAGGTGTATCCTGCAAGCTTAGCTGATGGTGTGTAGTGGGAAGCAGAGCCTTGGAAAGGACTGAATTTGTCTATATTAGTCAGTTATCTCTACAGAGATAGAACCAAGAGGACAGAAGATAGATGAGGTATATGGATCAGGAGATTGGATAGATTAGATACATGATTGATAGATGGTTGATTAAAAAAAGATAGATAATAGGTAGATGATAGGTAAGTAGATAAAATGATAGATGATGATAGATATATAGCTAGATGATAGATCAATACATGACAGATAGATGACAGATAGTGACTGATTGATAATGATAGGTAGATAGATAAGTGATAGATGACATATGACATATGATAGACAGATAGATAGATAGATAGATAGATAGATAGATAGATAGATAGATAGATTGATGGATGGATAGATGGATGAATGGACAGACAGACAGACAGACAGACAGATAGATAGATAGATAGATAGATAGATAGATGGACAGGCTGAAGGAGGACAGACGGATAGATAGATAGATAGATAGATACATAGATAGATAGATAGATTGATGGATGGATGGATAGATGGATGAATGGACAGACAGACAGACAGACAGACAGATAGATAGATAGATGGACAGGCTGATGGAGGATGGATAGATAGATAGATAGATAGATAGATAGATAGATGGATGGATAGATGGATGAATGGACAGACAGACAGACAGATAGATAGATAGATAGATAGATAGATAGATAGATAGATAGATAGATAGATAGATAGATAGATAGATAGATGGACAGGCTGACGGAGGACAGACAGACAGATAGATAGATAGATAGATAGATAGATAGATAGATAGATAGATAGATAGATAGATAGATGATAGTATTTAGCAAGTGGCTTCCTACAATTTCTTAGGCTGAGGAATTCCCTGATAGATCCCTCGCAAGCTGGAGACCAGTGATTCTGACGGTAACTCCCAGTTCATGTCTGAAAGTCTCAGAGGCAGGACAGGTGCTCAGTCTATAGCTAAAATACTGTAAACCTGGAGTCCTATGATACAAACTCAATGCCCAAAGGCCAGAAACTTTGGCATTCTGGTGATGGTAGCTACACAGGCTGGAAAAGGGTAGCACAGCTTCCAAAGACTGCAAGATTAATTGTGCACTGATTTTTCTTTCTGTCAGGACCCTGCTGTTTGACCATGCCCTCCCACACCACTGATTTCTCCTAGTCCCATGCCAGTTACCTCTGAAAATAATCTCATGGTTCAGAACTCAGAAATAATGCTTTACCAGCCCTCGAGGCACTCCTTAATCAGGTCAGGCAGGCACCTAAAATTAGCCATCACTGGGTTTCTCAACAGAGCTTAAGTGAATACTTAGCATTTCCATGGCCTTCAAAAGCACCACCTACAAAATAACCCAGGAGGATAAGCTGTGTTGGATTCATGAAGACTTCAGGAAGCGCCTTTTGATACTAGCTTCCTGGCTGGTCATTTGTCCTCACCTGGCTTTAAGTGCAGAGGCTGAACTGATGTGTTTCTGCCTCCTCTTGTCTCTTTGCCTCCTGTGTTTTTTCCTGTTTTTGTGTGGGAAGGGAGATGGTTTAACAAAAATAGGTGAGACCATCCAAAGAGAACCACACAAGTCTATCTGTTCATATTCTGGTTTAACTTAGAAGGTGTGTTTGCATTTCTTTAAGCTGAGTAGAGTGGCCCATACTTCAGAGCAGTGGCATATTGAGCTACAAGCGTGTTTCTGCCCGGCCTTTGATTCGCTAGGTCATTTTGATTAAGCTGGAATCACTTAAATTAGGGACATAGTGAGAAGACAGAAAAATGCTGAGCTACTGAAAAGAAAACCTAGTGTGTCTCTCTGTCTCTCTGTCTCTGTCACTGTCTCTGTCTCCCTGTCTGTCTCTGTCTCTCTCTTTTTCTCTCTTTCTCACTGCTTCCTAAGCACTTTTTTTTTTCAGGAAAACCAATGTAAGCAATGTTCCAAAACAAACATGTCTAACCTGCTATAACAAAGCTGCGCAGGGCTGAAGATTCTAGATACTGTAGTATTGAGAGTACATTAAATATTTTATCTTCAAAGAAACAGCAGTGAAAAAGGGAGGGTGAGCAAAATGGTTCTATTGAACATTAGCTCTTCTCTCCTTGTCATTCCACCACAGGCCCTTCTGGTGTAGGTTTTCAGTTCAACTGCCTTACTTCCCAGTCCCAGACTCATGACCGATGTAAAGAAAATGATGTCCATTTAGAGGAAGCAAATATTCATGATATAATGAATCATTCTGTCTTAATGCAAGCAAACAGACCCAGAAGAGAGTCCAGTGAGAAGCAAAGGGCAGATAACTATTTGTGACCTATGTTTTTCTCCTTGGTTTCCCCCTAACTTTCCCTGGGATACCCCAACCACTGCTTTCCCAACTCTCTTTCTGTAAAGCATGTGTTTTTTTCTCTTTTCTTTCACTGTTTCAACAAATATTGATGGATTGTAACTATACACAGCCATGAAATGCAAAGATTTTTAATTAATAAATTTTGTTGTGCATCCCGAATATCCTTTCCCTGCATTATGTTTTCTTCCCCTTGCTCCTGCCAACCTCCCTTCTCCTCTGACATCTCTTCTCACAGCCATGGCCTCTGTTCTGTGTCCCACTGTGCTTAGTCAGGGTCCTTTATGTGGTCATGGCTTTGGAACTGATCATTTTGGTTAGGAGAGCAAGATTTCAAAGTGGTTTATAGTGATCACATGAATAGGCACACACTAAATGCTAGTTTAAGTCACTAACTGTAACTTGTGGAACTGAGAAAACGGATAGTTTTATTGTTCCTAGAGTTTTAGGGCAAAAACCCTATATTCAAGTATCTTGATAGGCTAGACTTGGCCCCTCATCCTAACCTAAACAGACAAAAAAGGTTGAAAAGCAGAGGAAGGAGACTTGGTCAATATGATCATCTTAAGCAGAGGAACAAATAAAGCAGTTCAGCGAGCCCAAGTTTGTCTTAGAGTCCTGACATGAGTTTTAAGTTTAAATGGAGAGAATAAGGACCAGCGATGAGATATATATAAGGTCGACCTAGTCTTGGTAGACCTGTCTTCTACCTGATCATTATCTTAGTTTTGTGTTTGCAAGGTGCTTGGCAGAAGACTTTATCACATGACATGAGCTCTCTTCTAGGTGCCCAGGTCCAGAGTCTTCCGTAACATCTGTCCTTGCATTACCACAGAGATTTGGGTAAATAGATATGAGTAATTTTTAGTGTCATATGAATGAAAAAAAATCTTAAACCTTTCCATACTCTCTTTGGCTGTAGAAGTAAAATGTTTTGTTCAAAGAAAATGTTTTGTGTTAAGTAAACATAAGAGACTGTGGTGAGGACACCTGATAAAGCTCAGGAATCAATTCTTCTACCCTTGTAACTAAATGCAGGGTTTTGTGAACAGTAATGAGAAACACAATTTTCTTATAGCTGGAGATAACACATATTCATCTCAACAATGCTTACATAGTATTTGGACTACATAGTAGCAATATGAAAAAGTACAAAGGCTCATACTAGCTGGGAGATAAAAAAAGAGAGAAAAAGAAATTGATTATAGATATAATATATATCACAAATTTATTTAAATATGCATCTACTTATGAACTAGCAATATATGCTATGTAGTAAATTTTTAAACTGTATCCATTTATTTAAGAGGGGAGAGAAAGAAAGAGGGGGGCACAGTTGTCATGGCACACATGTGAGGTCAGAAGGCAATGTTTGGAAATGCATTCTCTTTTCAGCCTGTGGAATCTGAGATTGAACTTAGATTTCCTGACTTGTAAACAGGTGTCTTTACCTTCTGAGCCATCTTGCCATCCCTTTATCGTTAATTTTCAGATCACAGTGTTTGAATCACAAATCTTTCACCAACTGTCTCAGCATAGTGAAAGTGAACAAAACTTCAAGAGTCTCCTGCCAGTCAGGAGGCAGAGAAATGTGATATCCAACCTTGGCATTTCAGACATTAAGAATGTTTGAGTGAAATAAGTGGGGGGGAGTTTTCTGAGCAAGGAAAAACTCAGGTAGGTAAAGCGATAGTGGTATATAAAAGCCTTTGACACAGGCACATGCATAATGCATTAATGTCAGGCTAGTTAATGAAGCTGGCAATGGAAAGGTGGAGACAAGCTTTGAAAGGCAAGTTAGGAGAAAGTTCCCCGACACTGGTCTTATCTTTTTTGGTGATAAGTGTTTAATTAGTTTTTGGGAAGGAACCAGTGAGAAGATGGAGCAGAGTAACTCCAGGCTCTTCTTGCCTTCTGGCTTCCTGCTATCTGGCTGCTTTCTTGAAGGTCACATCCCTGAAGGTCGCAGCTATTGCTGTGTGGCATTCCTCAAACTCTAACAGTTATTCTTCCTTTGCCTTCCCACATTTAATTTTTTTTCTTTTCTTGCATATCAGCCTGAGCGTAGCCATTCTTCTCTTATCCTATTGGGATTATAATCTGCTATCATCATTTTAAAATCTAATTCTGACATTCTCAGCAAGCTGTCTTGCATGCCCTGTGAATCTGTCACAATGTTCCTGGAGCGTTTTCTTACTTCAGGGATAAGCAAAATGTTTCAGGTTCATCTTGTATGGGTAGTCTCTCTGACATAAAGTCACCCATTTCTATTTGAATCTCTCTGCCTCTTTGTGACATTGGGTTTCATAATGCCATTAGGGTGTATTTCAAGACCCATTCAGCAAACAGACTTTGGGAAGGCCACTGCTACTTGGTGATAGCTTTGTACTTTCTATAGCACTATAGAATTCCATTTAGTATTCCCTGACCATAAATTTGACTCCTTTCTCCAACTATCAAAACCCTGACTGCCATTAACTCTAGGATGTAGTTATTTATTTATTCAAGGTGAAATACAAAAACAAATAGTTCAGAATTACAAACTCATATTAGAGGGAAATGAAGACTCCCTCCCTCAGATTTAGAAATAAAAGGTCTCTTCTTTCACCAGTCCCTGGTTTTTGTGCCTTTTCCTATGAATTTGTTCAAGATCCCATAATATCCTTGCATATTAATTATGAGTATTAGATTCTCTTTAAGTCTAATGCTTTTCCATTTATTATTTGACTCTCCATTTTCTATTTAATGGGAAACAATTGATAAAATATGTCAGAAAGTGATCACCTCCAAAATTACAATATAGAGCAAAAGTCAGTTTGCTCTGGTTCTGTCCAGCTGTGGGTTCTGAGGACTTTCGTCCTCAGAATGTGCATGTAGCACATTCTTGCATTATTCATGAGCAAGGTTGCAATAAAGCATAGTGCAAGTGTGAGACATGTTTAAAATGAGGTCTAAGTAAAGACATTCACTGTTTACATTCAGAAGTGAGGGTTGGCAACATGAATTAATAGCAAAGGTGCTTACTGCCCTAATCTGGCTGAGTTCAATTCCCAGAATCCACTTAAAGGTAATAAGAGAGAACTGAATTCATAAAATTGTCTTCTGACCTCCATATGCATATCATAATGTGTGCATGCCTCAGAATTCATATAACAATAATAAATGCAAAAAAATCATAAAACAAATGAATATTAATGTTTTGACCACCAAATTTCCTATTTTGCTTAGCATCCTACTGTTATTTTTGGCTTACTTGCCTCTACTTCAGATCTGGGGCCATGTGACTGATTTCTCCATTGCTGTAGCCTCATTGGAAGATTTGTGAAGCAATATGGGCTATTCCCAAAGAAAGTCATATCACAATATATCAGGAAAAATTTTGAACCCCCAATTTTTTCCATTAATGATTTGAATGTACATACCATGTTTTGCCCCCACTAAGGTCATGCTGAGGCTTGGTCACCATTGTAAGTGGTGAGAGGTAGTAGATGCTTTAAAAGGCTTCTGGATGGAAGAGACCTTTTGTCACAGGTGCACTAATGCTTCATCACTTTCATGATTTCATGTTTTTGTAAGGGTTATTATGAAAAAGCTTTGCAGCTACTTTCTCAAACACACACACACACACACACACATACACACACACACGCCACACACTTGTACACATGATCCTTTTTTTAACATGTGCTCATTTTCTTTTTAGTTTTCCACCATAAGGTAGAGCAGATGTCGGTACCTAATCTTGAACTTCCTAAGTTTCAAAAAAACACAATCAAAAAACAAACTCTATTTCTTTAAAAAAAACTAACTCAGGTTACTCTGGTCTAACCACAGGAAAAAAAATAGACCAAGACAGTATAAATCTGCTTTGAGTATTCATAGACATTTCTGTGAAAGAGAAACCAGAGTTGAGATCCTAATGTCAAGTAAAAGATATTTATTTGATTAGCTAACGTTTGTATTAGCTCTTATCCAATTCACACAGCTTTTCGCACATCATATTTTATGGTAATTAAAATCATATATTGCTCGTGGCACTGGGTATATACAATTTTTAGCACTTCTGCTAAAAATGCGAAGTGCTGTAATTTTGTTGAGGAAATTGTGATGACTTCATATTTGGTGCAAATGATTTGTATGGTTTTTTTTTTATTATTTATTCAATTGTGTGCATGTGCGTGTGTATGTGTGTGCGTGTGTGTGTGTGTATGTGTGTCTGTAGAACCACGGACGAATTCGGGAACCACCATGGACGCCTCCACCTCCTTCTGCCCCGGGATTCACAGGCTCCGCCCTACCAGGACCAGAAGCACAGGCCGCCCACGCTTCCGGCTGGCGTCTATACGTGGGATCTGGGATCCGAACTCAGGACCTTCCGCCTGCAAGGCGGAGGCTTAACCCCTGAGCCACCTCTCCAGCCCCCTAATTTGTATGGTTTGATGAAGGAACAAACTCTCCCAGATTTGTTTGAAAAAGAATTAGAGATATGACCAGAAAGACTCCTGTACATTGTCACATCATTATTTTTAATAGCTAAGCATTGAAAACTTGAGAACATTTTTAACATTAGCAGATTTCTTAAATCTACTTTTATAAAGTTTTTATAAAGTTTTAATTTTCTTCAATAAATAATTCTGGGTAATTACAACATATTAAAGAAAAAGAAAGACATAATATGGAAAATCTATTAACACATACTAAATGTATGAAGAATTATGGATACAATTCTAATAGATCATTAAAGTTTAAAAAGCAAAATGCTGCAGAATATGAATTAAAGAATTAAGTTGGTCAGTTTCAGAGGACAGGAGTGAATCAGTTACTTTTAAAAACTGATTAATAATTGGAATAATTGGAGATGATTATCTAGTTTTTCCATTAAAAATAGATCAATATAAATAAATAGAATTCGAGGGAGACATTTTTGTTAGTGCTAGGGACTAACAAAATGAACTTCATACATGCTAGGAGAGTGCTTTCAGGTGGATTACATACTTCATCTGAGAGGGTAGGCTTTGTTTATAAAAACATTCCTTATAATACATGAAGAGAAATAATGAAATTGAATTATAAGTCTTTCCCATTTCTAATGAATACTTTAACCATTGCTTTTCCATAGCAGTTGATATAAAAATAGATGTGGAACAAGGAGATTTTATGATTGCCTTGAGAGGGGAAAACAGCACTACTTGTGAATATAAAATATATTTTCCTTAAAAAAAAACACATCGAACCAATTTACCTCACACCCTTATCTCAAGCAATGATTTAGAGAAAATACAGACACAGATTAAGTACTTTAGAGAAAATACAAATACAGATTAAGTACTTTCAAAAAAAACTTTATTAATGCAATCATTCTAAAATATCTACAGTATAACAATCTGCTAAAATCACCACACACACTGAACACATGGGGAAATAAAATAAACTAGAATTAATCCTGGAAACTTTTCCTTGATGATCAGCTTTAGTACAAGAAGGGGCTACGTAAACTGCCGGGAGAGAAAAGCAATCAACAGTCCTCTCCAATTGTGTATTCTGTGAGTTTCAATAGCAATCACTTCATTAACATGCATTCAGCCCATCAGTACAAGAGTGGCATGAATGCTATGGGGGTAACCAACTGCTTTCTGAATGATTTTAAAGCTCACTTACTCCTGGTTCTGTAAACCATGTTATGAACAAGTAGGTAGAGAGGTGTTATGATTGCCTTTTGATGTCAACTTGACAGTTGCAGACTGTTTGGGGGCAGCTGTGGAAGGTTACAGGATAGAATGGCCCCTGAACAAGCCTGCAGGTACTTGACTGATTGCTGTAGAGAACCCAGCCCACAGTGGGTGGTTCTTTCCAGTGGTGGACCGATAATAGGAGGTGCAAGGAAGAGGGACTTCCTCTTCCCTTATCCGGTGTCGACTTGATGATCGCCTTTAGACCATCTGGCCTTCTTGGTTGCTGCTGCCTCTGTCCTTGGCTGACTTGGAGCTTCATCTTTTCCATCACATTGTTGCTGTTCCCACTGCCTTTGGAACCTGGTCTCTAGGCCTTGTTGCTGTTCTCTGTTCATCACTCACGTTTGACCAGCTGTTCTTCACCTATGTCGGAACCCAGTGTCTTCAACCCTCCAGAGGAGCAAAGCTTGAGATCTTCTTGGGATCTTTTGGATTTGTGGAACATTCCAGTCAGGAAAGAGGCTGCTGTGGGTGGCTACCTTGAAGGACACTATTTTTATTATGAGTTTTTTTAAATAAACTTGTTTCTATATACTACATTCTATAGATTCTGTTTCTTCAGAGAACGCTCACTAATACAGGAGGTCATAGGCTTTAGGAGGGAACACAATACTATTGGTTTGCTATATGGATATGATTTCAAACTTTCTAAATACTTATCTTTATATCCGTAGACCACTGCAACTTTCAGCTTTCATCCAATAAGTGTTCCTTTGTAATGAATGGCATTTAATACAGAAAAGTCACAACCTCCAAAAAGCAGAGAATAAATGACTGCAAATGCTTAACCCTAAATGGAACATCTAAATTGCTCCTTACACCAAGGCTTATGGAACATTGAGGAAGATAGAGGTAAGAACATAAAAGCCAGAGGGTGGGGAAGGGTGCTGTCAGGATATGTCAGGGCTGTTTCACCCATGAACACAATACAGCTGTGTATACTTCCACAAGATCTAGTCCATCAGTATTTTACCATGGAAGGTGGAAGACCTCATGAAGTATTGCAACTTATTGAGTGACTGTGGAGAGCTAATGCTGACTATGGGAAAATCAGCTAGTCTCCTTAGTGTTACACTAACAGATAAATTGTTCATAATCTAGGAAGTGCTCAGGCACATGCCAATACATGAGGAAATCTTGTAATATACACATCCAAAAAGACATGAGAGTAGGCTGAGAAGAGGATTTTCAGTGGGAAGAAGAGGGATGGAATTGATAATATGGAGTGAAAAATTAAGCAATAAAAATAAATTAAAAGATATATAAATTACTATAGAATGTTAAGCAGTATAGAAGAGCACCTATACTATAAAAACATTGTAAGACCTTACTTTGTAGTACACAGAAGGTTAGGAAAGAAGGATTAGGTTAAATAGTCAGTAGTTGCATAATAACACCCTGTATTAAAACAAAACAAAAATGTGTTAAACAATAAAAATCAATGTGTTGGCAATCAAGTATAGTGCAGGAATTCAGAACTACCAATGACCTTACAAGTCACACCCGGAAACAGACCAGTGACATCTCTCTCCATCCTAAAGCTCAGGGAATCTTGATAAAGAGGAGGTGGCAAGACTGTAAGAGCCTAAAGATGGGGAGATCCATGAATGGACAAGACACTCCACTCAAGTCTGGGCTGCAAGTGTTATTAGACCTTACCTAACCTACACAATGATTGTCATGTCGATAAGCCCCCATAGACTAGTGTGGATCTCAGGAGAGATGGCTTCAAGCAGTATGATCCTTAGAAGCAAAGGGTCAGACAGAAATTAACAGAGTTCCCACATTAATGGGCAGCCCGAGAAGGGGCCCCAAGATATGCCATAGAGTCCTGAATCCTCACTAGGGTGGACGACTCAGAGGGAACTTCAGGGCTCATACAAGCTGAATTTATAGAAGGTGGGAGGGAGAAGGAGGGAAGCACAAAGAGGAGAGGGAGGGAAGAAAGGGGGAAGGACAGAGGGAGGTGTGGAGAGAGCTGGATAGGGGGATAGAAGATGTGAAGAAAGGGAAGAGGGAAGGGAGAAGAAGTGGAGTGACAGTACGTACTCATTGAGCCTGTATAACTAGGTAAAAAATAAAATTAATATATAAAATAAAATAAAAATAAAAAAATAAATAAAATGTTGATAAAAAATCAATTGATTGGCTAGATTTGATTCAGACTGTTAAATTATGATGTGAAAAATTAATGAAATTTGTAAAAAAAAGATTGTTTACAGCATTGACCTTTGTACTGAGTTTCAGAAAATTCTTATTTTCTTATTTCTTGCTGAGTTAACTTTTAAAAATGACATGATATCTGGAATTTACTTCAGAATAACTTTTTAAATTTTTATTTATCTATTATTTTGTGTGTGTGTGTGTGTGTGTGTCTGTGTCTGTGTCAGTGTTCATCAGAGGGCACTGTGTGTGCCACACACACACACACACACACATACACACACATCCACAAGCTGTGTCTTCTAGGGTCAGAATTATAGGCCTTCCAGTCCTTGAATGCTAAAGGCTTTAACTCCTGAAGCATCTCATTATCCTTAGTTTACTTTCTTTCTGTCTTGAAATTAAAATATGTAGTGTCTTCATCAGTAGGGTCTTACATTTAGTTCTGGCAGACGATTCATGTCTTTAAAAGAACTAAAAATGGAAGGCTTTTCCACAATTCTTACATCCATCCATACGGTTCTCTGGTGTGATTTCTTTTATAACTATAAATGCAAATGCTCTATCACATTGTTCACCTAAATATACACCATGAACATAGTGTGATTTTATCACAGGGTGCTTTTCTGAAAAATAAACAAACATTGATACTATGTTGTCTATAGAGGGAAAGAAAGAGAACTAGAGAGAGCATGGTAATGTCGGCTTTTGGGGATCAAGCTCATGTTCCTATTTGTGGGCAGAAACTTTATCTGCTAAGTTATCTTGATGGCCCCAGAATTTACTTTATAAAGCCAGTATTACAGTGCTACCAGTATTAGATGAACAGACATACAGATAGACAGAAATACATACACACATAGAAAGAAAATTACTGGCCAATCTCTCTCCGAGCAATACAGTGTTTCAAATCTTATCTAGATGAGAAAAAAGAGATACAAATAAAAAAGGAGAACATCAAACTGCACCTATTCGCAGACAACATAACCTAAACCTAAAAATTGTACCATAAACTCTTAGATCTGACACTTTCAATAAGATAGCAGGATCCAGAATCAACATATACAAATCAATAGCCTTTCCATTTTATCAACGAAACTTGTCAAGAAAGAAACCTGGAAATTAATCCCTTTCACAATAGCTTCAAAAAATACTCAAAAATAAGTCTAACCAAGAAGATAAAAGACCTTTACAATGGAAATTTTAAAGCACCAAGGAAAAATAAATTGAAAAAGAAAGTAGAAGATGGAAAGACTTCCTATGCTTATAGATTGGTTAAATTAATATTGCTGAGATAATACAAAGTGACATATAGACTTAGTTCAGTCCCCATCATAATTCCAGAGACATTCTCCACAAAACTAACCAAACAAAACTAAGACGTTTATGGAAGCACAAAAGAACAGGAGGAGCAAAAGTAACTGAAAAGGACGAGCAAAGCTGCTAGTGTTCCAAATACTTTTTTTTTTATTATTAATACATTTTTATTATTATTTCAGCTCATACAAACTTAATAGGTACACCAGTTCCCTCCCTGCCTCCTCCTCCCCCCGAACCCCCTGCCCCCCTCCCCTCACCGCTCCCTCCCTATCCCCACCCTGTGCCTCCCGCCCCAATTCCCAGAGTCCTTTCTTGTGCATGCCTGACTCTCATGTTGCTACGATATAACACTGAAACCTAAGCAACTTAAGGGGAAAAGGATTTTTCATTTGACTGAAGTTCCAGAAAAACGTGGTTATGGCAGAAGCAGTGGGAGAACTTACGTTGTACCAGCCATGGGACACAGAGAAAGAGCAGGAAATGGAACCTGATTATCAAATTACCTCCAGCCAGACTCCACTTGCTGAAAGTTCTGTAAAGTTCCCAAACAGAGCCAAAAGCTGGTGACCAACTATTCAAACACAAGAGCCTGTGGCGGACAATTTGCATTCAAATCAGGACAACAGTTCTAAAACTATATTATGGAATCATAGTAAGTAAATTAAAAAAAAAACAAAAACAAAAACAAAATAGGGCTGGAGAGGTGGCTCAGGGGTTAAGCCTCCACCAGGCAGAAGCAGGGCGGCCTGAGTTTCTGGTCCTGGTAGGGCGGAGCCTGTGAATCCCGGGGCAGAAGAATGTGGAGGCGTCCATGGTGGTTCCCAGATTCGTCCGTGGTTCTACACATACACACAGACACACACACATACACACACACACACACACACCCCTACGCACACACCCACAAGTGAATAAATAATAAAAAAATTTAAAAAAAACAAAATTATAGAGTACAAGGGGGAAAAAAGCAGCACAGGAATGTAGGCCAATGTGATAGAAGACGCAGAAATAAACCCACACAGCTACAGGCAGCTAATTTTCAACAATGGTGTCAAAAATATATTGGAAGTAAGACAACTTCCTGGAGTGGTGATGAGAAAATTGGATACCTATAGGTAGAAGACAATAAGACTAGTGTCAATTACCCTGCTCAGACCTCACCTACGATTCATTAAAGATCTTGACGTAACACCTAAAATGTCCAGGCTGACTTACTATGAAACTTAGACTGACCTTGAACGACTTCTACTCCTTCTGCCTTCCCCTCCTCCAAAGTTTGTGAATTATCTAGAGTGTGAGACATCCCCAGAAAGACCTGAGACTTTGAGCCTGACACAGAAAAACATGGGAAAAAACATTTGAAGTTTTTTTTTTTATTTTTTATTTATTCAATTGCGTGTGTGTGTGTGTGTGTGTGTGTGGTGTGTATATGTGCTGTGTGTGTATGTAGAACCACGGACGAATTCGGGAACCACCATGGACGCCTCCACCTCCTTGTTTACTCTGTCCCAGGATTCACAGGCTCTGCCCTACCAGGACCAGAAACACAGGCCGCCCCCGCTTCCGCCCGGCGTCTATACGTGGGGTCTAGGATTCGAACTCAGGACCCTCTGCCTTCAAGGCAGAGGCTTAAGCCCTGAGCCACCTCTCCAGCCCCCATTTGACGTTTTAAGAAAGACAAACACTATCCCAAAAGGATTCTGGTAGTAGAGGGAAAAAGCTCAAGAACCAGCACATTGGATCTTGTGAAATTAAACAAAGTCTCTGAAAAACAAAAGGAACAAAAACCAGAGTGAAGATATGTCTTAAGCCTTGGAGAAACCCATCTGGCAGTGATAGCAGAATACAGAGAACAGAACTGCAAAAGCTGGACAGGACAAAACCATGTCATAAACACATGGGCTAAAGAGCTGAATGTAAGAAGACATACATCTGACCAGTTGGTATTTACAAAACTACTCAACATCCTTAGTCATCCAGGAAATAAAATGGAGTTGAGATTTCTTCTCACTCTTGTCGGGACAGCTATCTTTTAGAAACCAAGTTGTGAGGCTTAAGCCTTTGCCTTGAAAACAAAAGGACATGAGTTCACATCCCAGATCCCATATTTAGGCAGAAATGGTGGCAGCTAGCACTTCTGGCCCTGGAAGGCAGGGTCTGGAAAATCCCAAAGCAAAGTAGTGAGGAGGTAGAGCAATACAGGACTATTCTCAATGTCATCCTTGGGTCTCCACAGGACACCTAGTGTCCTCTTTTACACACACCCACAAGTGTATACATACCCACACCTAAATACACAAAAAATAATATTGCAACAAATGTTGGTATGCCAGTTAGATGCAGGGATCAACTTGATAATTGACAGCGGTGCCTTTAGGCACACGCGTGATGGACAATTTGATAAGACAAAAGCTGAGAAAACCCTGAGAAAACTACGTTTAGTGACTTCACACTCCAAAAGGTAAATACCATTTTTTGCTTAGATGTGGAACCTAGATTTGAATGTGTGTGTGTGTGTGTGTGTGTGTGTGTGTGTGTGTGTGTGTACTTATGCATCTGCCATTGTTTCATGGGAAGAGAAGTGAAAGAAGGCACAATGGAACACTTACAACAGGAAAGCAGAAAGGCAGACTTGGAGAAGGGGGAGCCAGCAGGAGGGGGAAATTAGAAGAAAGTATGCTGCCGTGTATGTATGATGAATGCCAAAGTAAAGCCCAATGTTTTGCATGCCAACTTCAAGTTCATCCCATTTTTGAACAAATAATCATGTTTTCATTTTTCTTTATGGCTGGATAAAATTCTATGCATATATGTACCACATTTTCTTTATCTATTGGTCTGTGGATGGACATCTAGCCAGGTTCCATTTCCTACGCTATCAAGGACATTACAGAAAATAAATGTAGAAGTGCGTGTGCTGCTTTGACAGGTTGACTTTTAGCCCATTATTAAACAATTTAAAAACTAAGGAGCCTCAACTTAAAAAAATCTGAAAAATTCTAATTTTTCATTAATCTTCTTAATAATTACTCTGAAAACTATATTTCTATACGAATACTCATTGTCTATAGTATTCTTAAGTTCTAAGATGTTGGGAACCACTTCCTGTCTATAATCAAACATAATTATAGACTGTAGGTTTCCCCTCCCAAGACTATGGGGAGTTCCTATTAAATTATACCTATATATGTTTAATCTCTGAGCTAGTATATAACATGGTATTCTATCATCCATGTTTTAAAAATGAACAGTTTGAAGGGATGTCCAATTTAAATAAGACTTTATGATCAGTACTGAGTGTTGTTACTTTAGAATAATATATTAATTTCCTTTTCAGAACTTGCTGAACTACATCTAACATCTTTCCTTTGCATCTTGATACCTGCTCAACCAATCAGCAGTGACAATGATAAAGACTCATTGTTTGCTGCATGCTAGATGCCAACATGTCACCCTGAATCTTCCCATTCTTAATATCAGTCATATGCTACAAACATGAAGCATTTAAATGTTTTTAACCAAAGCAGTGTCATTCCAACAACATGATGAAATAGATCTGGGAGTTTCATGGGTCATGCTCCATTCCCGGCACCATACAGAGCAGGAGATATTGGCGTGATAAGCAGAGAACATACTGATAAACAATTTTCTCAGGCAATGTCTCATTTAGAAAGCTAAGTTACAAAGACAGTGTGGCTCACATAGATCTGAGAAGACAGCATCAAATGAAACGAATTCCATTGTAAACTAATAAAGAAGTTCATTATTAACTTTTTCAGAAATCTATAAATTAACTTAACTCAATAAACCTTTATTAAGGCTTCTGAGTGACACATCTGCTTTAGATGTTCCTGTGGTCCTTGGAACAGAAGAAAAATATTACACTGGAAGATGAATTTAAGTAACAAGATAAGCATTGAGTAAATGTATCTGAGACACTATTTACATTCATATCGTATAACATACTGAAATGTTTTCCAAACAAACTAGAAAATTTGGGTACAGGAATGGCCAGTGAAAAAAATTCTCTTTAATGAATATGATGTAATTCATTTTCTATGATTAATAAAAACTGTGTCATAAATGTGCCTTTGGTTAAACATTCTATAATTTCTGAATATCTTTGTGACATAATGTAGTAAGCTAAAATAAGATATATTTTATGTATATGGAAGGGAATGGATTCACATAGGTAATTAAATTAATGGCACTATTTAATAAACTCAGAACAGCAATTCATTAACTTCATGCAACCGTCTTTGAAATTGTAATTTAGCAATCTAATGGGCATTTTAAAATTATTAAAATCACTCAGAAACTAATTTGCAAATTTAAAGCTACAGTAATTACAAACAATAAGTCACTAGTGTATCCACTGCAAAAATGAATAAATGTTGATTTTTTTAATCTTGGCATCTGAAAAATCTTTTTTTAAAAAAGCAGTACTTTGAAAATATGAAGGCTCTTTTGTTATTGTGTGGTTCTATTTCCTTCTTTCATTTCCTTAAGAACAAATGCTTCGAGTACTTATTTTACATAATGCTAGTCCCTGTTTCAAAATGCTGGTATATATTATTATCCATACTTGGTAAGTTCATCTGTATATTTCAATATATGTAATTTTAAAAATCTTTCCTTTTTCTTTTAATATAAGGTTGGTACAATTATTCCATTTATGTACCCAACTTTCCCATTCTGTGTGATGTTTTTTCAATTTCTTCTCAGTGTCCTTTAAAGCACATATGTGTTTAATTATGATTGAGTCCCACTTAATGTGACACTCAGTTCTTTAAATTTGAGACCTGGCAGATGGGAGTTGGGTGTGGATGAGGAAAACAAGGAAATTCAGCCGTGTCTAGGTAGCTGTGGTCTCTACACCCTTTTTGGTTAAACATTATCGAAACTACCAGTAAGTTATTCCTGCTATAATAGATGCCAAAGTCCCAGGAGCCTTTCCAAAGGGTCTCACTAAGGAAAGGCCAGCAACCTGTGAGGACTCCAACTTCATTACATCAATTACCTTCTGGTTGTACCCACGCAACCTTTGGGGGCTTTGCAAGAACATCACAGGAAGAAATATCTTCAAAAGGAGATTTGGCTCACTATTATTTGAGTTGGAAAAGATCATTGTACTCCAATAAAATTGTCACCTACCACAGTTCAAATTTTAATATTTACAAACACTTCTTGTTAGAATGACACTATCCAATGTATTGACAGTCCTTCCCACTTTTAACATGAAGCTCATAAAATAAACTGGACAATTTCCCAATTTTTCTACTCTTGAATATTATCTACAGCTAATGAGATATTATTTGAATACAGTGATTTTTAAGATAAGGCAAGAATTTTTAAAGTAATCATTCACATTTTATTCCTTTGATTAACTTTTTTAAAATTTATGTTTTAAAAATGTCCTTTTTAAAGTTTGTTGAAACACAAGTGTTTGTCCTTGTGGTAATTCAGTAGTGCTTTGGATGCCTTTTTCATTAGCAACATTGTAAATATATATTTTTTTCAGCCTCCCCAGGTGTTTCTGTATTTTCCTGAACATTTTTCTCAACATCCAGCTCCAGTTTTGTGTATCGCTTCTGTTATTTGATTTTGTTATTCTATGTCATGCTTCCTCCTGCTCTTTTCTTTATTTCTACTTTTTGAGGAGGGATAAAGTACAATATGAAAATAATTCCTTTTCAATCGTCTTGGGCTACTTGTTTTAAATGCTATGTAGTCAGTGTTTCTCAGTATTTACTGAATTTAGTGATGGACTGTCTCTACGTACTGCTTTTATTATGTCATAAGGTTTTGACATACACTGCTGTTGCTACCAATTAAAACTAAATATTCTATTATTGCTATTACATATTCCTTTTTCAACAACAGGATAACCAGAAACATCTTTGTTTACAGTTCTCCAGTTGATAGAGTTCAAATGATTGCTTAACTGTTGATTTCTATTTTTTTCTTTGTGATAAGAAATAGTCACAATGGTATAATTTTTATTGATTGAGCTATACCTATAGTTTATTTCTGTGGACCTTTTGTGACTGCTATTTTTTTTATGAAATGCCTTTTAACTTTAAAGGTTTTAATTGTCCAACTTTATTTAATTGGCAAATATGTGTCCAAATTTTCTGCAGCTTCAGAATTCAAAAATTGGTGAGCAGCTTCCAATGATGGTTCCGAGACTGAGCATCCATTTGTTTCATCCCACCAGGTACTTCTGTTTGGGGCTCTTAAGATACTATGTACTGTGGTCATTATCCAGAATTGAGTGTGGAAGAAATCAGTGAATAATCAGCATTTCACTCCTATTGTGTCAAATTTACAAGTGACTACGAGAGAAATTTTTAAACCTTTCAAACATTCATGCTTTTTTTATTTGGCCAGTTCAATTCATTACTTCAGCCAAAAAAATATTGCTTAAAATTTGAGTAAGGGTTTCAGTAGTTTAGTCTTCATTATAAATTACACACAAAGGAAAATTTCTCAGTTCATTTCAAGAAACTAATGGGACATCAAAAACATGGTGATAAAAAAGTAGAGAGGGTAATTTCTTCTTGAATTCAATTCTCATTCAGCATCATAGTGTTTAGTTTTCAGGAGTTAGTGTATTTTCTGTTGTTTGTTGTGTTACGGATGTCAAGCTTTAGACCATGGTGGTCTGATAGGGTACAGGCTAAAATTTCAACTTTCCTGTATATGTGGAGATTCGTTTTGTGGACCAATATGTCATCTATTTTGGAGAAAGTTCCTGTGTGCTGCTGAGAAAAATGTGTATTCTTCAGTGTGTGGATGAAAAGTTCTATAGAGATCTGTAAAATCCATTTCAGTAAGGGTTTGATTAAGTTCAAAAGTGTCTCTTTTAAGTTTTTGACCTGTTGATCTATCCCATGTTGAGAGGGCAGTGTTGAAATCCCCAAGAATTATCATTTGGGGGTTGATTTCTTGCTTTAGATGCTGTAGGGTTTGCTTAATGAATGTGGAGGGGTCCGTATTAGGTGCATATATGTTCAGTATTGTGAAATCTTCCTAGTGAATTGTAACTGTGACTAAAATGTAGTATCCATCTGTGTCTCTTGTGATTTTTTTTTGGTTTGAAGTCCACTTTGTTTGATAGCATAATGGCTACCCCTGCCTATTTCCTGGTTCCATTAGCTTACAGAATTTTGGACTAGCCTTTTATTTTTAGGATGTGCCTATTTTTTGTGGTGACATGAGTTTCCTGAAGGCAGCAGATTGATGGGTCATGATTATTTAATCCAAGTTTGTAATCTGTGTCTCTTGATCAGTGAGTTAATTCCATTGATATTTAATGTTATAATAGAGAAATTATTTTTAATTCTGGACATTTGTAAGTGTATTATTTGCCTTTTAGGTTTTGGTAGTATTATACTTCCCCTCTGTCCTCCTGGATATGCTTGAGTATCATTTCTAACATTTTTTGAAGGCCTGGTGAGTGAAGGATAATGAAAATACAACTTATCAAAGTCTTTGGGACACAATGAAAGCTGTCCTAAGAGGTAAGTTCATAGCTCTTAATGCCTTCATCAGAAAAATGGAAACATCACAAATAAATAACTTAACAATGCAGCTTAAAGTTTTAGAGACACTAGAGCAGTCCGATCCCAAAAGCAGTAGAAGAGAGGAGATTAGCAAAATAAGGGGAGAAATATCTGAAATTGAGATTAGAAAAATGATACAGAGAATCAACTATTCAGAAAGCTGGTTCTTTGAAAAAATCAATAAGATTGATACACCCCTAGCTAAATTAACCAAAAGCAAGAGAGAGAAAACACAAATTAACAAAATTAGAAATGAAAATGTAGTTATCACTACTGATACTCAAGAAATTCAGAGTATTATAATGTCATATTTCAAAAACTTATACTCTGTGAAATTTGACAACACAAAAGAGATGGATGAATTCTTAAGTATCACAACTTACCTAAATTGAATCAGGAAGTTGTGAATTCACCTTGATAGCACAAGCACAACCATGTTTATAGCAGCACTATTTACAACAGAAAAGTCATGGAATCAACCCAAATGTCCAACAGTTGATGAGTGGATAAGAAAAATGTGGTACATTTATACAATGAAATACAACTCATCCATCAAAAATGATGAATTAATGAAAGGGATGGAATTAGAAAAAATTACATTGAGTGAAGTATCTCAGACACAGAAAATTAAGCGCAGTATGTACTCCCTAATTGGTTGATCCTAGTACAAAACCCACTTAGAGACACACTCAAAGATAAATCTCTGTAATACCTACAGTAATTACAAAGATTATAAACAGGAGGGAAGGGGAAGGAGGGCCCCGCCAGCAACAAGGAGAGAGGAGATCATGCTACAGCTGAGAAAACAGGCCACCATCAAGGACTGCAAGTAAGTAATGAGACATTTGGTTAAGCTCACAGACTTTCCTTCCTGGTCATTTGCAACTGATGGGGTATGATCTCACCAGAAAGGGAGGGCATACAGTGTAGCAGATAGAAGGTAACCATCTTGCAAATGGGAGACTGATCCCCTCCCCCTCTGTAGTCTCCTACTTTTATTCCATCTACCTTTGAATCTACTCTTATAATAAGACTCTATTTTAACAGCCTTTTATCTCTGGCCAGGGGGTAACATCCAATACCCATCAGGATGAAGCTAAGGGCAGTGCAGGAGCAGCAAAACTCAAAAAAAAAAATCAACAAACCATAATTCAGAACATTAGAGACGCTACACCAACCACTTGGGACCAGGCCAGCCAAATCTCTCCCCATCCTAAAGCTTAGGGAAATTTGCAGAAGAGGGAGTGGTAAGATTGTAAGAGCCTAAAGATGGAGAGGAACAACGATATGCAAGATACTCCATACAAGTTAGGCCAAAGTAATCATAATAGGACTTTGCATGACCTGCGCAATGACCAACATATTGACCCCTCAAAGTCTAGCACGGATCACAGGCACTAGGATCCTTAGAGACAAGGGATTAACAATCACAATAGTGTTCCTATACTAAAGGGAAACACAAAAAAGAGCTCTAGGCAATGCTACTGAGTCCTTACACCTCATCAGAGAGGAGGACCCAGAGGGAAGTTTAACATGAACACTAAAGGATGCTCCAGGAACTGGGGGTGGGGTGGCGGAGGGAGAAAGGGAGGAAGGAGGGAAAGGAAGAAGAAAAGGGGGAAGAGAGCAAGGGGATCCAGGGAGGGGTGGAGGGAGTGAGGGGAATGGGGTACTTACCAACTTTGTGTGACTGGAAGAAATAAAAAAGAAGAAAGTAGAAAGGAAAAGGGGATGGAGGAAAGCAGAGATGAATATTCAATATGCTTGCAAAAGAAGAAAACTAAAAAAAAAGAAAGATTTGTGAAACATCATAGCCTAACCTCCACAAAGTTCTAGGCTCAATTCCTGACTCTAGAAAATGAGGAAAATTGAAGCTAAACTCAACTAAAAATTTTATCCTCGCTTTAAAGGCCAAATTTGTAAACAATAACGACAAAATGATACAAAGATTATAATGATGAATTCAAGGAAACACCATATTCAAGGGTAGAATAAGTAAAAAGCTTAAGGATAGATCAAACCTGGTGCTACCTGTCCTGAATTTGAACTAAATAGTCTCTCCATGTAAGAAAGGAGACATGAGGTTGGTGCATCAAGCTTGCCTTTTTCTCCTATTGTCTCCTGTAATGTATCTTTCTATTCTCTACTCCTAGAACCATGCCAGGCACAGTTCTTATAGCTGATGGATTTGGAGAGGGGATAGACAGCATTCTTCTTTGCTGTCTTCTGTGGCCACAGGGCACACTAAGAATGGAGCAGAAACCAAGAAGCTAGTGAGTGGTAAAACAAGAAGGTACGTCTCAGTCCAGGTTTGTGCCAGCAGTCTTGGCTTTATTTTCCTTCCATAGATCAAGGACAGGAAGCAATGCCTGCAAGAAAAAGGCAGAGAGTTGCCAAAAGTCTGCTAATAGTGAACCATCCTATTTTGAAGGCAATACCTACATTCTGTCTTGAAGCTGACCTAATACATGTTAAAACCCAGTGTCTATACTGCTAATGGTAGTGGTGGCCATGCAGCAGAAAGAGGTAGAAGCTCTGTGAATCCAGTGGCTGAAGTTGCCCGGATGGTCCTGAATCCATCTTAGAATTCTGCTGTAGTTGGGAAGAGCTAAAACCAGTGCGCTTCACCAGCCTGGCTCAAGAGTGGAGCACTGAGCCTCTCAGTTTTCATTGCTGTTGCGGATTCATTGTGCCTCCCCATTTATCTAGCCTGGGAAAACACCTGTTATGCTTCCTGAGAGCTGGCCAATTGTTTTCTGCTTTATAAGTGGAAATACAGTTCCCTTAGGGCTTCGGGGTAGATGTTGGTAGGAAAATCTCCTGCTTGTTTTCCCCTTCTCGCTTTCTATTTCACAATGTCTCAGTGAGTTTTTCTCCAAGCAAGCTGTGCATAAGTGAATGTGGAGGAGCATTCATTACATATTACAGTCCGGGGTATTGAGATACACATCTAAGACTTATGTAGTGGAAATCTCTAGGGTGAAGGCAGAACAGGCTAAGGCAGGCTCTGCAGATTAAGACCTGCTAGTATGTCATTACCACACTCTGCCTGACCCTGCTGAGTCTCATTCTGAAAGGGAATGTGCTTTGGAATTGGTAGAAAGACTTTCCCACCAGGAAGAGATTTAGGACCCTAGGGGGGCAGTTTCAGGCTGGGTTTATTTATCTTGTTATACATCTGCAGGGCAGAAAAGAACTGCAGCAGAGCATTTTGCTTCCTCCCTTCCTGCCTCTTTTTAAGCAAACCCAGGCAGGGGGCTGGGAATGGAGGGGGCAGGCAGAAGGGAGGAACCTACCGTGGAGATTTGTCTTAAAATGTTAGTAAAAAAAAAATTCCATGAAAAATAATGATATTTTTCTAAAATATTTTTCTGAAATGATTTTTAGTATATGAGATATAGCATCTTCAGAATAATTTTGGTAATTGTTAATAGGAAGGTAAATATTTTGCTCTTCCAACTGATATTTGACTTCCTTATAGCGTGAAGAATTTTGTCCTGTGAGGGCTCAGTTAGGATAATGTTTGACCCCTTCCGAAGGTTCATACGCAGGAAGCTTTGTCCCTCCTGTAATAGTGGTGAGACAGCAGGATCTTCAAGAGGGCCTAGAGGAAAGTAAATTGGTCACAATGGCTCCATTGTTATGAATAAATATAGTTGTCTCCTGGGAGCAGGTCCAGTCTCAAGGGACTAGCTGCATTCTCATGAGGGTGAGTCGGCCAGACAATACTCAGGCACTCAGCCCTTCTGCATGCAGTGAGCTCCCTCTGTTTCCCAACTGTGTTGAGACAAAAAAAAGGGGGGGGGGCTTTTTGCCATGGGCCTCTGATCTGGACCTTCCAACTGATAGGATTGTGGGTCAAATAAAGTTCTTTCTTTTGTAAGCTATCCGGCCTCAAAGTATTTTGTTCTAAAAAAAAAAAAGTAAACAAAAAGTTGTGATTATGCACTCTTTGTCTTCTCTAGTATGATTGTTTTGTTTTAATTTTATGTGACTAAGTCTCCCTATAGTTGGCCTTGATTTTGTGTTCTCCAGTATAAACCTCCTAAGTGCTAGTATTACAGATGCGTGCCACCATGCCTGGCTGATTTTCTTAATCAGGCAAAATTTACGTGCAACTATATTTATCCACTTGATTTTTTTAAACTAATAGCTTTTAGTAAATATTCATAGTTCTTTTTCCATTTTTTTCTCATGTGCATGTGGTGTGTGTGTGTGAGTGTGTGTATGTGTGCATGTGTTGTGAGTGACAGAGAGTATTTGCGTGTGTGCGTGCATGTGTGTATTTGCATGTATGTGGATACGCATGTGTGTAGAGACCTGAAACTGTTATCAAGAATTAGTCTGGATCACTCTTCTGCCTTAATCTTTTGAGGCTGAGTCTCTAATTAAACCTAGAGCCCATTGGGCTACTCTGGCTAGCCAGCAGAGCGTAAGGTGAAACACACAGGGGCCTCTCCACTCCACATGCTATTGCACGCAGCAGCAGAAGAGTCCAGAGGAGCCGGTGGGGGAGGGCACAGCACACCTATCCTAGAAGTGCTCAAGGCAGAAGTAGTGACCACAAAACCTGAAGGCCCTCAGACACATCCAGGTGATGGATGTGCTGAAATAATTCTTAGGTGCTCAATGAAATGACAGCTCCTTATTCAGGAGGCCAGATTAAAGTTGCTCTTAAAGGCACACTGAGCAGAATAATTTCCCTTCATTTGCACTTCTAAAGCATTTTGTTCATTGCTATATTATGACATTTAACACATTTATTTTAATTACCTGTTCAAATGTCATCCTCTCACTAGACAGAGTTGATTAAGCAGAATGGTGTTTTCTGATGAGCCAGATTATTACATATCACTATAACAGAAAACACATGGTTTTTTTCAGATTGTAGAGAAATAAGAGTTTATTGTATGTCTTTCGAAAGGGTCATTTAATACATATTTATTTAATGTTGCCTTCTTGTCAGGCACTGTGTGCTAAGATTAAGGGTAGAAAAATGAGTAGACACTACAGTAATACAATAGTCCTTCCTTGTATTGATTGGCCTCTAATTTTAATGGTAAATTAAAAAAAAAACATGAATGCATTTAATATGAGCTCTCCTGTCAAACTGGATTAGGAAATATAGCTGGATAATCATAAGCCAAAATAAAACTCCTTCTTCCCCCCTCTCATAGTTAGACACAGGTGTCAACTTGACGCTTGAGGGTTTGAGCTCTGGGCACGTTGTAGATAATTTGGTAGTTAAGCCCAGAACTAACCTGCAGAGGAGATTGTTTAGTGGATGGGACTAGTCCCTAGGCAGGTGAATAAAATGGAAGGAACTATTTTTAAGAAAGGTGGCTTCCTTCTGTACACTTGGCTAGACATGCTGGTCTAGCAAGTAAGGATTGTCTTCACTTAGCCATTACGTGGATATGGCCTAGCCAGTTCCCCCTGCCCCGGTGTTGGTGTGAGGCTCTCTTGCAAAGCTGGAAAAAGAATTGTAACCAGAAATTGTAAGAGAGAATAAAACCCTTGCTCCCTTAAGACGTTTGATGCTGATTTTATCAGCAACTATGAAGATGAACTGTTACACCATTTTGGTTGTGCATCTGACACACTCGGATACTTTTTGTCCACTTGGGCACACACCTTGAAGAACTGCCTGTCTCAGCATCTCCATAGCACCAGGGTCTCTACCCTGCGTGAATTTCTCAGTTTCTGCTCTTACCCTCCTCAGATGAAATTACAGCACAATGTAAAAAGCAATCTTCTACATTTGCTAATGGGAAAGGTCCTTCTCCCGCTTCCTTATGTTAAAGTTTCTAATGTCACAGAGAAGAGAAACCAGGCCGTGCCCATTAGCTGACGAGTCTCTGCATGCCTGGTGCAACCTTTCTTTTCCACTGAGCTTCATGGCATTAAAACCCAGCATCCTGCTACTATCATAGTGACCAGTTTTCAGTATTTTATGAGAACTTATTCTCTTCTTTCTATGTTAGATATTTGGCAGATCTTCAAGTTACATGTATTTATATATGTTACATGTACGTGCACACATTTGAATGCATAAACCTGTATGTAACATGTGCATGTAAAGGCCAGAAATTCACACTGGATGTCTTCCTCACCTACTCTCACCTTAGCTCTTACTGAACATGGAACTCACTAATTTGTCTGGACTGACTTGTCAGCAAGTCCATCTTTGCCCCCCTCCCCCAGCCCTGGGATGATAGGAATCCATCACATGCTGAGCTTTTAGGTATTTCGTTGTTGATGTTGTCATCATTTTGTTTTCTCATGTGGGTTCCAGGATCCAATCAGTTCCCCATGCTCGTGTGGCAAATACTTAACCATCTGAGCACCAGCCTCAATTGGTCCCTTGTCATCCTCCAAGTCTCAAACAGCACAGACTCAAGTCCTTTTTCACACATAATTAAAGATGTTGCCTTTTTAATTTTAAGTTTATTTACTTGTTCTAGTTAATTTCATTTAAAATGTTATTTATTTACTTATTTATAATTTTATTGTTGCTTTGAGGTAGGACATTAAAAGCAGACCTTCACTTCACTATGCAGCCAAGGGCAGCATATGGGCATCCTCCTGCCTCGACCCATGGAGAGCTGGAATTGTAGAAATGACTCATGTATCCAGATCCTCTCACTTATTTTAAAATAAAATTCAGATGAAAACTAATACTATAATTAGTGTGCAGCTTAATTAATTATCATGAGTTTTTAACATCTGTTAAAAGAAAATGAAGAGACAGATTTGTCCTATTTCCTTACCTGGAAACACCAGACCTCGTAGGTTCTATTGCCACACCCAGAAACACACAATTTGATAACTTCCTGTACGAATAGATGTTAGTATATACAGAAAATAAAATTTTTTGCCTAAAAAAAAAGAAAAAGAAAATTTCAGGCAGACTAAAGTCAGCAGAGTGTATTTGTGCGAAGTGCAATTCATGAATTGGAGAGCGCACAGCATCAGGGGTTTAGACAGCCCTGTGTCAACAGAGCGAGCAGGGAGTTTTTACAGGATGCACCAGCAGTGCACGCAATCAGCAGATCCACTGTGCTTAAGGGTTTGCCTGCTTTGAAATGATCTGGTAGAAAGTCTCCAGTTAGAAAGTAATTGTCACTTTCTGATCTGTTTACGTGAAGTTTCCTATTATTCATTTGGCCCTCAACTTCCTGGAACAGGGGCCGCCTTAGCCTAATTTACTCCCAATTAAATTGATTTTTAACATAATTAATGCTTGACCAAATAAGGTTAAGGTAAGTCCTCAATCAGTCCAATGGTACCTTTGTTCTCAGCCAAATAAGACAGAGCAAAATGACACAGAACACGCATGAATCCTTTTTAGCTGCTTCTGCACACACCGTGTCTGTGAACGTTCAGTAATCACTTCTCTGTGTTGCTCACGTTGTGTCTCACAAACTGGAGTCCTAAGTATCTATGCTTCAGAATGGTTCCTTCTTTTGGTTTTGATCTGCCTTTCCAAATGCATTTCTATATACTTTAAATTTTAATTGATGAACATTTATATAAAGTAAAAGGCATCCCTGTAGGTGTACATTTCAATAATTGGTCTCAAATGTGTGCAGTCCTCGCTTTTAGCATAACTGTAACCAAATTCCTGACAGAAGCATCTTCAAAAGTGGAACTTTATCCTGACTGGCTTAAAAAGATGGAATATAAGGCTTAGTATCCTGGCAGAAGTAGCAACTCTGCTTGTGACAACTTAGTGGACCAGGAAGTGCAGAGCTTGGAGTGGAAGAAAGGTGGAGGTATATCTTGAAGCCCACCTTCCAGAGACCAATTTCTTGCATCCAGGGCTCACATCCTAAAGATTTCACAACCTCCCCAGAGAGCAACACTAGGTGGGAGACACAAGCATTCAAATATATTAGCCTGTGTGGGGGGCGGCAGGAGGCATGATCAAATGATCATATTGTCCATCCTTGTAACTCGCAACAATTCCATGTATGACGTTTTGGCTTCTGTCGCAATTGTTGATCCTGTTCTCCGGATACAACCACAGTTCTGCTCTTTATTGTCATCCTCTTTCTTGCTCTCACTTGCCCTGTTGAAGGAACCTTGCCATACTGCCTAGTGTTAAATGCTTTCCTTGCTCAGGATGCTTTAGTTCACAGCAGTCCTGGTGTCCAAGGGTTCAATTCTTCCATTTTGATTGCTTCTGATCAACTATCATCTGAAAAGAATCTGTGAGTAGTTTCAGAAATATACGCAAACCTCATTCATGCAATTTATGTCAGTATTATGTTAATCAGGCTTTCCATTGCTGTAATATAATATCTCATTGGGATAACTTAAGGAAGAAAGAAAGGATTATTTTGACTCAGAGTTTCACTAGTTTTACTCTTTGATGAATGTACTGCATTAATGTGGGCTCTAGGTGAAGCAATGCACCATGGGACAGTAGTTTATTTTCCCCATGATGAACAGGGACTGCAGCAAAGAAGCAGCGGGGGCGGATACCAAGGCAGAACATTCCAAAGCAATTTCCCTCTTTCCTTTCTACCTCCTAGACTTTCTGCCAGGGCAGAGTATTCAATGCATGAGCTTGTGGGGAATATTTCATATTTAAACTGTGGCAAGTGTAAAAACTATGATGATAATTCTATCCTGTTATTATTTTTTGTTTATTCAGTTGTGCATGTGTGTGTTTGTGCGCTCATGTGTGTGTGTGTGTGTGTGTGTGTGTGTGTGTGTGTGTGTGTGTGTGTGTATAGAACCACAGGTGAATTCAGGAACCACCATGGACTGCCTCCACCTCCTCCTTGTTTATTCTGCCAGAGGATTCACAGGCTCCGCCCTACCAGGACCAGAAATGCAGGCCGCCCCCCCCTTCCACCCTGCGTCTATATGTGGGGTCTAGGATCCGAACTCAGGACCTTCCACCTGCAAGGCAGAGGCTTAACCCCTGAACCACCTCTCCAGCCTCTCTGTTATTATTATTAATCTCTTGCTGTGTCTGACTTATCAATTAAAGATATGTTTCATAGTTATATATATAGAATAAATATAATACTTAGGCTTGGAACTATCCATGTGAATGGGCTGTAGCTGTGATTCCTGGAATCTGTCTGCAAGGGTGAGCAGAACTTCTGTTTTGTTCTTTGGTTTTCTGAGTCCACATCGTGATTATGCTCCACTGTGCTGAAATTCACCACATTATCTTAAGTAGACTTCAACAGTGCAAACATCCTTTGACCAGTCTTTGCAAATATACTTTCCTTTCTCTTGAGAAAGTTCCTACGAGGGGAATCGCTGGTTATGATGTAGGTATATATTAAGCTTCATAAAAAGCCACCACTGTTGTACCATTGAATTCTAATCCATGATACATGATGATGCCACTTCCTTCTTATCTGGTTAATAATGAAAATTAGTAGTAATATGCAGATTAGTGATAGGGAAGTCTTACACTATGACTTTTTAATGTATGTTCTTGATGGATAATTAGGTGAAACATTGTACCATGCATCTTTTTTTGTTAAGCACCATTCTGACTTCCTGTATTTTAATTGGATTGGATATTTTTGTTTAAGTATCATATTAATGACTTTGCACACACACATCATGTTTCATGACACACATGTTCATATGTACATATGTTGTATAGGTGATGTTAGCCAAGTCTCAGATATTTGCATATAATCACAGAATGATGCTTATCACTTTATTATCTTACCAGTATTTCTTGAAGAGACTTTAATTTTAATGAAGACTAACTCATTGGCTTTTTCTCTGATGTTTAATATTTCTCATCTCCTTATAAAATATTGCTACTCTGAGGTCATAAAATACTCACCTATGCTTTGATCTAGGATCCGGTTTTTTGTCTTTCATGTTTTTGTTGTCACTTTGAGATTAATCATTGCACATGGGGTGATGTTCACATCAGGATTTTTCCACACAGATATCCAGTGATTTCCTCCCTGTGCTTTGGAAACTCGTCTTCCTATTATTGAATTGCCCCAGAACCATTTAAAAAAATCCATTGACTTACACTTGTAAAATTACTTCTCTCATCTATTCCATTTTCATTGCTCATCTATGTCTGCCTTAAGTCTTGAGTGATCGTTTAGACTTTTTATTTCTTACATCTTATTTTGGCATGGTAGGCCTGGCTCCATGCCTGACGAGTCAAGTCATGGGGGCACACCCCATCTCGGTGCCATGCTTGTTACCATTCTTTTTCTGCTTTTTATCTTTTCGCTTTTTCTGGAGCTGGATGAAACCAATGTCTTTTATCCACTAACCAGGTATTCTACTACTGAGTTGCATCTCCAGCATGCCTTGAGTTTTTAGGTCATTGTTTCCTGGCCTTAAAATAATAGACTATTGGGCTGGAGAGATGGCTTAGGGGTTTTCACCTCATGAACAAAAGGATCCCCATATCTCGCATAAAACCACCAAGCAGAAATGGTGGGGATCTGAACTTTTAGCCCTAGAAGATAGAGCCTGAGACATCCCAGAACAATCAGTAAGGAAGTAGAGGGCAAGTCAGGATGATTCCTGTTGTCTCCCTGTACAGGCACATACACACACTCAAGAGCCTTCTTCTACACATACCCACACACCCCATACATGCAAAAAAAAAATCTTATTACTGAATTTTGTTGTACTGTCATTACACTAGCTAATGTGCCAGCTGTCTCCTTGTCCTTTCTAGAAGCAGTCAAGCAGTCGCTATTAGATTAAGTAGGGTAATCATCCAGATTACCATAGTGGCTTGACAAAGAATCATATGGGGACGGCTGGGTCAGGGAAGAGCCTTCTCAACTGGCCTCCAAAAAGAACCCACAGAAAAATTTGGATGGTTACTCAGGGTTTGGATAAACAATGGTTTCTCCCAGGCCAGCTCTGAAAACCTCACTCAACTGTTAAGATTCCATTGCAATTCACACCCAGCACTATTCCCCTGAGGCTGACTGTCTGATACCCAAGGAGCAAAGTGAGAAGTGTGGTCCTGACTGAGGGAAGGTCAGGAGGAATGAAAAAATGCAATTACAGCAGGGACACATTCTATTTTTCCTATCATCTTGTTTTCGTGTATGGCTCTGTTAGCTTCGATGTGGTGCAAACTTGATAATTAGCTCCTTAGAGATTTCTGGCTCCACCTCAAATTAAATTGAGGAAAAGCCTTTCATCAACCATTGTCAAATCTGGACACAGTGGACTAAGCAGGTAACACGATGGGATGCAGAAAACCAGGAGCAAATGCACATTACATGGAAAACAGTGGCGTGGTAAATGTGAGCATTGAAGAGCTCCAAAACGCATCCTGAAAATCTGCTAGGGAAACAGATACTTATGCATCTTCCCCTTTCTTTCTGAAATCTGTATATAACTTAGACCAAATATATTTTCCTGTTTTCAGTTAGCTTCTAAATTATAAATTATTGGCTATGAAAATTGTCAGAATTCATTTTCATATTGTAATGAATTTAATGTTGTATTGCTTTGTGGTATCTCTGATGTCTACCATCTGTCTATCTACCATCTATTACCTATCATTTATTTACCCATCAACTAAGTATCATTTGTCATCTCTCTATCATCTATTTCTTTATTATTGATCTATCTGCCTGTCCTGTTTCCCTCATCTATATATGTCTCTATCATCTCTCTATGTATTTACTATCTGCCTCTCAGCTGTACCTGTATATCATCTATATTTTTATCTGTTTTGACCAGTAGAAATAAATTGTTCTGTCTTACCTTTTATTTAGTATTACATATTTTAACAGATTTTATTTAGGTTTAATTTATCATATAAGAAGCAATTCATTGAAAAGGCAAATATGAGAGATGTCAAGTATATACACTATTAATAGTCATTCCATTCATGATGTACAAAGATTCTGTCATCATCCAGAAAGTTCAGCAAGGGGTTCAGTGGGTGGTCCCTCTAAATTCTGCCTCAAGCAAACATAGATTTTTAAATATACACAATTCTCGTGTGTGTGTGTGTGTGTGTGTGTGTGTGTGTGTGTGTGTAGAGAGAGAAAGAGAGAGAGACATTAGTTTTACAGGTGATACATTTCCATATAAATCCAGTTCTACTTTGCTATCATATTTGGTTCCTTTTGCACTTTAATTTTAAGACTCATTTTGTGTGTGGAAGGGGGTTATTTTCACTGCTAGTTAGCATTTAACAATTCAAGCTTATCCTGATTCTATTGTTTGCTCACCCATTGATGATCAATGAAGCATTTTAATGATTAAATGTAATGCCACATATAGATGCCCTATATTAGTTTGAGGAAGATGTTTTCTATTCTTAGTTTACTCAAAGGTGTGTGTGTGTGTGTGTGTGTGTGTGTGTGTGTTTACCATGAGTTTTCTCATGACTGAATCATAAATTTTGCAACTATGTCCTTCTGCCTCTTTTTAAGATTATAATGGTTTTTCTACTTTGATATGCTGAAGTGGAAAATTGCATTATTTGATTTCTAAATGTTGACTAACTTTAAATTACTAGACTAAAATCTACTGACGATTTTGAATCATGCTTTTATGCACGTATAGATTTAATTTGTTAATGTTTGCTGTGGGCTTTGTCTCCATGACAGTGATACTGCTCTGTGATGTCATATTTTTCACACTGATTCCCCCTTTTGCTCTCAAGACTATCATGTTATCACAAAATGTCTTGGGAAATATTTTCCCTTTTCTGTTGTCTAAAACCTTTCATGTAAGGGTGATGCTATATCTTCCTTAAATGCTGCGGAGAACCATCAGTGACATCATCTGAGCCTGGAGATTTCTTTCTGAAGGGAGAAGAAAAATGAATTGTGATTTTTTCCTAATCACCATGGAACCATTTGGAGTTCACATTATTCCTGTAGCTGTCATTGGTAACTGACATGCTTTTCAAGAAACCTTTTCTTTCATCAACAATGTCTAATTCTAAAATATTATTTATCATCTAAACTCCAAAACTTACAACAATATTTATTTTCTACATTTAGTTAGTTAGATTTGTTATTGTTGTGGTTGTTTTTCAGTGGTTTTGGTTGACAGAATCTCATGGAGCCTTTCTGATTTCTCTGCTTCTACCTCCCAAAGGGTGGGAATACAGGTATGTACTTCACTGCACAAGTGTATGCTGAAATCAAACTCAGGTCCTCAATATGAATGACATTCATTCTGCCAGCTGAGCTAATCTCCAGTCCAGTATTATTCTTTTGTTGTGAGACAGGTTCTCGAAAGCAGCCCAGATTGTCCTTGAACTTGCGATCTCCCATCTGCCTTCCTAGTGTTAGCAATGTAGGTTTGTCACCACACCTGGCCCTCTATTAGTCTTTTATTCCTTTTAATGTTGTTTTGAAATCATGATTTTTATACATCTTGCTTGATTTTATTAAGCAAAAGTTTTCAAAAGTTAAGATTCTATGACTTTTTTCCCATTTTTTCTTCTCTTTTCTCCTTCACTAGTTTATTTTCAATAAACATGAAGCAGTAGCCTTAAGTATTTCTTGGTTTGCTCATTTCTATTTTTTAGTTTTCAACAAGGAAACCTTCATGGTTGATATTAAGTCTAGGGACTTAATACAAATTTTAAAATTGTTATTTGTGTTGAGTGAATCAAATGAATTTTGTGTCATATCTCCATTCTAATTTTGATAAATTTCATTATAATTTTTTTCAGCAATCTCATTTGCTATGAAAGCAAATTTGTATTTGAATTTGCTAATGTGGTCTTCTTTTCAGTTTTTGTTTTGGGGGCTGAAGATTGATCCTAGGGCTTTATATGTGGTATGCAAATACTCTGCTACTGAAATATATGCTTACCTCTTAGCTGAAAGATGTTCTTGATATACATCCCAGCCTTGCCTTAAATTCACAGTCTTCATTTCCCTGCCTCTACACTACTGAGAGGCAGATGGAGGCTACCATGCCCAGCTCCTTAGTAATTTTTAGTGAAATTCAATTATGGCCAAAGGTCATATAGATTGACACTTTCTAAGTCTTTCCAGCAACGTGTTGTTGTGTTGTTGTTTATATATTTTCTTGGGTTTCTCTGTGCTGAGATTTAACTTATCTGACTCATAAGAATGATGCCAATTTGTTTACGTGTAGTTGTTTGCACGCCATTTCTTCATGGCTATCAAAGTAGGTACCTTTAAGTGTAAGGTTTCTCATGAATTTAGGACTCTGAAATATTGGGTACTGCATTTTCATTTCAGTACATCAGTCAACACTTACATTTGAGGAAAGTGTCAGCAGGTTTACATCCATCATCTTGCCAGGTACTCACTCTGCACCCTTTTCATTGTTTTCCCCATAATTCTATAACTTCAATTGGATTGTTTTTAATGTATTTTTGTGATATCCTCATTTCCATTCATTACGTTAACCTCCTTTCTTGTTACTCATTGCAGGTAACAAGGATTGCTTTTGTCCTCCTTCTAAATAGTTTTGGCTTTTGGTCCAGTGACTAATTCTGTTACCGGGCAGTCACCTTGATTCCATGTAGGATGGTCTTTGCTCTTCATGAAGGCATATCTGCCACAAGCTCAAGTTGTTTTCTGACATGGCGGATGCTGCCTCTCCTCTGTTTCCTCACTAGTTCTGCTCAGGGATTAGCTCTGGCTGTGCAAGCTTACCCTTCTGTAAATCCTCTCTCAGGATGCAGGCCCATCCTTCTGCAAGGTCCTGTTGCCACAATAAAAGGTCCATATATGAAAGGCACATATCAAAACCTTATAGTAAAGGTAAAGTTCTAAATGTTTTTACACTGCATCTCAGACTCACTCTTCATGTTTAATCATAGACTCTCCTCCCATTCAGTATCTTAGAAAAGCATAGAATGGTGGTTTGGAGTTGTAGTTTTAAAAACCATGGGAAAAGTCTTGTTTCCAGAATGGGCTCAAACATGTTTTATTCCGATTTTGTTTGCTTTTGCATTTTGCTTCTAATTGACTATGTAAATTAATGGTCTGTGCAATTTCATCTGTTTATTTAAGAATTTGTAAAAAGGGAAAATTGGTGTATCAGCAAGAATGTTTCACTGAGCAGAAAGCAGCTTTTATCTCCAAGAAATGAATTTTTCTCTTCCTCGTCTTTGAAAATCGTAAACTACATAAGAGATACTGGGCATCATCCAGGTGTGATGGTCGACAGAGACTATAGAAGACATGGAGAAACTCCCTTGCATTGAAGGGCAGGAGCAGAAATGGGGCCATAGCATGGCAGAAATGAGGCCAGGAAGGGAGCATATGTTACTGTCTAGCTAAGTCCCAAGAGGATGAATAAAAGACAAAAAATAGGACAGTTATGAGTTTCCGACTTAACAAAATACCTTCTTGTCTCCAGCAGAGAAACTATGAGCTTGAGTAAAAATTAAGACTTGAAAAGTTTTATATCTTTTTTTTGCATGTGTGGTATGTGGGTAAAGGTGTGTGTGTGTGTGTGTGTGTGTGTGTGTGCGTGTGTGTGTGTGTATGTGTGTGTGTGTACAAGAGAGCATTTGAGTGTGTGTATTTGTGGAAGCCCATGAGTGACTTTGGAAATTACTCTGTGTAGTTCTGCCTTCCTATAACTTTACTCTAGAATTTCCCAAGCTCTGCCATGAAGGGTCAGAAGTGCAGGCCACTGTCATTTCTGCTCAGGATTTTTTGAGTGTGATCTGAGATCCTTTGGCTTGCGAGCCAAAGGCTTTAATCCCTCAGCCATCTCGCAAGCCTGGGGAGTTTTATACCTTATGGTGGCTAAGCTGACTGATGCCTGAGGACCAGACTCACCCTCCCAATTGACTGAGTGTTCGTAAGTTCTCAGGGAATTGTGCCTGAGAGCAAGAGAGTCACTCCTTCATGCCCCTCTCATCACGCAATTCACTAAAAATGGCATTTTTTCAAAACTTGACACTATACATTAAAATAATGAATCCTTATCTAATAAGATGGTTCCTACCCTTTCTTTGAACACTTGTTGACACTTGCTAAATGTAGCATGAGGTTTCAAATTCCCTTCTTTGATACTATTTTGTGTCTTATTTTCAAAAGCTTTTCTTCCTTGTTTTTGTTATTATTTTATCATGTATTCCCTATGGCCTCCAAATGTGCCTTTGATATCACTCTTGATTCTGTGTCTTATGCTTATATTTCTTCATTACATTACTTAAGATAAAATTGTTTCTTGAATGACCTTTAAACTTCTCATTTGCTTTGGACTGCTCTGTGTCTTTTTGGTCATCTAATGTATCTTCTCAGTTGTTTTTGTAAAGTAATTGTTTTATTTCAGTGCAAGCATGTATACAATACAAGCAAACACATTTCACTTAAAAATAGCGTTCATCTTGTCAGATTTTATACACTTTGATTATCTTCTCATATTAATTTGGTTTTCAGTCTTTTAAAAAGCTATTCTTCATATAGCATGTTTGTAAGCTTGAGGCTGTAAACCAAATTTGGCTCAACGTTTATTTTTCATGAGCTAAGGATGTTTTTACATTTCATTTTTGTAATGACAGATGTTTGAAAAGCAGTTTGATACACTTTTTATAGCTAAATGTTAATAATTTTCATTCTTCTGGGGCTCATGTTTTTCTCTCTCACGGGTTCTTGTTCTGGTTTATAGTAAGTACCAAGAGTGTGATTCATGCTAAAAAAACAAAAGTGGTGACATTCATGCCACTATGATACTAATGATCACCTCTTGTTCATTGTTTTTCTCTCTTCACAACTTGCATTGTATATTTTGGTACTGTGACGGCTGTCCAACAAGGAGGTTTCCAATCAGTTCTACTTGGTGGATGGTTTTTTGTTTGTTTGTTTGTTTGTTTGTTTGTTTAATCTGTGACCTGTGTTGCGTTTTCAACCTGTATTGTGTTTTCAGCAGTAGGGTCTTACTCTCCATTTCTGAAGGGGAACCAAGAACAATGGCTATTTGGGAGGCCTTTGAGACCCCTCTGAATAGCAACTTAATAGGGGTATCAATATCTGGTACTTGGACTATTGTTTAACTAACTGCCAATTGTTTTTACATTGTTTTACGTTTGTGTACCACGTGTATGTGGTGTGTGTGTGTGTGTGTGTGTGTGTGTGTGTTTATGTGTGTGTATGTATGTATGTATGTTTCAGAGGGCACATGTGTCCCTGTGGAAGCCAGGAATGACTTAAGGAATCATCCTGTATTGTGTCTACCTCCTTCATGTTTCACATTGAGATTTCCCAGGCTCTGCCCACTAGGGCCAGAAGTTCAGGCCTCCACTGTTTCCACCTGGCTGTTTTTATGTGAGATCTGGGATCCAAACTCAGGACCTTTTGCTTGAGAAACAGAGTCTTAACCCCTGAGCCATCGCTCCAGTCCATGTTTTCACATTTTTTAAACAGAGACCAAATGCCAAAATAAATAAATGAATGCATACATACATACAAGCATACCGACATATACACATATATACACATAAACAAATGGAAGAAAGAAAAGTGTATACGTTGGGAGCCACCTGTGACACAAAGTTTTGCACGTCCACCATATGGCACTTGATACAATCATGTTTGCTGAGCCCTAAGCTAATTGATTTCAAAATGTACTTGAATAGATGCCATTCGTGACCCCTCCCACCTGTGATCATGCAGTTACTGTTCAGATAGCTCTCAGACATGGTGTGTGGGCTTCACAAAATGATCTACGGAGCTGGAGCCAGCTTCAGGTGCCTGCGAATCCATACTTCCTCACGTCAGACCTGCTTGCATTTATAATATTCATCAGTGCTCCCTTACCCATTTCTTGGTTGAGCAGCTCCGAGATGCTTATTCTAGGCTAGTCTGTGGAACTCTTCAGCACCTCAAGTTCTGATTGGCCACTGTGGCAACAAGCTTGGAGGACCTGTGCTCTGACTCTTTCCATTTCCTGTTTGGCCTCCTTCTTCCCCCTCTCAGCATTTCCTGGTATCATCTCCCCAGTAAGCACATGCAACCCCTGTCTCTTTGCCTAAAATATTCTTTAGAAGGTGCATATTCTACTTTTTCCTGTATGCTTCAGTTGAACACAGTTTCTTAATTTCATACAAATCAAATTTCATACAAATTTGAAATAAAAGGTCAGCATTCACAGTTTTCACAGAGAACTAAATATATGACTTAAACCTCCCATATATTAGCCACGAGTTTCAAAGACATATCATAGACTTGCTTACCTAACTTACAATAATTAAACTGATTTCTCTTGATTTCCCACATAAGTTGAATCTGTTTATCTGATGCACAGTCAGACTCAATAATTTAGACATACTTGCTTTTTTAAGTTTATACATGCTCACTTACATGCACACGTAAGTGTGTGTGTGTGTGTGTGTGTGTGTGTGTGTGTGTTTGTCTTGCTTTTGACTGAAAAGAATTTTTGCTCTCTTTCTACCATTTTCATTAAACAGGTCAAAATGCAATTCAATTTTCAAGTAATTGAAAACATTATTTCTCAAAGTAAACAGAATGGGTGCTGAAACTTACATTTGGCAAACAGGCAATTTCACCTTAACATATTTGATATCTTTACTCATCAGCCAAAGGAATTAAATCATAAATGATGTAACAAAGATAACCAGGGACTGATAATGTGTGATTTTTCTAAAGATTATCAAGTTAATTATTAAAAAAGTATAATAAGGGCTTCCTGGTAGTCTTTTCTGTTCCTTGTCTGGTATCCCTCCCTTTAATTTGGGGTTACAAGAAGCTTTTATTTTTCAACTTGTGGTGATTCTGCTTAGCTTATTCATGCTAAGCAGAGACATCCTCATTACCCAGCAGGTTTCAGGGTGGAGGTTCTTGATCCTAACTGCACAGTGAAGTTCAGGGATCAGACACTTGGTGTCACCTCCACAAATTCTGGTTTAATTGGACGGAGGTGTGGTCTGGGCACTGGGTGATTTGAAAGTTCCCCCAGTAGTTTTCATAGGAAGTTAAAGTTGAGAACTGCAGAAATCAGTAAATTCTAGGGTTTTGTTGGACTTCGGTACTTTCTTATTTAAATTATTTCACTATCAGGGCTGCTAAGCATACACATATATGCATATATATGTGTGTGTGTGTGTGTGTGTGTGTGTGTGTGTATGTATACATGACACTATAGTCCTGTAAGTATACTTTTTTGTAAGTCTGAAACACTTCTGTCTCATCCACCTCTTTTTTTTTTTTTTTTTTTTTTTTTTTTGTGGAACTCGTACCTTTGTAGCTCTTTGTGAATGTGGCCAGTGGGACGTGTCGTTGCTTTGCCTTCAGGGACATGCGTCTGTACCATGGACTCACTGCTCAGTGCCACTTTTCCCAGCACAAGGAAGCCAGGAGATGTCTCTCACCCCTATTATATGATGAGCATTGACGGATCCCCAAACTAGACAGAACCCAAGTAGCTATTCTCTCAATCACCCACTTCCCTCCTTTCCCTCATCATCTCCTTAGCTCTAGTCCTCATCCACTCCTTTGTATTATAGAATAGTGGGTAACTTTAGTAGCCTGCAGAGTGTAAGGATCTTTTTAAGCCTGTGTTTACTAAATCTTTGAAGGTTTAATGCAGATGGGTTCTATAGTTTTTTTTTTTTTCTTTAAGTAAAGTTAAAGCAACCATACCATTGGACAGGCTAAACCCTTTCCTTGAACCTTTTTGGCTAGTATAGCATTACTATCAAGCACAAAGGTTTTTTATGGGGAGTTTTAGAGAAGCCAGTGGGGCTCATCCTTGTAGTGCTGGGCAAGGTCATAGGTATTCTTTAATCGGATATAACAGTAATTTGATACCATTAATTTTTTTCACCATCAATGTCACTGAACTTTATTCTCTTTTACTCCTATCACTCAATGGAATTAATAGCAACTTAGGAATTGGGAAATAACTGTGCCTGCTCTCTCACACTAAAAACTGTATGAGGGAGAATATTAAATAGCCATATTGCTTTAGTAGAACATGGTACATTTCCAGTGAAGCTAATAGTCTATGGGTTTGTCTCAGAGGTGATGTACAGAGACATCCTCATTAGACCCCAGAGGAACACAGTGTCAGGAACAGAATGCTCACTCCTGTCTTCCGCTACATGTGTGGCTCAAATGATTTCAAGTAGCTGTCACTGCCCTTTCAATCACTGACAGGTCTCTAAGCAGTGAAACTCAGCCAGTCGTGATCATTCACTTTGATGAGTGTCTTGTGGAAACTGAACCAATTAGAAACCTCCCTGGGACACTGAGTGATGCAGAGTCCCATCCTAGTCTTCCTGGTGAGAGTGCTTGGCCGTGGGAAACACAAGACTTAACAGAAACTACTCTGCTGCATGGGTGATGAAGCCAGGTGCTTTGCTGATGTTGTGAAGCAGACTGACAAGGAAGGAAGCTGGAAGGTTGTTCTAGATAAAGGGAAATGCACACAGCAGCGAGGTGGCCTGAAGAGAGGTGACTTGTTACACTATGGAGGCCTGAGCCCCCACAAGAAAAGACAAGCCAGAGTCAATCCTGAAGTCCATAGAACCATACAGGAGGAGAGGGGTGATGATGGAATGAGAGAGAAAGGTGAAGGAAAGGGAGAGGATGGGAGGGAGAGAGAGGGAAGAGAGGTGGGATGAATATTCAATACGCTTGTAAAAGTAGAATAAATAAATAAAAATGGAAAAAATTTTGAAGCTACCTTCAAGTCCTGATCTTTCTCTCTCTTTCTTTCTCTAATCTAGACTCTCTCTATATATATATACAGTCAGTAAGATGATTTTAGTTGGATTTCTGTCATTTCTAAATCTAAGATTACTTATGAATAGAAAAACTCTCTTTTTTCACCCCAAGAATTTGCAGGTGATCCATGAAATGACAACAAAAAGCACTTTAGAGAAAGACTGAAGAAAATCCCTGTCCTTGTGCTTGGTGCGTCAGAGTAGAATAGCACAGGAAAATGTATTCTTCTCCCTGCTTTTCTCCGCCCACCACCTGAAGACCCCAGAGCACACGTCCTTCCTTGCCTTTCAGTGTTCTGTGACCTAGTGTGTGGTCTACTTTGGAGAAAGTTCCATGGGCTCCTCTGTAGTGTTTGGGTGAAATGTTCTGTAGATGTCTGTCTGGTCCATTGACTTTATGCTTCCATTTTAACTTCAACGTGTCTCTGTTCGGTTTCGACCTATTGGCCTGTGTATTGATGAGGGTGGGGTTTTGAAGCCTCCTATTATCACTGTTTGACTTGACTTGTTGTTTAGCATCTAGTAGTCTTTAATGAACTTGGATGGAGCTGAATTTAATGCCTATATGTTCAGAATTGTAATGTCTTCTTGATGAATTGTTTCCTCCACCTCTTCTATCTCTTTTTTTAAAATTTTTTTATTATTATTATTTATTCAACTGTGCGCATGTGCGTGTGTATGTGCGCACGCGTGTGTCTGTGTATGTGTAGAACCACGGATGAATTCGCGAACCACCATGGACGCCTCCACCTCCTTCTGCCCCAGGATTCACAGGATCCGCCCCACCAGGACCAGAAGCGCAGGCCGCCCCCGCTTCCGCCTGGCGTCTATACGTGGGATCTGGGAACCGAACTCAGGACCTTCCGCCTGCAAGGCGGAGGCTTAACCCCTGAGCCACCTCTCCAGCCCCCACCTCTTCTATCTCTTATGCCTTGCTTTAGTTTAAAGTCTATTTGCAGATATTAGAAAGCAACTCCTGCTTCTTTCCTGATTCCATTTGCTTGGAGTACCTTTGACCATCCTTCTACACTGAGATAGTATCTATCTTTTATGGAGGGGTGTGTTTCGGAGAGGTAGAACATTGGTTGATCATGATTTTTGAATCCATACTGTAAACCTACGCCTCTTGGTTGGGCAACTGAGCCTGCGGACACTGAAAGTTATTATTGAAGGATGTATTGATTCCTGTCATTTTACTGATTTTGTGGTGTTTGCACTTTGTTCTGCCATTGCCCTGCTATTATTTATTCCCTACAATCTTTTGTGTATAAGCCTTGGTATATACTTTCTACGTAGACTTCAATATGAATTTGTCTAAATCAAGCATTACACTGTTAAGGAAAATCATAACAGCAAACATTTCCGCTAATCCTTGATCTGTAACCCTTATGTTTCCGTCTCTGTGATTAACCATCTATCCTTTTCAATGTCTGCGATAATGTTCAGGTCACATATCTAGGAATTTAGTCTGTTTACAGATGTTTAACAGACTCTTTTATAGGCTGCCAGGACTAGAAAGTAAACTTGAAAACTTTAAAAAGAAAAAAAAAAACTGACAAAAGTGAAGCAATGTAACAGCCAACAGGAAAATAAAAGAATATTTCAGTGTTATTCAATTTCAGCGATCTCTGTGAACATCTCAACAAATCTGCAGCCTTCTATTGATCAGTTTAGGGTGTCATTCCGCTCTAGAGGAAAATGGTAATAAAATGAATGCCATTAAGTGTTCAGGACCCATCACAATATACCACATGTGACAGATTCCTCTGTGCTCAAAATGTTCCATATTGATAAATAAAACTCCTCTCATCCTCTTTCTAAAATTGTTCTTTGCCATCAACTCCTATCAGTGTGATTTTATGTCTCAAATTCTTATCTTGTTCTCATTTGTGCATTTGCCTCTGGTGAGGGTGATATATTTATATCCTCACTTTGAGCCCAGAGAGAGCAGAGAGAATTGGATTAACACACCAGGAGCCCAACAAGGCCACAATGCTTCACTCTGTTCCCGGACTCTGCCTTCTATCACAGAAATGGAACGTCCTTGGAACGGTTATCTGTTTATTTCTCACTTTTGGATACCTCTGTGCCTTTATGATTCTGTTACCAAGGTTCCGTCGATAAAAATATAGAAGCTAAGTCAGTGGAAGCAAGCAGGCCTGGATGTCTTATGAAACATGTTTCTCGTCAATTAACACACAGCATCATTATTTTACAAATGAATATAATTGTGCTGCTTTCCTGTGACTTTTGGAATAAACGATACATGCTTGTAGTCAGTAGACAGTGTGGTTCTATTTCAGTTTCTACTGGATGACTATATTTACCCACCAGAAGCGATTTACCTTCTGAGCATTATGTTTCCAACTTTTATAAAAATAGGATGATAATAATGATGATACATAACCTTGATTTCAGGCAGAAGTTAAATAATGAGTGTGAAACAAAACTTAAAGTGCTTTGGAAATATTATATTTTAAATTAGAGTAACACAAGAAACCTTCCTATGGGGGTCATTGATACTATCTTCTGGAAAAGTCGCCTTAACACGACAAATATCAGAATTCTTTTTCTGTGGAGAAGTGAGGACTATTATAATTAGACATCCATGGATCCTTTCCTGCTGGATGTGAATGACCTAAGAACAGCTCTCAATTGCTAATGGAAGAGAGGTATTGAGGTGAGTGCAGTCACATGCCCTGCTCACCCAGATGCATTTCAATGCTGTGACAGAGCGGTTACTTAAATGGCCTCAGCATCAGGAAGTAATGCCCCGGACATCAGTCAAAGGGAATTTTTAGTTGAAGTAGCATTCTTTGCAGTTCTTAAGAAAGTATTTCGGAATTAGTTGCAGGCAGTCTTGACGATCCACAACAAGAGAGCATTAGAAAGGCAGGGGGATTGTTCTGGAACTCAGATACAAGCATGTCATTGATCTGTTTTGCATTTGGAAATATCTACATTCTCGATAGTTCTGCGCAGGAGACCAATTCTTTTGGACACCATCCAAAGCCTTTCTTTTTTTTTTTTTTTTAAGGTTCTTGTTTTTTTTTTTATTTATTTTTCTGCTTCTCTCTCCTCTTGTCACTGTTTCCACATGCCTCCTCTCTTGACTGGCCTTCTTGAATTTCTGTGTACCTCTAGCCTGGATTGTGTGTACAGGGAGATTTTTTTTTTTATCATGGATTTTATCCAGACCTGTAGCTCAATATCTCGCTGCACACTTTTTTTTTTTTCAGGGTAAGAAGTAAGTACTGCAAAATCAGCCAAAACCTCCAAAAAAATTGGATGTTCTATTTCATTATGAATAGGAGCAATCTCCCAAGACAGTTGAGGCAGAAGGGGCGCACCTGCATGCTTTTCTTCTGCAATGTGGATGTCAGGAAGGTCGTGTGGACTGCTCCAGCTTGCAGTGGAAAGCAACTGTAGCTTACAACTCTCCAGACACTTGCCTTTGACTTCAAGATCCTTTCTTATGTCATAATTATAATTATTCCCATGTCACAAAAGTCAGGGACTCAGATGTATTCAACTGTTTCAAAACGAACCAAGCCAGGGAAGTCTTCTGTAAAACAGATAAGGCTGTAAAAATGCCAGGAAATAATTTAGAAAAGCATAAATATTGAAGCAAGCCAGAGTTTCAAAAGATATCAATATATTCTAGACTATTGAAAATTTCTAGTGTTATGGCATGAAAACTAGTAGACTATTATACATATGTTAATATTTCATCAAACAAAAATACATTCCATTGCAAATGAAAAGAGCTCAGTAAATTTAGAAATTGTCACAGAAAGATAATTGTTCAAACTATGTTCATCTTACTTTGTATGTGTGTGTGTGTGTGTGTGTGTGTGTGTGTGTGTGCGTGTTCATGAATGTGTTTATGCACATAAACCCTAGAAGACAACCTTTGCTATTGTCCCTTGAGTATTTACTGAAGCAGGGTTTATCACTGGCTTAGGACTCTCTAAGTAGCTTACTGGCTGACCAGTGATTCACAGGGTTTATGTTTATATCTATTTCCTAGTACTGAGATTATACACATTTGCCACCATAGCTGACTTTTTTTTTAAAGCATGAGTTCTTGAGATAGAATCCAGATCCTCAAGCTTGTATAGTAAGGTCTTGAACTAAACTATCGCTCCAGTCCATCTAATGTTTTCTTTAACATGCATTTTGGCTTAGGTAGAGATGTATCTCAGGAAAGCCTTAAAAGAGTATAGGGATATGCAGTATTTGACTCAGATGACCATTGGCATCCTAGGACATAAACTCTTAATATCCCCCCTTACCTATTCCACTGTCACAGCCTGATGCTCTAGTTGCTCTTCATCTCAGTTGGAGGGTGACTCTGGGATTGAGAAGCTCACAGTGCCCCTCTGGGCGGCTGATGGACTCAGATCCATTATGGCCAGCACAGTACCAGCTTTTCTCCATCTTTTAGGGTAGTTTTCTAACAGACAGCAGGCAAAGAAGTTTCCCATCTGAGAAATATTGAGTGCATAGCACACTATTGAGTGCATAGCATACCCAGGTGCTGAGGAGATAGGTGCAGGGAACAATGGTGGGATATGGAAAGTGTGGGTGGCTGGGAAAGAATAGTCAGTGCAGCACCATCCTAATCCAAAACTTCTGTCTCCTGGGGGATTAAGGCAATCAGGCTTAGAAGATAAAAAAAATAAAACCCTCTTCAATCCTAAGTACCTCTAAGATCTTGGGAATACTGCTTAACTTCTGTTTTCTTGAAGCATAAATGAGAATAATACAGGCTCATGTTTGGTCTTCCAATCGAGAAGAAACTACCCTTGTTTCTGGTCTGAAGCTAGCCCCTTCTGAAAGTGACTGACATTCAGCCTCTAAAGTCAAGTGCAGTAATGATGTGATGATTCCCCTTTGAGCCATTATTGATCTATTCCTAATCTAGACTTGATCAACACTTCTGTATAAAATAGACCAAGCATTGCTTCAATTTGACTCATGAATCCTTCTACATACTGACTTCTCAAATATCTGAGTGCTCTTTCCTTCCTTCATATACTGTTGTCCCTCTGGGAATAAATCGACCTACCTATCTCAAGAGGAAAATGTAAATTCCTGAAGCCACTTTGGTATACCCTCTTGCTTATCAGTGCTTCAGCAAAGAATGTTACCCAGAATATCCCAAGCGTGCTTAGAAATACAAAGTGCAGCTAGACCTCCACTTATTGATGTGCTCTAAGAGCATATTGGTTTTTTTTTAGCACTCCTGGCACAATGATGACGTAAAGTGAGTTTTAAGCCTCTTAGACTTCTAAAGTTTTTCACATTCTTGCATAGCTTGCATTTGTGAAATTGATTTTTTAACTTACAAACTAAAATTATGCTCACCTTGTTAAAATACATTTATGAAATCCAGTAGCTCTGTTTCCAAAATTTCAAAAAGCTGAGAATTTTTAGAACTGTTCATTTCTCTCACCTTTTTGTTACTCTCAAAAGTTATAGCATGCCATGAATTTCATCTGTGGTTAATATATGTGCATCTGTGCATGTGTGTCTGCTTGTATATGTATGTGTGTGTGTGTGTGTGTGTGTGTGTGTGTGTGAGAGAGAGAGAGAGATGTGTGTGTATGCAGGTGATGCACGCATGTATGTACATGCATGTGGAACCTAGAGAACAATGTTAGGTGTCACTCTCCTTCACTACTTTGAGAGAAGGTTTTTCATTGGCTCGTTAACTCACTGTTGAGTTTAGACTGGCTGGGCACAAAGCCCCATAGATTCTCCAGCATTGGGATTACAAATGTGTGTCACCATTTTTACTTGTATTCTGGTGATTCAACTCATTCTTTGTGCTTGCTAGGCAAGCTCTTCACTGACTAAACCTTGCCCCTAACCCTATACCATGCATTTTACTGTGTCAATAAGAATATTGTCCCACAACTTCTGCTTAAATCTGATGATTGAAACATAATTATCTATCATCTTTTTGAAAATGTGTTGAAATGATACATAGAGGAGAGATAAGAGATGGCAAAAAGAAGCAGTGACGAGAGATCTTAGTAAATATATGGCAATTAATAGAAGGTAGAAGACACAGCAGATATGATTGCCCACAAGAGACAACATCTGAGAAAGGGCCAAGACAAGGAACACTGTGGTAGCACTGAACTGAACAGCAAGAGAATTAAGTTCTGTATAGAAGAATCAGCTAGACTCTCAGATTATTTACCTTCTCCTGTCTAGCCTATGCCCCCTGTACCTGAGTGAGCATAAGTACTGGGGGGAGAGAGAGAGACATAGGGAGAGACAGAGAGAGAGACAGAGAGAGAGAGAGAGAGAGACAGAGAGAGACAGAGAGAGAGAGAGAAACAGAGAGGAGAAAGGACGGAAGAGAGGCAAATAGTTACTTTTGAAAAAAGAAAATATTCATTATATTTTATATTTTAAATATATTTATTTCTATTATACATCATATATTTCTAAGAGAAATGACAAATATAGTGAATACATTTATTATAGAAAGAAAAATATGGAAAATATTCTTGCAAATACACACACATATATAAAACATTTGTAGTATGTATATATAAATTTTAAGCTTCAATGGAAAGATTAAAAGGTAAGATGACAATCTTATAGAAAGCTAGAAAAATGTCTTTCACAATTATGTAACATGATTTCCTTAAACAAAGAGAGAAACAGGAGTAAGTATTAAGTAGATACTAGATAATTTTCCATTGACAAAAATATCTCAAAGATTATTGTGGAAAAGACCCAAAGTTGTCTAGCTTCATATATATAAAAGTAGAACACCAAAGAAGATAACCTTGACATTTCACTATTTCAGAAATAAAAAGAAGTCTTTTTTAAAAAAGCCTCAGAGCAGGAGAAAGCACAGATTTACAAAACGACATGAAAGCCACGTGACACTGGACATGGTCTAGATATTGTGCAATGTCGGAAGTCAAAGTCAACTATTTAGATGAAATGATTTCCAACCTAGAATTTAAATTTTGCAAAAATGAAATGAATCATGAATATAATCTTTGTCAAAAACCTTACTAGTAGATTAGCCCCTGGAAGAAGGAAGAGTGATCCAAGAAAGAGAAAGTAATGGAACTGGCCAAGCTAAATTGGTCTTTCCAGGCTGCATCTGTTGAACCCAGACTGAATGGGTGAAGCAAGAAGGGAGCAGGGAAGTGAGCAAAAGCTTTCCGTCTGGGTACCACAGTGGAAGAGGAACAGCCTACTGCACAAGTGAGTTCCCGGCTTCTCTTCATGTCAAGCCCACCGGCATCCTCTAACAAGCTGATTCTCTGCAGGGTCAGGTTTATCTTCTGACCCAGGTAATACTGGGTAGTGCATGGGGACATTTTTGGGTTTCCATAATTTGGAGATGAAGCAGGGCTGCAGCAATGTAGGGGAGAAAGGCTGGTAATGGTTTCTGACATCAGTCTCTGCACAGCACAGAAGCATCTAATCAGAATCCAGTGCACTGTGGCTCTGGCTAGTCCTCTGTGAGTGTGATGGAGTCCCTGACCACCATATCTCTGTGCCAGGAAAAGTGAAATAGCAAGGGCAGTGGTTGGATCCCACAAGAAGTTAGATCTGGCTACACAGCATTTCCACTAGACAATGAAGAATCAGGTGGAGAATTTGCTCTATACATCAGGGCATAATCCTTTAAAAAATTTTTTTATTATTTATTCAATTGTGCGTGTATGCGTGTGTGCACTGTGTATGTATGTATGTGTGTGTAGAACCATGGACGAATTAGGGAACCACCATGGACTGCCCCTACCTCCTCCCTGTTTACTCTGTCCCAGGATTCACAGGCTCTACCCTACCAGGACCAGAAACGCAGGCCACCCCCGCTTCCGCCCGGCTACATACGTGGAGTCTAGGATCTGAACACAGGACCTTCTGCCTGCAAGGCAGAGGCTTAACCCCTGAGCCACCTCTCCAGCCCCAGGTCATAATCATTTTAAAGCTCTTTGAAAGAATAATAAGAGCCCTTCATGGAGAAAAATAAAGCAATGATAATTTAACTGCATTCCTGTTAATTCTAAGATTTTACTGATTTTTCAGATTCTAACATCCCTGATATAGCAATGTATCTTAAGATCGATGATAAAAATTATTGTATTATATTTTTAAAAATTAATGTGTATTAAAAATTTCGGTGGAACATGAAATATTGGCATCTTTACCTTTGGTGAGACACTATTAAATGCTTACTATGTATTTGTCCCATGGAAGACAGTATATTTAAAATAACTTTAATATGTAATATAGTACATTTTGCAGAAGAGTATGAGAACCTTCTTATCTCTATTCATAAATAAGAGTCTGCCCTTTCAAAATAGCAGGTAGGAGGCAGAGCAAAGCTGTGACATTGATCAGATTTACAAACTACTTTTAATAACAATTAAGGACAGTATAGTACAGTGACATAATATGTAGGCTTAGTGTCTGAGGGTAAACGAAATAGTGAAGATACTGAGAACCACATTTGAAATGAAGGAATACAATAAATAAGTACTGTCAAAACAGTGTGATTGGTACTGTGATATTTGTGTTTTATCATTTGTTCTGTTTCCAAATTACTTTCTTCTAGGAGATGCAACATGGCATCTTGATAGCAATTGATCAGTAAATCCAAGTTTGCACAGTTGAGAGTGCTGTGTCTGTGTGTGTGTGGGGGGGAGTGGGCTTTGAACTAAACATCTGTGATCTCAGCAACTGTACTCTTGCCTTTCTTTTCTCTGAGGTGGCATGTATACTCTTAGAGACCGGGGTGGTTGCTTACCTTGACCTTGACAACTGAGCCTTTAGGCACATCTTTGAAAAATCATTTAGGTAAGGCAAACCTATAGATTATTTGGTTGATATGGAAAGACCCATACAGTAGTGGTTGTGATCCATCTCCTTATTGGGTAATATGGAGAGAGAACTGTTTCAGTACTTGGTTACACTGACAAGTTACAAAGTATGCTCTGTTCTCAGCAATTCCTGTGGATTTGGATGGTTAGTTTCTTTGGGCCCTGCTGGTACTCTGTTATCACAATGGATTATAAAGTGAAACCATGACTATGAATAAACCCATTTCCCCCTCCCTTAATTGTTTGGGCTGTGTATTCATCATAACAATGAAGATACAAAGTTAAAACAGAGCACCCCCTAGCATGTATAGACTGTACTGGTGAACCACTCTATATGTGCATGCAAGAAGTAAAAAAAAAAATGTACCTAAAGTTTCATAAACAGATTCCTTCAGTTACATATATCAACAAGAAAGTTAGAAGCTCTTAGAAGTCTCTACAGAAAGATAAAACCATCCCTAGTGGCATCCCCTGCGTACTGTAGCTTATCAGAACTCTTGCCAAAACCCCAGCTATCCTAATGACATTTATTTCTGAACTTGGTGAAATGCCCAAGGTCAACTTTAGAAGTGTCTATCAAAGCAAAGCATGAGGCCATTTGTAAGCAATCTAGAAAAAATATTTAGCTAAGTATACAATTACACTGGCTGGTCCTAGGCACTGGGTGCACAATCTAAGGTAACTCTTGTGTTTTTCGCTCCCTCTAGGTAAGGCAAGGCTCTTGACCTCTTCTGGCACCTGATTATTCAGTGGTTGTGGGTAGGTCACTGTCACTCCAAGGAGCAGCAATGATTTGCTTTAAAGTTCAGACATAACACCAGGTATTTGGTTCATGATTCAATTCATGACTTCATAAAATTAAAACCCTGTTGATCACTGGGTTAAGCAACACTGAAGTCATAGAACATGTCTTGGTATTGCTGTTTGTGAAAGAGACATGAATTTTTACATTGTGGATGTGGTCATACCTCACATGGAACGGCACCTATAAAGTAATTCATCTTCCTGCACTGAGAACATGTTTGGGAAAGCACTACTAATGAAGCATACTGGCATGGGACTAGATTCTCACACTTTGTTAAATCTGTGATTCCGATGGTGTTATTTCCAAGTTAGGCTTCGGTTTAATGCTCCATCTCCTAAGATGTATCCAGACAGCAGACCAATCAGTGAAGCTCTCCTGCGGTTCTGAGGCGCATTCATCCCATAATGGAGAAGTCAACATTTGTAAAGGGAGGTTAGAAAAAAACCAAACCATGAAATATTTAAAGAAGACAAATGAGTAGTACTTTAACTGGCTTCAATATTTATTCCTCTAGAGCAAAACTTACATCAAAGCTCCCATTAAAATTTCCTCTGAGCCTCTTATGTATTAGTTAATATGAAAATGCAATATTTTCTTATATTTTAAATTGTCATGAATATAAATATGTATTATTGTAAATAGATAAACCATGGAAATTGACTGCATTTATAAAGGGGAAAATCACATAGCGATAACCTGGAATGCTGATGACTGTGTAGGATAGAAAACCTTATGTTATTATGGTAAAAGAGCAAACAATGTACTTAGTGATGAAAGATCGGTGAAGCCAGAGATGGGACCTTCCGGGAGGGGAGTGTTTCTCTCTCTGCTCCCTTGGCTCATGCTGCAGCTGTGTCATGTGCCCTATTTTCATGAGCAGACCTGATTCATTTCAACCTTATTTCTGCTCTGAGTTAGCATCTTTGGAATGTGACTTGAGTCATCTGACTTTCCAGCTACATATGAGATTTTTAGGTACATATCAGTGGAAGACCTATGATCCATGGACACTAAGCTCAGATCCATAGCAGAACAGTGCAGACCTATCCCAGAAGGTCCCCATCCTCTGTAGGGATGGGATTTTGCTCTCTGTCCCCTCCCAATATGTTTTCGTCTGTAGCTCTTCCCCTCAGACGTGATGTAAAAAAATGTTGGATGTTAAAGAAAGAAACAGCTGATACCATACTGAATGACTGTGAGTCAGCCCTAAGTTCTTGAGAATTCTAGGTTGCTTTCTTTTGTTGACATGAAAATGATAATGGAAAGGTCAACCCAGAAATGCTTGGGACTTCAGAGCTTGCTTTTGAGAAGCGAAGGTTACAGTCACGCTATGGTATGGTTGAGTACCTAGTTAAAACTGAGCTCTCAGGTTGGGTGTCATGGTTGTGGCATTGAGTGAAGAGAAATCACCAATTAAAAGCAGGTTTCAGCCTTGAGTCTGTGTGACTGTTCACCATGTTAACACTATCATTCTCCATTGCTGCCACACCGCTCTGCTGCCATACAAGTTCATGTACTTGACAATACACACCCTCCGCTTTCAAATCATTGTGTGAGAATCCCTGCTGGGGAAGCCTCAGTTTGTATATTTTTTTAAACATCTCCCATAGTGGAAGCAAAGATTCAGACCAAAGTCCTGCTTGAAGTGACGACTCTAGGAAGGGAGAAATTCAAATTTCCTCCCACTTTTATGCTTCTTCATTTTGCTACCAGTTTTGCCACTTTTTATCGTTTTTGATTCCTCTTTTGTGTAATTCCATCCTGGGGATAGAACCCAGGGTCTCATGTATTATAATCCAAGCACCCTACCTTTAGCTGAAACCCCAAGTCTTTAGCTCACTCTTTTTAATCTTAAAGCCTGAAGTAATTAGAAGTCCATTTTCCTGATGTGTGGCAGTATCATCCTACAAGTGCTAGAAAAATAAATCATTTTTATGTGAAGATTGAAACCAAGACCTCGAGAATACTCTGCTCTATTGCTGTATTACATCTTCAGATGGCTTATTGCATTTTATTTGGCTATGGGGTCACATTGGGTTGCCAAGACTGGCAATAGATGTATGACTCTCCTTCATCAGCTTTCCAAGTAGCTTACTAATAGGCCTGTGGCTGCAGACCAAGGCAAGTTAGCTTTAATTTCAATATTTTCTGCACGTGAAGACAGAATACTTGCTGTCCTCACTTCCAGAGCTGAGCTCCTTCAGGAGAAACTATGGTCATCTTGCAAACAAAAAGGACTAGCCATCATTCTACAGGGATGTTTAGCGAGAGAAGAACTTTCATGGGGAGAGAAAATTTGAGTAGATGCTAGAGTAATTATTCCCTGACGGAGACCCTTTGTTGTATTGTTTAGGGAATGAATTGTTTTCCTTGCACTGTTCTGTTTAAGAACTGTGCCACTTCCCCACTCCCTCCCCATGACACAGGAGGAAATCTTGGGGCACATGCCACTTTATAATTGGAGGTGTGAGGTGACAGGTTAGAGAAATGTAGCTTTTAGCCGTCTCAGGAAATTAGTCACCTGTAGGAAAACTGTGATTGGTGGACAGGATTGTTCTCTGAAGTGCTCTAGTGGGTAGGTTAGTTTTCCTGTGCCATTGCTTATAAAATTCTTGCAGCTAAAAACTCTACTGAAGAACTTACTTTGTTACTTATTTTCACTTAACTTCACCTAATTTATGTCATTGTCTGCTTCTCTTATCTCTAAGCCCAGTTGAGTTAATCAGTTGATTACAGCTCCTGACTTCCACAATCCCATTTGTCATTCTTCTTGGTTTCTGACAAGAACTAAGAGGGAGACTCATGGGGCTCTTGTCATTATTATCTTGGTGTTAAGTACAGAGGATTAAAGTTTCATTCACTAGTATCTGAATCACTTCAAAGATGCACAGTATTCTGCCTGGTCATCCCTGCATTCCAGTTTATTGCCTCACTCTCCCTCTGGGGAAAGGATCCTGGTGGGAGGTTCCATCCACTATTTTGTTAGGCTCTGGAAGCTCAAGCGTCAGTTAGTCTAGAGTACTCAGAGCAACAGAAACAAGAGAGACTCTGTAGTGATTATTCTTTTCTGTTGCTGTGTGAGATAACATTCAAATTTTAAGGGAGAAAGAGAGATTTATTTAGCTTGTGGTTCCAGAGGGAAAACACAGTATTTCATTGGCGGATGAAGCATGGCGGGAGGAAGAAGCTGGAGGAGGCCTAGGTCATTGCAAACATCTTGGAGCCTGAAAACTACAAAACTCCTTATTGTAAAGCAGACACCTCCAGAAGGTAGGGTGGGACTAATCCACCTCAAGTCCCAGCTCCTGTGACCACTTTCCTTAAGCAAGGCTCCACTTCTCCAAGGAGCCATGACCTTCCCACATACATGAGACTGTGGGGGACACATTTCAATCATGACAGACTGTTTCAGCAAGGTGGAAGAAGAGATACTCTCAAATGCCATCTTACTTACACATGCAACACCTGCACATCAAAAATAATAAAAAAAATCAAAATCAAAATCTATTCACAGTTTACTGTCAAAATTGCAAAGACATAATGATTATTATAATACAAATAGCTATCAACATATATCATGTCATCCTTCCTGTTTAATATCTCATATGTGTTTTTTTTAACTTTTATAAGTTCCTATCAGGTTCAAACATATTCTTATTTTAAAAGTTGAAAGTAGATGTCATAGTTAGATACAAGAGTCAACTTGACAATTGAAGGCTAGAGCTAAGAGAACATTTGCAAGGAAATCGTAGTTGAGTTAAGCCCTGAGCAAACCTTCAGTGAAGGCTCCACCCAGGCTCTCCAGGGACTGACCATATGGGCTGGAGCCAACCAATCAGGGAAAAGGCCAATTGAGACGGAAATCAGGACACATTTTCAGCAAGTACATATTCCACACGTACACATTCCGCATGTACACATTTCACACGTACTGGCATGTGAGACCAATAGGGTTTCTCCAAGTGTACATGTGACTATTCTTGAGCCAATCTCAGGGCTATATAAGCTGCAAGCTCCCTTTGTTCTTGGTCGCCATCTTATTTATCCTATGGTGGACCCCAGCGTGCTGGATTGAATAAATGCTCTTGCTTTTGCATACATCGTGGGTGGTCTTTGGGGATCATCCGGAGATCGTCTGACTCATGGGGAAGGCCCAGCCCATAGAGGGTGGGACTCTTCCCTCCCCAGGTGAATAAGATGGAGGAAGCTGGTTAAAGAAGATGGCATTCTCCACTGTAATTAGCTAGACATGCTATTCTGGCAAGTGAGGATTGTCAATTTCTCAGCGCCGGATATGGTGGCTAATTCCCTTTGCTCCTGGTGTTAACGAGCACTCTTGCCAAGCTGGACTCAAAACTGTGACTAAATTACAAGTCAAAATATAGCTCCTTGTTCCTATTAGCTGTTTGGTCATGAATTTATTGAGGACAGCACAGGGTAAATGTAACAGTAGTGAATCAAATGGTCAAGAAACTGATCCATTCCACCAAGGCAAGCAAGAAACTGGTTGAATTTGGGCTAACACTATATGAAAGTTACTTAATTGACTGGCGTTGAGATGCCTCTAATCAAAGAGATTCATTCAGTGTTTATTCTTCCTGCAAGGGCAGAGTGGGTCAGTCACAGGAAAAGAACAAGGCTGAATGGGGAGATTTTCATGAGAGTGTGGAGAACTCTGAGGAGCAGCAGGGGCCGATACCCCAAGGGTTCCAGGAAATTAAGCAAAGATGTTTCTCTGGAGTTAATATTGCAAGATGTTAGCCAGCTTCTTCCTCTATAAATAGAATTTATTGCATTTTTTTCCATTGCTTTCATTCAGGGATGATGAGGGATTTATCAGAAGGCATACTTTTGCAATTCATAAGTGCTTTCTTTTCCTTGCAAATCCAATCCTTCCTATTTAGAAGGGGAAAAAAACATAAAAAGCCACCTGGAATAATCTAGCTTTTGTTACTAGATTTTTTCCCTTCAAAGGAATGAGAGAGAAAAAAAATAATCACCACTATTTCAAAGACCAAATCTGACTACATTTTTTTATTATTATTTATTCAATTGTGCACGTATGCATGTGTGTGTGTGTGTACCTGTGTGTAGAACCACGGACGAATTCGGGAACCACCATGGACGCCTCCACCTCTTCCTTGTTTACTCAGCCCTGGGATTCACAGGCTCCGCCCTACCAGGACCAGAAACGCAGGCCGCCCCCGCTTCTGCCGGGCATCTATACGTGGGGTCTAGGATCCGAACTCAGGACCTTCTGCCTGCAAGGCAGAGGCTTAACCCCGAGCCACTTCTCCAGCCCCATATTTCTCTTCTTTATTATCCACAAATGTAGTCAGATTTGGAGGCTGGAGAGGTGGCTCAGGGGTTAAGCCTCTGCCTTGCAGGCAGAAGGTCCTGAGTTCGGATCCTAGACCCCACGTATAGATGCTCGGCAGAAGCGGGGGCGGCCTGCGTTTCTGGTCCTGGTAGGGCGGAGCCTGTGAATCCCGGAGCAGAGTAAACAAGGAGGAGGTGGAGGCGGTCCATGGTGGTTCCTGAATTCGTCCGTGGTTCTACACACACACACACACACACACACACACACACATATGCACACACACATACACAATTGAATAAATAAAAAAAGTTAAAAAGAAAATGAAGAACCTTTTAAAAAAAAGGAAGAGAAATATAATTTATTATCGTGTAACAGTGATGGATTGGTTTCCTTTTGTTTCTTCCAATCATTATAAAGGCCCAGTATATATCCAAGTGAATGTTTTCCTCAGGGATCTGCTGATCTTTTCTTGCCCCTGTTTGATCAAAATAGCCAAGTTTTTTTTAAAAAACTTTTTTATTTATTCAATTGTGTGTGTGTGTGTGTGTGTATAGAACAACGGACGACTTTGGGAACCACCATGGACGCCTCCACTTCCTCCTTGTTTATTCTGCCCTGGGATTCACAGGCTCCCTCCTATCAGAACCAGAATCACAGGTCACCCTCACTTCTGCCAGGCATCTACATGTGGAGTGTAGGATCTGAATCAGGACCTTCCGCCTACAAGGCATGGGCTTAACCCCTGAGCCGCCTCTTCAGCCCCAGCTAAGTTTTTTTTTTTTATGAGACCATTTTCAAATTGGCAGAGATAAGGTGGTTTTAGAAATATTAGTGGGCAAGTTTTCCTTAGTCATTAGAGATGTAACTCCTTTCTTTGGTCATTGGAGATGGAGAAAATCATTATTTATAATAATGAAATGAAAATCCAAGACACTGAAGTATGCAGCTACTTATTTGCCACATTCAGCAATCTGGAGGGAACTTCTGAGAGGAAGCAGGCAGAAACCAAATAGTAGAAGTATGATGTCTTGATTTCCAGAAAATTAAACATGCTATCATTTGTGAAGACCCTCACTCAATGTGAGACAGATGGCTAGTCATTAATATAGGCTACTTTATCACAGTACCCCTACTAGGAGAGTGAGACAAAGTCTTGTCCTTTCTACTTTGGAGATGAGAAAACAATCTCATCAGAAGTCTGCTTTGGTTTAGATGTGCTCCTAACATCTCACTTGTGGATGACTTGCCTCACAGTCCAAGGTAGTCTTGGCATGTGGCAGAACCTTTAAGAGACGGGGTCGAATTGGAGCTCTTCTAGTCTCATGGAAAGGTGTTCTTGAGAGCTATCATGGGTTGCTGACTTCTCTTCTTTCTCTGCTTTCACCTCTCAACCCTCCATAGCGGGTACTGATGCTCAATCCCTTGCTCTCTGTTCTGATATCCTGCCTTGCCATGGGTAGATTCATAAGCAAAAGGGGGAACCAATCAGGGACCAAAATCTTCAAAAGTATAAGCCAATAAAGCTGATTCTCTCAGGCATTTAGCTACAATAATGGAAAGCTTATGAACATGATGTCTAATTAGTCTATTGTAGAAAGCTGAGGTATATTCATAGTGACATAGTGACACCTGGGCATAGGGATGCTTCCTCTGAGCATCCTGTCCTGCCCTCCTCCCCTCTGCAATAGGAATGGATGTTTTCTAATTTAACATTCACTTTAGAGAACATGTACAAAGCACTTAGTATAGTATCTGACACATTTTAGGATATATATATTTACATATACTTATGTATACAAATTCTTCCATTCCTGAGAGTGTTTCTCTATATTTTACACAGAGTTATCTGAATAGGAAACTGGAGAACAATTTATAATGGATTTTTGATAGGAGAAAGCAGAGAGTTTAGCTTTTAAAGATATATGTGCACATATATGCATATACATGTCTTCTATATACACATATGACATATAGAATGTATGTACGCATATACATGCACATTTTAAAACTTAAGTTTTTTTATATTTTCATGTATATATTTGTATGGTCTATGTTTTCGTTTTAAACACATTTATCTATTCACAAGGAAATCTCATTTTTCCTTTTTATAGCTGAGTGAAATTATTCCATTGGGGCTTTTGAGAATAATCTTTTTTTAATAGCTAGTGACTGCGACTATTGGCCACAACGAAGAAGTACTTTCACAGCATCATCCAAAGTAGTGTGTGAGTAAATAGTGTGGCACTATTACTGTGGTAACAATAAGTAGCGTTTGACAATGAGCAGTGAGGGGAACATAGTCTTGTCAAGTAACACATATGACTTATAGTCATGGTGTTTATCTGATTATTGCTTCATGTTGGCTGATCAGAGTTCCCTCATCTGGCATTTCTTTATTTCCAAGAGAAGCAAAGGTTATGATGGTAGCTATCACCGAGCTTTTATTTTGATCTGCGCATTTTTTCCTTAAAAGTTAAATATTGTAGTGTTTGTTCTTGTTTATTGAATTATTTGCAAAATGGTCTAAATTCAATATTTTCCTGAAGGCAAACACTTGTTAAATTATTCATAGTACTGCTTTCTAAGAATAATTAGATTACCTGCTGCTTACATCAGCTCAGAAACCATAGCACCAATATTTAAGGATTTATAATGTTTATATGCCTTTTTTTTTCCTTAGCTCATGTAGTCTATAAAAAGAAGCCAGGACCCACATTGGAAGGGATGGATGTTTTATATTTATGAGGATTGAGATTTCAGAAAAGGTGATCAAAGAAATTTTGTTGACAAGTTGACTTTCAATAAACACCAGAAGGAAATGAAACATGAAGGCATTTTCTGGGGAAAAAGTACATACAAGGCAAAGTTTCTATAATAAAAGACTGTCTGGTATGGCAAATTGAAAAGTGTTAGTGGAGAATTAATGAGAGAACACTGGTCATAAATGAGAATGAATGTTCTTCGTCCTTCGGTAAGACAAGGTCTTAGAATCCAGGCTAGTCTGGAACTTGCTATATAATCCAGCAAGCCCTGGGCCTTTGCACCTCCTTCCTCTACCTCTCAAGTGTTGGGATTACCACTTAATCTGCCTGGAAAATTTGATTTATATAGCATGCAAGTTTGCTTATTATTAAATAGATTATTTTGCAATGATACTCTTTTCAACTTTCATGAGAGTATATACTTTGTTGCCTCAATAATATGAGTTTAACCATGTAATTAACATTATAACTACCATCAAACCACAGCATGGGCACTACTTCATGGGGTATGCAAATCCCTTTTCACCAGACTTAATGACCTTGCACCCATCTGGCTGAAATATTTTTGGAACTCTTCTGTACTCTGAGATTCTTTGTCCTCATTTCTTTCTTTTTATCTACTTGCAGATTTTTCAAATGCCTTTTTCAGATGCTCTTTGCTATCTGAAAATTCTTTCTACTTCTTTCTGTACTTTGCCCTTTGATTTTTACTGGCCTTATCCCAATCCATCTTGGGGTGTCTAATTGGTTACAGCCTATTTCTAGTCTGGTTGCAATCTGTTTCTCATAGGATAGGAACTGACATGCCTGACTTGACTTTGCATAATTGTATTTTTGGCTTATCACATGGTATACACTGGCTTAAAGGATACGTGAGGCAGCATTGGATATTATCTGCATATAGGACGTAGTGCAAATGAGACTAGATTATCAGCATCATATCACTTCGAGTGGTCCTCTGGCCAGGATCATGACAGGGTGATGTCTTCTTAAGTCTTTTAGATTTATGTAGTTTTTTCCATGCATGATTTTGATGATAGATACTGGATGCCTACATTAAAATCTTATCATTACCACCCTACTCTAGATAGGAAAACTGTGCAGAGTTTGGGAACAAAAACACATGATCTGGTGATTCTGTTTAAACAGGTTTACTTCATATCGTGCTGGAAAAAAGGAAAACCCCGGAAGCTGAGGCAAATATTCTATGTGGATTCTGAAACAAAGAGCTAATTGACAATAATGGTCTTGAACAAAATGTGACCATGAACAAAAAGTCACATGACATTTTTATTATTATTACATTTTTTTTTTGCCTAGTTACACAAGCTCACGGGTACACTCTTCCCTTCTCCCTTCCTCCCATTGACCCCATTCCACTCTACCCCTTTCCCACTCTCCCCTCCACCCCTTTTGCTTCCTTCCTCCTCTCTTCATGCTTCCTGTTTTCTCCCTCCCATCCTACAGAGCATCTGTTTGTGTGGGCACTGAATTTCCTTCCAAGTCGTCTACGCTAGTGAGTCTTCAGGACTCAGTGGCATAGCTTGGAGCCCCTTCTTGGGCTGCCTGCTAGTATGAGAACTCTATTATGTCTGTTTAACCCCTGACCTTTAAAGACCCTACTTCCTGAAGCCTTCTCCCCTGTGCTCTGTGCTAGACTTTGGGGGATTGTTGACGTGTCAGCCATTGTTCATGTCAGACAAAGTCCAATCACATTGTGGCTATATCCTGTCTGCAACAGCCCTAATTTGTATGGAGTATCTTGCTAGCATTCGTTCTCCCCATCTTTAGGCTCTTACAATCTTGCTGCCCCCTCTTCTGCAAGGTTCCCTGAGCTTTAGGACAGGGAGAGATTTGGCTGGTCTGGTTCCAGGTGAATATTGTAGCGTCTTTGGTGTTCTGAATTATGGTTTATTGTTGTTTCAGCTTTAGTGTTCTTGCATGGCATTCTGATTGGTTATCGAGATCATCTCTTAACCAATAATAAAAGACTGTTTAAACAAAGATCTTAATATAAGAAGAGACTCAGAGGTAGATGGAAGAATAAGAGTAGGACACAGCAGTGAGAGGGGTCAGTCTCCTATTTCCTGATTGGTTATCATCAAACTGCCAGTCTGTATACCCTTCCTGACTAGGGAGAACAAACCTGTTCAGTCACAAATAAACAGGAAGGGAAGTGAGAGTGAGCTGCATCAGATGTCTCACTACTTACATATAGTACATGACCGTGGCCTAATTTCTCTATTGAAATGTGTTCTTTTGCACATGACATTTTTTTTTAAATATAAAAAGGGGCAGGAGTGATAGCACAGTGGTTAAAGTCTCCCTTGCAAGCAAAAGGATGAGTTCAGATTCCTAGATCCCATTAAAAATGCCAGGTGGAAATGACATTGATCTACAATTCCAGCCCTAGAAGATGCCCAGAGCAAAGCAATAAGGACGTAGAGCAATCTATGATGATTCCTGATATTGCCCTTGGGCCTCCACAGGAAGACACACTCAAATGCTCTCTGGTATAACACACACACACACACACACACACACACACACACAATTTACCAATGAAGTGATGCATGATATACAACAATGAGGAATACTAATGAATACAAGGGTTTGACCCAAGGAACTGGAATGATGGAAAGAGAACACATGTCTATGATCAAGCTTTGCGGGTCCTTGTGAATTAGTAAGTTACAGTCATTCATATATTTATCACACAGCAACGACTACTTTCTTGTAGCATTGCCTTGGGCCTTACAAACATCAATCAAGAATCACCTTTAGAATCTAAATATTTTGGAATGTTGAACTCTGGTATTTTTCATGTTCATAGAATCTAGTATTCACCTTGCACATTTTGATGTTTTTGTAGTATTTTGTAGTATTGTAGTAGTATTTTGTAGTATTCTTTCTTTCAGTCTTATACTCTAGACACAATTCTTCCTTACTGGAAACTCATACAAATGGAAAAAAATCACAATTCTTCTCTCACTTAAGCCCAGTTCAAGCCTATCATTCTGCCATTATTTAATTTTTTTTTTATAAATGCACCACTTTCTGGGCTGGAAAGATAGATCAGGGGTTAAACCTTTTCCTTGCAAGCAGAAGGGCCTGAGTTCAGATCCCATATCCCATGTAAAAATGTTGGCCAAAAATGGTAGTGGCCTATACTTTGAGCCTGGGAAATGCTACTGCAAAGTAAAAAGGAGGTAGTACAATCTAAGATTGCATCATCTTAGATTGATTCCAAAATTACTCTTGGGTCTCCACAGGCACAAGCATGCAAATGTCCTCTGGTTCTCTCTCTCTCTTATATGCATTCACACATGAAGAGAAAAGTCCCTTCAAATTTCTGCCTTGCTGCAAAATTATTTCATACACTAATGTATTTTAATGGAACTTCATAATCTTGTGTGTGTGTGTGTGTGTGTGTGTGTGTGTGTGTGTGTGTGTGTGTGTTATGTGGTAGTGAGTGTATGTGCATGCCTCAGTGCAGGTAGGTCAAAAGACAACTCAGTGGAGTGAATGTTCTCTATGCAGGTGTCCAAGGATCAAAGTCACATCATCAGACTTGGAGACTTACCTGTACTAGCTGAGCCACCTTCTAGGTCTTAACAGACCTTCTTCTAAGCCAATATGGAAATCCTGCTTCTCTTTCTGCTGCCCAAAGTGTCAAAGTTCAGGGATAGAGGTCAAACGAACTGCATGAAAGCACCTGCCACCCACAGGTACTTGACTTCCATAAATCCTGTGTATCAGTCGTCTCCCATCCTCTCACATACAAACAACTCCCACTGCAGTCCCAAGGCCGAGCAAACAGAGAGCAACTATCTCATATCACTGTGGCATTGCATCTTTCTGGTCAGCTCACAACACTGATAAATGACTGTCAGTGATACAGAACTAGAGTTGTGCATAATGTGAGACCAGCTTACTGGAACTTCAGCTGTCAGTATAGTGGAAATGATGGTATATGTTTTATCCAAATAGCAATTGTGGAGATTGTCTTACAGAAAATAAGCTAAAATCATAAGCTATGCCATACAGCATTTGCTGGGTTTAAATTTCATTAGGATATATGATCAAAGCAATTATGGGAATAATACATTTCACTTAATTTGGGAATATATGCTGAAATAAAATAGGAGAGATGATAGTTAAAGAATTAAACACAGAGATAGATGGATATTGCAAAGTAAGAACTATATCATCAAAAATATCTCAAGTATAATCAGATTGATATTAGTACATATATCTCAATAGTAATCTGCTGTGTTATACAACATGGTATAAAAATGTTCAAATAGGGCCAGAGAGATGGTTCAGGGGTTTAGCTTCTGCTCCTGCCTTACCAGTAAAAGGTCCTGAGTTCAGATACTGGATCCCAATTAAGAACATTAGGTAGAAATGACAGCACTCTGTATTTCTGGTCCTGGAAGGTGGAGTCTGGGAAACGCCAGAGCAAAGCAAATTGGTGATAGAAGCAATCCAGAATGATTCTTGAAGTCACCCTTGGACCTCCACAGGAGCACACAGTACCATCTGATACACACACACACACACACACACACACACACACACACACACACACACAGATACATGCTGAAATAAATAAGTAAATAAACCTTTAAAAATTTATAAAATATACAAATATCACAGCTACCTGATGAGACCTACAGCAAACAGGAATTTTATGAAAAAAATCAGGCTATAGAAGTAGAAATTTGTAAATATTAGAGACTTATTGCCAAGTTGAACTCATTCAAGCTCTGAAAGGATTTACTTAATTTTTAAAAGTGTAAATGAATTAATATATCTCTCCTCATTAATACAATAGTAATGCTAAGTAAACATTTATAAACTTTATCAATATGTATAGAAACAGTGTTTGATAAAAATCCAATTTGTACCTGCACTTAGCTACTCATGCCCCTAATCCCATTACCTGAGAGGTTGAAGATACAGAAGGAGTTAAAGTTCAGTGCTTTCATAAGGTTTAGAGAGAGTTCAAGTCTGGCAAGAATAGCTTAGCATGACCCTGCCTCCAAATAATAAAAGGAATAGATCTATCACTCAGTGATAGAGTACTTCCCTAGCATGAATAAAGCCTTAAGCTTAGTTCCCTGCACCATAAAAAGAAATAAATAAAAGATAAAAAATTTTCATATCTTAGAAATAGAAGAGAATATTTTAAGCCTTATAATAACTTTCAAACTTTACAATAAACATGATACTGATTTTGATGCTTGTAGAACCAATTCATTTGAGAATTTAACAATAATATTTAAATTAAAATGTGTGTATCCTAACCCTGTGCATGGCATTCATCATTGTTGCTTAATGGTCTATAAAAGATAAATACAGGGTAGTAGTTTTCTGTGATCAACTGTAATATACCTTGAGAATAAAGCTCAATACATAATGCTGGGGAAGGCAGGAAATATAAATGATTAATAAATTTCCAGGCTGTTTAAGATCAGAACATTGCTATAAAAATGATAGCAAATTAATAATCAGTGGTTTGCTTATTTTGAGTTATGATCATTTCAAAGTGTCACATAAAAAATCTAAAAACAGAAATATTTAAATTCTAGCAATATGAAGTCTTGCAAATTTTTCTGGCATAGCATTCTAGAGTGAAGTTAGCATAAAAGGATTGACAGGAACTCATAAGTGATCTCTATCACACCTTTTTCTTTGTGATTTTTTTCAACTAGTTAACTTGTAATGCATATATAAATTTCTCCATACATGCACTGTTATGCTTTTGTACAGTGTTTAAAAAGCTAACAATCTACTAGGTAGGCTGTATTCTCATACTTTGAAACTAACTATAGGCTTTACTTTCATAGATCAAAACGGCAACTGTACATAAGTTTTCCCAGAACTTCTGTTCAACACTAATAATAACTCCAAATATGTAACTGGTGTCTCCTTATGTGGGGTAGGTTCTACAAACACATTTAATTTCAGAAATTAAAGTTTGCAAAACAACATGTGAGTGTAAAGTGCCAACCACTGCTGGTAATTTCACTCCTTTGAAAATTCTTGACTCTTCTAAAACACTTTTCCTTCTGTCAAAATACAACAGTCTTGAACTTCATTATAATGTTTTAATATCTCTTCTGTAATGTTAAGAAGAGGAAAGCCCCCTCAAGCACTGAGGTTGAGATCATTGCGGGGTTTTTCTTCTTTGTGGTTCTTCTGTTCTGAAGCCATAGACTGAAACCAAAATATGTTGAGAAGCATGACAGGGATTTTATTGAAAATAGCGGGAAAGGGAAGAAACTTTTGCATGCCCAGTTCAAGGGAAGCAAGGAGGAAGTCATATATTTAAGGCAGGAGAGCTTTAGAGCAGAAGAGATAGTTCAGAGAGATAGGGAGAGAGCTATCATAAACACTTGGTTAGGAGAGGACAGAGCTGCCAAAGTGTGACCACACGACAGGAAAGCAGAAAGAAGAAAGAGGTGATGAGTGGAACCACAATCTTTTATAGTCCAGGAGCTGCTAATGAGTGTTTCAGAGGTACTAGGGAAGTGAAGTAAAGATTGGAGGGATGGTGGGCATGGTTCCCACAGGACTGGACCTTCCTAACTGCTATCTGTTCAAAAGAAACTAAATTATCCCAATTAAAATTAACTCTGTATTTTGTCCCCTCCCTCTCTCCACCTGGAAGAACTCATCAGCAAAATTTTGAGGTTTAAATTTTCTGAAACTGATAAATATTTTATATACTTTTATTCACTTGAATGAAGCAATAATTATAAAAAAGCAATGAAAATATATTTATATAATATCATGCTGGTCACCAGCACATATCACACCAATAGCAAGAACAATTTATCTTTCCAGTAAAGAAAGATATATTTAATATATATATATATAGATGCCAAACTTCTCAGATTTACATCAGGATTTTTTTTTCCTTTTTCTTAAGTACTTCTGATGTTTCACTCATAGACCATATCATGACTGATGGCTGGGGAAGTTGAGTTTCCAGAAAGCAACTTGACTGAGTTTTCTCTGTCTTTTTCATCTGTTCTTTTCTCCTCTACTCAGCATCAGCAGAATAGTCTTCATCTATTTGAATATGAGAAGTTGGAGAAGAACTCTGAGAACACAATAAAGCATGAGCTGAGCGAATAAGTGCAATTTTAGACTCTGTATAAATAAGACAATGATAGGAAACAATTCCCCATTGAGAAATCACACTAAGTGAAACATTAAGCATATACTGTGCTTTTACTACATTCCAATGCAATGTTAGGTGCCTCGATACATGATGAAGTTTTCTAAGGCTGTCTTTTGATTTCAGAGAGCATACACGTGGTCTGCAAGGAAAGATCAATGAAGACAGGACAATGTTTCAGGACACGATAAATCAATTTTGTTGGTCATAAAGTAAATGCTATACATTCAGTCAGCATTTTATCCATATTACCCTCTAAAAATAAAACCCATCACTTGCTCTGTATGATGTCAACAGATATAAAATTTGAATAGAAGAAACAGTGGCTACATGCTTGACAGAAAGTTAAATAGTAGCCACAGTAAAGAGTGATATTACTGTTCAGCTAAATATTTGGGGAATGTTTAATATCCTGTTGACTTGAGGATTTTTTTTCTCAACAACCACTTGTATGATTTATTTATTAATAAAGGTAGACCAGATATCTGTCACTAGGTAATGTTTCAGTGCTGTAGAACTAACCCTGGTCCTGTGCCAGTCAAACATGGGGAGCCATCCTACAGAAATAACAGGTTCAGAGCTTCCCATGATCCCTGCTCTCGGTTGGATGAGACTCCAGCACAGCTCTTAAGGGTTGGGAGAACATTTTGCTGGATATGACCAGGACACAACCAAGAGACAACTATGAGGAAGAGACATTGAACAAGGGAAGGAACCTGCAAGCATCTGTGTCTCCCCTATGTAGCACACTGCCCTGGAATCATCCAACATGTTCACCACCAGGAAGCTGTGGCAAAACAGTGCATAAGACCTAAGGTTATATCATTATGATGGTATGACTGATAGACTTATCAGCTGAACTCAACCTCTATCTAGTCCCGCCCTTCTCTCCAGAGACTGAAGTTGGAAGGTCTCATCCCAGTTCCTCCCTATTTTGAAATTGGCTAGAAGCCACGCATTACCTCATTAATATAGTAAAGGTTGAAAAAGGGTTCATTACTAATTATATAAGACACTCTATTATTCATAAACTTTCAAAGAATTTGGATCTGTTTCAAGAGCCAGGGACAATGCCAAGTATCCTTATTATCCAAGTGATTGTGTGTGTGCACACAAACATACACACACTTCAGATCTGTTATTTACTCTAATGTTACCAGTGTAGAAATCACCCAGAATGAATCATGTTGATGGCTAATGTGCTAGTTAGAGAAAGGCATCAACTTGATAGCTGCACCAGGCTGAACTTTGGGTGTATCTGTGAAAAATTGATAGTTAAGGCAAGCCCATGGTAGCTGTGACTATAACTCTGGGCAGCTGGATGTGATGGAGAGAGCTGCTTCAGTAGATTGACATTTTTCAGCAAGCTTGGGACAGACTTGGTGTCCAACAAGTGAGCTTTGCTCCTCCCAGCAATTCTGTGGATATGGTGTGGCTAGTTCCCTCTGTCCCTAGTGTTGGTATGTGCTCTCCTGCTGAGTTGGATAATCCTAAACCAGAATAAAATTCTTTATTCCCCTAAACTGTTTGATCATGAATTTATAGGCAACATGGAGTCAAACAGCAAACAGCTAGTAAAATTAAAACTAAAACCCAGGACTCTTACAGTGCAGATGGATTCATTCAGATCTGAAATATTTGTGCTTGCCTACTCTGTATTCATTAATTTTGCTTATACAGACATTTTTCCTATCCATTTTAAAAGGAAAACTTTTTATTATTAAGGATTTTTTTCCCTCAAGGTATGTTTTCTTTCCTGGAGAATTAAAACAGTGAATAAAAAAAAATCTGCTTTACAATTTATCCTAGATAATCTCAACACTTGCCCTCTGCTTCTACATGGGATCAAGCCACACATTTTCATATATTTGCAGAGCCACTAATATTATTAACTTATTGCCAAACCCTTTGTTTCTCTACAAATTGATTAAATATTTCCTACTAGAATATTATTTGAACTTATAATAAGAGCATTAAAAAAGCCTTGCTCTGGCAATGGAACTCAGCAGAGAAGCACCTACTAGTAAACCTGCAAGTAGGGACCTACTTTCGACAGTTGCCTCTGATATCCACCTTGTATGCATATGACTCTCTCTCTCTCTCTCTCTCTCTCTCCCTTTTGCAAATAAAAGTAAATATTTTTTAATTCCAGGATTACTAAATTGATCTTTTTTTGTCATATTCACAAGTGTTAGCTATCATGTATTTCTCATTTCTATCTTTAAGCAAACATATAGGACTGCATAATGAGCTGTAATACAATCCTTCCATAAGAGATTCATGTGTCTTAGGCTCCAATTTTTTATCATATCCATTAGATCTCTTTCAACATTGGATCTTCACCTTGCCCTAAATACCTATAAAAGTTTTATAAGCCGAGAGCTACTTTATCACGTGTTTGGTGCTTGTGAGTTTGAAGGTGATTTACTTTCTAAGAAATATGAGATTCTTCTTCTGTGTTGTGAAATTCATGGACATGTTTGGGTACTTGTCCAGGGAGAGACAATGAAGTATAAGAAATAGATTTATTTGATTCAGAAACTGACTTTCTGAATGCTGAAACCTTACTTTAGATTAAATTGAAATATACTGGAAAATGATGAAAAAAATACATTTTGACCCAGGGATATATATATATATATATAAAGAGAGAGAGAGAGAGAGAGAGAGAGAGAGAGAGAGAGAGAGAGAGAGATTGAGAAAGAGAGATTGAGTGTCAAGAGTCTCATTTAGCCTAGATTGACCTCAAACTCAATATGTACCCAAGTATGACCTGGACTTCTGATCCTCCTGCCTCCACTTCTCAAGAACGAGGATTGCAGACATGAGCCACTATGCCAAGCTTATGTGTGGCTCTGGATCAAACCCATGGCCTCCTGCTTGCTAGGCAAGCCTTCTACCAACTGTGCTACATCCAGCCAAGAATCAAGCATATTTATTCAGAAAGTTTGAGAAAATGAGTTCCTATCCTAGGAATTACGTGAACAAATCCCAAAGCTGAAATTCAGGACATCAAAACCCTTTGCAAACCTGACACAGTCAGAGTTTGAGAGTGCTTCAAAGGCAGGGTGACGTAAAGTTCGACAAATATTCTCAGGTCTGTAGTCAATGACAATATAAGGTCAAGCTAGTAAGAACCTAAAGAAGGGAAGGTTCACTGTTAGACAAGACATTCCATTCAAGACGGACTGCTGCATCTAGGAACTCACTGCAGTGAGACTTGTCCTTATCAGACCTGCATAATGACTGACATACCAACATGCCCCCACAGACTATTGAGGAACTCAAGAGAGACAAGAACATACAGTGGAAACCTTGGGAACTAAAGATAGATTAGTGAAGGGAAACACCACTATTAGTAGGATGGCCCAAAGAGAAGCAACCTGATATGCTACAACAGGCCTGATCCCCCACAAGAGAGGACAAACAACAAGGAACCCCGGGGTCCATAGAAGCGAACAGTTAGAGGGTGGCAAGGAGTGGGATGGATTGAGGAAAGGAAAGGAGGAGAATAGGAGGGAGGGGGATAGAGGGAAGCAGGGATAAGTACTCAATATCCTTGTAAAACTAGAAAATAAAATTTAAAAAGTAAATAAAAAATCTAGAACAAGTATCATCATTGATTTTTGCAATGACAAGAATAATTTCTCTTTTTTCTTCTTCAGAAAAGAGCCATATTGCACATTTTTGGCTTTTAATAAATATTCTCTTGCAGAATGCAGCTGGTGAATTAAGAAGAGGAAAAATAAACATTGAAAACTCAAAAAGATGAAATGAAATTCTCAATAATTGTAGACGACATAGATGAGGATGCACAAAAAGCTCTTCCTAGTTATATGAATTAATGGAATCAGCATGGTTTGTAGATTTAAACTCATGCCAAAGTCAATCGCATAGCCACATAAACCACATATAAGCAGAAAATAACTTTAACTGCTGGTCCATTAAAACCTGACACTTTTGAAATGCTGGATTTTATTTGATATTATCTAATAATGTCAGTAACATGGTTCTGATGATCAGGCATTACAATGTCCATTTTGTATCATAGGATGTCTTTATATACTTAGGAACAAGCAATACACTGTTTATAAAGACCAGTAACCCAAGTACACTGAGAACTTCTTCAGAGTAAAGAATTTAAAACTGGCCTCCAATAAACCATGGAAATATAGGTAATAGGGGACATTGAGAGGGAAAGATGGACTGAATTTGTTTTTCCAACTTTTTCCTTTAAGGTCATATATTAAATCTAAGAGATATTTGCATGGTTTTCAACCCAGTAAGCACACAGTATGATTATCAGCACAACCTCAAAATCTCCTGGTAAAACTGTGGGATGAATTTTGAAGAATCAAGTTTCAGATCACCAAATGTGCAGTCTGTGGATGTGAGCCTAACAGAGGTCAGAAAAGGACTGCAAGAATCCAAAACCACAGAGGATGCTGAACTAGAGTCACAATGAGATTCTAAACAGATGCAGCATCCTTGATTTGAAAATAATAAAAAACGGCACCAGAATATATGAATCAGTTAATAAGATATATCTAACTTTAGACAAGTCAAATAATAGTTGTTACATGATTTCTTCTGGTCAACCTTCAAAGATTTCCCTGAATGTATATTTCCATAATGAGATGCTTTGGTCATTTGTCATCTTTTCTAGTTGCGACTGTCAAAGAAGAGGTGGAGCTAATCAGAACTTAAAGTGCTTGTCGCGGTTTGAATATGGATTACCACAACAGAATCTCGTGCCTGAATACTTGGTCTTTAGTTGGTATCTGTGTCTACTGTGTGGGAAGGTTGTGGCAACTTTAAAAGGTAGAGTATTGCTAGAGCAAGTTTGTCACTGGAGGTGAACCCTGAGGTTTGGAATTGGTAGCTGATTCCATTTCCCTATTCTCTCTCTCTGTCTCTCTCTGTCTCTGTCTCTGTCTCTGTCTCTCTCTGTGTCTGTCTCTCTCTCTCTCTCTCTCTCTCTCTCCTTGTCTCTTGAGCTTTCTCTTACTCTCTCTGCCTCCTTCCGCCACCATGCCTTCTGCTCTGCATTTTTCCACCATAATGGATTATACACTTTATATTATTGCAGCCCAAATAGTGAACCCTTAAGTCGCTTGGATCCGAGGATTTTGTCACAGCAACAAAAGAGTAATCGCAACAATTGTTAAAACAAATTTATTCAACTCTGGTGTGAGGTGGAAGAGATCGCAGTGCAGTATTGCACTGGGTTCTGAATACAGCAGAGAAAGTGGGAATTTACAGCTAAGGTGCAAGGGCAGGGGTGAGTGGGTGGTAAATTTCCAAGAGAAACACAAAGGTACAGTGTAGCTGAAGTAGCTAGTAGGTCGTGTTGATTACAAGTTAAAGTGACCGGATGTCACCAGTGACTAGATGAGGAATCCCATCAGGTATCAAATGAGGCTCTGCTGGATTGTGGCTAAAATGGATAATGCCGAGATGGATGTGGGGGACCAAGCATTGACCCTTCTTTGAAAAGTTCAGGAGAACCTGGAATCCTGGAATATAGTGTTATAGTAACCACTGGGGTGCTAGTGAGGGTTTCTGGGCCAGCTACATATCCGAGGCAGCAGCATGGTCACAGGTGACAGCCTGAGGCTCTCATGACCATGGACACAGCACATGTTTTGTCACAGAATAACTGGTTCTGTTTTCCCTGAACTCAAGCATGCGTTGTAAATATGAAACATCTTTATCACTTCATCAGTGGTGCTATTCTAAGATTGGCTTTAAAAAGGTATTTCAGGTCTGAGGACATGGCTCAGCGGTTAAAGCCTTTGCCTCATAAGCAAAGGGACCTGAGTTTGAATCCCCAGATCCCACATGACAATGTCAAGCAGAAACAGCAGTAGCCTGTAATTCTGCCCTGGAAGGCAAAGCTTGGGAAACTTCAGAGCAAAGCAAAGGAGGTAGAATAATTCAGGATGATTGCTGATGTCACACTTGGACTTCTGAGGCACACTCAGACACAGGCAGACAGACAGACAGACACACACACACACAGGATATGTCTCACAGGGTAGATGACTTAGCAGGTAAAGTGCTTGCTATATAAGTACGATGATGATTAACCTCTGTGGGCATAGCAGCCCACTCGTTATCCTAACAAACTTTCCAGCCAGCTACTTACAGTGATCGGCTCTGTGTTCAGCAAAAGACCCTGACTCAATACATAGAGTGGAGAGAGGTTGAGGGTGACATCTGACATCAAAACTGGACCAACACACACACACACACATGCACGTGCCCCCAACACACATGTGAGTACTTGTATGTACTTACACATGCGTTATATATACACACATATATATTGTAAAAGAGAGATTTCATATAATGACTGTCTTCTGCCCTTATTCATAGAAATATGAATGGGACACCTGTTAGGCATCTAGCACTATTCTAGATGCAAGACTAAACACTAAAGTTCTACTGACTGGGAAACAGAACAAACACACATGTCATATTTGTATTTAGTACTTTATTTGGTGACCATTCTCTGTCACTGCAGGCAACGTCTCCAATGCATGCAGGTGTGAAATTGCTTCAAACATGTGCAGTCCAATTGAACCCTATAAAGATTCAATCACCCCAAACTAAAACAAAAATTCCAATTATGGCATGGCCTCCTCCAGTTTATTTCCTCTCAAGTCAGTAACTTCAATCATCAGGGACTTTATAAGCAACACGGATTATTAATTTTAAAAGTGAATTTTATATAGCCCATACTGAATACTTCAATAAATTTGAAACTATGACAGCAATACTCATGAGGAAGGTAAAGAAGGAGGGATCTGTTGAGGGAGCACAGTGTCATAATAGGTACAGGTATCAACCTCAAGTTTGAGGGTTCAAGCTCTGGATACAATTGCAGATAACTGGTAGTTGAGTTAAGCCCAGAGCAAACCTGCAGGAGATTGTCTAGCTGATGGGGAAGGACCAGCCTCTGGGGTGGGCGGGATTAGGCCCTGAACAGGTGGATAAAATACAGAGAGTTGGTTGAGGAAGTTGGCATCTTTGTATGTACTTGGTCAGACATCTTGGTCTGGCAAGTAAGGATTGACTCTCTCTCAGCTATTATGTGGATATGGTGTGGCCAGTTCCCTCAGCCCTGGTGTTCGTGCGAGTTCTCCCATCAAACTGGACTAAAAATTGTAAGCATACTATATTGTAAGAGAATAAACACCTTGTTCCTTTAAGCTGTTTAATGGTGATTTTTACCAACTTGTGGGGAACCTATATTCCTACATGTAAGAATTTTGTTTGGGACAGGGTGATCACTCTTTGTGTGTGTGTGTGTGTGTGTGTGTGTGTGTGTGTGTGGTGTACTGTGACCGCTTGGCACTGGCTGTGTGAAACTCTTTCTTGGAGCAGACCAGTTTCTGGTTAAAATCCTTCCCTGTCCTTGGATAATCAGAGTGGCTTTGGATAACAGATCCCAGGGGAGAAAGTCACCCCCTATGTTAGACTTGGTGCAGCCAGGCACTGCACACTCCCCAGGACACTGAGTGATGAGATCAGGTCCTAGAGTCAATTGTGGTCCTGTCCCAGCTGCCTCTCTCTGCCTGCATCCCCAGGTCTTTAGATATGAGGTTTGTAGCAGAGACATCTTGCATACCACTGCTGAGCCCACCTTATGGGATTGTGAGCCCCCAAGGAAAGCAGATACCGACAGCCAGAAATGCCTGCCTTGATGGATCTGCCAAACCTCCTTTCCTCTATTTCCAGGAAAATCTTGACTGTGCCAGCCGTATACAGCCATAGCCATTCCTGCCCTTTACTGTAATTTTTTAAACATGTGCTCCTGTGACCTTGCATTAAGCATGCTCCCAAGGGTGCCTGGTCTCTTATCTCCTTAAAGTAGGACCTTCAAGGACGCATGCTCAGGAATGTGCTTCTATACCTGGCATGCTTAGGAGTGGGCTGACTCCCTTGTAAATGTATGTCGCTCCCAGAGTAAAATCCCCATCCCTCCTCTGTTGGAGAAGGCATCACGTTGCGAATGACTCCAAGCTCTCCTTGCTTACTGTCCTAAACCTTTCTCTGCTCTTTCTCTGTCTTGGCTGTGCTTATCTGGCTTGTTATTCATGGGTGCATCCCCGGAGTTCCATTACAGAATGGCAGAAGATCTCGGGTTCTCTATGTACCTGTTGCCTGCTGCCCTAGGGTTTTTCTCCCAGCCTTGTCCTGCTGTCTCCTCACTGGCCCCTGGTCAATGAGACTGAAAACGCTTGTGCAGCAGGGAGTTGACACCTTACCAGTTGGTGCTGGATGCTATCCCCTTGCTGTTACATGACTTAAGTGATGTCCCTGTTCCTTTGATTGAGGCTTATTGTTGCTTCTTGGCTCTTCCAATAGCAGGCAGTCTCTGCAGCTCTGAGATCTTCATGGCATTGGGTGAATGGGAGGCTCAGACCACATGAACCTCTGAGAGAGGGCAAGAACCAAGTGCTGGGTGGCACCCCTAGCCGACATTTTGAAGCTCTAGAGAATCTCACAGGCTATATGGCAGTTGTTGGACTTGTCCCATGTTTTCTCAGCAACTCCTTCTCACCGTTACACCTCAATGCCTTGAATCTAACGGGCATTCTCATACACATGTCCATGCGTCTCCGTGGTCACAGTCTTTTCAACTGAAAGACAGTGTCAGAAAATAAGAGCTTAAATATTGAGGCCCAGGAACCAAAAGGGAAGGGAAGATGGTATGTCTGGAAAGACAGAAGCATTGGTGTGTGATACTGATCTTGGAAACATGGCACATGCTCTAACAGGACACGGTACCAGCCGCTGTATGATCACAGTGAGCTATGGGAAGTGAGGATTGCTATGCACTGACAATAGCCCTAACATGATTCGGCCGCATCATGGGCTATCAAGAGTGATGGCTTTAAATGACTTAGGCTTTGGACTGAACTCTGTCCTAATCCTGGGGGTCAATCTCTGCTCTGAGAAGACAAAGCCACTATGGCCAAGGTGAGTTATTTTCTTCTTGTGGGTTTCTAGAAAATTCAAGGTGAGAAGAACTAGGGCTCAGAGCTTCAGGAGTGGGCAGTAAAGCCTGTGTAATTGCTGCCACTGAGCTAAGATGAGAAGTCACCATTTACGGAGAGAATACTGACTGTGGAATCAAGCATCTCCAAAGTAAGCTCTGTTAGATCAAAACCTCTGCATCTGTGTGCTTCAGAAACCAGGCCACATCCCTCTGGCATCCTCCCCCCATTTCCTAGGTCTGTGTCTACCTGACCCCAGACACATACCTGTGTCATATGATGAGAAACTTCCCACCTACACTAGAAAGATATCAGGCTTTTGTAGAGATTCCTGAAACCTTCCGCCCCACTGCCTTGGCCTTTATTCCTGTCTGAATGCTCTCCCATCTTTAGATCAAACTGTGCCCCCCACAATAGCTCTCTATCCTAATATTATCATGGATCTCTGCTTTCTTTTTGCTGATAAGCTCCCTGCACCATCTTTGGGGAGCAGAATGACTCAAAAGATTTCTTATTGTTTTACTTGTGAACTAAAGGACACGGGAAAAAATTCCATTTATTTTGGAGACACTACAAAATTGATTGACTAATTAGAATGTCTGATTGTAGGGGGCTGGAGATGTGGATCAGGGGTTAAGCCTTTGCCTTGCAGGCAGAAGGTCCTGAGTTCAGATCCTAGACCCCATGTATAGATACTGGGCAGAAGCAGGGGCAGCTTTCGTTTCTAGTCCTGGTAGGGCGGAGCCTGTGATCCTGGGGCAGAGTAAACAAGGAGGAGGTGGAGGCGTCCATGGTGGTTCCCGAATTCGCCTGTGGTTCTACACACACACACACACACACACACACACACACACACACACACATCTGTACACATGCATAATTGAACAAAAAAATTAAAAAAAAGAATGTCTGATTGTAGAGAGTTGGAGTTTTGCAGATCCAGAGCCCAAGGTACCTTGAGCTCTTTTTAATCTTTAATCTCTTTGATAGTCATTCATTGCCCATCTTTGTCCCTGACAAAACATCCTTTCAATTCCCAGGTAAGTCTTTTGGAATATATTAACACTTGCTTCCACTAACCTAAAAGCTAAACTGTCATTAGACAGTATCTGAGACTTCAGCGACTTCCTGGTCTTCTGCAACCAGCCTACCATTGTCCTCGGGAATTTATGAATGTCTTTTGTTCTGTGACTATAAAATGTTGGTGTAGCTGCCTCCCATGGGGCCTGTTATTTGATACCCCCTGAGTGTGCATTCCTAGACCATGGTCACTCCTGTTAGGCTCAGAATAAACTTTCTCTTGTTCTCTTGGGAGTGAAGGTTGTCTTCTGCTTCCACACCACCTGCAGGCCCTCACATCTGCACTGCCACTGCTCCGCTTGGTCTATGGGAACTTCCTGATCAGTTCCCGTAATCTTTCAGGGACTCCAGGGAACTGAATCCTTAGTGAGTCAGTACAGGAGTTAGATGGAACCGCTAAATACATAGACAGTAGAGAGAAAGACTACAAGGCAAAAATTCTCTGGCAGATTCCTAGGATGACTTTGGCGACAATTCTCTTCCTGGTTCTTCTTCCCTGAAGATAAAGGAACAGCGCACTGTCTTCCATCAGCAGCCCATCTGGGCTGACCTGCTGAGTGTACATGGGCCAGCCTTGGACTTAAGAAATATGGCGTAAGAAGGAACCAGTCCACCGATTTGCCCTTAGCTAAGATTTACCCTTAGCTAAGATCAACTGGTCTCAAGGCAAAACTGTAAACAGCTTGTTCCCTTCTTCAAACATGTTGAAATTCCCCACAAGGGAGAGAGAAAGCAGAACCTGGCTTTGGAACTGCTCCTCACTTAGTGATCAGCCTTACCCGCTAAAGCTTTACTGTCACTTAAACCAAACTTTGACTTTTTCCTTTTTATCGCTTTACTTTTACCTTAAATATCTAACTCTAGAAATAAAAACGTTGAGTCGATACAACCTTTCCTGCCTTATGGGTTTTTATCTGCCAGAGAAAATGGACCTGATTCCAGATTCTTAGATGGTAACATCAGCTGAGTATTTTCAGAACGAGCTCGTAACACGCAGAGATGTAATCTATTAATAGGAAATGCACTCAGGAAAAGAATACAAGACACCCAATATCATGGGCATGGCCTTCTCAAGGAAGAGTCCTGCTTAAGTGTCTGAGCAGTGGAGCCACATATTCCATATTGGTGACTCTGAAATTACATCTCAAAGAGTTGGATGGGTTGCTATGCAACCCTCTCCCCTTTTCAATAAATGAGAATTGTGGGTTGCCCAAAGTGCTTTGGATGGGATTACAATCAGCTAAGATAAATCCATGAGGCACTAGGGCTGCCCGAGGGGCTGAAGATTTGTCCTTCTGCTGTAAATGTGATTTCCGGAGGGATTCCTAGCAAGCTGCAGGTTTACAGCTGAGACCTTCAGTATCTGTTTGCTAGGCGTGCTGAAATTCTTGATTCTCAGTTTCTGAGAGGATATGATTAGACTTGAGTGAGGGGTTCCTTCCTTTCCCATGTCCCCATGGTTTTCCCCATCTTTCCAGCTTGGCTCCATTCTCAAATGTATTTAATGCTTCTGGAAGAAACCAAACCAACATGCTATTCCCTCATTGTTGATCTTGGAGAGTCATACTAGGTTTGCAAAGCATAGATGAGGGACTGTTGATAGGACTGTGGTAACCCCAAGGCAGCTGGGTCACTGAAAAGTCTCACCAAAGCTTCCCATTAGGTGCCTAGATGGAGTCTTCCCTTCAGTTACCCTTCCATCGTCCACACACCAACGCATCTGCAGAAATCAAGAGACTACCTGCAATCAGGGCAGAATTACAGACCATTGGCTGAGGGGTGCTGGTGGGAGCAGGAGGGTCTAATGACCCTCCCCACCTCCTCCTTCTACTAGAGCGTGTCCACAAGGCCTGATCTAAAGGGTCTCTTCCAATTAGCTGAGATCCTGATGAAGATGATGGCTGTTCAGCTGGGATGATGCCATTTTAACAACCAACACAGAACAGCTTGTTGGGATAAAGGAGTTCAACAGGTTTAGACATTCAGTTGATACAGAAAGAGTAAAGGAACCTTTCTCTCCCAAGGAACAGTGTTAGTAACTGGGCTGGCAGTGGAGAAGAGCTTGGGGAAGGTGACTCATCTGACACCTTACACCCCACAAGATAACTTAACTACATACATGTAGTGCATGATGTTACAGATTAGGAAGTGATCTGTGTTTGTTTTGGGGGAGCAAAGGCTGGACAGTATCTCCTGTAACTCAGGCTAGCTTTGAACTCATTCTGTAACCAAAACTGGTCTTACACTACCAATTCTTTGGGAGTCCAATGCTGAAATTATAGGCATTTCCCATCCCGCCCAGCAGAGAGTCCGCTGATATCTTTAAGGGTGGCCCCCTCCGTGGCTGCTAGTAAAATAATCACGCTCAGAGAGATACAGAAATGAAAAGATATGTCATGCAAGGCAGGCATGGTGGAGAGGAGTGTTTGGGGATAATGGGAGAGACTTTCAGGAAATAGGTTCAACAAAGCAGGAAGAGAGAGAAGGAGGCTTCTTTTATGGGGTTGAGGCAGGACGTACGAGCAAAAGGCAAAAGGGAACGTCATTGGCTCTTTGGATTATGTGCTGCTCAAGCAAGGAGGACAGGAAGGGAATGGATCAGAACGACCAGCTGCTGCAGCTCCTTCTCATGTTGCTGATGAACATACAACCAGACACTTGAAGGGAGCAACAAGGGGTTTTATTTTGTCCTTACAATTCTGGTGACAGCTCATAGTCCAGCTTGGCAGGAGAGTTCATACCAACATCAGGAAATGAAGGCACTGGCCACACCATTCCGCAAGAATTGCTGAGAGAGAGTCAACCTTCCTCACTGTGAGTCTGTTAAAGCAAACCCAACCAGCTCTCCATCTTACCACCTGCCCAGGCAACGGTCCGATCCACTATGCACGGAGCCCTCTTACACCGATTAGATAATCTCCTGCAGGTCTGCTCGGGGATTGCCTTAATTACCCATTTTTTTACAGATGTGCTCAAAGCTCAGCCTTTCATTTTCAAGTTGACCCCTGTATCTAACCAGCACACCAGCCTTAGTACATAGAGAGGTACAGCTGTTTGCCTTGGCGAGTGTTTACGGATTATTTGTGGGATTTTTAAGACAAAAAAAAAAAATGAAGTGTTAAAAGTTTACAGTACAGGTATCTTTCTAAACAGGAAATGTCAGGAGAGAGCTTGACTCACAGCTAGAGAGATCTCCCCTTTACAGAAAGGTAGCAAGGGCCTGGCCATCTTTTCTGTCCACCCCTCCTTTGCTTATTTTCTTTATTTCATCTCAGATCTGGAGACAGGCTCTTGCTATGTGCTCAGGCTGGACTTGATTTGGATACTTAGGCCTCAGTTTCCCCAGGGAGCAGAATGACAGGTGTGTACCACCTCACCCAGCTCACTTCTCTTTCTCTAAGGTGCGAACTCTCTGAGTTTCTCTTTGTCCTTCAAGGGACTTTCTCAGCTGCATCCAAACACTTCTTAACCCCATGAGAGAGAAACTGGACTGGATAAACAATTTACCTTAATTATCGACTCCTTCTAATTGGTTCTGCTTAGATCAGGTGTCCATACCAGAATCAATGAATTTGCCTTCAATAGCTGCAGGTTCAGCTTTGACTGAGGTTGCAGAATGGAGAGGCGTGGAATGTTCTAGGCAAGATGAATAGAGTGGAGGTACAAGGAGAAATGAACATGCCCACCAGAGAAAAATGATCATCATTTCATTTGCTCATAACCTAATTAAGTTCATGTATTCATTTTTTACCGTGGTTCTCCATGAAAGGTAATATTTTTGCTAAGCTTTAACATACTGAAATAAACAAAACCACACAACACACAAATGTAAAATACTTTAATAGGAGATGAGCGCTAGGTAAGCTTACAAAGTACTGCTTCTCTAAAATCACATGAGCATTACAAAGAAATAAGCAAATACCAATTGTACATTTTTAAGCAAATGTAATTTGTCATGGAAGCAAGTCTTTCATCTCTCCACTTCTTGACAATGCCAATATCCCGAGAAAATCATACTAACAAAAAATCAAGGCCAAGGGTTTGCATACTTCAGAGTTCACTATATCTCATGTAGAAAAATAACATAATTTTACTTGAGTAACTACTATTGCCAGTTTATTATTATATGTAAATACAAGTACATATATTATGTAAACCACACAAACATATACACCTTTGGAAATAAGTCGTATATTTTATATTCTATATTGATACCAGATGACTTTTCATTTGTATAACATCAACAGTTTATAAAGCATACAATTTATTTTTGGTTTTAAAATATATATTTTGATATATATGGAAATTATATATATATATATATATATATATATATATATATATATACACAAACACACACACATATATATGGGCTAAGAGTGCAGTTCATTGGCATAGTGCTTCCCTAATACCTGCAGGATCCTGTGTTCAGTCTCCACTATTGCAAAATTTCTATGCATGCATAGTAACCCATGTAACATGCAATAGAAATGCATGTAAACACTTTGCATTTTGAAAAGTGGGCTTAAGCTGTAAAATCCAAATAGCTCTTCTGGCATAGGAACCTAGCACTGGCCAGTGCTCAGGAACTCAGCTTTTCCTGAATGTCATATGATATATTTGATCTTCTATAGGACGTGAAGAATATGCCATTTTATTATTGGTTTGCTGAATTTCTAGACGTTAAGATCTTTTCTCCTAATATGCTTGGTGGTGATACTATTAAAAACGAAACTAGTTCTCCCAGCAATCTTGCTCTTGGCAATTTTGTTTTCACTCCACATAGTATTCGCTTTCTAACTTCCATTGTAGCTTCATCTGTAGTGATTTCTTCCTTCTGATTTTCACAAAATTATTCAGCGTTAATTCTGAAAAAGTTTTGCACAATGTATTAGAGATGTAGATACTTCCTGAAGAACACTTGGGTTACATGCTTACATTTGGACTTAGCATGTTCCTTTATATTTATTTTGGAAATAAATTATAATGGGCTTCTTTTTTATTCCAAATGTTTAATGTTTGCTCAAAAAATTAAGAGACTCAAATTTTATTTAAATGATTAAGCTTATTCTTCATTACCTTGGGATCAATGAATATGGCTGAAAAATTTCTGCTTCAAAAGACTGAGATTTTTCCCTGGATACTAATATAACGTTGGGGTTGTAATATTAACATCTATGTAATGAAAGATGTATGAAAAGTGGGAGTGATGGACAGCGTGGTACCTTGAATAATACTTTTCTTCCTTGAAAAAGATCACAATTCCTGCAGAATTGGGAAGGAAAACCTAAGCCCTGCTGGAAGCCAGCCTCTAGCAGACAGACAAGGCCACAGGCAGAACCTATGAGGATGCTTCTGTTAGAGCACAGACACAGCTGACCCACCCATCCATCCTTCCTGTTCTTCGGTCCCCCAGCATATAAGCTCACTCTCTCTTCGTGCTCCAGCAGCGATGCCCCTGGCCTTCTCGTCCATGGTCCCCGGCCATTGTGATCTAATCCTACCCTGTCTGTAAGTATGTCCTGCGTGGTCTTTACCCATGAATCTTTGCTCTTTCCCAACCAAGTCCAGAAAATAAAGGAAATTATTTACACTAAATGCATTTTCTATACATGTGAAAGAAACCTACAGAAGCATTAGTAGGGTGCAGCAAGCCAGCAATGTCCATCAAAGTTTAGAAATTGTCTGGTATGTGATATGAATGAAACTGAAAGAAGCTGTTAGAAGGGGGCCACTCTTTCTGAGGTTTCCTTATGATTTCTGGTGTTAAGCCTTCTCATTCTTTTAGTGTTTCATGCATGAATGTAGTGAATTTGTGACATTTTCACATCTTAATCCTGAGTTCCATTCCCCCCTCTTTTCCCATTACAACCTTTCTTCCCTGCCAATCTTCCTCCTATTTTCTGCTCTTTTTGCATGAGTGGCCCATTGAATTTCATCTGGGTTGTCTTTGTGACATGTGCCTGAGTACTTAGTGGACCATGAATCACATAACAGTGGGAACACCATCATCATTAACCCTCAGCAGTCTCTCAGGGAGGTGCGGGGTTCTCTTCAGATCTTTCTCCTTTTATGGTGATATGTTGATAAGACAAATCTGACGCAGGTTTTGTGGAACTATAGATAAATGCAATGGGCTCACAGATGTGGCAGTCCTGTTGTGTCCGGAAGATTGTATTTGAGTGCAACCCTGCCTTCCCTCAGCTCTTGCAATCTTACTGCACTTTCTTCCATGATGTTTCTTTAGCCTTGTGGTTGGGGTAAAGGGAGAATGATTTAGATGTCCTCTTGAGGGTTAGAGTGACTTAGATGGTCCTGTTTAGGGTTGCACAGTCTGCAGTCACTTTTGACAGTTGTGATTTTCTGTAATAAACACCTCCCATTATAGAAGGAAACTTCTAGGTTGAGTGCTTCTCCCATCTATAGGTAGAAAAATGACAAATGTTACAAAGGCAGTTTGATAAAATCTTTCTAGCTAAACCTCAATGGCTTTCACCCTTCCCCTGCTCCCAACACACACCCTTATGGCCTATGTCTTCCCTTTCATAGATTTTGTCCTGATTTACAGTACAAGAATGTGACTCTTGCTGAGAGTAGGCCTTAAACCCAATCAGAAACCTGTTGGCCTCCCTTAACATTCATGCCACTTTCTGGCACTATGAAAGCTGTCCAGCAATATGGAAGCTACCAGACCAGTTCCAGCTGGTATAATTTATCCAAGTCATGTAATCATTGTGTGTTAAGTCTTCAGCAACAGGGTCTTACTGTCAGTTTCTGGAGGGCAACCAAGAGCAATGGCAAAAGCCTATACTGTTTGGGGAGTCTTTGAGATTTCTCTGACCAACAACTTTATGGTAGGTATCACATTCCTAGTACTTGGAATATTACTTAATTGTCTGTGGGTTTTACTTGGAATATTGTAGGACACATTTCATTTTTCCCCTGTTTTCTTGGTGTTCTCTTGTGTAGATAAGTCTATTCTCACTCTTTTTTTAAACAAAATAATTATTTGTGATATGCTAATAATATAGGAGGTTGTATATTACAACCTTAGTGCTGTTGGTTAACCCCTCAGTACTTCTTGTACCTTATCCTCTTATCTCCCTCCCTTAAACATCCCTCCTTCCATTATTCCCCTTTCCTCATGGCACTTGGTATGACCAAGGGTGCTTCCAAAGCATTTTTTTGCAGATAACTGCTGCTTCTCCAAAGACCTTTTTACTGAATCTCTTGCTGTAAGTTTTAGCTGTCATTTGTCACATGGCCCCATGACTTCCTGTCAGTTTTTTCAGCCTAAAGGGATAACGTCTAGCTCTTAAGTGTGTTTTCAAATCACAGATGCTGAATTGGTTAAAGGAAATTTGGACCATTAACTTGATACATGCACATCCAGTGTCAGTAGTTTTCCTCTTTTTATTTAAGTCAGGTGGAGAAAGCAACTGAGGTCCGGATAAGGTGGCGTCTTCTCTGTTCCTTTGTCACCAGCAGGGACGACTTCTTATTTGTACAGGGAGGAGCAGAGTACTGGGTACTGGGACAGGGTTAAAGTTCCCAAAGTCAATATAATGTACAAGAACTGTTTGGCTATGTAATAAACAATCAGCTGTCTTCTGCAAATGGGCTTCTTAGCTTCTATTTCTAATTCTGAGTCTGGCTGTCTAAGATGCCAACCACTTACTTTACTTTGGAAATGAATGATAGTAGCAGCTCGCATTTTACTTGCTTATGAAATTATGAATTGTGCTGCTCCTGTGAATAGCTAGCCACACAGAGTGGGTGTGATAGCTTCTTTGTGATTGCAACATTTGTTCGGACCCTACCCTGTATTCCTATTCGTGCCTCTTAGATTTTTTGTGGAATTCAGTTTTGAAGTGCTTTTTTCTTTTCATGGAAATGAAGATATTTTGAAGTGAGAGGAAGGCATTCTAAAAACATCCTTTGTCACCTTTGAGAGTTTACCCAGTCTCTGCAGGTCACTTCTGCTACTGTGAGAATTGCTAATTTCCTTTAGCTATATTTATCAGAAAATTTTCTAGCAGTTATTCTCCCATGATTGTAAGACTGCAATTGTAAGACTAACATAAAGAGATCAAATTAGAGTAATGCCAATATATCAGTGGAAGAAAAAGTAGCTCCTGCTAGCGGACAAGAGGTGAGTCGCCCAATTATTTACAAGTCATATTGACTCTTTTGTGCTTCTTTTTTTTTTGGCTTGGTTGTATGCTTGTAAACATCCAATCAGTCCTTGCTATCTAAATGCTTTTCTTTTTTATTATTATCCTTTTAGTGTTTTGTATTACATGAAATCAATGAGTTTATGACTTTTTTTCACACTTTAATCCACAGTCCCTCCCCATCTCACTATAACCATTCTTCTTTTATGCTGAATTCTTCCTCCCATTTTCTTCTTCTTTCTTTTTTTTCCCCATGAATGGCCCATTGAGTTTCATCTGTGCTGCCTTTGATGGTGTGTGCTTGAGCACTTGCTGGTGCATGAATTATCTATCAGTGGTTATACCACTGAGGAAAACATCTTCCTTTCCCCCTCACCCCATTAGGATTGGCCATCATCAGTGTCTTGGGGAGATGTGGGCCCACTTGAGTTCTTTGGCCTTTCATAATGAAATGCTAATAGGGCAAATCCCATACAGGTATTATGGAAAGATACATAGCTGCTGTGCACTCATGCGTGGAATTTAGCCAGACATTATCTTTTGGATGTGAAAAGGTTGTTACATCCAGATGTTTTTCTTTTAAAAATAAAAAAAAGTCACAGTTCGAACCAGCAAGATAGCTTAACACACAAAAGCACTAGCCCTGGAGGCCTAATAGGCTGAATTTGATCCCTGGAGTTTGCAAAAAGACAGATGTGGTAGTGTGCATCACGCCTATGGTGAGATAGGAATGGGAGGTGGAGTCAACAGAATCACCCAGAAGCATGCAGACTTGGTTCACTTTGAGTACAAAGTGTGCCAGAAACTGCAAGAGTGCATACATGCACATACAAAAATAAATAAAAAGCTTTCATTTAGAGTTACTGTGAATATCAAGCATGACCTGAGACAATGTCTTGTCTGAATAAGCAGAGAATCATCAGCTGGCTAAGAGACAGTCCACAAAGGAACACACTCCAATGCCAGTGCACCTTTACCCATTTCTTTCAATAATGGCTGCAAAGGCTCTATGAGTTGAGGATATCTTAGATACAATTTCTTGATGATACCAGAATATATCTTGTATTGGAAATGAAAATAGCAAACCAGAGACAGACATGCTTGTTAGTCTTTCATTGGACAGTAGTGGAAAGAGCAGAACACACTCTATCCCAGGTATGTTCTACTTTCATAGTGTAGCTTCTGCTTCCACAATGTATACTTAGTGCATAGGATTAGTTGGTATGAATGCCTAGTCCTTTTAAACCAGGCTTGGGGTACCTGAGGGAAAACCCACTATAATAATCATATGCGGATTTTCATTTTCAAAATAAGCCTCTTTAATCTTTGAAAACAACCCAATTAAAGCTTGGAAATAGCTTACTTTAAAAATCTTCACCACTACCACCACCCCGTGCCCCCGTCCATATCCCTCTGTGTACATCCCAGATGCCGCCTCCCAAGTGTGCTGGCCCTACATATAGACTGTTTCCTTATTTCCGCCTGCCCCACAGTCTTGTTGAGTCAAACTCTGCAGTGCCATCTGGTCAGCCCAGGGTCTGAACATAGCCTGAAGGTTTTTCCACACTCCCTGAAACCCTCTGCTCCTCTCCCTGTCTCCTCCCTGAAATCCTTCACACACAACAGAGTGTGGCCAGCTCCTGGTGAGAAATGTCTTCAGCTTTCCTTTCTGCAGCCTGTGAGCCCTTCCGTTGCAAACAGAATTCAACTTGTCCTTTCTTTCCTTCCCAAGTCAAAGGTGACTTAGTCTGACTGTAGGAACCTCCAGATCAGATGAGCTATAAATAGGACAGATACAAATCCAGATGCCCTGTTGAAATGTAAATTTCAGATTTTAAAAATGACAAAGCAAATGTCTTCTCTCTTTATATAACAGATCAAGAGATGTTTACCTGAATTTCAAGTGTGGCTATATATTTGTTTTTCGCTGCTGAATCAGGCGAGTAAAAGTCCTATAATAGCCTCTTTGCTATAGCATAAGTGACTGAGCTCCCAAATTGCCCATGATGTCTAGACTCAGGAAATGGAAGTCTCTAGTGCTACACAGCTGGACATTGTGTCCACAAGCATTAGTACTTCTTTTTAAAATGTGTTTACTACTGATTTATGATGAGGTGGAAAGATACACGCATGCATTCCATGACCTACAGGAAGAGGTTAGAGGACACTTTTCAAAAGTCATTTTCCTCCTACCATATGGGCTTCCAGAGATCAAACTGAGGTCTCCAAGTCTGCAAGCGGGTACCTCATACATTGAGCTATTTTGTTGGTCTTGGGAAACACAATTTTTATGAGAAAGATTCTCATGGACTTTGAGGTTTCTTCTCAGGAAAAAAAATGTCTACCCGTTAGTCAATTAAAAACATCACTCTTGCTACAAATGAGGCTTCCTATATTTAATTCCAGATAATAGACTATTACCTGTCATGGTCTGAATCTTTCTTTACCACTTAACATTCAGAGACTAAAATTCTCATCTCCTATCAAGAGATAGACTTTGGTAAGGTGACTGAATCATGAGTGGGTCATTGTCCTAGGAGAGCTCCTTTGTACATTCTGCCCTGAGTGAACACAGTGAGAAGGTGGCAGGTAGGAACCAGGAGCTGGGCCTTCCTTAAATACCAAATTTGTGCACTTCATCATGGACGTCTTGCCACCAGCACTGTTAGAAATAATTTTGCTTGTATACCGTCTAGTCTATGGCATGTTGCTTATAGCAATCTGCACAACTAAGAGACTACCCAGTGTCCTCTTCGCTAACCTATCTTAGGGAGAATGGATCTGAGCTCTCAGGCAGGACCACTGTAATGTGCTGCACACCCTTGACCCTACTGTCTGGTTTGCCCTTGAACATGCACAGTGTGAGAGGGATATAATGTTATAGTACTGATACATAGGGACTTCCCTATTGACATCTAATTCAGGCCAAAAGACAGTCTTATAGGTTGGGTGTTCAGGTACTGTGGAAGCCAGAAATGGAATAGACAGGAAGTAAAGAAATTTACCTTTTAGACCATGAGGACAACATGTCTGGAAGTAGCTAGAGTAACACGTGCAACAGAGGAAGGTAGGCTATGGGGCAGGAAAGGGGTTCTCCATTGTAAGAGAAGTATTCTTCTATTTTCATGTGTCTGTAGAATTACAGGTTTCTTCCATTTATCATTTCTTGGACAATCATTGTGTTATGAGTGGTTGCATCATGCAATGACAGACAGACAGACAGACACAAACACACACACACACACACACACACACACACACACACACACAACTCTCTTGCTCGTCTTTAGCTTTATTAATTCGGCTTAAAGACTTTTCCAGCACTGTTTCTTGTCCTTCCATCATTTTTCTTTCTCCTCTTTTCTTCTGCTCCTTCTTCTCTTCCAGACATTATGTTTAGCAGGACATTGGAGAGCTTTGCCATCAAGTAGGAGTGGGGAGAACTACTCACTGAGCAAGACTTAGGAGTATTGCCTGCTCTTGGTCTTCTCGTGTAGACCAGAAGGTAAACAACGCATCCTTTTCACACTGTGTGCATTGAAAAGATAATGCATAAAGAGTTCCTGGATTATAGTGGTTGATTAATGCATGTTATATTCTTTCCTTCTGACCAGCAGCACATGGAAAAAGGGAAATAAGCACATAATAATGCTTCTCTTCTAGTAAGTGAACACAAACAGATAGCTCACATCCTGCTGCTTTTTTGAGGTACAACAATACTATTACTACAATGTGGACTCGTGGATCATTGCTTTATCTCCCGAATGGTACCAAATGACAGTCTTTTGATCTACCTTGTCTCCCAGTTGCTTCAGATACTACACAGGCTTTGACAACTATTAACCCATTAAATTTCTTCATACTTCATGTTCGGTTTGGGTTTATTTTCATACAGCTCTTTCAAGTCTCTGTCCACTTAGAATCCCTCCACTTAGACTCTTTCAGCACCTTGCCATCAGTATAAGTATATAGACACCACCTCACTGGGGCCATGGGAACTCCTGCCAGCACTTCACACTATTCATTCATTTATTCAGTCAGAAATACTCCGGAAAATGTGCAGGCAAAGCAGAGAAATATACTCATGTACAGATCTTAATTAAAATGCCTAGAACTGTACGTAGTAAAACAAAGACGTTAAGTGGATTGTAGTGGAATGCGTGTCTGGTCATTGTGGTAGCAGGGAAGGGAATAGGCAAGGAGTGAATGAATTCTCCCTTTAGACCAAGAAGACAACATGAAGTAGCCAGACTAACATCTGCAGTGGAGGAAGGTGGCTGTGGGGCAGCAATGGGGTCTCCATTTTTGAAGAAGTAATTCTTTTCTTTTTTTTCCCATTTTCTTGTGAATGTGGAACATGAAAGGCAGAGTTTGTATTTCTTTTACTTAACACAGTTAGCTCTTGGGTATTGCCGCTCTCTCCTCTTTCTCTGGAAGACCCGTTTAAGTATCCTTTCTTCTTAGAGTGACGTTGTCTGCCTAGTTTTCCTCTGTTCCTTCAGTTCAGATTAAACTTTCTACTTTCTGCAGATGTTCCTTTCCCTCTAAATTGCCACGCCTCCTCCCACTCCTCCCTGTCGCCAGAAGAAAATCCCCAGTGTTCTGTGTCTTTAATGACTGGAATTCTTTTCGCCAGAATGATCTCTGTTTAGAATGATCTTCCTATTGTGAAATCAATCAGGTAATACAATCTCTCACACTACAGCATGAGTTTTACAAGAACAGGGGTGCCATTTGGTTTTTGCTTCACCCTGGTTCCCAGAACCCAGAATGACGGTTGCCCTCAAGGTCACAAACGGTTGTGGAGGGCCGGGAAATGGAATGGCTACTACACCATGGAAGAATCATGATGGCCAAGAGTCAGACAATAAAAAAGAGACAACATACCAGGAACCATAAGCAAAGTGAAGCCAGCTTCCTTTCCTTCAAACTGTGTCCACGGCCAACAGTGTATAGATGTTTTTAAACCCATGAGTTATAAGCAATAGGGGATTTGGGGATGCTATTTACTTAATTCTGCAGGGCTAAGAAAGGAGACAAAGTGATTGCGGCATAGATCTCGCCCTCAAAAGCTAAAACTTCCTGTGGAAAAAAGTGTCTTACATGTTACACAAATCCCTGACTGTCTCTCAGTATATCACAGTGTCTACCATGAATTTGCAAACTTGCCATCTTACATTCTTGGTTTGTCGATAGTTTTGCTTTGCTTTTATTAGCATAACCTGAGTCTTCTGCCTCGTTCAATTCCCACTTCTCACTTTGTGTGTCTGCAATAAACTCTATTTGATGCGGAGACACAAGGATCTTGAGTTGTGCTGGCACATGTGTGACTCAGGTGACACCTTTCTCAGGTTGGGCAGCAGCTGTCCAAGATGCCAAATCACCCCAACACCATCTGCTCGGTTGACCCGCTAATCTGCCAGCTGGTTTTCATGAATACTAGGACTGTTTCCCATTGGAGATTTCTGGAAACATCTCCTGTATGCATTAAAGCCTCAAGAGCAGATGGTGAGTTTTTGAGATAGGGAAGGCTTTAACAGATTCATTTCTCATGCAGGGACCAGTGGTAGCTATCACTTGAATATCACTTGCTTTGGCTTATTCTTCTTTAAAGTTATTCATTCCCAGGATTTGAGACTTCAGGTTTGATAGATGGAAATACACTTTCATGCTTCAGATGGCAGAGACTTATAAAGATGCCTGAGGAAGGCAGCAAGCAGGAGAATTTGCTGCATTAATGTCTTGGTCAAGTACATTTGTCGTTGGTGAAGCACATTTGTAAAGAATCAGTGTTGAGTTAATCCCAGAGCAAGCCTGTGGGAAGTGATTGATGGGAAGGCACTGCCTATGGTGGATGTGGCTAGTTCCTTCGCAGGTAGATAAGATGGAGGGAACTAGATAAGGACCTTGGCATCCTTCTGTATACTTGGCCAGACATGCTGATCTGGCATATCCAAAGTTCAGTGGCAAGAGAGGACTGTCCCTCTGTCAGTCATTTTATGAATATGATGTGACCAGTTCCCTTGGCCCTTGGTGTTGGTGTGGACTCTCCTGGCATGATGGACAAGAAGATGTAACCAGACGATCGTAAGCCAAAATAAAAATCTCTTGTTCCCTTAGGCCCTTTATCAGCAACAAGCACCCTCTCTCTCCCCTCTCTTCTTTTACAACTAACCTGTTTAAGAGGGGTAAACCTACAAGGCCTGCTATTCATAATTCCTTGTCAGGGTACACATTTTGAACAGTCTTATGCCAATCCACTCCTCAATTTTCCCCTTAAAACTAAGGTATCATCATTTTTCTTTGGTCTAAGTAAACTCCTGATGTGATCCAGACTAACTGGGCTAATGTGTTTACAAGATAGGAAGCAGGGAGAATTTCATAAAAGGGTCAGCCCAAGGTCTCTGAGAAAGTGGAAAATGCAGGATACACTGAACTTTGTCAACTATTCAATACACTAGCAACTCATTTTTCTTTTCCTTAGGAAGCTGTAATAACCTGTTTTTTATTTGGGGTTCAAATTTTTAAAAATCTGTCAATGAACACAAAAAAATTTGCTAGGAAGTAGTTGAATGATGACTTCTCAGAGCTTAGGGAGCTGTTGGGAGAATTTGCAGTGGTTCACAAAGAATCTTCCATTGCACATGCCTCAAGGTCCTTGGGGTCTGCTGAACCACACCAACTCATTTTGGAAGCAATCTCCCGACTAAGTAAATTCTGCTTGGCTCCTGGCAGGGTAACATTAAGGCATGGGAAAGATTAGAAGGTAGATCGACTTCAGTTTAAATCAGTGTTCTGTCAGCAACTAACTGGCACATCATTCAGCCTCTCCAAGGAGCTGTTTCTTTACCTTCAGAAAAGATATTGGTATACAGTTTATGTAAGGTAATATATACAAAATATTTAGCACAGAACTCAGTGCAATGGATGGTAGTTCTTCTCCCCCATGAGGGTTATTCTGACCTCACCTGGTGCTTTTTCTAGCCTTTCTCTAGGGTCCTTCTAACTTTTGAATTTACCTGGCTCAAGCTCTGCAAGGACTCGGTGAAGATGCCTTGCCACACTTCACACTGAGATGTTGGCAGTATAGTGTCTGCTGGCTAGAAGTCAAGATGTGAAGTCCAAATGAACCTACTGTCATAGGAGATAGGTCAAAAGCCCAAGGGGGGAGCCTGGGCACAGGTCTGGGGAAGTCAGATGCTATGATGCCTCCTGTTATTATTCAGTGTTCTGCAGACAAAGAGAACCAAGAGACTATATGTATATGTTGTATATGTATATTCACACATATATGCACATATATATGTATGTATATGCACAGATATGTATATACACATATATGCATATACATACATATGTGTATGCATGTATATATGCATATATGTATATGTATATGTGTGTATATATGTGTATATATGTATATGTGTATGCATATACATATATGTATGTATATGCACAGATAGTATATACACACACATATATATATATATTCACATATGTGTATATACGTACATGTGTATGTGATAGTTAAGCCTGGGTGTCAACATGGCACACCTGGTATTAACTAAGATAAGCTGAGATCACACCTGGAAGGATCAACTGAGATCACCTGAAAGGATTTTATCTGCCCTAAATTCCATGGGAACTTCCATAGATCCCATAGGAACCTCCCAGTAATGGACCATATAAAAGGGGCCACAGAATATATATATAGAGATACTTTACAGGAATGCTGGAGCTATGTGGAGCTCTGCTGTGACTTAGTCCGCCAGCCAGCTAGTCATGCCATCGCTGCTGTAAAAGATCCATTTCTGCTCTGGAGCTGTAATAAATTTCCTTTCTCCCATAAATTATTTGAGTTTGGGTGCTCTCTCATAGCCATAGTAAAGAGTAACCATTACAATGTATATTCACATATGTACATGTATACGTATACACATATGTATATACATGTATATATTTGAAATTAGCATATGGTTTTTCATATATGTATATAATTATGTAACCTACTCTGTAATCCAAATCTCCATCATACTATTAATGAATTGTTATAATTAGTATCCATATATAGATACAGAAACACTGACTATATATGCTTTTATATGCATTTAACCAACTATCTATGTTTTTAGCTTCCATCTGTCTGTGTGCATATGTAAGGGGATTAACTACGGGATGCGTTCACAGAACTATGGAGATCAGAAAATCCTGTGGTCTGTTGTCGGCAACAGACAAATCAAAAAACCTAGTGGAATGTTTTAGCTTGAGTCTGAAAAACTGAGAATGGTGACAGTCTGTTATGATAGACTAAAATCAAGATTGAGTCTGAAGGCTTGAGAGCCAGGAGAGCTGAGGATTCAAGACAAGGGAGATGGATGTCCCTGTCCAGAGAGAGAATTTGCCCTTCCTCTTCCTTTTTGTTCTATGAAAAACATCTAAGAGGCTAAATTAAGTTCATTCACCTTGAAGAGGGCAGGTCTTTTTTTATTGAGTCTACTGATTCAGATGCCAGACTCTTTGGAAATGCTTTTATAGACAGGAAACAGCACTTTGCCAGCTATCTGGGCATTGCTTAGCTCAGTCAAGGTGACATATTATTCATCACAGTCTGCTGCTGATGCAGCAAAACCTAGCATAAAAATTCGATTGTGAACGGCTGACATGTCCACACTCTCCCATAGACTAGCTAGGATTTTAGGAGAAATAATTACATAGAGAAGGAACCTTAGGGGCTAAAGTAGACAGGTGAAGGGGAGTGCCCCTATCAGTGGGTCTCTCTGAGGAGGGGCTACTTGGTCTGCTGAGGCCTGATCCCCCAATAGAGCAGACAACCTAAAGGGAACCCTGGGACTATGGAGCAGCAGATGGGAAGGCGGGAGGGAACGGAATAGCTCAGCGAAAGAAGGAAAGGGAGGGAGGCAGGGGGAAGAGGGAGAAAGGGAGGTTAGGGACATCACTCATTAGCTTGTAAAGCTAGAAAAAAAGAAGGAAAAATATATTTATAAAGTGCCCATTTTGAGAATTCTTATTTTAATAAAATTTAACTTGTCTTCCAAAAAAAAAATTCCACTGTGAGCAGAAATCATGACCTTGATGATAAATCGCTTTTTTTGTACCTACTTGGAACACCTAATCATATCTGTTGGACTCCCAGGTATAGACCTTGTTGAATTAAAGCTTTGTATTCTGCCTGCGAGTCTTCTCTCTTAAATGGCAGAAAAATATACTCATGGCTTAATAGGATTTTCAATGGTTAATTTTAATGTTTAATCTGATGCTTTTTTTTTTATTCAGAACTTCAGAAGAGTGTTTTGATCACCTTAAATGCAAGGGGGACACCTACTCATTGTGGAAAGGACCATTCCCTAAGCAGGAGATCTAGAATTGTGCAATAATGAGAGAGCTGAGCTTTTTTACTTTTAACATCTTCAACCTCTAAGTAATTCTAAGTACCTTTGGGGATCAACAGTTCACACCCATTCCCAAACATCAGTGTCTTGAGTCAAGATTTCCTTATTTAAATAAAGCAGAGTATTTGGATTTTAGATTATGCAAATGTGAACTCCCACTGCAATGTGGTTTATACACATTCTATGTTAGGTTTTATGTGCATAGCATATAAACAGGGTTCAAATTAACTGGCATTTTTAATTAATTCTTTGGCAGTGTTGTACATATATGTAACACACTGTGGTGGAAACATCTCCCCATTCTCTCTTATCCCCTCACAGCCAGATCCTTCCTCCTCCTCCCGCCAAGTCTGTGTCCTAGTTTCTTGTACTTCTGTGTTGCTTTGGTTTTGCCTTGTGACTCAATGCCTGCTGGGTTTAGACAGAGCTGCCTAGGGGGGAAGGGTGTGGAGCTACCCACCGGAGCCTGAGTAACTAACTCACTGGAAAGAACGACTTCCTCTATTGCAGCAGTATTCAACCACCAATAACTCCCCTGGGTGAGGCAGGGCCCCATGAACCCCTCTCCGATATATAACTATTTATGGGCTGTACCTTGTACAGACTCTGCAGAAATCCATAGCTGAAACTTTTTGATTTTGCAGTTTCTAATTTCTTTTTTAAGTCGCTTCTTTAAAAATGAAGTGATTCCTTATTTATCTTGATTTTTTCCCCATTGTTGCACTGATGCTAAATCTATTAGGTCTTAAATAAATACATATTTGTTTACTGAAGTGAGCTTGGTCATTTTATCAATGAATGGCTATTTTGGATGTTAATAATCACTCCAGAGTATTACTGCTACATAGTCTCATCTGTTTACATTACAAATATTCTTGACACTCTTCCCTAGGTCATTCAGACTCTTGTATTTGGAAAATTATTGTAAATTTTGCCCCAAATTTGGGCTGTTTGGATCCACATCTTCTTTGAGCTCAAAGGAACAACATATTCTACAAAATCTGAAAACAGTAAGACTGGACTAAGTAAAGTAAATAAAAGGAAATAGTATATAAATGTAGAACATTATTGAGTATGCTATCTTTATAGATAAATGTAAATACTTTTCATTAGCAATTACATTCTATGGAAAACATTTAGAAACAAACAACAGAAAGAAAAAAATAAAAATTTCTCAAAGCAGAATTATTAATGAAGCAAAAATAAATATGAAACATAACCCACAATTAATACTCTTCAATATCAAGAATCCTGAAACATACAATATCAAACATTATCTAGCATCCTATGTAAGAAAAAATAACAAGGATGGTTTATTCAAAAGACTCCACATATGGCTTTACACCTGCTATGCCATTAATATAATTCATCACAGTTATAACGTTCAAAAAGCTAAAGTTACATACATAACCTCACCTCAGAAAGAAATAAGCATCACATTAGAAAATAAACTGCTTTGAGTGTATTAAGAGACTTGACTATAGATAGATATTTAAAAAATTATTATCCTATGTTAACAGTTCACATCACTTTGCCACAGGTGTTTTTAGATTTTTTTTTCTGAGACCCACAGATATAACTGCATATGTACAAAACCCAGAGCCCTAGGTGGCCCAATATTCTGTGTCATTTAATATCCCCATCTAAAAACGCACTCCAACATGTATTAAAAAAATAGCAGGTGCTCATTGCTGCTCAGTAGTAAATTGCCTTACAATGGGCAAGTAGTTGATACCTCTGAAGTAGGTAGAACTTTCTCTCAGAGGCAGGAAGCCAGAATGTATCACCCTGAAATATTTTTGAGTTAAATGAAAAGCAGAAAATAGGAAAAAAATTCTTTGTGTTTTCTTCTCTCTTTCTAGCCTTAGAAGAAGCACAAGAGGGATAGATTGAGAACCTCATTCCATCCCATTCCCTCCATTTATCCTTCCCGCCATTCCTGCCTTTGCAATCCCCACAGGGCTTCCAGTTGTGCTGTCACACATCCCCAAGACAAGGTTCCTACCCATGCTGAGGTCTGCTTCTCTGAGATTTCCCCAAGTTGCTGTTTTTCCCTTGCTAATCTTATTACAGAGGTGTGAGTCAATGATGAATTTATGAGAGTTAATGAAAAAAATTTATTTCTCTTCCAACTCCTCTTTGAAGATTGTTCATTCCCTGGCTGGGCCAGGACTCTCTTCCTTAAGCTTTACAAGAAAGGGCTTAGATTGGAAGGAGGTTACCCCAGCCATTTTGCATGAATTTTCTAGCACACTGGTCAAGAAAGAGTCCCGTGGTCTGACAAAATCTTGAAGAAATTCAGCATTATGTAAGCAAGAGTAAAATGTCCTTTATGAGCCAAGAAGAAAAGTATTTTCTGAAAATAGTAAAACATATAGAAGCAATATGAAGTATCAATAATACAGTCAATAGCAAAATATTTCATGAATTCCAGTTGCAACTGATTGAAAACAATAATGCCTATTTACCATTCCCAGGATAAACATGGCAGGTTAACAGGCAATCTTGCTCACCTACTTTCGCCTTAAGTATGAATGGAGCAAAGTTTAAACAGATTTTGTCTAGGGCTGATTAGATTTCAGTATGAGATGGACTAGAGGCTAGCTAGTTACTAGTAAAATTCCAATAACAGGAGTTGTTCTTGAAAAAGGGATCTGTTGCACAAGAGAAATGGAGCAATAATTGCTTAGTCTTTTAGCAGAGCCAGTAATTGTTTTTAAAATGGAATTAATCATTTAAAGTGTAAGGATGGCTCCACTCAGGGAATGACATCAAAAATTAGAGACTTTTTTGTTGAATATGAAACGTCTGACTTTTATTTATAATATTGCAAAGTTAAAAAGGTTTGAATATCTCTTTTTGTCTTAATGTAAATAAAAATTTGGAGAGGCTACAGTATTACACTAGGAACAAAATTCATACCTAATTGAGAAGCCTCTGGAATAGAGCTTCAGTAATGAGTCAGAGAGCAAAGTGCTCTCCATGAATTCATGACAAGCTGAGTTTGGATCTCCTAAACACACATAAAAGCTGTGAATGGTAGTCTGTTCCTATAACCCTGGTGATTGTGGGGCTCAGAGGGCAGGACAAAGTAAATTCCGGGTCCTTACTGGCCAGCCACTCTAGCCAAAGTATTTGGAACTGAGCTTCAGATACAATAATAGAGCCTGTCTCAAAATATAAAGGTGGACCAACGAGGATATCAAGAGAAACAATCTCACTCAGAGGGAATCCCCACCTGCGAGTTTTCGCTATGAAGGACCAGAAGAGACCTGACCTTACTAGTACAGACACCCCAAAGGGGGCCCTGAAATCTACAAAACAGGGGCAGGTAGGTAGGAGGGACATGGCTGGATGGTGAAAGGAGGGAAGGGTGGGGGAGGAGATAAGTTGGAGGGGAGGAGGATGGGGCATAAACTTATTATGTTTATGTATGAAAAATTCTTTAAAAAGATGGAGAAGTGATCAAGGAATAGCATAATGACTTGAACCTCTGGATGCCATAAACACACACACACACACACACACACACACACACACACACACACACCCATACACGTGCACATGCACGCACATGCACTCACAGAGCCATGTTTGAAATTGATCATTGAAAACATAAAATTCATAATTTTATAAAAATAAGCTTAAAATTGTTGCAAGTGAAATTGAAATAATAATCATAGAATTTGTGCATATTTAATGTAAACAAAGTTGGAGTAACTATAAAATTTTACTTAAAAATGAATGAGCATATGCTAATTGGTGTATCAGTACATGATCAGTTCTTGTCTTTGCTGCCCATGATCCTTGGGTAGCTAAAATCAAGTGGAGCTTCACATCAAAGACGGACTAGATGAAACACAGTGGGCTACACAAGTGAAGAAAGATCTGAAAAAGGAGGGATTCTGAGACAGGAGATGAAAGGCTGTAAGGGGAAAAGTAGGGGGGACTAAGGAGTGAAAATATTATAAATTTTATTATGTTTATTCATTATTCATCTTTGCAACATTCAAAAAATAAAATGAAAAGAAAGGCATATTCCACTCCAAAAATAAAATAAAAGCCAATCTTAATGTTTAAAAGTGATATTAGGGTTTTTTAAATGAGTCCTCTATCCTTTATTATCAATTTCCTTAACTCCAAGGGAACAGTTTATTTAAATAATTGAAATAATTGCTGAAAACAAATCTTAAAAACTAAAATGTATCCCCAAAGCATACTGAATAGGAAATAAACACATTACATTATGTATAAGTAAGAATGCTTACAAGATTTCCAATATTGGAGCTCTATGATTGCTTATTATATTAATTCAAATTCAGAAAGATTTCCTTTCAAGTTGCTTGCTTGCTTTCTGTTATTTGCTTTTTGTCTGTTTGTTTGCTTTTGTTCTCAGACAAGATATAATTCTGTAATCAGACTGGCATGGAACTTTCAAAATCTCTCCTGCCCAGGCTTCCCAAGTGTTGAAATCACAGTTGTGATCCACAGTACATGTCATGGAAAAGTTATTTTAATATCAGTGAAATATTTAGCAGGTACATTTTCAGTATTTATTAAAGAACAATGGGTTGATAATTGATAAGATTTTGTACAAAATTTGAATTGTTGAAATATTCAAAATAATAACTTCTGTTAATACTGTATTTATTGACTTTGTTTAAAGTCACAAACCTGAATGGCTGCAAAATGTAATAACCTTTCAAAGTAATTAGAGCAATGTTTTTCAGCCAGCTATGAAGATCATTGAAGTTGAAAATGTTTTCATTTGATGTTTTCTTTGAGCTTGCAATGTCCCTAGGCATCTACAAAGAACTTGTTCCAATTTAAAATATTATAATCTTCAAATAGAAAACCAAGCAGTATACTGACAATTTCATATATGCTAACAATAAAAACTTTAAAGAAGTCTTTACAATTTTATAATTTAATCATTATAATCATTTTACAATTAATCTTCAGTTATATTTTAAGAAAATAGTGATATAATATCAGAAACAGTTTTATCTAATAAACATTTAGATGCACTCTATTTGCTATTACACATAATTCTGTTTATCACTTTCAATGTTCTTTCAATCAATATAGAAAACTTTTTTGAATGTTATGTTTGACTGTTAAGATGATACTTGTTGCCAAGCCCAACAACCAAACCTCAATTTTTGGAACCCCCCTTGGTAAAAGGAAAGAACTGACTCTTATTTTTTTTTATTAAAAATTTAATTATACATTTTAAAATTTTTTACCAGTTCCCTCCCTCCCCCCTCTTCTCCCTCCCCTTCCCCCAGTGCCTCCCCCCCCAATTCCCAGAGAGTCCTTTATTGTGTACGCCTAACTCTCCACTGGGTCCTCCTCTCCGATGACATATAAGGACCCAGTGGCATTTCCATAAGCCCTTTCTCTTGTTCCCCTTAAGCATAAGATCACTACTATGGCTGTCAATCCCTTGCCTCCAGGGGTCTCGGTGCCCTTAACAGATGCTAGACTTTATGAGGGCAACAGTGCGCTGGACATTGTGCAGGGCATGCAAAGTTCCATTATGATTGCTTTGGCCCCAACTATTGTTGAGAATCTTGCAAATCGTTGCTCCTCCCATCCTTTTGCTCTTACAATCTTACCGCCCCCCTCTTACGCAAATGGCCCTGAGCTCCAGGATGGGGAAGATTAGGCTGTCCTAGTTCTATGTGATTGATATAGAGTCTCTGAAGTTCTGGATTGTGGTTTGTTGATTTTCTTTTGCAGTTTTGCTGCTCCTGCAATTCCCTTCACTCTATTCTGCTGGGCACTGTATGTCACCCCCTGGCCAGAGACAAAAAGCTGTTAAACTGGAGTCTTGTTGTAATAGCACATTCAAGGGTAGATGTAATAAGAGTAGGAAACCTCACTGAGGGAGGGGTCCATCACCCATTTGCAAAATGATTACTTTTTATCTGCTAGACTATATGCCCTCCCCTTCTGGTGAGATCAGGAAAGAACGTCTGTGAACTTAACCAGGTTTCTCATTACTTACTTGCAGACCTTGATGGAGGCCTATTTTCTCTGCTGTAACATGGTCTCCTTTCTCCTTGTTTCTGGTGTGGCCCTCCTAACCCATCTCTCTTGTTCATAATCCTTGCAATTACTGTGTTACATAGGTTTACTTTTGAGTGTCTCAATGTGGGCTGGGTGAGTTTGGTACTAGGAGCCACCTATTAGGGAGTACATACGGCGCTTAATTTTCTGGGTTTGGGATACTTCACTTAATATAATTCTTTCTAATGACATCCATTTCCCAGCAAATTCCAGTAATTCATCATTTTTGATGGCTGAGTAGTACTCCATTGTATAGAACTGACTCTTATTAATTGCCTGCTCACTTCCATAAACATGCTGTAGCAATCACATGCCCAGTAAACACACACACACACACACACACACACACACACACACACACACACAGATAAATAATTGGAAAATAGTTCTAAAATCTTAAAAGAATAATAGAAAAGGCAGTAGAATATTGAAAATGTATGGTAGTGTTCATCTTTTAAAGAAGATTCTACAGTTACTGATAAATTTAGTAAAAACAATGAACATATATAAATAATCAAGATTTAGAGTAATTTTAGTTTTATTATTGTTTTCCAATTTACCTTATTTTCTCAATAATCACTAGAATATTCAGAATTGTGTATATTTACTATATACATATATGAAGTTTTGTTGGTTTAGGCTCTGGCTTCAAAAGTCATACAGGACAGATATTTGGAGAGATTATTTAGCATTTCTGTTTAGAAGACAGGGTCCACAGGAGCTATTGATAAATTAGCTTTACTCTCTTGAGATAATGTATGAAGGACTAGTGTAAAGTTGCACTTTCTAAAGCAAGTAGAAGGGTTACATTGCCACTGTGAGCTGATTATAGATAAAAGAAAGCAAGTTTTCAAGTGAAATCATTAGAATTTCAGTTTTGTGTGTACTAAATCTGAGATGTGTATTAGATGTCTGAGTTGCAACCATGTAAGTATTGCATGAAAGGATTTAAAATTCAGAGAAACACTTTGACATGGTGACAAAATTTGGAGTCTTCATCACAAATATGCAAATCAAACTCATTATAGTATATGGAGTTACTCGAGAAAAATGTGCATAGAACACACACACACACACACACACACACACACACACACTTGTGTTACATAAAAATCATCAATAAACTATGAACAACCTAGAAATCAACAATAACCTGGGCTGGGAGATTTTCAGAGGATCTAGAATGTGACCATGAAAATCAGTTAAGTGGATTCTAGCAGACAGGAAGAACTGATGCTACTGTGGACGGAAGGAGCTTCAGACATTTTGCTTTGAAGGAGAAAAGTCAAAGAGAGGAGTATCCAAGAAAGTTGTTTGCTTTTGTAACATTTTGCAAAAAATAATATGCATTAATTTATCTTGATGAGAACCAAGAGGTAGAGAGCAAATCAATGTCATGGGAGATGGTACAGAGAAAGAAATTTATGGAATGAGAACCCAGTGTATAAGAACAGCCCCCGTGGATGTGTAGAAGTGGAGATGCACATTTCTGTGAGTTGTCTCCCTATGGAAGAGTTGGAAGCCATAGATCTGCTTAGAGTAAAGATGAGGGAAGAGTATGTTTCTTAACCTAGGATGATGATGCTTATAAATGCTGTAGATGTGTTTGATGAGAGTTGGTTTTCTAATTGCTATTTCTACAATATCCTTTCAGAATCTATGCAAGCAAACTTGATAGTTGTAGCTGCCCTTATCACTGATACCTTTATTACTCTCTTTATCTCATTCTTTGTTTCTTTTTATCTGACATATGAGAACATTGTTATGACATATGAACTTAAGTTATAAGAATTCCTTTCATTTAGATTTTACATAATAAATAGGATTTTTTCTGACTTTCCTTTTTCTTTGAAATCTAAAAGGCCTCCTCTATTGTGAAATGCATTTTATCTTATCAACTATCCAGCATGGACTCTTGTAAGCCAATGAGAACCCATTCTGGTTCATAATTAATGATGCATACCATGCATAATTGAATGTGTCCTCCCCAACACTTGGAAATCAAGTGAATGGCTCATGAAACCAAACTAGCAAAGAAGTTTTGCTATGTACATCACTAGAACTCCATGATCTCTAATGTTGGGTTTTCCCTCCTAAAATTATCTCATGATTGAGTGGATAAATTCTGTCCCATGACAATGTTTTTGGGTAAAGGAATCTAAATTAAAAAAAGGTAAAGATATTAATCTTCTAAAACAAAATCCTTGAAAAGAATACTATCAGACCTTATGCCTGACCTTAAATTATAGAATAACAGCAAAGTCACCTCTGATGGCGTGAGAGTATTTGAAAGCTACAAATTGAAGGGGAGAAATGTACAAGGAAAGAGGTTATTATTCCTTCATTATATGACTAATGGAGTGTCAGAGAATCAGGCAGAAGAGAAGGACTGTTGTGACACCTTAAAATGCTTAAGGATCTGCAGTTGCAGGTGGCAATGATAAGAGGCATTATCATAAGACAGAAACAACCTTCACCCAACAAAAACAGAAGAATAATTAGGCCAGAGACTCATCATACATTCTTCTGTCATGAATATGCAAGCAAGAAGCTCTCAATTTTTAATATGGATCTGTTTTTCTGAGTACTAATTTGGACTGTTAATTAGCATAAACATACCTTTTACCACATCCCTAGGGACTCAGTCTCCATCCAAAGCACAACACTGGTTTCTAATGCAGAATCAAGATTTCTACTGAACGTCAAGGTGATGGTTCATAGGATCTGAGAAAAAGATGGGTAAGAACCAAAATCTGATTCAGGTCCTTGATACCTTGTACTTTCTGTCAACCACTGTAAAATGCATTTTATAACACAAGATGCAAAGTCAGAAAAAGAGTCTGGAGGCAATATTTATTTAGATGATACACTTGATTAAACTGACAACTGCAAGATTGTCTCAAATGGCACCAAGGTAGTTTTTAGTGTCCATGTAAAAATGGTGACAGTTCACTGCAGGAGTTCTTAGAGAATGCTGTTACGCTGCTGATGCACTGCAGTCTCCCCTCAGGACAATGCATTGATCATTTACAATGCTGATGTTTAACTTTTCTGACATCTAGACTAAGTAAGTTCAAATACCTTTTTAAACAGATTTTATTAAAAATATCCTGACTAATGACTTCTGGCATCAGTTCTGACTTGTAAGGAGCTTAGAATATTTTACTATCATATTTACAAAGAAAAAGAAAATAGAACACTAATGCACCACCCCACCCAAAAAAAAGGCCAAACTGGGAACTGATGACTTTATCTTAGACCCTGAAGAACAGATGTTTTGGCGATGTCAGTACTCTAAAATCAAAGAAACAGGCTCCTTAACAAATACAATGAAAAGTTGCTGAATCTGAACTCAGGTTCAGTGAGTAAGTTCTTGGAGACTCTCACCTGAATGAAAGCCACGAATAAAAAAAACCACGATTTACCTCTAAGGATCCAAAAATCTGAAAAAGATCCTTTCCTAGATTTGGCAGGTAAAGAGAAGAGAAGCCATGGCAAAAACATCCCTAATCTTATTCCCCATTAGTAAATGACAGTTATCTAGTTCTGGGCCCTACCAGTCTTCCTACAGTACCAAAGAAGGTGGAGCAAAAGCTACATTCCCAAAATTAAGAGCGCAAGGACAGAACTAATACAACTTGAGATTGGTGTATTAAGTAAACTAAGTTAGACTCAAAAAGGCATATCGTGTTTTTTCTCATTTGTTGATCCTGGATTTTATATAAAGTCATGGTTGTATACCGACTTAAAATTAGATGTGAAACTTCTTAAAGGGAATGGGGAAGAGGTGGCAAAAGGTAGGGTAGAGCTGAATGGGAGGAAGGCAGCCAAAGTATTTTTATCATAATGTATTGTACACCACATTGCTAGGTAGAATGAATATACACCAACTGGAAAAAGACATGCTCAGCAAAGAATCAAAGAAAATAAAGTGAACAGCAAGACCATTTGCTCATGGCTAATGAGGTTCAACTTTATTGAGATGTTGGTACAGTTTGGATTTGAAATTTCTTCCAAAGAAGAAATGTGTTAAAGACTTTCTATCCCCTGGGTGGATCTGTTGAGACATGATGAAAACTTTAAAAGGTATAATCTTTTAGAATTTTACGAGCGTTTCCTGAAAAAAGAGTGGGACTTTAGCATCTTCATCCTTTATCTGTCTCTAGCCATGAAATAATGAGTTTGGCGCTTCCATACTCCCTGAACTAAGGAATGTTTCTTTCCCATGGACTCAAAACTCTGGAATCAAGTGACCTTAAACTTGGACTTTCAAAACCATGAGCTAAAATAGTCATTTCCTTTAAGCTAAGTTTCTCGGGTATAGCAGTGGTGGACACTGACTGACACGCACATGCTCCCTCTTCCCAAGTTGACCTGTGAAAGAATCTCTGTCAGAGTCCTTGACAACTATTCTGTGGGTATTGGCAAACTGAATCTAGAGTCTGTTCGGTTTGGTGAAATACCTGAATGAGTTCAATGTTGTTAAGAAGTTACAGCAACTGAGATACTGTAATTAAGCAAAAATGGAGATGTGTGGACAAATGAAGCAAAGTAGGGAGCACTAAGGAAAACACACACAAGTCAAGTCATGCAGCTTTTGACAAAGCAATAAGAGCAAGTTCTGAGAAAAGAACAATGCACTTAAGAAACAGCTCCTGAAAAAACTGAGGAATAACATCTTTCACTCAGAGCACAAAATTAAATATTCTACAAAAATTGACTAAGAATAGAATACATAAATATATATCTATGTGCAAAACACTGAAAAAGTAACTTCTAGAAGAAAATATGAAAAAAGACTTGCAACCGTTAGCTTAGCCTTGAGTTTTCAGATGCTAATAAAATATATGACACAGAAAATAAAACATCAATAGGTTGGAATTTAATAGTTCTATACTGAGAAAGTCCCTGAAAGAATGAAGAAACCAAGGACAGACCCAGAAAGATATTTTCAGAATATATATCTGATAACAGATGCATGCCCAAAAATATATAAAACACTCTTAAGACTTAAGAAGTAAACAAGTAATCATTCCATGATTCCACTTTACGACTGATGAATTTTGCTTTGTATCCCACTGGGTTTAACCAGGGCTTTTTGTGTGATCCTGGGATTGCGAGTATCTCTTAGAAACTAAGGTATTTTCATATCCTAAACCTGTGCACTGTCCATTGTTTAACAGTATTTTGTAAGGTCTAATGGATTTCTCCTCAGTTGGTAACTCATCATTGGCCAAGTACGTCTACTGCAGACTTAGTGCTAACGGCCACCTGTTGTGTGCTCATGATTACAATGACTATATTGTATTTTGAAAGTGGTATTTCATCACCCTTTTCCCTGTCTTCTGGCTCTTACATTAAGTCCCTGAGCCTTTTGGGTTAGTATATATGCCATGTCGTGGAGAGAATCCTCAGCCTTCACTTTTTCTCAGCATCTGTTTGTGGTTCTCTGCATTTATCTCTGGTTACAATATCTATAGGCTTCTCTATATGAGGTGGACAGTAGACTTAGAAGTCCTTCTGTTCCACCTTCTGTCATGTTTCCTTACCCTTGAAAGTAGAGAAGCTTAAATGTCCTCCTAAGGCCCAGTGCTAAACAATTATTCTCTGTCAATCACCATATATTGCAAAAAAGAAGCCACTAGTATAAAGACTGAGAGCGGCATTATTCGATGGGCTTAAAATAAGTTTTTAGAAGGTAGTTTGATACTATGTCCATTTATCAAAACAATAGTAAGCTCTCCCCCTCAGGCCTATGACCTCCCCATTCTCAGATTCTTGGCCAGCTTTGCAGTTCTAGGCATGAGTTTCCTCCTTTGGAGTAGGCCTTAAAATCAATTGAGAAGTGGTTGGTAACCCCCATAACATTCATACCACTATTGAATCAATGGGTTCTTGTTGTAGCTCTCAGGATTTGTAGCTAGGTAAAATTGCTGATGGCTTTTCTACCCCAGGAGCCTGCATTGTATCTTCTACAAGAGCCAGACAGTATGAATGAAATTTCCAGGTCATTTCCAGGCTGATTTCTCCTTGCCTTGTCACCAAAGTGTGTGGTATTTTCACCAATAGAGTCTTACCATAAGGTTCTGTGGGTTACCAAGAGCAATGGCAGTAGACTGCATTGTTTTGAGGACCTTTGGGAATTCCCAGATCAGCTTCTTCTATGATACATCCCCACCTGATACTGAAAGTTTGGTTCACATCACATCTGAGAGGTGCATCCTGGATGCATCTGCTATCCCTTTTCTCCCTCTTTCTGGATACCTCTATGTAGGAGACCTCAATTCCTACCTTTTCCTTAGTCTACAATAAATAAATGCTGCATTAAGTAGGCTTCTTATGGTTTTGTTGTAATCCTTATCTCTCTCCATCCCACCCTTCCCCCTCAATCTCCTTCTCCTTTAAAACTTTTCCTAATGTTTCACCTTTCCATATTAATGCCACCTGCATTTTCTATATTCCCTCTGTTAAAGTGTCCCTCCTCCTTCCTCATAAAGTTTCTTGACTTTTAGAGGTATTCCATGCTAAGCCAGTAACTTAATTAATTGAAGCTAGGCTGTGCCTATGAAAGAGAACTTAGTGACATTTGTCTTTTTGAGTCTGAGTTATCTCACTCAGTATAATTTTTTAAAGTTCCATCCATTTATCATTCTTCTTAGTATCTGAATAATATTCCATTGTGTATATGTATAGAATTTTCATTATCCATTCTAAGTTGATGGACATCTAGACTGATTCTGTATCTTGTGACTAGATCCACAATGAACATGGTATGCATGTATCACTGTAGTATGATATAGAGTCCTTTGGGAATGTTGCCAAGAGTGAAATGGCCAGATCGACATTTTAAGATTCAGTTATATTAGCTTTAGATCACTACGATGAAGTCCCTAACACAAGCCACCTGTGAAATAGAGAGATTCATTTTGTCTCATAGTTCTGTTGGCTTAAGTCCAAGCTTGGGCAGCTACAGGCTTTGGGGCTCTGGTGAAGATGTCACATTATAACAAGAGTGGTTGTCAGAGCACTTGCTCACATGTCAAGCCAACAAGCAGAAAGAAAGAATGTGGAGATCTTCTAGTTGCTTAGATGGCCCAAAAGGTTCCCATAATGCCCCATCTAAACTAAGGGTCCACCACTTTTCAATAGCACCATTCTGGAGCTAAGCCTGAAACACAGTAGGTTCTGATAGACACTTATTCAAACCATAGCAATGGACATAAATATACATACACAGTTCATGGAGTTTTTTTATTTGCATTTGTAGACTGAAATGTAGTTGGAACCATGCAAGGTGCTATGTTCATATTTAAAACTGGAAGCCTTTCTATAGTGACAGTATGTTAGCAAACAAAGCAAAATAAACAATATGATAATGTTGGAGTGCTGCATATTCTGTCAGAAAAGGTGAAACTTAATATCACAAAAATTCACTCAGAATAACTAACCCTGAGATTTACTGATTTTTAACTGGGAGGAAATCTAAAAGAACTCTCAATATGTGTCTGAAGATCATAACCTCTAACTAAGAATGTATGATGGGTTTGTTTTCTGATATGATTTACTGGGAAAGCAAAAAAATTATCTGAAAGTACAAAGGAACATTTGAGAAAAAATGCAAGTTGCAGATTACATAAGTAGAGTTAAAACATTGAAATACTTTGTTGATACTTTGCATTTTATTTATTGATGGGACTGTTATCTTGGCCTCAAGATCCAAAGAATGGCAGACTAATTTAAAACAAATTAGCAGGTAATGCTTTTCTTTCTTCAAAGTATATACAACCTGAACACACCTAGTATATTACACATGGATTTTTATCCATCCTAATCATAGTTTACAAAGAAAGAGAAATGTAAGCTAAGTACCTGGAAGTATTAGTTGTTAGAAAAAGAGTAGAAAGAGCTCTGTAGCAAGGATTCCTTACTAGAACAAACAGTTGTGGGGCTATGGTTAGACAGGAGAACATTCAGATGGTAGCTTAGGAAGCAGCAATATAGGATGGGGAAAAGCTACTAGACACAGAACTAACCTTTATAGCCTTTCCAGTGTGGCAGGAAGCTTTACATCATGTGACACAGATACAAACCTTGCATTAGGTAAAAACTAAAATACTGATATGACTTGTAAGATTCTCTCTCTCTCTCTCTCTCTCTCTCTCTCTCTCTCTCTCTACACCAAAGAAAGATTTCATGAAGACACTGAAAGAGACCTCAAGTTTGTCAGTATCTTGATCTTTGACTATGAGAAAATCAATAAGATGCTAAGGATAGTCCAAGACAATGCACCTCTGGATAGCAAAATTCTAACAGCTGCACCATCACTGAAGTTCTGATAATTCCATCTGCTTTTGAAGAATGTTCCATGGCTTCATTCCAAGAACTTGTCCCCTTTCTTAAGTGACACATGACCGTACAGTAGCAGAGATGCCAAGTTTTAGGCCTAGCTAATCTGACTCCAGGACCTTGTTTGCCATTTCAGTGTTCCTGATAGCATAACCAGTCTTCAATCCATTGAAGCCAAACAGTGCAACTAGCAAACATTATTTCTCCATCTCTAGTGGATGCTTGATGGCTGGATTATATTAGAACTAGTTGTCACAGACTTCGGCTAATTAAAGTGCTGATACTACTTTGCTGAAAATTTGAGGAGCTGGTCTCTTCCTAATCTTGTCCACAAAAAAAAGGCCATTGCAGATGACTTATTGAAAAGACAGGGAGAGGGGCTGGAGAGGTGGCTCAGGGGTTAAGCCTCTGCCTTGCAGGCGGAAGGTCCTGAGTTGGGATCCCAGATCCCACGTATAGACGCCAGGCAGAAGCGGGGGCGGCCTGCCCTTCTGGTCCTGGTAGGGCAGAACCTGTGAATCCCGGGGTAGAAGGAGGTGGAGGCGTCCGTGGTGGTTCCCGAGTTCGTCCGCGGTTCTACACACACACACACACAGACACATACACGCATGCGCACACATACATATGCACACACACAATTGAATAAATAATAATAATAAAAAATTTTGAAAAGACAGGGAGGCCTTTCTGGGTCTGAGTAGTCATGTTAGCTCAGCCATACCCCTGTCAACACATATAGCACATACAATACATGTGAAATGAAAATACTGAGAAATTGTCACTTTAGCATATCCTAGCTTATTCTGGCTAAAACTCTGCTCCCAAAATTAATCAATTATTTGAATAAAAGAACACAATATTTTTATTGTCTTTTTTGTCTACTTGTCAATCAAATTGTATATTCAGAATGGAAATTAGATTGCAACTAACAATGGAATATTATCTGACTATAATGAAACAATCTAAATTAATGACTAGGAAAGGAAAAATTCATTGTTATAGAAGGAATACAATTCTAAGAAATTAAAGATAAATTTTATCTCAGTCATACTGCCTATTAAAAAAGAAAAAAATGTTGAATGTATAGGATTTTAGCTGAGTGCATATATAAGTTGCTCTAGGTATCTTCCAAGTTTCTAATATTTTTCTCATGCAATTACTTATCTGTATCATATTTTCCATGATTGTATAACAAATAACTAGTTTGTTATCATTGCTTTTTTACTCTTTTCAACATTTTTAAGTTGATACCACTTTTATAAATTCTAGGAACTTATCTTTTAACCATTTATTGTATTCTTTTTAAAACAAATTTTATCAATTTCACGAATATGATGCTCTCTATTTTTTTCTCTGAAACAAAAATCTTTTAAAATATGCCTTTTTCTGCAGGAATTTCTAGTATCTTCTGAAACCAGTGTTTGTTCATTTTCTTTTATTCAATTATGTCTTTCCTGAAATCTCAGAAGACCATTGACTAGCTCCTTTGGTACTTAGATTTATCCTATTCATATCATCTAAAGAGTATTCACTATTTTCCTTTTTTGGTATCCAACTTACTTCTTGTGGTTTTGACACTTGTGAATTCATTCCTTCCTTGAAAAAAAAAATTTTTAATTAAGCTGTGTGCTTTGGGGAGAAAACAAAGGCAAACTTGTCCACTCCCTCTCTATCTTGATCCATAATTCTGTTTCCAAATACTTCAGGGTAAAATTGATCCTGCTCTGTGGCCCTAGGTTATGCCCAATTGATTGATGACTGGAGCCCATTGATCTAGACCTCAGGCTGGATGAGAAAGACCTTATGTCCTCGGGTAACTGTGGTTCTAATGTAAGAGCACATGCCTGTCCAGGTAAATAAGTCAAATGTACCAGAATGTATTTCTCTCTGACACCACAGTGCATTTGACCATGGAACAGAATTAATGCCTGTATAACCAGGGCTCCCACAGCAACAGAGGTTTAAATTTGATTTGTGGCTTCACGATTCTTCTTCATTATGTTTAATTCTTTCAGAAAAAAACAGCCCCTAGATTGCATCTAGTTTCTTATTTTATAAATATTCATTCCATCTTGGTGATATAGAAAATACTGAAAAGAACAATTCAAAGGGCTTTTTTTTTTTTGCAGGGAGAGGGAAAGAATGACAATTTTCAATTACTGTGCTGCTTATCACAAAAGCAGTTTCATTTGCCTGATGGCTTCATTGACTGCTGTCAGGATAATGCCAAATAAGTAGTGTTTTTCTAGCCTAATGCCACCCACAGAGCTAGACACAATATTGCTTTTCACATGCATTACGAAAATAGTAGCTATTAATTGTGCCGCTCAACCATCAGCTGATGTAGCTGAAGAGCAGGAGAAATGTGGCATTTACAATTTAGGAAGCTACTTCTCTCAGATTTCCAGTCATTAATTCACAGCTTAAATCTTGGACTTGGGAATATGTGCCAAATTCCTTCAGTGAAAATATATGCATTGTATGTCAATGAAGCAAAATTCTAAAGTGGCTTGAGGTCACCGGCTGAGATTGACTGCAGTATTCTAATCTAATACTGTGCTTTTCTACACCAGTTTAATGTATCGTGGCTTTAGGAAATGGTTTTCAGCTTTAACTGTGAACACACATGGTCATTGACAGGACTGTTGTTTTCCACAAGCATCTTACTGTTTAGCCCACAACTGGCCCTATTCTAGGCACTGAAGCATACAAAAAGAGTGAAGTTAGACTTGTATGAAGTATATAGTAGGTATAAAGGGGCTAATGATAATTGTACTTAGGATATAGAAAGGATCTTGATTATGAAAGATGAAAGCAACGTTCTGAGATGCAGATGTAGAATTACCCAGGAGAATGGCACTCTTATGCCTGTTTGCACAGCTGTCATTTTGGTCATAGTTGATAGGATGTGCAGTGAGGTGAGGCTACTGTATACAAGGCCAGCCGAGTACACCTGCTGTTGGGTGTATAGGTCCGTGAGAACGGAAAAAAGAGCAATGCTGTTCCAACTGAGAGATTTGTTTGTTCTGCAATTGATTGACATATGGACCCTGAATGACTTGAGTATATTGCTGTTTATCCAACATGCCTTTTGGAAGGTTATTTACTTCCAAATTTGGTCATCAAGCTTGTCAGGTGACAGTCTCTCTTCAATACAAAGAGCTGATCTTGATGTGATAGATGGAAAGAGACATAAATAGAGTGGTTATCTGATGAAATATTAATAATAATTATAGTGGGTAGCAGTATTTGGTCCTCAGCTAGCAAATCTACTCATTGAGCAATGATTGAATCATGAGAATTTAGACTTATTTGATGGCTTAATCCATAGATAGATGCCTAAGTTGATGGGAACTTGAATGTGTTTGGAGAGTATATCTTGTCCTTCACCCCTTCTATATCTTTTTCCTGTCCACCACGAAGTTTCCCCTCCCACATGTTGTATGGCATTCTGCCTCACAGCATATAGGTCCCAAAAGCAATAAAGCCAAGTGATCATGCACCAAAGTCTGAACCAAACCAAAATAAATCTTTCTGCCCTTAATTTGTTTCTGTGAGGTACTATGACCCCCTGGTGAAAAACAACAAGCACAACGTGAAAGGTAAGAGTAGCTTTTTGAGACCTCAATGCAAGTCATGTGACCTTTAAGTTACTTAACATTTCAAGCCTCAGTTCATTGCACTTCATGAAAGGAAGGTATGAATGGCGATACCACCATTATGTTTGAATATAAATGAAAGAACATATTTAGAACACACAAGGCAGATTCTGGGAAATAATGGTTAAAAAATTAGGTGTCATTAAATAGAAAAAATTCTTCCAAAGTCATTTTTGGGGCTCTCTTATCAATTCTGCAATTCTTATGCAGAGCTGGTATGTGTAATACAAATCAAGATTATATTTATAACCTTATATCTTTAAGCTCAGCCATGTGGCATTTAAAAATTATTTAGCTCTTTTCGGCCAGACCACCATCTTCCAGTAATTTGCCAACATGACAAACACAAAGGGAAAGAGGAGAGGAACCAGATATATGTCCTCTCAGCCTTTCAGGAAACATGGAGTTGTTCCTTTTGGCTACATATATGTGCATCTATAAGAAGGGTGATCTTGTGGACATCAAGGGAATGGGTACTGTTCAAAAAGGAACACCTCATAAATGCTACCATGGCAAAAGTGGAGGAGTCTACAACGTTACACAGCATGCTGTTGGCATTGTGGTGAACAAGCAAGTTAAGGGCAAGATTCTTGCCAAGAGAATTAATGTGCATATTGAGCATATTAAACACTCTAAAAGCCGAGATACTTTACTAAAACTGGTGAAGGAGAATGATCAGCAAAACAAGAAAGCCAAAGAAACAGGAACCTGGGTTCACCTCAAGTGCCAGCCTGTTCCACCCAGAGAAGCACATTTTGTGAGAACAAATGGAAAGGAGCCTAAGCTGCTGGAACCCATTCCTTACGAATTCATGGCTTAATAGATGTGAAAGTTAACTAAATAAAAGACCCAGACTGTAAAAAAAAATATTTAGCAACGTGTTAAGGACAAATATTAGCCTAAATAGCTTCTGATAAGTTAATATATGATGAGTTCTGTTGACTTACATAAGTTTCTTTTTTGGGAACTTTAGAAAATAAGCAGAACCTTCATAAATACATAAAATATTTTTTGAGTAAGGTAAATTTCCAATAAAACGTTTTCAGATTCATAGTGTTCCTGGGGAATTTCAGTCTTTCTACTTTCTAGGAGATTGAGACAGGAATTCAATGCAACTTCTGCCACACTCCATGCAAATTGGACACACGTTGAAAGGGAAGAAAAATGACTTACAGAAAAAGGTCCATCAGGTATTATTAACAAAGCCCAAACTTGATGCTCTTTGATTTTGAAACCGTGTGGGCAGGGAACAGCATGTTCTGCAGGAGAGTGGGAGACACGGCATGCAGAAGCAGTTTCTTTACATTTGCACAGTTATTTTCAGAGTTTATTTTTTACACTCTTTTTACAATGCTTGGTATGGAACCCAGAACCTCAAGCAGGCCAGGTGAGCCCTGAAACAGTGAACTACACCCTGAACTATTGGTCTCATTTTAATTCTACTGTTTAAAAAAAAAAAGACAAAATGGACAAACTTATAAATAGGTGTCATAGTTAGGCATAAATGTCAACTTGAGAGTTGAGAGTTTGAGCTCTGGGCACATTTATGGAGAATTAGTGGTTGGGTTAAGCCCAGAGCAAATGTGCAGGAGATTGTCAGGCTGATGGGGAAGGCCCAGGTGGGTGGGATTGGGCCCAGGAATAAAATACAGAAAGCTGGTTGACAGAGTAAACATCCTTGTGTACACTTGGCCAGACATGCTGGTCTGGCAAATAAAGATCGTCTCTCTTTCAGCTATTATGTAGAGATGGCGTGGCTGGTTCCCTCAGTTGGTGTGAACTTTCCAGTTAAACTGGACAGACTATAACCCAACTATAATAAGAAAGTAAACCCCTTGTTCCCTTAAGCTGTTTGATGGTCATTTATCAGCAACCGTGCAGGCGAACTGCAACAATAACAGAGCAGAGGCTTCAAACGTAGAAACTCTTAATGGTCAAGCGTTTTGTTAAATTGATTCATTGTTGAATGTCTAGTACCTACCATTGTGTTCAACTAAGTTCATATGTCTGAAGAATAAATTCCTAGTTGCAGACTACAATTAGATCTAGCAGTAGGTATGATTTCAATAAAAGTAGCAATGATAATGGAGCAATGATATTACCTTAAAAATGTTTTACTGTCTGATAGGCAACATTCTAAGCATTTAATAATAAAATATGTAGTCTTTTCAATAGCCCCTAGTGGCTTGATATCTTCATTTGTAATTTCCAGATTTGAAATTAAAGGAACGCAAAGTTTACTTTTCTATAAACTTACACAGCACTTGAAAAGCAAAGCCAATATTCAACTGCAGAATTTGACTCTCAAGTTTGTTTTCAAAACCACTAGAAACTTGCTAAAAAGAGAACATGCAGCTTCCTTGCCCTTTTGTGAGTATCTGGGAAACTATGGTTGATGCTCGTGTACTTAGTAGAGCTAGAGGCTCTTCCTCCAGGGCTGTGCCAGCCTCAAAGGAAGGCTTGGTAAGCATGTCAGGGTGGAGGATGACTTAAAGTGGGCGATGATCTCGCTGTGATGGTTTCAAGCATCTTACCTCACATCACTTGGTACTTCTCCCTTTAAGAAATGGAGCTTTTCTGTTCTCAGGGGACTGGACTTGGAGACATGTCTCATGAATAGAGAAGAGAACTCATAATGCCAAGGCCGTTCATGAGTGAGCTTACTTATAACATAATGATGGATTCTAATTTTATCTCCTCCTTCTTCTTCCCTTTTCCCATTCCCCACTCTTTCCTTTTGCATTCTCTCAGTGTTCTTCTCACCCCCACAACCACACCATACCCATTCTCTCTCATCATTTGCTCAGCCATAAGCAAGCTGCTATATTACAAGCAACCACACTGGGAGGTGGGGGGTCTACAAGGCAATGAGCTGAGGCATTCTGCCAACAGCCTGTGAGCACTGAAGATTGCCTGCAGCCACTGGAGGGACCTTGACGGGTCCCCTCCCCTGCTACACAGCCTAGCCAACAACTAGATAAAGCCATGAGAGGCATGAAGCAGAGCTGTGCAGAGAAGCTACTCTCATCCTCTTGAGAGAAAATTTTTCATATCTGTAGATAACTAATATACTGATTTAAATTATCTGGAGCTTGGAAAAGTATCTGAGGAGTTGAAGTAAGGCAATATCCTTTCTCATAGTGGTGTGTATTCTCCCAGTTAGTTCACTCTGTGTTGTCCATTGAATATCCTCTTCTTCTAAGGAGCCTTTATCAGTTTGCAATTACACTAAGAAGCCTCCCCCCCCAAAAAAAAAGAGCTCTTTACCCATGCCCCATGCAGAGCTAATGCGGGCACATAACCATTTACTCTTTTTTTTTTGTGAAAACTTACAGGCTCAAACCATTCCCATCTCAGTAATTATTTTCCCATTGTACCATTAATACAGAAAAAAATGTTCTTGCTGGTACTGCCCGAGACTAATTGATAGTGGAAAAAGAAATAAACAAATTAGAGTTGGTAATTCTATTGTGATAAAATGTCTTAATGCTAAAATTGCATTGTAAAGCTGGGTCATATAATTTCTGAGGAGGCCTTTTAGTGTACATGGTACATTAAAATGCATTCGTATGTGCATTTTACTTTGATGGATGCTGACACCTTCCCACTCAAAATGCCAAGCAGTGGCTGACAAAGAGTTCAACAGGGACTGAAACAAAGCAAAAAAGAAAAAGTCTGTGGAAAAAACTATGCTGATTCTCCTTGCTTCCCCCCATTGGATTGTGTTAGAGCCATAGCAGAGCATCTTACAAACGTACCAAAATCAGGACCTTCCCCAAAGACCACATGCTAGACATTATACATATATACTCATATACATAATATATTATGCATATATAGGCATCTACAGATAGAACTTTTTATTAATCTTGAAAGCTTTGCATTACAAAATGGAGCAGTAAGTATGCATTCTTTCTCATGGTAGCCAATGAAGAGAAGGGATACACTTTTCGGATCACATTCGCATGAGATGATGGCGAGCTTGAACTAGAACAACACCTATTTAGGCTGTAAAATTCAGGAAAAAATCACTCATATGGGGATGTTTTAAAAAATTCAGTTGGCAGTCTCCATCAAATGTAGAATATAAAAGAGGGGATATGGAGGAGCTGAGATTCAAATCAAGTCTGGTCCCAAGTAGTGGAGCAATCAGGCCCATTGTTAACTGTCATTGGAAACACTGGCAGATTAACGGAGCAGGTGGTTCCGATGGGCAGTGAGTCAGGAGTTCTGCTGAGCTTGAATTGCTTATTTGCATATTCACACAGAGATCAAGCAGGAAATGGGGTCTGCAAGTTCAGATTTTGAAGGAGAGATTAACATTGAAGATAGATAGTTAGATATTGTCAGGTTATAGTTCTGATAGTCTGTAAGATGGTCTCAAATGTTTCCTGTCTTTTGATATTCATAGTCTTGTAGAGCCTTTATCATTCTGGCATGGTTGGTATGTATCAATATTAGAATACGGCGAAATGAATGGCATGCAGCTTTCTGAGAATAGCTTATTTTATAATGTTACTCAGAGTTCTCCAGAGGACGAGAATCTGAAGCACAAGTCCTTATGATGTATGTGTTGGACAGGTAGATATTGGACAGAATTATTGCAAGAAATTGGTTGATTCATTTATAGAGGACAGTAAATCAAGGATCGTTCATGACTTCCAAATGTTTGAATAAAGTCAACTCATAACATCTGCAAATGCAAATATTGATTTTACCAAAAACCAAAAAACTTCAGTAAGAATTAAAAAGCAAGTGGACAAATTTGGGCATCATGACCAAGCCAAGCTGATTAAATTGACCCATTAGACTGTCAAGGCATGTTTTGTCTTTCCTTCCTCCTTCCTTCCTTCCTTCCTTCCTTCCTTCCTTCCTTCCTTCCTTCCTTCCTTCCTTCCTTCCTTCCTTCCTTCCTTCCTTCTTTTCTTCCTTCCTTCCCTCCTTCCTTCCTTTCTCCGTCCTTTTCCCTTTCTTCCTTCCTTTCTTCTTTCCCTGCTTTTACTCATTTACTCACCAATCATCAGGATGTATAGGAAACCCTATAGACAGGAGACTCTAATGAGGAACTGAATCATTAACTATACAATTGAAACATCTTGGATGCAAGTTCTACAGATTAGTCCAGCTTTCCATTAATTTTGATTACAGGCAAGAGCTGATTGTGATCTCATAGGTGATTGAGGAAACTCATCTAGCTGCTCCTGGATTTCCAACTCTCAGAAAACTTGTAGTGTAGCAAATGCTCATGGTATTCAAGGATTTAAGGGTTGTTGGTCTGCAGCAATCAATATAGGTTTTTGTGCTAAAATAAATACATGAGATGGGGATGTAATTTAGTATCAGAATGCTTGTGTAGCTATTTTAAGGCCCTTGGTTCAGTAATCAACATTGAAAAATTAAATAAAACTTGAAAAGTGGTAGTGATTTTAGAGCAACCTAATGAATAGAAGTTAGAAAGAATGTGTGTGTGTATGCATGTGCGTGTGTGTGTGCATGTGTGTGTGTGCATGTGCTATGTTGAGGACTGAGCCCAAAGCTTGACATCTGTTAGGCAAGCATTCTACTTCTGTGCTATATACCACAATCTCCTGTAGAAGAACTCTGATAAAGGTATTAGAAAATGCCTTAAAAGTTTTAAGGAGTCTTTGTAAGCACCATAGCTCTCAAGGAGGTTACATTTATTTTTAAAAAAGAAGAAAATCTCTTTGAAAAGTTAGATATGGCAGCGTGTGTCTCTACCCCACTATTGAAGTGTGTCCAGACAAAAAAGAATCCCTGAGACTTAATGATTGACTAGTCTAGCCTCAGGTTTAGGGAAGGGTCCCATCTCAAAAAATAAGGTGAAAGATGATCAATGAAGACATCCAATGACAATTTCTGGCATTCAAATACATATGCACACACATACATGTGCACACCTTTACAGACACATACACACCTATGTAAATATACACACACACAATAATGAGAGCAGATGTCTTTGAAAACCAAAGGAAAAGAAATACTTCTGTATACTGACATTAATTACTTTTATTGTTGCCATGCTATTGCTTACTTTAATGAGGAAAGCACATTATTTATGCAATTAATTGATTATTGTAGATAAGGGAGTTTCTAGCTAGTGGTTTAGAGTTACTACCTCATTCTGGTTGTATTAAATCTAAAATGAAAAACAAGTATTATATAGGAGAGACTGTTGTGTGTGAAGGAACTAGAATTTAATGGTCATGAGAATTCTTAGGCATCTCAGTGGAAAAAATGCTAGCATTGAAAAATGACTTCTGAGCAATTCACAACCCATAGCATTGCTAGAAAAGCATGGACTGAGAATCAAGCTTAAATTCTGACAGTAAAGACATCAGAAAAATGAAAAGTATTATATCAGAATGTCCACACAGACACTGGGTCCTCTAAAGAGTTTACACCGTAGCTCACAGGTACAATTTCTGCCATGTGTACAATCCGTTTTCTTCAACTGGTTCAGCAGGACCCAAGGTACAAAGGCATTAGGTCAAAGTAATATTTTTTGTGTGTCTTTTTCTCAGTATATAGGGCAGATAGTTTTTCCTTTTATTTTTTCAGATATTCAGAGAAAGAGAGAATGTACCTTAGGAAAGACTGTATCAAGAGGAACCTCGTTTATCCTTGAGTCTGATCCATGCCTCCAAATCGCATCCTTGCATTCACAATTTTGAGACCGGTCAGTGGTACCAACAGACGTAGGAGAAAAGATGATATGATGTCAAAGTTATGCTGTGTGACTCTATGATTTCTTCCTCATTTCCTCTTGGAATACTTGTTTTGCAGTAGTCCATGAGTTACTATTCGAGAATGTTCAATTGTTCCTGTAGAACTGTCCTGTTGAGAGAATCTGAGACATCTGTCTACCAACCAAGTTGACACGGAGATCTTCAGTGTCTTCTACTATAGCCAACACAGTAGGAGAGGTCAAATTTAAAGAATTGGCTTAAGTCACTGTAATTGTGTGATTTTGAAATATGCTCTGTGGGCTCATGTTGAAGGGTTGGTTCCCAGCCGGTGGTACTATTTTGGGAGGTGGTGGAGACTCTGGGAGGTGGAGTCTCTTCGGAGCATGTAGGTCACTAGGAGTGTACCTTTGAAGATTACACCTGCTCCCTGGCTTCGTCTCCACTATGCTTCCTGTCCCTATGAAAGGAACAGCTTTATCCTTCCATACTCTTCTGCCACCGAGATGGTCTGTATTACCACAGGCCCAGAATCAATGGAGCCAAGGACTATGGATCTGTAAAACCATGATCCAAAATAAATATTTCCCTACCTTAAGTTGCTTAACAGGAGGCATTTTATCACAGCAATGAAAACACAACTATTATAACAATGATGAATTTGTGACCCTGAAAACTATGAGGAGATAGTACACATGTGTTGTTTGAAGCTGCTGTATTTGCGTAATATGCTATGTAATGACAGATGATTAATTTAATAGTCCTTGAAGGCATCGTTCTGGGTAGATTTCTAGAAAGTCAATTTCTGTGAAGAAGCAGGATGCAAACCAATTCATGTTTGAGAACAGTCTGTGTTTTAGAATCAGGGACATAGATGAGAAGGATGCAAGATATGATAATGGCAAACTATTTCCACTTAGCATCTCAATGCATCAAACAGAGATGCAAGCTTCCTAGAGATATGTGGGAGAAAAATCATGGGAACACATCGGCATGTACTGTGTACAGAGCACAATGTTTTCAATATTCCATCTTTCCATCTGTGCCCACTGAAGACAATTTAAGGTTTCATTCTCATGTGAGACAGAACCCATATATTTAAATGAAGATTTTGAAGTATGTCTATTTTCCAGAATCATTTTAAAACTAGCTTAACTCATTTTTTAAAAAATATGTATCTTGGTGCATGACCTGCGCAATGACTGACATGTCAATGACTCCCCCTCCCCCCCAAAGTCTAGCATGGATCACAGGTACTAGGATCCTTAGAGGGAAGGGATAATAGTGTTCCCATACTAAAGGGGAACCCAAAAAGGGGTTCTGGCAAGTGGGCAAGGCCACTGAGTCCTCACACCTCATTAGAGTGGAGGGCTCAGAGGCAAGTTTGACATTCTCACTAAAGGATGCTCCAGTGAATGGAGGGGGGGAAGAGGGGGAAACTGGGAGAAAGGAAGGGCAAAAGGAGGGGGAGGGTGCAAGGGGGACTGGGGAGGGGTGAAGGGAGGGAGGGGACCGGGGCACCTATTAAGTTTGTATGATAGGGAAAAAATAAATAAACATAATAAAATATGTATCTTGGGTCAGTGAGATAGTTTGGTGGGTAAGAGGTCTACTAACAAATCTGGAAATCTCCCTTCTCCTGCCCTCCCCTCCCTTCCGTTTGTCTCCCCTCCCCTGCTTCTCCCCACTTCTCCTTGCTTCTCTTCTCTCTGTCTCACACACAAATAAATGAATTAAGTAAATAAATAAACTTTAAAATTACAATCATCCTTTTTTTTTTTTACATAAGTACATTCCATTTTCTAAGGTCTGTAAAGAAACTTCCTTAAAATGTACACCGATACTTTTAGAATGACATGAGCAAAATATTGCCAGGGAAGGAGCTTTGAAAAGACTTAGCTATAGTATCATTTAGATTTTACTTTTAGGATTTTATTATCCATTCTGTTTTATTATTTTGTCTAAACATTGATAAATTTCTATTTAGCAGTATATTTTCCTTTAGAGGTATGACATCTTGAGATTGTTTTTTAAAATAACAAGAAGTTAGGAGAAAATTATTCAAAGCAGATGGGCAGAGAATGTGTTTTCTTTAGAAATTATTTAATGTCATATTTAGAAAACCATGCATCTGAAGTTTTGATTTATCCATCAGACATTTAACAATATTCATTCCTATCTGTCAAAGTCCTCAAAAGAAAAAAAAAAAACTTAATGAGATCACAAAATAAGGCTCTTGTTGGTTACAGAAAACTACAGAGAAATTATTTATTTTTATTTCTGTCCCTTTGAATTGTAGGATGAAGATTCTTTAATATTGTTTCTTACATTGGAAAGAAGCAAACATGGTTGCCAAATCACAAACCCATCTTAGACTACTATATTGGTATTTCAGTGAAGGTGAGCTATTTAATCTTGAAAGTATCTTTCTAGCAAACCTATATAGGACAGGATACACAGTTGGGAGGTGGGAGAGAAATCTTGAATCTTGAGCAGAGAATGTGTCCACTACAGGGGCATGCAACATGCGCATTTCCAGTAGGGATGCACAGATTTCACTTTTTATTATGCTTTTTACCTGCTGCTTTTCTAATTCATTTTCTTCCACCCTTGGCGGGTCTTTAGAGAATATACAAAATCTATTATGACTATTCACTTTTTTGCTACCAATCATATATAAATTCCATTGCTAGAAATATTCAATAAGATGAGAAGATTAAAACTTGGACTTAATAGTATTCCTAACATATTATAGATTTTTCAGTATCCCAAAACACAGTCCCCAAGGCGATTATTTTGAATATTGAAATCTTAAAGTTCTGAAAGTTTAAATCCTGAAAGTGTCAATCCTTAAAACTGTTGATCTTTCCCTACTCTTCTGAAACGGAGACCCTACAGGGTCTGGAGGAGCCACTGGGCTGTAGAGTACTTGCTTTGCATATGCAAGACCCTGGGCTTCACCCCCAGCACCTTAAAAAATTCCCAATGAGAGGAATAGAAAGCACACATCTGGAAAGGAATCTTGAGCAAACTATATAACAATGCCAAAAACTTCACTTTAATTTTTGTCTTTTTTGTTTTTATCAGCCTGGGTTCCTGGCTGCTGAAATTGCATGGAATTTTAATGAGTTAAAAAAAAATCACATTTGCCTGAAGAAGCCAGCAAAGTTTCTGACTGGTTCGGAACTAATTATATTCATGGTAGAATAAGGAAGACCCTTCCACAATGATGTTGTTGTTCAGGCAACAGTATTGTTTCTACTCGTTCATGGTCTATAAACACATGCTCGGGGGAATAGGTTCCCTGTACCAGATGACATAGAGGCGTGACAAAGAGGATGGAAAGATGTGACAGAGAATGCTCGGCTTGGTGCCTGGAAAATCATAGAATTTTAAAGCAGGCAGTACTATATAGTAAAAATGTGAACAGCTTTTCAAGGAGAGCCATTTCAGACAAGAAAGAAAGAGCATTCTCTATTGTTTTGTGATACATGACTTCAAGATATAGCTAATACTTATGAAAGTTGGATATTTCCTATGAAATAACTACATGAAATTACCCATAATTTGTCCCTAACCACCATTTTTTCATATTTGAAAGTGTATTTAATATTTTTTAGTTGTTAGTTCATTTTTCTTCATTATTTTAAATTCTCAGCACTAATTTTTACAGTTTCTATACTAAATGTTTTAGTTTTATGCCCCTCCTACTGTGATAGTTAATCCTTGGTGTCAGTTTGACACACCAGACATTAATTAAGATCAGCTGAGACCACCTGAAAAGATTATCTGGATAATACAAAGATCAGCCCTAGATCCAATTGGAACCTTCCTAGATCTCATTGGAACCTCCCAGTAGCTGACCAGATAAAAGGAACCACAGAACAGAAGACAGGGGAGAAGAGAGACTCTCCAGGAATCCTCCATCCTTCAGCCACATGGATGGGAATGATTTAGCTTGCCAGCTTCAGCCACCAACCATGCCACTTCAGCCATAAAAGTCTGTTTCTCCCTTCTGGAACTATAAGTTGAATAGATCTCCCTTAAGTTGTTTGACTTTGAATGCTCTCTCACTGCAATAGTTAAGAGTAAACATTGCAACTACCATTTGTAAAGATTTGAGAGAGGTCTGTTTCATTTATGTTTTTTTTTTCCTGCAAACTCAACTACTCATTGCCTTGTATTGGTATTGCATACATGCATGTTTGTGTGACTTCAACGAGACTTTCTTAGATGGTCTTTGTACATATATGTAGACTTGTGAAAGGCATAATATCTCAAGCTCTTTGGGAGATGTTAGTAATCCGTTTTATTTTTTAAATTGCCAAAACACTTTGGCTTAATCTGTCACAGTATTTCAGATGGCCATAGTGTAAACTGGTATACACCATTAGCAACCTCAGAATATGTGTTTACACATTTTTGCGTTTTGACCTATTTCTTTACAAATTAGTTCACTTGCTCATACATGCACACACACATATATATCATGGTAACTCAGTATTTTTGCATATTTAGCTTCACAAATATGTATGCTGCTGCCACCAACTTTATTGTCTCTAGTGATGCATGAGACATTTGTTTGCCTCACAAGTAAAAGGATCTGAGATCCGATCTCCAGATACTGTGACAGCCTCCAAAAGCAGAGATTGGGAATACCCACAGCAAATTAGCTATCTCAAGGTTTGATTATAGACCTTCTCTTCTAAAGCATAAGAGTGATTACTGATATCAACCTTAGGCCTCAACCTCCCTCCCGCAGAAGCTTCAACCCTAGAGCTTTCTGTGGTATGACTTTCTCAGAAGGTCTCTTGAGGCTTCCTGACTGCCTATCTCTGTTCAATTTCTTGACTGTCCTGCTCAGCAGATTCTTCCAGGCTTGACTGTTCCAAGTTTTCTTCAAACTAACAGCTCCAGAATCTTCTTGAACTGTTCACTGGCCTCTTCCAGACTGCTCAGCTGCTCAGCAGTCCTTTCTAGGCCTCTTCATTGCTTGGGGGTTTCCTCCAAAACATCTAAAACAGCCCAGCCCTCCCCTTTTGTTTGTTTGGTTGGAAGGTGAGGCTTGCCCCTTATCTGTAAATTTTCATCCTAGAAGGTGGGCTTTGAGTTTGATTAGCCCCATCCCGCTTCCAGGAATCTGCTTTTGCAGTTCATGGCTATCAGCCTCTATGATGGATGGGACATAGACTGCCTCCAGCTTCTGCCAGATAGCAATGCTTTTCTTGCCAGGAAAGACTGTATTTCCCATCTAGAACTGTAAGCTAAATAAATCCCCCTTTTCTCCCTGTAAGTTACTTGAATCTCATAGCAACAGAAAAAAGTAGCTGGTACAAATGGGTTAGTGAATGGTGTGTAGGTTGGTTGATGTTCAAAGGCTGGGTTACTCTGACTTCTTGGCAGCTTAGGAACTTGTCTTATTGAACATGTTTTCTGATGGGATTTGGCATAACAATAATATATCTTCAGACTTTGTGACCACTTTCATTGGTTTCTTTCACAGATTTCTTTGGCCCGGGTTGTATAATCTTTTCTTTTTCAGGTTCATGGAAATCATCCACTCTTAGTTATTGGTCACTAGTCCATTTTCATTCTTATCCTGGTTAGTTTCCCTTTCCTCACAAACTGAATAGTCCAACTGTCTGCCCTTTAGCCATTTTATTTTATAATCAGTTAATGAAATGGACTATATTGGCTGTGGATATAACTCAAGGGTTATATCCATAAACAAAAGAACCTGAGTTTGGATCCTTAGATCCCATACCAGGCACATGTGGCTTCCCTGGAAGACGAAGCCTGGGAAATGCTAGAGCAAAAAAAAAAAAAAAAAAAAAACAAAGAGGTAGAATAATCTAGGATGATTCCTGATACTCACCTTTATGTCTTCACAGGCATACAGAGTCCTCTGGTAAACACAAAACACACATATATACACAAAAAGAAAGGAATACCTCCATGGGTTTATTGTTGGTATGAGTGAAAAGCGAAGTACTTATGGGGCATTAGTGATGATTTGGAGAACTGGGCTCTCATTAGGTAGCTGTGCCACTTTGCTTATGCCTGGACATCTTTTTTATTTATGTGTGTGTGTGTGTGCGTGCATGTATGCATATGTGCATGCGTGTGTGTGTGTGTGTGTGTGTGTGTGTGTGTGTGTGTGTGATATGTGGAGTTCAGATAATACTTATAGCTTGTAGGAAATCTGTCACTCTTTCCACCATATGGGGCTCTGGGGATTAAATTCAGGTTACCAGATGTGGGTACAGGTAACTGAGACATCTTGCTAACCCTTAATGCATTTTTCAACGTATCATAAGGAGGTGACTTCATTTCAAGGCACAGAAATTCCTGTTTGGAAAACTTTTGGCATAATGTTGATTTATGGTAAATGCTTAAGAAATAAAATTCAGATTTTTATCAGCATCATCATTATTATATTTTATGTGAAAAATCAGAAAAGATACTTAGAGAGTTTTTAGACTTATACCTAGTGGGACTGAATAATTGTGCGAGTTAACAAGCAGACATATAAATATGTGTAGATGTTTTCAATTATAAATAAATGAAAAATAAAGACTCTATCAAAACACAGACACTCTTCAGAACATTGAGATGATGGAACATCAGATGCTTATTATTTATAGTTTAGTGGATTCAACATAAATCCATGGGCAGCTTATCTGTCACATGAAGTTAAGAAATTAGTAACGTAAAATTTGTTAAAACAATTAATAAATGTTTAATTGCACAAAAATACATTTTCTACTTTTACTTATATTGCTTTCTCTTTGTGTTGCTGTGAGAGAACACCCAAAGTCAAGCTTAAAGGAGAAAAAGGAGATTTATTCAGCTTAGCATTCCAGATGGGATATACAGTCTTTCATGGTGGAAGCAGCATGGTTGTTAGCAGACGCTGGAGACAGACTAGTCATGTTCTTCATAGAGGATGAGAGGTGCTAGACTTCCAGCTGCAAGAGAAGATCCGTCCTGGAAGCAGGGTGGGACTAATCTACCTCAAGGTCTACCCTCTGTGACTGCCTTCTTCTAGCAAGACCCCACCTTCTAAAGGTGCCATGACCTTCCTAAACACATGATTCTGTGGGGGACACGTTTCAAGCCACGACATCTTAGCCGAGGACATTTTCAAACTGTTATGCCACAAACTAATCCTCCAAAGAAAAAAAGCTATATGTTATGAATAGATGTTAAGAAAAGCCCCTAAAAGACCATTTTCTCCAATTATTTGATTTTCTATAGCAGAATACACATCTTGAAAGTTTAATTTCATGTTTCCATACATTATGATATTTTGAAATGATTACATGGCATGCAAAGGAGGGAATTTTACAGTTAAGAAATATACATAGTAGGATGAAAATTTAAACACAGTTTCTAATCAACTGCTTGCTCAGCATACCCCATGAAGCTTCACTTACAGTTAAAAATATTTTTCTAAGAACTCATCACTATATATTGTGCATATCAAACCTTTAAATGTTTCTATATATATAGAAAAGATAGTGTACCAGTTAGATATAGGTATCAACTTGACAAGAACAGAGTAATTGGGCAAGCCTATGAAGAATGTTTAGTTAGGGTATGTCCTAAGTGGGCCTAATGAGGGATTATCTGATGTGAGAGGATCCAACCCCTGATAAGTAGGGCCATTTCCTGCTACGTGAATAAGACGGAGAGAGAATTAGTTGCCTTTGGCAGAATAGCAAGTAGGAGAGTGTGCCTGTCATTCAGTTCCTGTGGATACGGTGCAGCCAGTTCCCAAGCTCCTGATGTTGGTGTGAACCCCACTGCCATGGTGACTGTACTGTGACTAAGTTTTTAAAACCCAGGGAGGAACTGGAGAGATGGCTCAGGAGTGAACACTCTGCCTCCCAAGCAGAAGGTCCTGAGTTCAGAGAGCCTGGGAAATCCCAGAGCAAAGAAAAAAAGAGGTAGAAGCAATCCAGGATGATTCCTGAAGTCATCCTTGGCTTTCCACAGGGACATTTAGTGCCCTCTGATACACACACACACACACACACACACACACACACACAAATAAATGTATAAAATTTTAAAAAACAATTAACTAAAAACATGTAGAGGACAGAAGAGAGAACATCTGGTTATTTTAAACATAGGAAAACAGAAGACAAGTAATTAATATATGTCAGCTCAGATTTATGCCCTGGAGTGTGAGTGTTTGTGTGTTGTATGTGTGTGTGTTTATGTATGTATGTGTGTATATATGTGTGTGTGTGCATGTATGTATGTGCGCATGTGTGTATATGCATGTGTATGTATGTACATATGTATGTGCACATGTGTGTTGGGGGAATTGTTTGGAAATACTATTCCTATACATTGGAAAATTTTAGTGCTGAAGTGTGAATGAAATGTGAAATGTTTCATGTACTGGTTATTTGTATCCTTGCTGTGACCAAAAGTCCCTGGCAAAAGCAACTAAAGAAAAGAAGGGATCCAGTCCATCATGGCAGGGAAGACATAGCAGTAACAGGAAGTGCCCGGCACATTGTGTGCACATAAGGAATCAGACATCATGCAATGCTTGTGCTCAGCTCACCTTCTCCCTTTTGTTCATTCCAGGACTCTAGCACATGGAACAGTGGGTACCACTAAAATTTGGGTGGGTTTCCCCACCTCAATTATATTAATTTAGAATATTTCTCACAAGCAGGCATGCCCAGATCATTTTTTTCCCATATGATTCTAAATCCTGTCCAGCTGATAAGCAACATCAACCGTCACACTCCTAAACAAACAGACAATACAATCATCATTAGTGTGGTGGGTACTCTGACATGTGAGCTTGTTTTTTGCCATCAAGATGATGCAAACATTCATCGTCCCAGCAGAACTTACTGAGCTGTGTGAATAAGTTTGAGAGCTATGCAAAGCTCCAGGGAGGGTTCTTAACCAAAGAGAGTGACCTGAAGCTGATTAATGGCTATGTCGCAACACTCAGGACATACTTACTCTAGCTCTTGTTGTTATTCTCTTTTCCTCTTCATGGCTGCTGGAAATGACCTCCTGTTTCAAATTCTAAGCCTGCCACCAAGTATTCTTGCTATAATAGTGTTTATCTCTTCAGAAACTTCAAGTGAGAAACACTTTCTCCCTTAAGTTGCTTTGTCCCAAGTATTTTATCATAGAAACAGAAGAATAACTCTGACATATAATAATTTTGCCACTATTTAAACTCTAATTGGTATTGTCAAATGCATTTTATTTGTGCTCAGAAGAATTCCTGGGATTTACATTTGTTTATATGATTATCTTTTAGAAATAGGACTACTACAGTTTCTCTTCTTTTGTTTTTGTGAGACAAAACATGGTAGCTTAAGAGAGAAAGGAAGATTTATTTGCTCTAAGTTTCAGAAGGGATATAGTCCATTGTGGTGGGAATCTCACCATAGAATACACAGTGAAGGCAGAAGCAGGAAGTTAGTTTGTGTCACAACAACCATCAGGAAGTCAGAGAGAGCAAGAGCAAACTCAGAGGAAGCAAGGATGGACCACCAAACCTCAAGACGCACCACCTGTGACTTGTTTTTCTCCAGAATGGCTCCACCTCCCAAAGGTACCACAATCTTGCTAAATATCAACATCAGCTAAAGACGAGAGCACATGAGTCTGTGGGGGCAACTCACAATCGAACCATGAAAATGACCTGATGCTAATGTGTCAAAGCTATAAGAACTGATGGATTTCAAAGGAGGATGCTGCATATGCAGATGACCTGGTAAAAGGGCACAAGGAATGTCTAACAAAAAGCACCCAGGTTGCATATGATCAAGTAAAGCCATGAACACAGCCCAAAATCAAAAAATTTTTGTAACTCTGTGTCATTCCTGAGCATGAATTTCATAGATGAAAACGTCTTCTCACAATGTCAAAAAGATGGATGGTCCTTCCCACCATCCAGCCTGAGCCGCGCAGGGCGTGCTAGGAGGACGTCCCCTCTGCGCCCGGCCCGCCCCAGCTCACCTAAGTTATACAGCACCCCGCCGACGCCCCATTCTACCTTCCCCCACTCCGCCGCCCGTAACGCGCCCACGGTCCAGCCTGGACTCACCTCGACCTAGGTAAGTTCCGTCCCTGCCCACCCCCAGGACCCCAGGCCAAATAATTCAGTTAAGTGAAAAACGCACAGAAATTGAAAGAAGATCTTAAGAGTTAAAACGACAATGCCAAAATCAAAGTGTAAATCCATGAGAAACAACACTCAAGTAAACAAATCTCCCACTGAAGGAATTAATCCCATAATGTTAGACTCCAACAAGAACGAACCTATGGAAAATGGCCATGAAAGCCTGACTCAGGATAAAGACTTTCGAACTATGATCGTTACCATGTTCAATACTATGAAAGAGGAAATCCAGGAGGAATTAAATAATCGAATCAATCGCTTTGAAGAGGAACACAACAGACACTTGGAGGAATTGAGAAAAACAGTGCAAGAAACAAAAACTGGCATATAGCAGTTAAAACAGACTCAAGCAGAGTTTAAAACTGAGCTAAAAGACAAGTTATCGTCAACCCAGAACTCCACAGAGAGTCTTATCCGTAGAACTAACGAAGCAGAAAACAGAATTAAAGACCTTGAAGATAAAGTGGGAGTATTAACCAGCTCAATGGAAGAGGTGGTTAGAGCCAAAAAGATACTTGAGAGAAATATCCAAGAAATATGGGACACCCTGAAGAAGCCTAACATACTTATTCATGGAATACCAGAGCAAAAATCTCAAAATACCACCCCTGAGGAAATTTTTCAAACGATCATCAAGGAAAACTTTCCTCATCTAAAAAAAGAGAGGCCCATACATATACAAGAGGCATTCCGCACCCCAAACAGATATGACCAAAACAGAAGCTCACCATGGCAAATAATAGTTAAAACACTCCATATTCAAGATAAAGAACTGGTGCTGAGAGCTTCAAGGGAGAAAAAACAAGTCACTTTTAAAGGTAAACCTATTAAAATAACAAATGACTTCTCAGTCGAAACAGTAAAAGCAAGAAGAGCTTGGAGAGACATACTTCAAGTATTGAATGAACAAAAATGTCAACCCAGACTGATTTACCCTGCAAAACTATCTGTCATGATCGAGGGAGACAGAAAAACTCTTCCAGCACAAAGACAACTTGAAGGGATACATGTCCACCAAACCAGGCCTTCAAAAAATGCTAGAAATGATACTCAAGCTTGAAGAAAAAAAACAGGCATATCCAGGAGAACAGAAGGCAAGTATAATACCATTAAAAGCGAAGCAATATACTTATAAAAACTACTAAACATAATAAATGTCTGGAATTAAAAATAGTTTCTCCATTATAAAACTAAATGTTAATGGAATTAACTCACCCATCAAGAGACACAGATTACAAACTTGGATTAAAAATCACAATCCATCAATCTGCTGCCTGCAGGAAACCCATCTCACCACAAAAGATAGGCATGCCCTAAAAATAAAAGGCTGGTCAACAATTCTACAAGCTAATGGAAGCAGAAAACAGGCAGGGATAGCCATTATGATATCAGACAAAGTGGACTTCAAACCAAAGAAAATTATAAGAGACACGGATGGATACTACATTTTAGTCACAGGTACAATTCACCAGGAAGACTTCACAATACTGAACATCTATGCACCCAGTTCGGGCCCTTCCACATTCATTAAGAAAACCCTACAGCATCTAAAGCAAGAAATCAACCCTCAAACGATAATTCTTGGGGAATTCAACACTATCCTCTCAACATGGGATAGATCAACAGGTCAAAAGCTTAACAGAGACACTTTGGAACTTAATCAAACCCTTAAAGAAATGGACCTTACAGATCTCTATCGAACTTTTCATCCACGCACCAAAGAATACACATTTTTCTCAGCAGCACACAGAACTTTCTCCAAAATAGATCACATATTGGGCCACAAAACGAATCTACACATATACAAAAAAGTTGAAATTCTAACCTGTGCCCTATCAGACCACCATGGCCTAAAGCTGGACATCTCCAACACAACAAACAAGAGAAAATACACTAACTCCTGGAAACTTAACAATATGATGCTGAATGAGGACTGGATTCAGGAAGAAATTAAAAAGGAAATTCAAGATTTCCTGAAAGCAAATGATAATGAAAATACAACTTACCAAAATCTCTGGGACACAATGAAAGCTTTTCTAAGAGATAAGTTCATAGCTCTTAATGCCTACATCAAAAAAATTGAAACATCATAACTAAACAACTTAACAATGCAGCTTAAAGCTTTAGAGAAACTAGAGCAATCTGATCCCAAAAGTAGTAGAAGAGAGGAGATTAGTAAAATAAGGGGAGAAATATCTGAAATCAAGATTAAGAAAACAACAGAAAAAATGAACCAGTCAAAAAGCTGGTTCTTTGAAAAAATCAATAAGATTGATACACCCCTAGCTAAATTAACCAAAAGCAAGAGAGAGAAAACCCAAATTAACAAAATTAGAAATGAACATGGAGTTATCACTACTGATACCCAAGAAATCCAGAAAATTATAACATCAGATTTCAAAAACTTATACTCTGTGAAGTTTGACAACACAAAAGAGATGGATGAATTTCTAAGTTAACACAACTTACCTAAATTGAATCCGGAAGTTGTGAATTATTTAAATAGTCCTGTAACATATAAGGAAATTGAGGAAGTAATCTCGAAACTTCCCATCAAAAGATGTCCTGGACCAGATGGATTCAGCACAGAGTTCTACCAGACATTTAAGGAGTTAATAATACCAATACTCCTTAAACTGTTTCATCAAATAGCAAAGGAAGGAACACTACCAAATTCCTTCTATGAAGCTAATATCGTCTTAATCCCAAAACCTAATAAAGATTCACTTAAAAAAGAAAACTATATGCCGATCTCTCTGATGAACACAGACGCAAAGATTCTCAACAAAGTGTTAGCAAATCACATTCAAAAACATATTAAGAAGATCATTCACGGGGACCAAGTAGGTTTCATCCCAGGCACACAAGGTTGGTTCAACATATGCAAATCAATTAATGTAATTCATCATGTAAACTAGTCCAAAGTCCAAGACCACATGATACTCTCGATAGATACAGAAAAAGCTTTTGACAAGATCCAACAGCCTTTTATGATCAAAACGCTAGAGACAGTAGGAATGGAAGGAACCTTTATCAATATAATAAAAGCTGTATGCAACAAACCCACAGCAAGGATTATGCTCAATGGGGAACAACTGGAAGCATTCCCACTTCGATTAGGAACTAGACAAGGCTGTCTACTCTCACCACTTCTATTCAATATTGTACTTGAAGTCTTAGCCGAAGCCATAAGACAAGAAAGAGACATAAGAGGGATTCAAATCGGCAAGGAAGAAGTCAAGCTATCCCTATTTGCAGATGACATGATCTTATACCTGAGGGATCCCAAAAACTCCACCAGGAAGCTCCTGGAACTATTTAAGAAGTGCAGCAGGGTGGCATGATACAAAATAAATGTGCAAAAATCAGAGGCCTTCCTATATGCCCAGAATGAAAGAAGTGAAAAAGCCTTGAGAGAAACAATCCCATTTACTATAGCCCCTAAAAAAATGAAATACCTTGGTATAAACCTACCCAAGGAGGTAAAAGACCTTTACAATGAAAACTTTAAAACCCTAAAGAAAGAAATAGCAGAAGACGCCAGAAGGTGGAAAGACCTCCCATGCTCCTGGATTGTCAGAATCAATATCGTAAAAATGACCATCCTACCAAAGGCAATATACAAATTCAGTGCTATAACAATTAAAATCCCAAAGCAATTCTTCAAAGAAGTTGACCAAACAATCTCAAAATTCATATGGAGGCACAAAAGACCCCGGATAGCAAAGACAATCCTGAGTAACAAAAACACTGCTGGAGGTATTACCATACCAAACCTAAGTCTATACTACAAATCCATAGTTATAAAAACAGCCTGGTACTGGCTCCAAAATAGACACACAGATCAATGGATAAGGATTGAAGACCCAGATATAAGCCCACAAAATTACAGCCATTTGGTCTTTGACAAAGGGGCCCAAAGAATCCAATGGAAAAAGAACAGCATCTTCAACAAATGGTGCTGGCAAAACTGGATCTCCACATGCAGAAGATTAAAGCTGGACCCATACTTGTCACCATGTACAAGACTTAATTCCAAATGGATCAAGGACCTTGATATAAGGCCAGAGACTATAAAAAGCATAGTTGAAAGGATATGGATCTCCCTCAAGCTGATTGGGCTAGGCCAACAGTTCCTAAACAGACATCCAATGGCACAGTCATTGCTACCAACTCTCAACAGTTGGGATCTTGTGAAATTAAAGAGCTTCTTTTCAGATAAAGAGATTGTAACAGAAGCTCAAAGGCAACCCACAGAATGGGAGAAAATCTTCACTAACCACATGTCTGATAGAGCTCTACTGTCCAGAGTGCACAAAGAAGTTAGAAAACTAAACACCAAGGAAACCAATGGTCCAATTAAAAAATGGGCCCTGGAACTTAAAAGAAATTTTACCAGGGATGAAATTAAAATGTCTAACAAATATCTTAAAAAATGCTCCACTTCTTTAGCCATCAGGGAAATGCAAATCAAAACTTCCCTGAAATATCATCTCACCCCTGTCAGGATGGCAAAAATCCACAATACAAAAAACAACAAATGCTGGAGAGGATGTAGAGAGAGGGGAACACTCCTACATTGCTGGTGGGAATGCAGGCTCCTACAGCCACTCTGGCGAGCCGTCTGGAGATTCTTAAAGAAATTAAAGATTGAAATGCCATATGATCCTGCTATTCCACTTTTGGGAATAACCCCCCATACAGCAGAGGTTCACCTCAATAGCACAAGTGCGACCATATTCATAGCAACACTGTTTACAATAGCAAAGTCATGGAATCAACCCAAATGTCCAACAGTTGACGATTGGGTAAGGAAACTGTGGTACATCTATGCAATGGAGTACTACTCAGCCATCAAAAATGATAAATTACTGGAATTTGCTGGGAAATGGATGTCATTAGAAACAATTATATTAAGTGAAGTATCCCAAACCCAGAAAATTAAGCGCCATATGTACTCCCTAATAGGTGGCTCCTAGTACCAAACCCACCCAGCCCACCTTGAGACACTCAAAGGTAAATCTATGTATTATCTACAGTAATTGCAAGGATTATGAACAGGAGGGATGGGGTTGGAGGGCCACACCAGAAACAAAGAGAGAAGTGACCATGTTACAGTAGAGAAAATAGACCTCCATCAAGGACACAAGTAAGCAATGTGACACCTGGTTAAGTTCACAGACGTTCGTTCCTGATCATTTACAACTAAGGGGGTATGATCTCACCAGAAGGGAAGGGCATATAGTCTGGCAGATAAAAAGTAACCATTTTGCAAATGGGTGATTGACCCCTCCCTCACTGAGGTTTCCTACTTTTATTACATCTACCCTTGAATGTGCTCTTATAATAAGACTCCAGTTTAACAGCTTTTTGTCTCTGGCTAGGGGGTGACATACAGTGCCCATCAGGATGGAGTGAAGGGCATTGCAGGAGCAGCAAAACTGCAAAAGAAAATCAACAAACCACAATCCAGAACTTCAGAGACCCTATATCAACCACCTAGAACTAGGACAGACTAATCTCTCCCCATCCTGAAGCTCAGGGACATTTGCAGAGAGAGGGGCCAGTAAGAGTGTAAGAGCAAAAGGATGGGAGGAGCAATGATTTGCAAGATACTCCACACAAGTTAGGGCCGAAGCAATCATAATTGGACTTTGCATGCCCTGGGCAATGTCCACACACTATTGACCCCACAAAGTCTAGCATTTGCTAAAGGCACTAGGATCCTTGGAGGCAAGGGATTGACAGCCACAGTAGTGTTCCTATGCTTAAGGGGAACATGAGAAAGGGTTCAGGGAAATGCCACTGGGTCCTTGTACGTCATCGGAGAGGAGAGCCCAGAGGAGAGTCAGGCATGCACAAGAAAGGACTCTGTGGGAATTGGGGTGGGAGGCACTAGGGGATGGGGAGGGAGGGGTGAGGGGAGGGGGAGCAGGGTTTCTGGGGGAGGAGGAGGGATGGAGGGAACTGGTGTACCTATTAAGTTTGTATGAGTTGAAATAATAATTATTAAAAAAAGGATGGATGGACTTGCCTTTAGCAAAATATTTCAATCACTTAATTACAAAGGTAAAAGTGCCATTCAGGCATGTCTTGCTTAAAAGGAGAAAAAGAAGCTAAGCTAAAGCAACTCAAGATTCTGTTTGCTGAAGTGGGAAAAGAAAGGCAGATACACAGTCAGAAGAGCAATGGCCCTTCCCCTAGGATTGCTTGTGGAAACCATCAGTTCCATTCTGTAGAATAGAAGAGAAAAACAGTGCAAGGTGGAGATCTGGCTGGGCTGCTACATAAAGCAAAATGGACCTGTCAGAAGTGCTATGCATAAAAAAATGCTGACTTGAGAAGAAATCCAAGTCTTTACCTTCCTACTTTTCTGCAGACAGACAACTGGCAGTTAGAGATCCATCACAACATTGGAGACACTCATTGTCACACTTTTAGAGGAGGCAAGTGCTGACAGCCCATAGATTTTATTTGAGAAGACAAGGCCAGGGGGCAAGTCAGGATTCTTCTGCCTTTAACATTATTCTTTACTTAAACAGCTTTAGTTCAATTGCATTTGATTGGACTTGACTTGATTAATTTAAATGGACTCACAGTAGCTTAGGAAACATTATAAATGAGTTGATCCTAAACTATAGGATTTTAACTGAAATCCAGCATAATCTGTGGTCATTAGAATCAAGGTAGGATTCAAGGATGTTTGGGTTCTACAGGCCTTTTTCAAGAAAGAGTTTAATAGTGGGGTGACTCCATCAACAGTGCACTTTGGTAAGTACAATAGGGACCTAAAAAGCTTAAAACAGACAGATTGGAAGCAGAGAAGTGGCAAGTTGGGAGTTAGTATAAAAGACCAAATGTAAGCTGTATAACCCAGGAAGTTACATGGATTTATTCAGGTTATGTTGCAGAAAAGCATCTAAGGAAGTATGCAATAGTCTTCATGAGCCAAAGCTCTTAGTGTGGGACAGACACATTGCTTGCTAAGCAGAAAATTTGATCACCAAATTCCCCTTGAGTTAAAGTGAAAGGACACAGTGCTGCTGGCACAGGTCCTCAGATACAGGTGCCAAGTTATCATGATGTACCCTCAGATTAGTAAGATGAGTTTGTAGGTCTTTCCACAGAAAGCAGAAAGAATTACTACATTACTTATTCCCTAGTCTCTCTGAACTGAATTCTCAGCTATCTCCTACATTCTTCCTCTTCCAAGTTCTGATTATTAAAAATTCACGTTAGACAACAGTGTAGAATAGAAATCAGAATAAAGGGGGGTGAACTTTAGGAAGAAGAGCCATGCATCGTGATGAACATGTGTGAGAACTATAAATGACCAAAAGCTTGACAAACAAAGCAGCCAGTGGTAATTGGGGCTTTAAGAAAACCTAAAAATCACTGGCAAAATTTATCAACACTAATGATGTGTTTGGGAGGAAGTCCTGCATCTTACTGCCCTATAACACCTAATGTTCTTTCTGTTGTTCAATAGTATTTAATAGGGTAAAATTGAGGGGAAAGTATTGTGCCAAATAAAATAATTGCTCCCAGAGAGCCATACTCTACTGAGCCATTCAGAAACAGTTCACAAATCACATACTAATTCTTTCATGGAAAATTACAAGGTTGTATTACAGAACATTGCAGGGACTTCTGCTCCAACCTCTAGGAATGGAAGAGATGAAGAGAGACTATAACTGAACATGGATAGGAATCAGGTAGATGGTAAAGTATAAAGGAGCAGGCTCTTTCTCCTGTACCATGTCATCTTCCCATGGAGGAGAGTCCTATTAAGTGCAGAGAACAGCAGACATGTGACCAAGTGGACCATGCTCCTATACTCATCTTTCTGCTGTGGGTTGTTTCTCTTGAGAGATCAGGAGAGGGATGACATATTTGTGGAAAGTCTCTTCTAAAGGCACAAAGTTGAAGGAAAACATTACAAAGAGATAAGAGCAAACATTTGCAGCATAATAGCTCAAAAATGAGGGGTGAGATGTTTGCAGGAGAGGAGATTTCATATAGGAGGAATCTGAGAAAAATTGGAGAGAATATTTAAATCATTTTAATAGAACCATTGAAATAGAATCGGTTAGCTAATTCTAAGATTTCTAAAGCCATTTGTTTTTACTGATGGGAGGTGGACACTTCCACGACTGTGAGTAAAGCATCTATGTCCTGAATGAATACACGCTGCCTCTGGGGGAATTCAACCATCCACTACCCAGTCATGTTACAAACCTAGAGAGCAACTTATAAATGGTCAAAACGAAATTGACCTGAGACTTGGCGCTTTGACCCCTGATCCACTTACCTTTAAAAATCAACTTCTCTAGATTCAAATGAGGGCACTGGGTGAGGAAGAAAAAAAAATAGGAACTAGCTGAAGATGATTTGCACACATTTACTTTGAAAAGGGGATGGCTACTCTAACTGCATATTTCTAAATTCCTCTCCCAACCGTTTTAACTCCTACGTTGATATTATTTTACATTTCAAAATCTTCCTTTCCAAGAATTTCAAATAGTATCTCTTAGGGACTTATTACATGACACACAGAGTGTTAAACATTGCTCAGGCAAATGCCAATCAGCTATTTTTTTTTGTCCTATGAAATGTTTAGTGATAGGACACACACAACTCATATAGTTTAATATAATATGACCAATGTACATAAAATATGGAATATTTATCCACACTTCTATCTATGTGCCTGTCCATTTATATATATTTATATATATAAATCCATTTATATATATGTCCATTTATATACACACATATATACATATATATATATATATATATATATATATATATATATATATATAGTGGTGGGGGGATTGAACCCAGGGCGTACTGCATGCGGACCAGGTACTCCATAAATGTACCTCTAGCCCAAACACCCATTTATGTGCCAAGAACTGGTCATTCACCACGAATAAACAGGACTAATAATGACAATGTCTTCAAGTAACTCAGAATACAATTAATTATGGATCTTATCCAGTGTGTGAGGGGGAAGGCTGGGTCAACTATACAGTGGAGATGCTTTAAAAGAATTGTAAGTATCGGATTGGTTGAATTAAAAAAACCATTTGATTTGTGTGGGAGTAGTACAGATTGATGAAGGACGGGGAGGACTATAGAGAAAAGGAGGAGTTGGCAGGGACAACCACTCATTATGTTTGTAAAACTAGAAAAATAAAAAATAGTTTAAAATGATATTTGTATTTAAAAACATTGATTTTATAAGAGTGTTCCTGAATGAATCTTAAAAGAGACAAACCTAAAAAAGAAAGTCTCGATTTTTGAATCTCATTTGTTGTGTCCCAAGCCATGGAGCAAAGTCAGCATTTTAAATAAAATTTTCACCACTGTGGACATCAGGTCTGTCAGCACTTGCTTCCTCTAAAGGTGTGACAATGAATGTCTCCATGTTGTGATGGATCTCTAACTTGAATTGTGGCTCTCTATGTTATGTGCGCTTGGAAAAAATAATTTAATATTTTCAACCTATGAGAGAAGAAAATGTTAATTCGTACAACAATCAAGTGGAACACTGTGTAGCTATTGATAAAGCCTTCTGTTAACTGTTAAGGACTGTAATGTAATGCTTATCACTTTTTATCTTATCAACATATGCTTCCTATAAGATGTTGTCTGCAAAGAGAAAGCATTTGCATGTTGCTTAGATGGTGTCCTTAATAAGTAGACAGATATTAAAATTAATAAAAATGTCCTGAGCCACAAAAGCAGAAGAAAAATCCCTTCTTCAAATGTTGTCTGCATAAATCTCTCAAGCAGAAGGGAAAAGGAATATAGGTCTAGTTTGTATTTTAAAATGGTGATCCACTCAGAAACCATGGTATAGTAGAAATAATAAAGCACATGGATGCAGGGAAACTTGAGCAAATCCTTTGAATCTCAATTTCCTTATGTGTAAAATATATAACTTGTCATTATCTTGGATGGGACTTAAGTTTCAAGCTAATGGTGGGTGAAAACTATCAGATGCTAAACAATGCACGGTCTCATTTGATCAATCTATCAGCAGGCATCTAGTGTGGACTTTCTGAGAATGTAATTCCGGGTTTTGTTCTGCTAAGCATTGCAGAAAAGAAAAACAAATGCCGTCAGTATATAATTTCTGTAAATCCAACGAAGCTTAGATTTAGGACTCATGATACCCCATCCAAATACATCTAGAAGTACACACTGAAGATACACAGGAATGTGCTGTTCACCTACATTGTGAATTATGAGAGGCAAATATATGACAGTAATCTCATGAAATTACGTGGGAGCTGAAAACTTCCTGTGTCCTGGTGATGTGACCGTTGCATGTGGTGCACATTGATGGTGTGTGTGCAGTGATCCTGAAGCAAGAGCAACTACTCCACTGCCAGTTATGCAAAAGAATAGCTCACACAATTATGTACAGGCATCTTATTTTACAAAGTACTACTTGTAGTTAGGAAAAAACAAAACATTAACTTGGGAAAAGTGGTTCCCTTCGGATGTGCTACAGAGCTATGACAGCCCCCTGGAGATCATACAGGGGAACAAGACCTGAGAATGGATGATCTCGAGACTGCAGTCTTGACTCCATATAGGCCAAGGTTAATGTGCGCTCGTGTCTTAGTTTTTAAGAAAATTGTTTAAATATAACAGGATAAGGTCATAAAAATACTGCTGCATAGCCAAACATTGTATTTGTGTCTTAGTATAAACATTATTATAAAAGAATCAGGGGCCTTAAAAACTTAAAATGACTGTATACCATAATGTTCTTGGCCTCCACATTCATTTATCAATCATTGAATGATTCTCTCAGAACAATGTGCAGTCCTACAAGCCCCATTCATGTTGAGTCCTATATAGGTGAACATACACCTAGGGTGAATTATGCAAGTTCTTATGACTTCAAGTCAAAAATAAGTGTGTGCTGTTTAGTATATCAACACACCATACTGGAAAGCCTAGTTGTGTAGTACATTATACAACTGGCCTAGTATTTTAATAGGTTAAGTGTGATAGGCTTAGAGCATGCAGCCTGGCTATGCGCTAAACTGCATCATGAAGTCTAGCTGTGAAAACGGTTGTGAATTGAAGCTTAACTGTGTAATAGGGTTCACACAGATCTAGCTAGATTATACAACTGGACTATTCAGTAGACTATACCTTTGACCCGAACAGTATAGTAGGCTGTACCATATAGTATATCTATACGATGTGACATACCTGTCTGGTAAGTAGGCTGTAGCTTGCAATCTAGCTGTTTAAGAGGTTGTACCATGTGGCTTAGGAATACAGTAGGTTATACTAGAGAGCCTGGTGGTATAGTATGTTTTATCATGCAATCTAGCTATGCAATATACTCTACCATGGAATCTAGGTAGGTTGGATAATAGGCTCTACCATATCAGTAGACTGTACCATTGAGCCTAGTTGTATAATTGGCAGAACTATGTGACTTATCTGTGTAGTAGATTGTACCATAGAGCTTAGCTGTGCAGTATAGTCTTTCATATGGCTTAAAAGAGTAATAGGTTTAGTTTGCAGCTAGAAATGTAATATGTTGTACCATGCATTTTAGTTGTGTAATAGACTGAAACATGCAGCCTAATGCAGTGGTAGACTATAGCATTGAGTCTAGTTATATAGTAGGGTAAATCATGGTGCCTACTATGTTATAGGCTATAAAACCAGAGTCTAGATGTCTAATTGTCTATACCTTTGAGTCTATCTATGTAATAACTTGTTCTATGCAGCTGTTTCGTAGAAGGCTGTACATGGAGTTTAGCCATGTACAAGGGTCTACTGAGGAACCTAGCAGTGAAAGAGTGTACCATGGAGTCTTGCAGTTCACTAGACTGTACCATATGGCCTAGTATTTTAATAGGTTGTAGCATAGAGGTTAAGTGTGATAGGTTAGAGCATGCAGCCTGGCTATGCGCTAACTGCATCATGAAGTCTAGCTGTGAAAATGGTTGTGAACTGAAGCTTAACTGTGTAACAGGGTTCACACAGAGCTAGCTATGTGGAAAGCTGTGGAATAAAACCCAGTTCTGATACACCATGGATTCTAGATGTGTAGAAAGATGAACCAAGAGCCTAGCTGTGTACTACACCATACCATGCAACCTTAGTAATCCAGTAGGTTATTCCATGTAGCATAACCTTGTAGTAAGTAGGCTGCACTACTTGGCCTATCTATTTAACAGACTTTAGTATTAAATATAGTCTTGCTGTTGTCTATAACACTGTGCCTAGTGTTACAGGATGTATCATGGGGCTTTGCTATTGACCTTGAATTTTGGCTGTACATTAAGCGGCACCATGGAGCCTAGGTGTGTAATACACTATCTTGGGGAATCTCATTGCTGTGTAATAGGTTCTGTCATATAGCTTAGCTGTGCACTCCATAATACTATGGATCACAACAGAATAATATCACCACATAGCCTAACAGTGTAGTAGCATGCTCCATGCAGGCTGCTATGTAATATATAATAGGCTGAGCCCAAAGTCCTGGGCTCCACACATGCAGAGGGTCAGAACAGGAAGGAGATGGCTGGAAGGGGGAAGTGAATGGAGGGTGGAAGAGAAAGGTGGTAGAAGAAGAAAGTGGTGTTAAAGACATAAATTCATTCTGTTTGTGTATGACGTTTCAAAGAATAAAGAAGGAAAGGAGACTAGGGGGAAAAAGACAGTCATGAGATTCTCGTTTGAGATTAAATTTTTGCAGATCTCAGTTTTGTACTGCATATATGGCTGTCACTACCTAACTGCAGAGAAGGCTATGTCATGGAGCCTAACTGTCCAATAAGCTGAACCATGTGGCTCATCTGTACAATAATATTGTATCACTGCGCTATGAAATAGAATGTAGCATGGATCCTAGAGGTGAATTAGGTTGTATCAGGGAGCCCTGCTGTATCATATAGCCCAGCTGTGTTATAGTTGTGTCATAGACTATAATCATGAGTAGACTATAATCATGAGTCTAGCTGTGCAAAAGTCTGTACCATATACATAGCTGTTTAGTAAGCTGCATATACCATGGGACCCAAACTGTACAGAAGACTCTACTATGAAAGCTAGCTGTGTAGAAGGCTGTACCATAGCCTAACTATGTGGAAGAGAATACCATGAAGCCTATCTGGGCCCTGCCATGAAACCTAGATATGTAGAAAGCTATACTATATAGCTGCCAGTTTCATAGGCTTTGCTATGGTGCTTAGTTATGTAGAAGAAGTGAGCCATCAGAAATGACCCCAGCCTAAATCAAGAGCAAAAGAAAACAGATACAGGAGAACTGCACTACATTTACCTGGAGTGACAGACTGCCCTTGATAACCTCAGTTTCATACTGTTACATACTCATTTATTCACTGGTTCATTCATATGGTTAGCACTATAATTCAGTGATGAACCGAATGATTGGCGCTGGGCTGATAGAAGGCAATAAAACAGTATTAGTAATAAAAGAACATTAGTGAGCCTGAAGAAGAGAACAAAGAAACCAAAGCAATAAAAGTAAGGCTAGAAAGAAGCAAAAAGTGTGCTTATGCTAAAGGCTTTCCTAGAGATATTTGCAAAGCAATTGTGGGACTCAGCGGACTAATATTTTGACTCACTGTTGGAATGCTGTACAGAGAGGGAAGAGCTAGAACTGATATTTCAAGTAATGAGGTAGGACTGTTAGTGAGGGAGGCTGAGCAAGACAGAAAAGTCTCAAGTCACAATAAATGAGGCAGAAGTTTATTTCTCTCCATTTTACATAACTACAGAAATAAGGAAACCATCAGGGAAGAAGGGTTATCATGGGAAGAGAAGGGAAGGGTTTGGGGATTAAGGTATAAATATATCACAAATTCACTATAATCATGTATAAAATACTAAAAGAATAAAAAATCAAGAATAGAAAACAAGCCATGATTCAGCTTATTATGAGCCAGAGATTGTTCTGGCATTAACATATATTTACTTATTCAATGCTCGAATTGATCCTTTAAGCTTTGATGTAATTGTCTATTTTTACATAAGAGGAATTTTAGCCATAGAGCTATGAAATGATTTGTTAAAAGCCATACAGTTAAAAGTGGAGATGGGATTTGAACTCTGGAAGCCTACTATCCAAGGGAGTTGTTCCTTCCCTACTTGTATCAGATACTGATTTTGAAGCAGTGAAGCTGGCAAAAGCATGATATTTTTAGTGATGCCCTATAGTTCCACTGCAATATGTGACCATTCTCAGCAACATATGGCTGATGTCATCTTTCATAGCAACAAAAGAGCATATCTTCTGTATGAAAAACATGAGTGTTCAAGGTTTATAGTTTCTCTGATTCTATCTATCACAAAGAGAAACACAGCAAATTCGTCGCCTCACAAGAACAGAGGCAAATGGAATTATTTCTTTGGTTTATCATTGATATCCTACCTGGTGTTAATATATCTGTGTTTATGTCTTCTAAAAGAAGGTCACATAACAGCTGCTGATCCCTGTTGCATAGGAAATAAAATGATGTCAAGTTCTACAAAATTGCAAGATTCAGCAAAAAATTTAGAGGTGCTGGTACTAAAACTAATGGGGAGAAAGAAGTGTGTGCATGTGTACATATGTGAGTATGCATGCATGTTTTATATGCACCCTTGTGTTTGTACATGTGTGTTCATGTGTGTACTATGTATGTGCACACATATGTACCTGTATGTCTATATGCATGTATATGTGTGTATGTGTATATATATATATGTGTGAATGCCCGTGTATATTCACATATGTGTATGTGTTTGTGCATGTGTAAGTGTGTGCACATGTATTTGCATATGTGTATATGTGTGTACCTATGTGTATGTATATATATGTGTGTGTATTCACATATGTGCATGTGTTTGTGCATGTGTAAGTGTGTGCACATGTATTTGCATGTGTGTATATATGTGTGTACCTATGTGTATGTGTATATATATGTGTGTGTATTCACATATGTGCATGTGTTTGTGCATGTGTAAGTGTGTGCACATATATTTGCATGTGTGTATATATTGTGTACCTATGTGTATATATGTGTTTGTGTGGTCTATGCAAACATGTTTGTGTGTGTGCGCATGTAGGGTGTGCATTTTCTCCATCCAAATCTTCAGTTTCAGTACTTCTCCCAGAGAAATTCTTGGTGTGAATCTAAATATACCAGCCATAAATCTCCCCCGATAAGAGGACTTTCAAATATTAAAGAAAAATGTGGGAATGTATTCTGAATAGCAATCATAAAAATGATGAAGAAAGATAAAAGTAGAAAGAAAGAGAGAGAAAAGAGGGGGAGGAAATAAGAGAATGGGAAAGGAGAGGAAGAGGAAGAGAAAGAGGAAGTAAGGAAGGCACTTAAAAACTTCTTCTCAATGAAATACCAGAAAGCTAAATCCTCTTTAACAGCAGCCCTTAGACATCAGAGATGTGCAATGTCTACAGACATAGGCAAGATGTGCTCAGTTAATATTTCCTACATACCCATCCTAAATTAAGTTCATTTCCTTACTCATGTTGACTGCACTAGCCATGGTCAAGCATACATAAGAACATGACACTTTCATTAAGTGGAGATTCCTGGTACTTAATAAAAAAATACCTTCTGGCAGAAAATGAAATGGCAGACCTTATATTTATATTCAAATGATGTTTAAATAAAGCAAAGAGAGAAAATGAATACCCAGGGATGCTGTTTTTCCAGAGGAAATGGCTCATCGTGGTATTTTGTACAGTTTATATATCCTTTTTGAAAACCCTAAGTCAATCTAGGAGAGATTTATTTTTTAGAAGACACAGCTGACCTTCAGATCCTGAGACAGTAGCAGGAGCAAGCATAGGATGACCCTACGGTGGCATTAATAAACATCACTGCAGTATGGTTTCTTTAAGACTAACCTCTTTGAGATAGGTAAAGTTTGCACACCTGCTATTTTCTTAACCTTCCTCCTCCATAAGTGCTTCTGAACTGGGAATAGAGGCATTAGTGTGCAGCAATTCAGAGCACTGAAATAAAGATGTGAAAATAGGCGAATTCTATTACCAGTCTAGGACAGACTTGCCAGCCCAACCTGTCTGATTTGTTTTATAAGTGAGAAAACTAAGAAAAAGAAAGTAAAGCCAGTTTACAGACTGGAGACTTTTATGGCAAATAGCGGGCTTCCTTGATTGTTCTATAATGTGTGTGTGTGTTTGTGTGTATTAGCACAAAACTGAACTTAATACTTACCTAGGTTTCCCAGCCATTAATATTTTCCTAAGTGTTTTCCCCTTATGTATTTCCTAGATATGTTTTTTGCCATTCTGAAAAAATATGCCTGCAATAATTTTCTGGATCCCCTTCTCTTCAATTGTTGTTCTCAGGGAAATATAGCTTCTTATTTAATGTTCAATGCACTTTGTTATTGTTTCCTGGTTGTTACCAACACACATGCCTTGTTTGCCTGTATTTGCATACCATCCTTCATCACACAGATATTAGCAAAGCTCAAAAATAAGATTAGATCAGATTTTGCAGTTTAGCAAGATTTCTCGATGATTTTTGGGCACATTGCAATTACAGAATCACTCTAGACAGGAGCCAAACCCCTCAGTGCACTCAACAGGTAAGATTAGAGAAGCATGGGAATAGGTCATGCAAGTACAAAGCAACTACAAAGTGGAGCCATAGGGAAAATGTGTCATATATGTAACCTCTTTAAGATCAGAGAACTTCTTACATAGTTTCCACATTTGTAATGGAACAAATAGCCTCTACAGTGTGTGAATGGCTTGAGCATGAAACAAACTGATATATATTAATCATGCAGCACCATATAGAAGAGATAAAGACTCGCCAGTGTTATTTCCTTTGTCTTCATTGGGCAAAGTGAGTGGCATGCTTGGTGGCTTTATCATCTGGCTGTCGGGAGAGGATATTAAACTGCAACTAAGATGATGTATTGTGTTGCTTTGGACCACAAGTCTTCAAATTTTATTAAGTATTTTAAAAAGTCTAAGGCAAAGTCTTACAGAAACCAGACTTTGGCAGGGGGGACTTGGATACTCTCCCTTACTAAAAAGGGAGGTAATGATGGATTTTAATTGCAGCACAATTAGGGCTTTTGATATCAAATTAATTTTCATTGATGGTGTTGGTCTTGGCAGAGAGTGTGGAATTTATGAGATGAAAGGCTTGGGAGTATATGCACATGTTATTATAGCTTTTCATGCAAATTGAAATTCCCCCTTCATTTTACATTTCTGGAATCAAAGATTAAGGCTAATAAAGCTTCTTAAACTTAGCTGAATTAGTTAAAGGCATTTTATGACATCAAACCATACATCATCAAAGGCCATACTTGGCAAATCTTCTCCACTTTAAATAATTATTCACAGGATAATAAGTTCAGGAAATTTGTTTGTGCAGATCATTTGGAAGTATGGCTCTCTTACAGAGTTTTAATAAATTTTGTACTTATATCCATGAATGTGCCTGATAAATTTGCATGGTTATGCCAACATGGCTACTGAGTCAAAGCCATGTGTTTCTATGTTATCACAGTTGTTTTGAGTTTTTTCTACATGAAACATGGTTTTTTAAGTAAAACCTTTGTTATGGAAAAATGCATGATGTTTTGCATCAATACAGTTGATGATTATTAAAAGTTCAAATTATTTGATTAAGATATATGTGTCAGAATGAATATGAGGAGGCCTGGGGAGATGGATCTTCAGTTAAAGCACATGGAGTGCACACAAAAGGACGTCATTCAAAACTTCAGATTCCATGTAAAAAACTGCATAACAGCCCTTACCTAATGCCAACCTCAGAAAGTGGGAAAGGGATCCCCAGGGCAAGCTGGCTAGCTCAGCTAGCCATATTAGTAAACTCTGGGGTTGTTAAGAAAACATGTTTCCAAGGAGTAAGGTGGATAAAATGGAAAGGCGACCAAAGATGACTCTTAATATGAACCTCAGGCTTCAACACATACATGCACACACATGTACATGTGTCCACATGCATGTGTCAACACACATGCAGGCATGTATACCCATGTGCAACACACATGCACAAGTGGGTAAGCACATGCAGAAAAGCCCAAAGTTGATCTCTCTTTTTTATCTTGATCTCTCCCCAGTGTATTTATTTTGACATGGTAGCCCACAAAGTCTGGCTAATCTAGGTAGCCACATTGCCTCAATGATACCTGTCTTTGCCTCCAATGTGCTGGGGTTATGGATAGCTGCCAGCCAGCCACACATTTACATGGGTTCTGAGGATCTGAACTCTGGTCCTCCTGCTTGCACGGAAAGTGCTTTATCCACGGAGCCATCCCCCTAGCCTGTGTTTTTCTTGTAGCTTTTGGGGGGGGTGATAGTTGTTGGGGATGGTTAGGTGTTGGAGTGGTTCTGTTGTCTGTGATAGCATCTCATTCTATATCAGAGTGTCTTAGAACTTGAGATCCTGCTGCCTGAGGGCCCCGATGCCCGTGTCATGATGTTTACCACTGTACTTGGCATGGAAACATTTTCATGATTAGGCAACAGTCTTTGCAATGGTGCTGTTGATCATTTGTATTTTGATTTCCTTACCCAGGTTTACTTGCCATTTTGATGTAATGAAACATCTGTATTATAAGACTTAAGGGTTTTCTGTCATCATTAGGTAAGGCTTTCCCATGCTTGTATTAGAAATTATTTAGCTATAAAATATTCTTCCCCTTTAAGTACATTAGAAAATTTTCAGAATGTTCCACATCTTTTACTAAGAAATATACCCCACAGGCATGAGGCCCACCCCAGCACTGTAAAAATAAAATTGCACCTTTGATTCATTGGAAGTTTGTCTTAGTATAAAATATTTGATACGTGTAACATTTTCTTATAATAAATGTCTGTTTTTTAAAAAATATGTTTATTGTATAATTAATCATTTCTCCATTTGTCTAAATTCTGATGTTTCTGAATTTATTTGGTTGTATTTAGGTCTGAATTTTGAGTTACACTACACCCTTTTGTGTATATTGAGAAAGTTCACATGTGTATACTTGTTTTGCACATATGTAGGCAAACGTGTGTCTTTGGGTATAATGCACATGAGTACACCTGTACATAGAAGTCGGACATTGATATCAGAACTCTTGCTCTTTCACATTATTCTTTGAGGCTGGGTCTCTAATTCTGCCAAGAGCTTCTTCATAGGACAAATCTGTCTAGCCAGCTTGCTCTGGGGATTCACAGATTCTGCCTTCTAGGAGTGGAATTGCAGGTGGACCACCACACCTGCCCTGCACATTACATGGGATGTCAACTCATTTCCTTCTACTTTCACAGTTTTCTTGTAAACTTCCCTTCTCATAGGCTAATGCTTTCATTAATCTCTTTTTCCTAGGTATTTTCTTATGTATCCTTACAGATGAAAATTAGTTTACTCGTTTATTTGAGAAGCAGAACTTTGTCCCTGGGATCTCCTAATGAGGCGCCTTCTAGCTGAGAGGTAGAGATAAGTGATCTTTGGAAATAAAGTCCCCTGCCTCAGACTGCAGTGTCATTGTCCATGTTCTGGCCTTTCTTTCGGTCTCCGAAAATTTGCAGTATTTCTCTTATTCAGATAATATGTCTTTTTTTATACATTGTATTATTATTTCATCCCATACAAACTTAATAGGTACACCAGTTCCCTCCCTCCCTCCTCCTCTCCCCGTACCCCCTGCTCCCCCTCCCCTCAGCCCTCCCTCCCCATCCCCCAGTGCCTCCCGCCCCAATTCCCGAGAGTCCTTTCTTGTGCATGCCTGACTCTCCTCTGGGCCCTCCTCTCCGATGACATACAAGGACCCAGTGGCATTTCCCTGAACCCTTTCCTGTGTTCCCCTTAAGCATAGAAACACTATTTTGGCTGTCAATCCCTTGTCTCCAAGGATCTTGGTACCTTTAGCTGATGCTAGATTTTGTGAGGTCAATAGTGTGTTGGACATTGCGCAGAGCATGCAAAGTCCAATTATGATTGCTTCCGCCCTAACTTGTGTGGAGTATCTTGCAAATCATTGCTCCTCCCATCCTTTTGCTCTTACACTCTTACCGCCCCTTCTTCTGCAAATTTCCCTGAGCTCCAGGATGGAGAGAGATAAGTCTGTCCTAGTTTTAGGTGGTTGATATAGGGTCTCTGAAGTTCTGGATTGTGGTTTGTTGATTTTCTTTTGCCGTTTTGATAATATGTCTTGTGAAGCTTACTAAGGAGTACTTCGTTCTATTTTGGATATCAGTGGTATTTTTCCTGTCACATTTCTGCTTTTGTTCTTCTGGTTTGTAAAAGAGAAAGCTATTGATTTCTGTAGTTTGTATCACATCTTGAGACTGCCAGTGTAGCTGGGTAGTAGAGTACTCTCTAGCAGGAATGGACCCTGGATTCCATCCCCAGCACCACAAAACCAACCAATCCATTACATTTCATAAATTTTACATCTAGGAACCCACATGAATTTCTTCATTGTGTTAACTTTGATCAGAAACTAATTTTCTAAGTATATATTCTTATCAGTGTCCATAGTGAAAGGCAGGATCTCTTTCTCATCCCCTTCATTTTCTCATGTATGTCTTTGTGTGTGTATTTGTGCATGTGTGTGAACACACATGTGTGTGGGTTCCTGTGTTGGGAGGAGTGTGGAACCCAGGTTCCCGCTGTGAAGCCCAAGTTCCCGCCAGCGCAAAAATCAAATCTCTCCCGCCGGCGCCAGCTCACTGCGGACGTGCAGACCTGAGCCTGCTGCCTCACCCTCTCCCCCTGGGCATGCCGGGAACTGCCCAGAGCAAGGTTATCGGCCAGAACATCTGTAAACTGACTCAACTTCCTTGTGTATAGTACAGAATGTATTTGCTCAAGGCAGTTGCTTTTCCTTTAAAAACCTTGCCTCAAATTCAGTCGGGGCCGTTCTCCTATGCCTGAGCAGGGAGGCGGTCCTAGCTAGCTAGATTAATAAATCTTGCCTCGTGCCTTTACAGCAACTCGGTGGTCCTCGTGTCTCCTTCGGGGTCTGGGTAAGGGGCCCAAAGGGAACTGCGGTTCCAACATATGGGGGCTCGTCCGGGATGCCCCTGACCCAACTCGGAGGAGCCGATGACCAGGGTTGGAGGTAAGTGGAGCTCCTGAATTGTCTTGTGTCCTGTGCATTGTGTATTGTGTCTGTGTTCTCTCGTGTCAGTTTCTTCTCTGGGCGTGGACAGACGTGTCCGCGACCTCGCAGGGGGGCAGCAGGGGGTAAGCCGCAGTTGGATGGTATTCCCAACTAGGCTCAGTTGGACGGTATTCCCAGCTGAACTCCCCCATAAGCTTGGGCAATTGGACGGTATTCCCAATTGAACCCAACCCTGTCGACAGGGGGTAAGCCGCAGTTGGATGGTATTCCCAACTAGGCTCAGTTGGACGGTATTCCCAGCTGAACTCTCCCATAAGGCTTGGGCAATTGGACGGTATTCCCAATTGAACCCAACCCTGTCGACAGGGGGTAAGCTGCAGTTGGATGGTATTCCCAACTAGGCTCAGTTGGACGGTATTCCCAGCTGAACTCCCCCATAAGGCTTGGGCAATTGGACGGTATTCCCAATTGTGCCCAACCCTGTTCGGTAAGCTGCAGCAGTCGGAGAAGGAGGGCATACCCGGGGCAGCGGGTCTCCGAACTCCTCTGTTGCAGGCTTCTTTTACTTTCACTTTCTTCCCGGGAGAGAAGCCGCTCGAGCGAGCGCTTAAGGACCGGGTGCTGCAAATATTTGTTGGGTTCGTCTTTGTGTCATTCTCTGTGTTTCTGGGGTATTTCTGTGTTCAAGAAATTCAATATATAATGGGACAGACTTGATCAACACCCCTTGACTTGATTATCAACCATCGGACGGACGTTAGGGAAGGAAGGAATGAACGGAGGCTTACTCAAATCCTGGCTACAATAGTACAGGACAAGCAGGACGGGCAAAACAGGCAGGAAGAGAGAAAGGGATACCTGAACAATAAAGGTGACAAGAGAGCTGACCGAGACCAATGCCGCTATTGTAGAGAAAAGGGGCATTGGGCGAGGGACTGCCCCAAGAAGCCCCCGTTCCACAAACGCCTGCCAGGTAACTCCTCTCGAGTACTAACCCTGGGGGAAAAATCTGACTAGGGAAGACGGGGAACTGTCTGTCGTTTTTTTGTGCTGTGTTTATGATGATCTCATTTTAAGAGTTACTTTAAGTGTTTTGATTTGCTTAGTTATCTGGGTTTTCCATAATAGGTGTGTTTTATGTTTCAAAATAACACAGCTATGGCCATTTCAAATTATTGCGCGCTTATGATTACATCTTGGTTTTTTTTGACTTTTTATTATTTGGCATGCTCAATTTAAATGCACGTGCACACTTAAGAACAACATAAAAGGCCTGAGTACGTACTGACTAAAATTTTTGTTTTATCTTGATTTCTGTAATTCCTTTAAAAGTTTGTTCTCCCATATCTAGCAACCAGAAAGGAAAACTGATTTCTGAGAAATTCATTGGAATTTTTTCATTCTCCTGGTATGTATGCTAATTTCCTGTTTCCAGGTGTACTCCTGTGTTCTGTTACAATCTTGCTAACTTAATTGGGATATAATGATTTTTAAGATGAGGTCTACTGTTATTGCCTCTTTTAAAGGACATTTTTTTAAGGATAAACAACAGAAAACCATCAAGTATGAAAGAAAATATGTATGGTAGTTAGATGTGCAAGAGGTTTATGAGTTGGTTACTTAAAAAATGTTAAAGTATGTCATGAAGGTTTGTGGGATGTTAGAGTTATGAGAAGACTGAAAATAATAGATGATGGTTAAAGAAAATATTATTTGTTATGTTTCTTCCATGTTATAAAACAAAAGATATTGAGCCTCAGAAATTAGAAATTAAGAATTAAGCTTCATGTATTCAAATGTATTTCAGTTGTCTGTTTAAAGCAGAAAATTGGTTACTTCTAAAATCCCAACTTCTCAAGGACAGTAGGAATCTTAACAGTGGGGTCATAAATGAGAAGTCTGAGACCAGGGCCCTCCCTGCCCCCAGGGAGGTGGCCAGCAGGAGAAACTGAGGCCCTGCCTCAGCTGCAGCTTGGAACAGACTCAAGGCCAACTAGGGAGTTTCTCTAAATCTTGGACTTTACGGTAAAAGAGACTGTGCTAAACCAACCTCTGCTCACCTTTTGGAGCAGGCCTCTCTTGGAGGGGGAGGAAAAGGGCACCTGCAAAATGGGGGAGGGAATGTTTTAACCTCTGCATGAATGTGTGAGTGAATGTCGGCCTGAGGTGGGAAACCTGTAACACCTCTGTGCTCGAGTTTGTAGTCCCACGGCGAGATCCCTAAGATCTCTTAAAGCCACGGGATTCGATTGGGCCAGTTCTGCGTTTCCATGGTGATAACATATGGTCTAGGGTGGGATCGGATTAGAATCCGATCGCAAGTCACGAAACAGCTGAACCCACTATGGCTAAGTTATCACCCATGACTCTGCAAAGAGTGTGGCCAGACTGGTACTTGAATGATCTCTCCTGGAGGGATTCACAACCTTTGTCTGTCTGCGTCGTGTGGTGGGGATCAATGTGACTGTAGCTTTTGTTAGTCAATGGAAGGGAATTCCTAAAAATGTTTGCCCTGAAGGAAAGTGTTTCAAGTCTGAGACAATGACTATGCTGTTTAAATAGCATAGGGAATACAGGAAGCTTCAGGCATGTGTGGACCATGGACTCTCCCCTTTTAGTGTCATCGGGTGGGGCTCTGGTGGCGTTGGGTGGAGTGCTGGCCTCCCCGGACCACACCACGGGCAGTGTCAGTGGATGTCTTTGCTGACAACACTGTGTATAGTGATTATCAGAACTCTGCTAAGCCACGCGTCCTTTCCTCAAGTCCAGGTTCACTAATTGAAGCCAAAGGAGAGAGATTTCCCCTTCCTGTGTCCAGGGACTATCTAGAAATTGTGAATGCTTAGTTCTACCAACCTAAAAGAGGGTCAAGTCATAGCATATTCTCAGACATGCCCTGTATACATCTTAGACAAGAGATGATCCCAGGAAGATCTTTAAGTTATACTACCATCCAACTAGACAAACAAATGCCAGAAAGTTGAGAGACTATAGAGCTGGACCAAAAGTACCAGCTAGTAACTCAGGAGAAGCTTTGCCTCTCAATGCCCTCAAGACTAAGGTGAAACAGACAGGAATTTCATTTAGCTTCCATGTCAGCCAAGTCCTCATCTGTCAGGGGGAAGTAAACTCTCATGTGGAGGACAACAGGGCTCTCATCTGTTGAGGGAAATAGGTCCCCATCATCTGTAAGGGAGAGGTTGGCACCATCAGGAAGCTTTCATTTCTGTCTTGGAGGTAGAATCCTTTGTTTCTGTTTGTCCTAGGACTTTAAAAATAGGACAGGTGACCTAGGACTTAGTATAAAAAAAAAGAAAAGAGAAAGAACCAGAAAGCAAAGAAATCAGAACTTGACATTTGCCTTAGGGGGTAGGTTAAACAGGCACCCCAAGTAGATCAACCCAGGACCCCTCCCGACAGGGGAAAGGTGGAAAAAGATGCTTCAAATATGACCAGACTGGGCGCTTTGAGACTGTTGTGAGCACAGAAAGCTTTCATGTGGCCTATGTCCCAACTAGGGGAATTTCCACTGGAGGAAGATTCCCCCCTGAACCTCAGGACCCAGGGGTCGAGTGAGTTCTCTGGTGGAGACCAATGAAATGGCCTGAAGCTCTTAGCTTCCCTCCGATGGGAAAAAGGAGTTTGCCACTGATATCCAGCAAAAGGAAGCCCAAAAGTGCCAGGTTGAGCATCTCGTGAGAACCTTGGGTTTAACGTGCAAATGGGAAGCCTCTTTGTTTCTATGTTAATAGACAAGGGAGCACAAAATTCTAGTGCTCAACTTCCTTCCTAGGCTTTTGTCAACTTTTGATTTTACTAAAATGTTTAAGATCAAGAAAATGACAGGCTCATTGCACTCACAAAGTAACTACTGAGATTCCTTATGTGCTTAATAGTGATGCTTTTTAGGCATTCCTTTGTTACATGCCTGAGTGCCCGAATATTCAAGGTTTAGGCTTAAAGGTATTAGAAGAGAAAATCATGGATTACAGAAAATGCCAGATAGCATGTAACAAAAGTCTGCAGTTTAAAGACCCTAAATGCTGCATCCTTATCCAACCATTCTGATGGATAAGATTCCAACCTGATAAGATATTATCTCAAGGAAACATTTTCTGGAGAAAAGACATGGCTTTATCTAGGAAAAATAAATATAAAAATTGTCAGGTCTTGGTGTTTCTTCCCAGTTCAGGCCTAAAGCCTGTTCCCTGGGGAAGGTCACTGTAACCTGGCCACAGGGGTTTGGGCTCCATGGTTGTTGACCTCCTCTACTAGAGAGATTAAGAAAACTGGAGTGATGTTTGATGCCAGCTTGTTCCTGCTGCTTTCCTTGTCAGTATTCAGCATCGTGAGTGTGACGGCCTACATTGCCTTGGCCCTGCTCTCTGTGACTATCAGCTTTAGAAGGGTATGATCCAAGCAATCCAGGAATCAGATGAAGGCCACCCATTCAGGGCATATTTGGATGAAAAGATGTTATCATAGGAGAAATTATTCTTTTAATAATTATATTGCTTAAGCTCACGCAGGGACTTACCCACAGCAAGACTGCTGAGCTTGTTCGGTTTATCTCATGTGCCTTCCCAATTACAATGATCTGGTCCTTCTATGGATTCTGGAGACTCAATTTGCCTGTATTTTGTCTCTTTTAGACCAACCTTGAGGTAATAAAGCCATCTATCAAAGACCTCTAGACCAACCCAGCATTTCATAGGTGAGAATGTCAGACTGCTCTTATTTCCTTCGCCCCGATTCAGCAGGAAGCAGCCAGATCGAATCACCGCCCTTTATCCCCAGAGCAGTCTGATTCTCATATAGGTTTATGGGAAAGTGAGGCAGGATTAGAGCAGCTATGCTGGGATGGGTCTCTCAAGGTCTTTAGAATTCTGAAGAGACGTCCTCTACTGCTGGAATCACCTGGAAGGAACACCCCTGCTGAGGAACTGACTCCAATCCTCCCAGAAATTTACCACAAGAACTGTAACTGACACTCCATGATTGGAGTGTGCCTAAAGAAAAGGGGGGAATGTGGAACCCAGGTTCCCGCTGTGAAGCCCAAGTTCCCGCCAGCGCAAAAATCAAATCTCTCCCGCCGGCGCCAGCTCACTGCGGACGTGCAGACCTGAGCCTGCTGCCTCACCCTCTCCCCCTGGGCATGCCGGGAACTGCCCAGGGCAAGGTTATCGGCCAGAACATCTGTAAACTTCCTTGTGTATAGTACAGAATGTATTTGCTCAAGGCAGTTGCTTTTCCTTTAAAAACCTTGCCTCAAATTCAGTCGGGGCCGTTCTCCTATGCCTGAGCAGGGAGGCGGTCCTAGCTAGCTAGATTAATAAATCTTGCCTCGTGCCTTTACAGCAACTCGGTGGTCCTCGTGTCTCCTTCGGGGTCTGGGTAAGGGGCCCAAAGGGAACTGCGGTTCCAACAGGAGCATGTGCTTATGGAGGTCCATGATTAATCCCAGGAGTCATCCTCAATCACTCTCCTTCCCACCTTATTCTTTTTGAGACAAAATCTTTAATCAAACTCAGAGTTCACTGATACAATGAGTCTGATTAGTCTAGAGCTGATACAATCAGTCTGATTAGTCCAGAGATACCTAGTCTCTGTCTTCCAAGCCTAGGTGAGCTAACAATAGGCAAATGACATTTTAAAAGAATCTGGGGGATCCCAACCCTAGTCCTTCGGCTTATATAAAAGGAGTTTTAGGCACTGAGCTATTTCCCTATCCTCTTTATCACATCATATGCTAAATTATGTTACTTAACTACGACATTAGAAAGTATCAGAATTTGCTGACTTGGGAGGTACAGATAGCACTTCACAAGAATGTTTCGCCACAAAAGTGTTCCACTCTCTTTCTTTGTGTCTCCTCCCCCACCCCAGCATAACTAGGAACTCCTGGAGGGTTTTCCATTTTTGTTGGGTTCCAACCTTCTTTGCAGAGTCAAATGCATCGTCTCATTAATCTTTTAATTTCCTTCAGCTCCGATAGTTCGTCTCTCCTCCTCTATTATCCACTTGTGACTTTTGCTCCCACATCATCTCGTCATTTATTAGTTTGCTCAAGGAATCAGTGTTTGGTTTATTTATTAGATCAGCCATTTTGTTATTGGTAATTGACTGCATTCCGCTGTTATCTTTATTAAATCCATCCTTCTGCTTCCTCCGGTTCTCAGCTGCTTTCCATTTTCCTGTCTTCATTTAAAACTTCAGATCTTTATCTCCACAGTTCTTACCATGAAAAAGCTAGCTGCCACGATTGGTATTTTCAGTGATTATATGGTTGGGTTATTTTAAATGTCTCAGAAAGATTTCAAAAAATAGCTTCCTTCATTTAGGGATGTTCCAATATGTTGTTGTTTTTAATTCATTGCTGCCCTGGCTCAGAATTATCAGCTGTTATCAACATTTTCTCTACTTCTACACTGTGCTCTATTTGTAACTTAGAATTTGTTCACATTTCTTAAAATTCTTTATCTACGTTATTGAAAGGGTCTCACTTCTGCTGAACAACCAAGGTTGAATGCCGCAGGTCAGAGCTGTGGCCTCAAAACAATGGGATCCCCCAAACCAGGTGAGGCAAGGATTCAGCTGAATGGAGAACAGAAACACACAACTTTCTAGGCTGAGTGAATCTGGACCCCCCCCCCCCTTATTGAAACCTTGTGACAGCTTTTATACAGAAAATTTTGGGGTAAAGAATGTTACACCTACAAACAGACAATTCTCCTAGTCAACAGAAATCACCTTCAGGGTGGACATTTTTTCAAGAACCTAACCCATTACTTGAGGGTAAAGGCACTTAACAGAAACATTCTCCCAGTATTTTCAAACCTAGCTAATCTATAATGCTCCACCAAATAGCCATGGGGCTGAACCCACATAGTTGCCATTGTTTTAACAGAGATTGCATTTTTAAAATACACAGAGGAAGAGTGAGCTCCTTTTGATTTCAGTGAGGAACATGTTTTTCATTACAATTAACTATACATGTGCCCATCATCCCATAAGTCCCAGCATGATCTTTTGTTGTTGTCTTGTCCGGGTTGGTCCTCTCAGTCAGGCGGGTTGACATCAGCACCAGGCATGGCACCAAGTTCTAGTTTGGGAAAGTTGCATGCAGCCCATACAGACAATATAGGCCTGCCTGGTCCATTCCTGCTATATATTCATCCTTTTTGACAGCCAGCAGGAGCCAGAGTTCTTTGGTCTGACCTGGTTGACCCGTCTTAGAGGGGGTCCAGCATAATGGACTGGTGCCTGTCTTAGTCTCCCTGCCTCACAGGATCTTACCAGTCATTGACTACTGACCCTCGAAGGACCTCTCCTCTGGAAGGCATGTCAGGATATTTAGATAGTAGATTACACCAAGGCCTCATGAATCTCTGCAATCCAAGCTTGAACCATGTCTCTAGGTGGACCATAGCTTGGGTGTTCAAGGGCCATAAGCACCTATAGTGTGGTCTGGTTGATGGAGCGCTGCTGAGAGATGTGCTGAAGGAAACACTTAAGCAATATAATTATTAAAAGAACAATTCCTCCTATGATAGCATAAATTACAATCCAAGAGGGATCAAACATCCTTTTAAAGTTCTAGTAAACAGATGGCATAGTCTCTTACTTGTAGAATTTCTGAGTTAGTTCATAAGTGGGAATTTTATCCACCAATGTTTTAAGACTGTTGAAGTTGCTCTCTAATTTCTTTAAAATCAGTGTATACATTCTGCTTAACAAGTCTACTTACTGTGTGTGACTGGACATAAAATCTCTATTTGCAATTTAATTTAAAGTTGAAAGCAGGCTTTATCTCTATATCAGAGAGCAGGAAGCTAGTCCCAAAAAACTTAAGAACAGGTAGGAGGTACACCCAATTCCCAGAAGAATTCCTCCTGCCAGAGGCAAAACTTAAATTACCTAGGAAGGAATTCCTAGTACCTGCCCACGGGTGTTACTGTGACATTCCCCAGCAAGCAGTCTTTAGGCTCGAATGGGCAGAAACACCAAGGCCTGATAATTCCCATATTTTCTTCATTTCTCTTATTTATATCAAATAATGCCATATCCTTTTTCCAAAAACTTTTTCCTTAGAACAATATTCTGCCAGGGCTGAAGAGGTGTCTCAGATGTTAAGCCTCTGCCTTGCAGGTGGAAGGTCTTGAGTTCAGATCCTAGACCCCAAGTATAGACTGCCAGGCAGAAGTGGGGGCGGCCTGCATATCTGGTCCTGGTAGGGAGGAACCTGTGAATCCCAGGGCAGAGTAAACAAGGAGGAGGTGGAGGCGTCCATGGTGGTTCCCGAATTCGCTCATGGTTCCACACATACACACACACACACACACACACACACACACACACACACATACATACACACAGGCACACACGCACAATTGAATAAATAAAAAAAATTAAAAAAACAATATTCTGCCATGCTGGGACCTTGTCTACCTGGATGGTTGAATGAGGACCAGTTGAAGACATATTGATTGCAAGATTTAAGGGAAATTTCAGCTCATATCTTGTAAAATATCTTTTATGATATTTATTATTTAATATTCATTATGTATTTAATACATATTATGATTTTTGTAGAGGAAAGATAACATGATAGAACTGCAAGATTGAGAGTTTGCTCTTATCAACAAGTTTAGTCATTTTTAAATCTGAGAACATTAATTCTTTTTCTTCAAAAATTGCTTCTTAATTGGTTTAGATACCTTTTATTTAGTTGCTGTTTATTATCTTTGAATTTTAACAGCTAATGTACCTTATATGTTAAAATGTTAATTTAAAAAGTTAGTGAAATACAATCCCAACTCCATATATTTTAACTTTTCTGTCTTTTCATGTATTCAGACACACACACATACTTTTGTTTTCTTTCTTTAAACAAATTCTAATGTAATTTTGCAGTGAATCTGCTGAATTCAAAGTTAATTGTTCTTTTGATTACAAGCATCATTTTTCTATTTTCAAGCCCTGTAGCTGCATTGAGATGTTTGCTTATGCTGATGTGTGAATATGTACATTTCTGTGCATGTTGTGCACACATACACACCACAAATGACAATTCTATTCCAGCAGTCATTTCCATGAATAATTTTGCCTCTTAAGACATGCATGCATTTCAAATTTATTTCTTAGATAGGATAAAATTTCCAAATGTCACCATGTCTCCAAGACACACTGTAGATATTTTTAATGTTTCCATTTATGCAGCAATATTTTTTATTCTCATTTCAGTATCACATTCACACATGTTAATTATTAAATTAGTGAGTTTTCTTGAAGAATGTGTATACATGCATACACACACACACACACACACACACACACACACACACATATATATATATAAAATCATGCCTTGATCATGTCAGTTCTTTTCTTCCCTTCCTTGTCCTCCCCTCTCTATTCTTTCCACCTGGTCTTTTCTCCCTCCTTTGCATGTCCCTCTTCTTCTTTATAGCTATTTTTTGGTATTTCTCTGCTTCTATATATAGGAGAAATATATAATTCTTATATTTTGCAACTGACTTATTTTATTTAATAGATGCCCTATTTTCATTAATTTCCCTGAAAATGACATAATTTTAACTTTCTTTACTGCTAAATAATATTCAATACTGTATGTCTACTATATTTTCTATCTGCAGTTCTGAACTGACCACCTCTCATATACTAGGCAAGCATACTATAACTTAGATAGCAACGGAAGCCTGATATTGGCTTTTCCAAGCATATGCACTACATTTTCTTTGTCCATTCGACTGTTGATGGGCATGTGGGCAATCTTAGCTATTATTCATAGTGAAGCAATAAACATGGTCATATAGGTACCTCTCTGTATACTGACTTATTGCACATATATTTTGTCTAGTAGTTTTATTTTTATCTCTATAGAACTATTACACTGCTTCTAATAGCTGTATTTTTATTCCAGCTAACAATGTATTTTGAAGAGTCCTTTATCTGCACAGTTTCACTAACATTTGCTATTTTTTTGAAAATTTTATTTTGAGGAAGTATACAAGAATATCTGCTTGTGCCCATCTTTTTTTCCCAAGACAAAGTCTTGCTATACGTAGCACAAACCTCAAATCCTTCTGCCTAGGCGTCCCATGAGCTAGAACTTCAGGCCTGAGTCTCCATACCTGGCTTATTAGTCCTATCTCTCCCCCTTTCCTTGGCAGAGCCAGGTAAGGGGACAGAGTCAGAAAAGATTAAGATCACATATATGCGGCTTTCCCATCTTAAAGGATCTGCTTTTGTGAGGTTATAGAAAAAACGGACACATGGAGGTGTGATTCCTCATGATCCTTCCCACAGAGGAAACATTGCGAGGAATCAGCTCTCTCATAATGTTCTCATTTGTCAACTATGAGCCATCACTAATTCGGGTCTGGCCATGATCATCATTACAGATGTTCCCTTCTCTTTGATGTACTATATTCTATAATTTTTCTGAAGTCATTAGCTATAGCTGCAATTAGAAAAATAAAGTAAAATGAAAATGTCAGATTTTAAAAAACAGAGTTTCTAAATACAGGCGCATAGTCACAGTTCTATGCTGCCTTCTACCTCTGTTCCCAGCCAATACTCAGAAGGATGACTTGCTTTATGAACCAGGGTCAGATCTAACCCTGCTTGCCTTAAGTATCTCTATAGAATTGAGCAGCCTTCAGGGCAAGAGGATTATAAAGAATTCATGATGAGCAAGCTGTTGCCCAGGATAGCATTTATTACCCTCGATTTCCAATGTCTGCAAGAAGCTGAAATAGAATCTTTATAGTCTGGTCTAATCTGTGAGCTGCAGAGTTTCCTTGCCAGCTCGCAAGCTAGACAGGTAGCCATTGCTCAGACAAGAGGAGAAGGTCACAGGTTATATTCTCCTGTAATTGCTTGTTCAGGTTTCACAGAATGTCTTCAGAAAGAAGAGATTTCATCAAGCATGGCACTGCAAGGAAGACATGTGAAATTTTAGAGCCAGATACATGGCAGCAAGTGTGGTTGTTCACGACACTACAGGAGATGGTTCAGTGAGAGTCAGAAGTACCTCAGTTACTCTATAGAGTTTACATTTTTACCCTGCACAGTGACTTCCTGTTTATATTTATACTCAGCACCATAGACAAGTCTCATATGCTAATGAGTGCATGCTTTAGTATCAGAGACAGTCAGCAAACAAATCTGGGTAAATGGTGAAGAAATGAGATGCATTGAGAATGACTAATGCAAGTCAAAGAAAGCCAAAAGCTCCTTCTACTATGCTGCAGTTGAGGTAAGTCTGTAGCACTTGTGATTGTTTCAGTTACTTCTAGACAGTCCAGATATGCAAGGGGACTTGGTATAATTAGATTCACTTCAATTCCAGACTGTAGCACTAGACCCTAAGGCCGTACAGGGAGAATGAGACATAATGTCCTCATAGAAACTGGCAGAAACTCATCTGAAAGACTTATATAGCCTCCCATTAAGACCTTCCTTCATTCCCTTCCCCTACTAAAGTATGGTACTAAGCACAGCCACTTCACAATTTTTTTCTTCCCAACTGTGCTTATATAGTTCTTCTTTGTAAAATATACTTTTCCACATTATTATTCTCTCTGTCTCTCTCTTTCTCTCTCTGTGTGTGGGGGGGGATTGTGTACCAGAGGGCACTTGAATGAGCCTGTGGAGGTCCAAGGGTGACATTGGGAATCATCCTGGACTGTTCTACCTCCTTGTAACTTTGCTCTGCAGGCTCTGCTGTCCAGAGTGGGAAGTCTAAGCTGCCACCATTTCCACTAGGCATTTTTATGTGGGTGCTGGAGATCTGATCTCAGATCCTTTTGCTGGGCCATCTCCTCAGCTCCTCACTTATTATTCGTAAAATCCTTACTCATTTGGCACACAGAACACCAATTCTGGATCCTTAGAACATGAGCCTGATAAAGAGATGGATTTCTGTTAGAGAATGTTGAAAGAGAGTGAAGAAAGCAGGACAGCGCAGGGGGATTGAGCAAGGTCATGGTTGCCGCAGATCTAGAATATCTTGATTCACTGGCTTTGACTTTGGTGTCCTCAGATGATACCTGCTATGATAGTTAATCCTGGGTATCAACCTGGCATTAACTAAGATCAGCTGAGACCATACTTGGCAAGATCAGCTGAGACCACCTGAAGAGAGATTATCTGGATAATACAAAGATCAGCCCTAGATCTGATATCATTGGAGCCTCCCTGTAGCAGACCAGATAAAAGAACCATAGAACAGAAGACTGGAAGAGGAGAGACTCTCTGAAGCTGTGCTCTTACCTCTTGCTGCTCAGTTTCTTTGACCCTCTAGCTCTCCAACCCTTTAAGTCTTTGATGCAACTAGATACTCTCTAGGAATCCTCCAGGCTTCAGCTGTCACCCACTGGACTACTGGACTGAGCAGCTACTGGCAGCCGTCGTTGGACTACCTCAGCCTTATCTTATAAGCCAACCCAATAAATTCCTTTTGTATATTCATTCTGTTGATTCTGTGACTCTAGAGAACCCTGACTAATACACCTGCTATAAGAGGCTTGATATTTTGCCTTCTTGGCAGTGCCCTTGTGTTATGGCTCTTTCCCTCTCAGACTTAGACAGGGCACAAAGACAGAGGACAATTCTTCACTTACAGAGGTTAGCTGTAAGCCCTCAGCAACATATTCTCATGACCTCTGGTGGGTGCATAATCCACGCAACGACTATGGCTTGGACACCAACAGCTTTTCCCGTGCTTACATTCACCTGTCACCTCTGTGGTGCTGTGGGAATGAGATGAGCACAAAGCACAGAAGGAACAAAAGAGTAAAAAAATCCATCTTAGAAGCAGTTATGTTTTCTTATGGCTGCATACAATGATTTTTGTTACCAGATCACTATTTTAAAGTTCAGATTTTTCTTTATAACTCAGCAATTTTGTATTTTTAGAAAAATGCATATTTTCTCAATTAATACCCTCTGACTAAACCAAATCCTACTTTTTATAGAGCTCTTTAGACATATTGTGTTTTGGCTGCCAACTGAAAATAAATAATCCATTCACAGCATTTTCAAGAAATGAATAGTTCATATTTTCACAAGATATTTCAAAGCAGTCACTGATAAAATTGCACCAAGACAGAATAGGACAAAAGTGATTCCAATTTCATTGGAAAAGTTGGGTTCATAAAGACAGTTAACATCCTGTCTCATGCCAGGAACAGAAGGACTACAGTAAGAATGGTGAAAACTTAAAAAAAAAATCTGCTTAGGAAAGTGTCCATATAAGGAATGAGTAGGAAATGAAGGCAGAGATAAATTGAGAGGAAAATACTGAGAGTATTTAGAATAATCCTTCATGTGTGTTACTATGAAGAAAGACCAAATGAAATGAGACAAATTTAAAACAAAGCAAAAACATTTATTAGTCAAATATCAAAAGAAGATGTATACCAATAATTTATCTTGTACCCCCAACCACTTATTTTTCCTTCCCATTACTGGTTTAGATGATGTAATCCATAATAGTAAACAATTTGACAAATACCTTTCTAAATTGTTATGTGTGTATTCTTTTATATAGAAATGCTGCTAGAAAATTTATTCAGCATTTTGATGAAGAAAAAAAAGAAATACAACAACCATATGCATTATAGAACTTTAATGATTGTTAACATTTTATAATTTTTTAAAATTTATTTTTATGTGTGTGTGAGTTTGTACGTGGGCCTTCTATGTCCCTGTGGAGGATCAAGAGTGACTTCAGGATAATCCTGGATTGCTTCTACCCCGTTTTTGCTTTTTTCTGCCTTCCAGAGCTGGAAGTGCATGCCGCTGCCATTCCTGCCTAGCATTTTTACTTGGGATCTGGGATTTGAATTCACATCCTTCAGTTTGGGAGGTAGAGTCTTAATCCCTGAGCTACCTCTCCAGCCCAAGATTTATAACATTTTTAAGCACAAAAGAGAGATACAGTATTCACAGCCAACTAGCCAGATGAATTACAATATACCCATGTGACATATTGCTTTGCAGTCGTAGAAAAAAATGTAAGTCCCTTTCAGATGCTAACTTGGAGTTGTGGTAAGACACTGGAGTGCCATTTTTAAAAGGTTGGGGTTTTAAATAGGACACAGAACAAGACCCTTTTTTCTATATGATGTTGATGGTGACCATGCTGCTTACCTCATAGATTTACCATGAGGATTCAGTACTAAATACTTGCACAGTGTTTACAGTAAGATTAGACTTCCTGGGCTGACCTGGGTTGTTCTTGAGTTACATTAGTTAGGGTGGAAGAAAGGTCTTCAGAACAAAATGAATATTAGTCTTCTATTTATATAAAATGGAAAATGTATCTGAATCTTTTAGCTTATGCTTGCACATTGTGCATTTTAGAAGGTTATTCAAAAAGTCATTAGCCTTAGTTATTTGGTAGGGGAAATCAGAATAAATACTTATTATTTATTTCTAATTTAATTGTATTGTATTTGAGCTGCGCACTTTGCATGATTTCAATGCTTTGAAGTCTCACCATTTGCTTTATGACTCAGTACAATCTATCTTGTCATGTTTTGTATGGGCACTTGAAAATCAAGTTAACTTTTGAAAATTCAGCAGTTCTTAATGGATATCAAGTTAATGATTTGGGACAACAGTATTGCTAGCGTTATGATGAACCCTAACAAGTTTTATCCTAGTTGTTCTATGTTTAAGGAGACAGATGTTTATGTTTTAATGGATATGTTTAGGCTTTTCACATTTAAAGCAACTCTCAGTATATTAGAAAATCTCCCATTTTATGGTTTGCTTCTGTTTGTTTTTTTATGTTTGGCAGCCATATTCATGGACTTCTTTGCGCATCCCTGACTGTGCTTCTTCTAGGCTTTTAACAACCTATGCATAGCTCAAAATGGCTATCATGATTTTATCATCTGGAAGTAATTTCAGAAATCTGAATTTCCTTCATGTCTCTTTTCCCTTTGCTTAAATATCCTTAACATTTCACCTGCATACTTTTAGATCTATACCATATAGTATTTCTATTGTTATCGGTCAAACATCATTTAGAAATTCAAGCAAAGGATGTTGTCCTTTATCCATGTTTTTTGCTTATACTCCTTCCTTTCTGCTGCCCCCGGACTGTGATTGTATTTTTATATTCTGTTGAAAAAAAAAAAAAGAAAGTCATTTTTCCACTGCTTTATGTAGGCCCAATGACAACAATTCCTGTTTCTTGTTTTTCTATTTCATCTGAGGATGTATTGATTTCCCTTTGATTCTTAAAAGGTATTTTTGTCAGGGATAAGCATCTGGTTGACATGTTTTTGTTTTGCCTTGTTCCATACTTAGTCCTCTTCCCATTCTTCTGCAGCAGGTGGTTTCTATGGAGAAGCCAAAACTCTATCTGATTTGTTTTACCTCCTACAGTTTAAAATACTGCTTTCTCTTGATGTTTTTGATTTGATTTGATTTTTTTTCTTTCTGTTTAATTTTAAAGTTTTGATTATTGTTAGGGGCGTGTTACCTTGGGGTTTGTATACCCACAAGCTGCTCGGCTTCTTACACATGTATGTTTATTTTTCTTTATTTTCCCATCTATGACTGGTTTATTTCATTTAACATCTTGCCCTTCGGTTCCATCCATGTAGCTATAAATGACAGGATTTCATTCTTCTTTATGACATATATACCGGCTTTTCTTTATCTGTCCATCTGTTGTTGATAGGCATTGAGGCTGATCCTGTATCTGAGTTGCTATGAGCCCTATAGTAGAAATGGGAATTTAGATGTCCTTTTTGGATGCTAATTTTTTTCTATACTGTTCTCCATAGTGATGGTGCTGCTTTATATCCAGAAATGTGTGTATGTGAGTATGTGTGTGTGTGTTTGTGTATGTGTGCGTGTGTGTCTATCAGAATGCACAGTGTGCCTGTGGAGGCCTAAGGGTGACATTGGGAATCATCCTGGATTGCTCTACCTCCTTTTTGCTTTGGTCCGGGGTTACCCAGGCTCCACCTTCCAGGGCCGGAAGTGCAAGCTTCCTTCACTTCCACCCAGCAGTTTTGTGGGATCTGGAATCTGAATTGAGATCCTTTTGCTTGGAAGGCAGAAGCTTTAGACTTTGTGCCATCTTGCTATTGTCACATATTGACTGCTGTTTGCATTCAGTCTCCTATCTTTCTTGTTCTAGATATAAGAAGGGATTTCCAATGAAATCTGAGGATTTTGTTTAAATACAAGATTCTGGATATTGTTAAATTCTTGTTTTAGCTGTCCTTCCATTTGTTGGCTTTGTTGTTGCTTTCTGGGCAACATTCTACATATTCTGGCAGACAAGGTAGTGGGCCACCTTGTTACTGCAAGATGGAGGCAAAAGTCAGGGGCCTACATTTAGGCTTCATTGACACTTGAGATCTGGAGACTTTCCATGATTGTAGGGTACAAGTGACCACTTCATTTTGTCATATAGCCCCATTGAGACTGGATTGGCATCAGTCCTCTTCCCACAGCATGATGGTAAAAGCCCCGACTCTGTTCTCTCTCACACCATCTCAGTCCACAGAGAAAAAGGACAGCTTGAGACTAATAGGCATGGCAGAGGTTTAACTTACGTCCCTCTAGGGACACTTGGTGAGCAGTTATCACCAGCGAAAGGAGAGGAAAGTCTTAGATATCTCTTTGAACTACTCTGATAGAAGGATTGAGTGTCTTTTAGTTCCTTCACCATGGTGGAAGGCTGTCTTTTGGCCTTTGCTAGCTTGCTCTCATTGGTGTTTGTCTATAAAGTATGAAACTCCCCTTTCTTGACTCTTTTTTTTTTATAGATAATACAAGGGCTTTTGCTACGTGTGTCTCCTCTTAGGAGATGATCTCCTTCCACTTCCTTCCCACTTCCCGATCCACAAGATATGTGCCAAGAAAGAAAATCAGGGTACTCAGCACCATGCCGTTCTGATCTTTAGGCACCAGGGCTTTAGCCAGACTTCCTTCGTGCCTAAAACTTTCTGTTCTCTAGATCATGTTTCTGTTTTGTAGATCATGTTCTGAATTTTAATCACATTCATCAGATAGAATAAGGAAAGGTAAGTTTACACCCACATCTCCTTAAAACCAGGAGTTTTATATTTCATATTTTAAATGCCTTCATTGATGTACTTCCTACATTGATCTACTTATTGATGACTTTCTAGTGACTTATATTGATAAATTAATTTGATTAGGGCAACTTCTCTGCCATATTAGGCAATGAGCTATCCTGGTTAATAAGAAAACATATTGACATATTGTCAATTATTTGTCTTCAACTTGACTCAGTAAGAGTCTCTTTTTTTTTCAGATAGGGAATCAAGTTATCTATTGATAAAAAAAAATGATTTTGTTTCATCCTGGCCAATAATTAAATATTTTTGTTTTATTTCATTGCATTGAAACAACAAATGAATGTTACATTATTTTAATCTTAAAATTTCCCCTTGATTTAATTAAACACTGTCATTTCCTCATTATTTCCTTCTTCAAATTGCAACACTTAACAGCCAACTAGAATAATTAAAGACAAGCGTCCTACATATTTGTACAAGATATGATATTTTGTTTTTTTTAAATTTTTTATTTATTCAATTGTACATGTATGTGTGTGTGTGCACATGTGTGTGTGCACGTGTGTGTGTGTAGAACCACGGACGGGAACCACCATGGACCGCCTCCACCTCCTCCTTATTTACTCTGCCCTGGGATTCACAGGCTCTGCCCTCCCAGGACCAGAAACGCAGGCCACCCCCGCTTCCGCCCGGCGTCTATACGTGGGGTCTAGGATCTGAACTCAGGACCTTCTGCCTGCGAGGCAGAGGCTTAACCCCTGAGCCACCTCTCCAGCCCTGATTTTTTGTTTTTATTTTTAATCCATTTCCTTTTCATTATTCATTCTTAATCCTTTTATTCTTGAAAAATCTACATTCTTTTGTCTTTACAGACCCTTTACTAATCCTGATGCGTTTACTCTGCTTCACTCTGTCCACAATGGTTTTCATAGAGATCTGTCCACACTAACATGCTTTTCTTTACTTTTAGCATTCTTTATTGAAGAAAGTGATTCTATAACTGGTGTATATGTATGTATGTGTGTGTGTGTGTGTGTGTGTGTGAAATTGCTTGACTTTTGAAAAAAGATGTAAAAGAGAATCTACCAGCACAGCAGCTACATAGGAAAAACACTGAAATTCGCATAAGACAGGGATGGAATTTGTCAGCATTGCTGGTAGTAATATCAGTGCTTTATACCTGTCTGTTGTCTGGGCTGATATGTCAAGAGATTTGATCAGAGATATGTGTTGTGAATTTCATTTTAAATTCTAAGAAGTGGGAGGAGAATTTTGGCTTCTCTCCTGTCGCTGGAGGAAGTGCTAACTTAGCAGTTGGACATCAACTCAAAGCAGTGGGAGCATCCATAAAAACAAGTATTGCTAAGATAGTGTCATCATCAGTGGCTGCTCTGTGGCCTGCAGATAAGGCTATAGTGTAACATGGGGAAACTACCCACATTTGAACCACAGTTCAGTAGGTGAAAGAGCTTATGCTATTTATATAGTCCGCTGGTTTCAGCTCTAGCACAGGCAGGACATTGCTGCCCTGTTCTAGTAGGAAGATCATAACAAATAGCAATGAGGAACAGGGTGAGCTGTATATGAAACATGCTTGGGTAGTGTGTGCTGTAAAGTGACTAATGTTTGCTCCTTTAGGCTTGTCAACGTAGAGCTCTGAGCACAACAGTGTAGGCAGTAGAAACACAAGTAGTGGAATGATAATGACCTTGGCTTTGAGATTCCTAGCAGGGGAACTACAAGTTGTGGGGTTTTTCTTCTTTGTCATGTATATTATCTTAGAATTTATACCACAGTGGTCTTCTAGGTGCTAAATGAGCCTTCATTGCAAAGCTTGTATATAATAGTGTCTCCACCAGGTCAGCAGCTAAAAGCATTTGCTGTTCTGTAGTATCAATGCTTCTTGGGTGAAGGAAGGAAGGGAATGGTGGAATCAACATCATTATTTTTTAATAGCTTTGCATTTTTAAAAATTTCAATGCTTTGAATTGAACCTTAGGCAAGTATTGAACCCTCATTTTCATTCTCAGTTCTTGCTTACAATTATTTTTAGGTTCTGAGTTTCATTCCCAGTTTTAATTACAAAAATTTTTAATTTAAAAAATGTGTGTGCGTGTGCGTGTGTGTGTGTGTGTGTGTGTGTGTGTATGCGTGTGTGTGCATCAAGCATTTTTGCCCTGCTGAGCTACCTTGCAGACCCTTTTGTGTACTTTTGTCTTATGTCCTCCTGTAAACTCTTTTTCAGTACCCTGAAGATAGTTCTGTCCTCTCCTCCCCGCTCACCTTTTCTGCTCAGGTTCATCTTTCCTGCCTCATGTCATCTGTAATCCTCTCTTCCTATCTTTTGACACAGCTCTCTTTAAGGCTTCACGATTGGTCTTATGGACTACTCCTGGCACTTTTTCAAGTTCTGTCCTGTTTTAATGTTCCAATCCGTCACTTCTCTTTTACATCACTTACTGCAGTCTGAGAAGCTCTATTGTAAAGTCCACGTTCCTTGACGAGGCTGGCAAGGCTCCGGTCTATCTCTGTCTCCTCCTCTACACTCCACTTCTCCCTCACTTTCCCCACTCTGCCAGAAACACTAATGCTTCTGGGCCTTCACAGGTACCTGGTGATTTTTCTCATTTGTGATTTCTCTAGATGTTAATAGGAACCAAGAAGTAGGTGTGTGTGTGTGTGTGTGTGTGTGTGTGTGTGTGTGCGCGCGCATGTGCTTATTCATTTCTAGACTGGGGTAGAAATATAGAATGAAGGACAGTTCTTCAGTTTTTTTAATCGAACATGATATCAAACTACTGAGTAAAGCATTATGTTTTTCAATAATAACTTTCTAACCTGTGACCTAGTTTGTAGCCGTCTCAATCTTTCATTAAGTTTTGTTTATTTATATTATTGCAGTCTATTTATGTCAGGCAGAATAATTTTAGATCATCGACTCTCCTGTACTTCCTATGAACTTTAAAGGAGACCTTTCTTTAATCAGAAATGGAGAAGTAAATGATGCTCAAAGAGCAAAAGAAAATCAACAAACCACAATCCAGAACTTCAGAGACGCTATATCAACCACCTAGAACTAGGCCAGCTTAGTCTCTCCCCATCTTGAAGCTCAGGGCAATTTGCGGAAGAGGGGGCGGTAAGAGTGTAAGAGCAAAAGGATGGGAGGAGCAATGATATGTAAGATACTCTATACTAGTTAGGGCTGAAGCAATCATAATTGGACTTTGCATGCCCTGCGCATTGTCCAACACACTGTTGACCTCACAAAGTCTAACATCTGCTAAAGGCACCAAGATCCTTGGAGGCAAAGGATTGGCAGCCACAGCAGTGTTCCTATACCTAAGGGGAACACGGGAAAGGGTTCAGGGAAAGGCCACTGGGTCCTTGTACGTCATCGGAGAGGAGAGCCCAGAGGAAAATCAGACATGCACAAGAAAGGACTCTCTGGGAATTGGGGTGGGAGGCATTGGGGTATGGGGTGGGAGAGGGGTGGAGAGGGGGAGCAGGGGGTATGGGGGGAGGAGGAGGGAGGGAGGGAACTGGTGTACCTAATAAGTTTGTATGAGCTGAAATAAAAAAAAATACATATTCACAAAAAAAAGACTGAAGAATCACAACCACAACAAAGAACAGAAGAGTATTAGCAAATTCCCCATCTGTTAAATCCCCTCTCCTTTCTCTGTTTTTTCTGTTTTATTATTTTCCAAGTCAATATGGAAGTTACTTTAGTTTGCCATTTTTCTTACTAACAAGTCTTCCTTGCCTATTAACTGTTCACTAGTAGATAAAATACTTAACGTGTGAGTGATTTTTCTCCTGTTTGATTATTGTGTACAATAAAAAGGAGATATATATATGTATATATATGAAATGAAAAATTACAGTATTAAATAGGTCAGCTTGATGTGGGAAATTCTGTTGAACCATAGGCAAATGCATGAGTTTATCAATCATGAAAAAACTGTGAATACAAGAAGACCTTTTCTTAATCTAACATTGAGCAAGAATTTCAGTTCTGGATACTGTCAGATGTTGTTTGTAATGCAGAGTCATAAGAATGGTATGGTCGTGCAGGCAGATGCAGCTAGTCAGAGTCATAATCAGGGAATGTGCTTTGCTCAATGGCACATGATCACACTCACAGTCCGGCTTCTGTATATCTATCTACCTTCCTATTGAACCTACAAAGAAGAGTCTATTATGAATATGGATAATAATTTTAATTACCTTTACTGTTGTTGGCAGATATTTAGAAGTTCATCTGAAGGATGCAGTTAGGAGAACATTATTCCATTGGCAACACACTGTGCTTGCCCAGATTCCAGTGTCAGTCAACCTCCCCCTCAGAACGCTGAGTCGGGTATGTAATGAGCAGAGAGCTCTAAAGCTCATTACCGTGTATTGGCCACTCTGCGCTTCATTTTCTTCCTCTTCACAGCTTGGAGAATGATAATGCCCATGTCACAGGATGACTGCAGGGGTGAAGAGCTGCCATTGGAAAGACGTTTAGGTAACTTCTGTGGGTGTGGTAAATGATCTCGTAGCACATTTCTCATTGTTATTATTAGCAGTACATGCAAATAAAATGCTGCTTGATATCTGATATAAATTGCTCACTAATGGAGCACCACAGCCTACTTGCCTGTTGATGTTTATGAGAAATGGGAGCAGGAACTAGGTAGAAGAGGTATGAAATATAGTTGTAATAAGAAAAAAATCATGAATCAAGAAGTACCATTAAACCATACTTTGTAATCAGGTTCCAAAAAACAGGATCAACATGACTAAATATTCACTTTGATGACTGTACAAATTAAGATGGTATCAGTTGTAAATTAAATATACTAGTACCTGCTCCCCCTTCATGGAAAAGTATATTCTAGGATGCCAAGTGTGTTCCTGGAATTATGAATCATATTGATATATCAGTATACATATATATACACATATATACATATATATACACACACTCTTTTTCTCTTACATAGCTATGACTATGATAAAATTTAATTTATAAATAGGTACTACACAATATTAGCAACAATAACGAAATATACTAAAATTAAGGTCATATGAGTGTCTCTTTCAGAATATGGGATTGTTTTATCCTCACTCTCCTTCTGATAGATGGTAAAAAGGCAAATGAGGCTTCCATGATGAGTTGAAGTACAGGGAATGACTTGGGAATGGTGATGTAATCTTTTCATCACAACAAGTTTACTCAAACACTCAAAATGCCGTGAGAGTCAATATAATAAACAAGGCAACTACTTAGTGCCTGTAAGTGGATAGTATCTACAGTGTGGGTACACTGAATAACAGGACAAGTAATGTCCCAGGTAGGATTATTATCACAATACTTAGTTTGAACAACTTGGATTCTGAAGTTTTCCATTTACAATTTCTATACCATAGTTATGGTATGAAACCAGGAAAGATCTGACTACAGATATGGAGGATCTTGGCTAATATCCCATCAAAGGAGCTTAGTCAAGATTTTTAACTTTATTATCTTTATTATTTTTAACTTTGTAGCCACAAAACATCTTTTATTTTTTTTATTATTTATTCAATTGTGCATGTATGCGTGTGTGTGTGTGTGTGTGTGTGTGTGTGTGTGTGTGTGTGTGTGTAGAACCACGGACGAATTCAGGGACCACCAAGGACGCCTCCACCTCCTCCTTGTTTACTCTGCCCGGGGATTCACAGGCTCCGCCCTACCAGGACCAGAAACGCAGCCCCCCCCCTGGTTCTGCCTGGCGTTTATACTTGGAGTCTAGGATCCGAATTTAGGACCTTCTGTCTGCAAGGCAGAGGCTTAACCCCTGAGCCACCCCACACACAAAAAAATCTCTTAAAGGTGAGCATTCCCCACCCCAATTCAGTGCTCAGAGAATCATCCTTTCACTCACAGCCTCCAGATCTCTTGGCTTTACTGCCATGTTCACATAGACGCCATGTCTCAGGGTGTCAGCAATCTGGAGAAGGGAGACTCACTCTGTCCGTTTCTGTCTTTTAAACAGGAGAACGACTCTGCTGGAGTGTCTGCTCCCGGAAGCCATACTGTCACCTTCAGATGCCTCCCGTCCCCTCTGGTGGACCAGTGGCACAGCTGGGTGGAAAGACAAATCTAGCACCTGATATTTGAAGCTCTGCTGATGATAGAATGTGTGTATAATAGTTACTTTTAATTATCAGCCGGACGCCTAGGACTGAGAACCCTGGGCAGTTGAGAGGAATTAAGGCAGGCCTTCAGGAAAGTCTTGCAAGAGATTATCTTGATTGCTGTGAAGACCTGCCTGTGTGGGCAGCCCCTGTCCCTGTATAAGGAAGTGAGAAGGCTGGCAGACTGGCTGGCAAGCGAATGTGCATGCGCTGCTCCTAGCCCACTGCACTTTCTATAGATGTGATGTACCTTTGGACTCCTACTATTGTGATGTCCTGCCATGATGGACTTATGAGCTGAATAAAACTCTCGGCTTCCTGTAAGTGGTTTCGTCAGGTGTTTTGTCACAGCAGTAAGAAACAAAATGCACATGAAAAGCTTTTTCCTGTACATGAGAAGAGATAGGGATGGCGGCCCGACAGAGTGTATTCTGTACAGGGTGGGATGTGGATCAAGGCAGGTTAACTTCATGCTGTCCATTAACCCTCACATCACTAAGAACAGCCCTTCAGCCTGCAGGACATGATTCAACCTTGCCGTGCTTTGCTTTATCCTGAAGAAAGAAGGCATTTAGTCACTTGGTTCTTTTGTATATACTAAAGAGAGGTTAGCCGCAGCTACTATGCACTGGTAATTACTTAATCGAGTATGAGCTTGGAGTCCGGGGATCTTCATTAAATTCCAGGATTCTCACATGTTTTCAGTTGCCATCGTTTTTGTCTTACCCAAGGTCCTTTTGCTTCTTAGGGAACACCTGAAGTGTGTCTAGAGTTTTTGTTGCCCTAACTTCTGGGATTAGAGAGAACATGGGATGGGCATCTAGAGGCAGGTAGAGGATGGGGACATTGCTAATTCTTCCATAAAGCATAGGGCATTCCATAGCAGAGTTACTCTGTCTGATATGTTACTAATGTCAACTGGTGAAAACATTCAAAGACAAAACCAGCACTCTACTAAGTCAGTCACAGATATGTTTAGTCACTCTGTCAGCTACTATTTCATCTTGAAAGTGGGAATGATAACTCCTTCAATGGTATCACTGAAATGATTGCGATACATTCCTTTACTTCAATCCTTAAACGTTATTCTAATGCTTCATCATGCTATTGTTGTAAAGTTCAATAAAATATGCTAATGATTCCAGGAACACAGAAGATGATGTCAAATGTAAGTTCTCTCTTTCTTTCTCATTAATCTTCAAAATAAGCAATTTTCACCTTCCCAAGTGATTAGGATAAAGTAATAGGGAAGAGAGAAGCTTACTGGCATCCTATATAACAATGCAGCTTATACCAAAGCTTGAGTCTTCAAAGCAGAGAATTGTTTTCAGTATTCAAGAGCCACAAGATATCTCTCATGAGCTGCATTAGACTAATCAGATTGCCATTTGAAAAGCAAAATGGCACATTCAGTTCCAGAGTCAGAAGCATGAATCAGGAACAGAAAAAAATAAACCCAGTATTCTATTTCCCATTTGATTTTTATAAGGCCATTACTTGTTTAATGACATTTACAGTATGTGGCATGGAAGTTCCACATACTTAGTGGTCAATTCCCTGTAAATAACATTGTGCATATTTACTATAAATGTCATATTATTCATGTAATCAGTCTTAGTGATAAAACTGTAGCCAAGTGATTCATTTGTGTATTATTTCTTGCAGTACACTTGTGAGGTTTGAAATACAAAAGGCATCTTCTTTCAAAAGAAAATACCATCCACCAAAAGGCATTTTCAGGGTGCAGGTTGAAAGCAAATGAGACCCGAGGCCAATAAAAGCTCTGGAGCCTGACCTTGTAGACATCCCAACACCTTGCACTGTATCTAGCTCAGACAAGATATAATGGCCAACATAAACCATGCTCAGATTCCCATTACCACTTAAAGATTTTAAAACTGCCAGCCAATAAAATGGAAGAGAACTTGTGCATCCACGTGTAGGAAATAAACATGAAAATTGGGTGAAAAATGCATTGGTTAGCACTGGGAAGAGGGATAGGCATTAAGGTAAAGCAGAAGATTCCAGAAGGCAAGAAGAGGAGATCATGTGATTGCCAGGGACTGAAGCCAACCTAGGTTAGAACAACCTGGGCTCCCAGTAAGAGTGGTTCACTGTGTTCTGCTTGCACTGTGCTAATTTGCTTTGTATCTTTTGCAATGTTAAGACAGTTAGGCAACCAGGAAGTGAGGTACATGCAAATGTACTGAAATAGTCACTTCATATTAGCATGCCAAAAAATACCAATGGATGTCTATCCTCTTCTTGAGCTTATCTCTAGTGTTAGAGAACTTGCCAACTCAGCCCAATCATCTCTAGATATGTTTCCCTTAGGGATTCTATTTTACATTCAGTCAAACACTTTGATTTCCATTGTTGTTTGTGCTTTACTTTACTCATTAGGTTAACTTTTAAAAATATTTATTTGTTTGTTTGTTTGTTTGGGGTATGTTTGGGAATAGGCACATAATGGTGCTCTGGTGAAAGACATTTATCTTCTTCTATCATGTGGACTTCTGGAATCAAAATCAGGTCTCCAGATTTATAAGCAGGCATGTAACCCAGGGAGGTATCCTATCAGTTGTTACTGTTGTTTTAAAATTTGTATGACAGTGTTTGAGGAATCTGAAGAGGAAATCATTCTTGCTTGTGTACTGTCCCATTCTTGGAAGGGATTTGTTTGTAGTTGGAATCTTGCAAGATGCAGGTTCTGATCCACTAGGGAATAGTGGCTCACTGTGCCTGACCTTTCCTGCTTTGAGAACACTGTTAGTTAACCAATAGCTCTTTGGAAATCAAGAAGTCCAAGAATGGAGAACATGGCTAGAGCACCTCATCCTGTGTCTAGTTCTTTTAACAATTGATATGACAAGATTGTGCACAGGGCCCCATTCCTAGGTTCTGGGAGGACAACGTGTGTTCATGTGCCCTACTTATTTGTTTCCTTTTAGCCACAGTGTCTACTCAAAGAAGTATAAACCTTACTTTTCAGATGAATAGGTTTTAACTATTTTGACTCCTTAGGGCAATTCTTGAAGCAACTCTCAATCTGCCCTTTAGAAATAGCTCCTGTCTGCTCCATGACAGCACCCTTTGCTGCTGTGGACACACTTTGCTGTGTAAATATACACGTATATTTAAATATTCAAGCTACATCCTGCAGGGCATTGCCATCAACAAGTAAAGCCAACACCAGAATTGGTATCCAAGACTGAAACTTGGAAGTTGATTCTTTCCCTCCTTATCATACTGTTAGGTAAATGACTTTATCATCAAGACCTGATGGTTCCCTTGAGTCTCCAGTAACATTATCTATGCTAAAGACTCTAGCTTTCTCCAGAAACTTTCTATTTCTTCCCTACCACCCACATCTGTATTCAGCCTGCAGGCTCCTTCTGCCCTTTCTCCCATAGCTTCCTATTTCTGAGTCTTAGCCTCTTTAGCACAACAGAGGCTGTGTTTCTGCCATTATAACTCAGCCCAGCAGAGTCTAGGATAAACAAAAGCCTAATATGAATCTGTTTTTACAACAAATTACTGAAGAAAAGCCATGCTTGGCTCAGCACTGTATGTCTGTCTGTATCTAGGTGAATTGCACTGATGCAATTTTGCCTTGAAACCTTACTTTAGTTGCTTATAGCAAATGACTTTGTTTGGAATCCTTAATGTTTCTTAAACAAGTGGAAGGAAATTCCAAGTGATTTTTTTTCTGTCAATATGTAAAATCATCTCAGAAATGATGCCTTAACCTGACTAGTGTTAGTAGAAAGCATTCATGTATGACCTCCTGATCACTTACTCTAACTCCAAATTAAAACAGTAGTCACTCTCCAGCACATTCTGTATTTTAAAAGATCACACTGTTGCTCCATTTTTACTGTCGTATGGAGAATGACCTACATGCATTTTTGGAATCCTTTATTTTTTGCTCTCACAAAATTGTTTTGTGCTATATTTTGGTACCAGCTGTCCGCAGGACAGAAATGGGAAAAATTGGGGTGGCTGGCTGGTCATAATAATAAAAGCTGACTGATTCCATGCCCTAGCCACATCTTTGACTGTTTACCATCTTTTCTTAATATCTGCCTGCTTCAAAATTCATACTAATCGATGTTAAAGGGAAGTGATGAGTGTTGGGGTACCAGTTTTACCAAGTGGACACTATGTAGCATTCTTTCCTAGGCAATTTGTACCTCCCAAGAGATTGACACCTTGTTAATTAGTCAACAAAGGCCAGCCCTAGCAAAAGCTAGCCTTCGTTTTTTTTTTTTTAGTTGAAGTCTGATTTTCTATTACTTGTTAAGAACCAGATTCTCTGTTCTTCTGTAATATCAGCCATCTGATAGTAATAATTTAACCATCTGCAACTACAGTCATTTGGTAAACTGTTTGCAAAAAATAAACCATAAAATGAAAAGCAAATTGGATGAATTCAGAGGCAACATATTTCTCTAATTAATATTGCTTCCTTAGGGAATTATAGGTTGCTTTTAACAACATTCATTTCACTAAAACCTCTTTAGAAATTCCATTTAAAGAGTAGGGCATAAAAATTTTAGAAGGAAATAGCATGGATTCTTTAGTAATGGCCTCACCTAAAGTCTAATGCAGGAAACGGGGCTCTAGGAAGAAAAGTTAAGGTACAGAATCTATTTTCACTCAAGAGATAAAGAACCCTGGACTAGTTTCCCCATGCCTAATGGGAAAGATTCAGCATGCCTTCTTATGTTTTCAAAAACTGTGTGAGGTGGCTTGAGGATTACAACTCAACTTCCTGCTCATCTCTCTAAAAACAGGCTTCATTCCACTTGGAAGGCCAGCAGCCTCTTGCTACTTGACCAACTACTACATAGGCATGGAGTCAAAACATACCGAATGAATGAACAAAGTAAATGATGGGGAAATAATTGGAGTCATACTTTTACTCCTGATTTCCTCTCCACGTCTCTGTTCCTTTTCCTCTCTCTAAACATATGTGGTTTACTGTCTTCTCCGTTGATTTACTGCTCTAATGAAATCATTGAACAAATTACATTAGTCTCATCTTTTCTTCCATGGTTAAGTTACAAGGCCCGAAACCACTGAGTTCTGAGTACACTATGCAATGTCTTATATGTCCTCCAGTGTTGCTATGTAATACTGGATTACTAGGTCCCTGCTTTATGTCCAGGGGGTTCCTTTGCATTAGTACCCTTCTCCTGAAGCATAGGCTCTAAGAGGTTGTGCTAAGCCAGCTTGTTCTGGCTGCCAGGTAACAAATAAACCACAGAGGGGTTTGTTCATAAAATACAGACATGCTGGACTGACGGATGTCGGTTTCCAGGAAACTCTGGTGATGAAAGAAGTTTTCATGCTGCTTGGAACAGAGTGATTTCAAAATCAGGAGGTGCTTATTTCGGGAAATTTTTATTTAATATATTTGGACTGTAATTGATCATCGATAAGGGGCTATTATTATTGTTGTTGTTGTTATTTAGAACATTTGCACCAAATATTCATTACTTACTTCAGGATATGTGTTTTTATTCAGTAGTACTTAAGACACCTTTCCAGATTTTTTCAGTCCCTTGAGGGAATGGAGTTTTCAATGTATGCTAAGCACAAGATTTGATCCTTTCTCCCAGAATTTGCTTAAAGTGGAACATTATCTTTAATTTGAAAACTGCCCTTCTCAACTTTTTTTATTCTCATTTTTACTCTACACATCAAATTGCTATTGATTATCTAATTGCTATAAGTCTCAGTAAAGAATTTGGTTAAAGATCAGAGTTCATATAGCAAGGTTGATGATACACTTTGGGAATGTTTTAGTTTTCAAAAGGCCATTGTTACACCAAACATATGCCTATATTGTAAGATTTCAAGTGCTAGGAATTTACCGTTTGCGAACAGTTTGGCAAAGTAGGAGATGAATGAATATGTGCATGTATGGGAAACTCACATGCTAGCAAAACAAATATCTCTTGTTATTAGCACTGTCTAAAGTATGAATAAGAATAAGGATTAAGACTTAGTGAGAGGGCCACAAAATAATAAGGGTTAGTAAGAGAGAAACAACTTAATGAAACTTCAATTAAGTGAATTGTTAGTGGCTAGAAATGAGGTTTTGTATATCTTAATTTTATTAAAATGTGAGGAAAGACGATAATGATAGCAGGCTTCTTTGGGAGTCTTTGGATTGCTGCAGTGCGGTCAGAGTAAGTGTGCTTAATTGCCTACATATTCTATTTTCCAAGTCCTGAAATGAGAATAGATGTTCTAAATGATAAGCCTATTTCCCTTCATAAGCTGTAATGAGGAGACAATGAGATAATGTGGGTGAAAGCATTTTGCGAATTACAGTGAGCTGTACAAATACAACGATGACCTTTTAATGTGCACCTATCTCTGATAATTAGTATTTCTTTGTACAATTATGATGCCCTACTGGTGGGTTATCTAATGAAGCTAGATGGCCATAGTTTAAGAATGTTGCAAAGTTCCTTCGAGGATCAGAGGTCAGACGCTATCACATTACTCTTATCCATTACTCCTTCCACCTCTGATATGTCTTAACACTTCTCTATATGAATAGAGAAATAGTATTTCCACAAATAAGCTTCTTAACATGAAGCAAATCCAGTCTTTTTATGTTAGTATTACAACTTTCATCTGCCAAACAATTTTTGAAATTGGTCTTAAAACTATGAAATAATGTGGTCTCACCTAATGAATTTCATCAGTTTTGGATGCATAAATCAATTTCAGTTTAATGTTTCTCCATACCTGATCCATCTCCTTGACCACCTACCTCCCCATGATATCCAGGGGTCATTGCTCCCTGTCATAGTAGTGGGAACTACAGTCTAAAGTTAGTTTCTGTGACTGGTTGTTCTGTAGGGTTATATGTTTAGGTCTGATATCATGCAATGCACTACAAGGAAATATTGGTACTGGTGGAGATGAACCCATGATGGAAAGTACTTCAAGAACAAATATATTCCTTAGGGCTGGAGAGGTGGCTCTGCCTTGCAGGCAGAAGGTCCTGAGTTTGGATCCTAGACCCCACGTATAGATGCTGGGCAGAAGCGGGGGCGGCCTGCGTTTCTGGTCCTGGTAGGGCGGAGCCTGTGAATCCCAGGGCAGAGTAAACAAGGAGGAGGTGGAGGTGGTTCATGGTGGTTCCCGAATTTGCTGGTGGTTCTACACACACATACACATACATACATACATACATACATACACACACGCGCACACATGCACACATGCACAATTGAATAAATAAATTTAAAAAATTTAAAAAAAGGAACAAATATATTTCTTGTACAGCAGTCCCTTTTGGTGATGCTCTGTGAGCTGAAAGTTCAATATGACCTAAGACTGACCTCCTGTGAGAGTACTCCTCCAAAAAAAATCTCAAACTGTCTCTCTATCAGAGAAATATTCAGATGTTTGCTACGTAGAATGCTATAGCTACTGTCAATCAGAGAAGCTGCTGGAAAGAATAGGTGAGAGGGTCTTGGAAACCTTTGCCATGCCAGGTCTAGTCTTACATTTCAGCAAGCAGAGCGTGTCACAGGATTTAGGGGAGGGGCTGGAAGTGGGAGTCTGAGAAGCTAAGCCAGCTGCTGCTTTGTCAGTCAGAAGAAATTCCCACTTTAACGGTCAGGGATGTCATGCCAAAGCTCATCAGGGAGATGTAAGACCTGCCTTTGTAAGTGGTTTCTGCTACATGACCAATTTCTGTCACTACTTACAATAGAAACTCACCAAGAAGTTGGGGTATTCTCTCCTGTAGAACTGTAATAAAGGGGAGGAAACAGGGGCTTACCTCCAAGATGAGAGGTATTACACCATTCTCCTGATTCCAAATCCCAGTTTCTCCCTCATTTGCTCTACAATCTGAAGCTTAAACTTTCTGTCTCTCCCCAACATGACTAAAGTCAGAATAATAATCTTACTCCCAAGTTATTTACTAAACACTGCTAAGTATAAGTTGCTGTTAGTATTTGGTCAAAGTCAATAGTACTATGAATCTTGCATTTTTATCTAGCACAACAAACTCTCTCAATGTACATGCATGCTTCCAAACATTAATAGTTCCTTCCTTATTTTCTTAGACAGCCATTATTGACACTTAATACAATGAAGACAAAGAGGTAAGTCTATACAATTTTCATTTTCATTGGGCTCTATAAAGTTTCTTCTTTTTCTAAACTTACACTGATTCTTTTCAGAAGTGGGGCTAGTTTCTATTTTCCTCTGGAAACATAAATGGTTATATTATATATATATATACACACACACATACACACATACATATATATATACATGTACACATATATACATATACATATATATTTACATATACCTATACATACTTTACATATACATATACATACTAACTTCTTGATATACATATACACATATACACATACACATACACATACATATACACATACATATACATATACATATACATATACATATACATATACATATACATACTAACTTCTTAGTGTAGGAGATCTTCATGGGAGTAAGTATATAGCCCTGTAACATGATGTGTACAAGGACCAACAACAAAGAAGTATTGTATGAAGAAGGAAACATCAACTAGAAATTATATGAATGAACACTGATGCTCAAGAGTTTCTTACCTTATGTTCCAGGAGCTTTCTCAACAGCTTTAAAAGTTAGTTTTCTCACTGAAGGACCAGTTGTATTGCTACAGAGGCCTGGTCTCCTATTAGTATAAGCAATTCAAAGGGAGCCCTGTGGTTCACATAAATATAATCAAGAGAGCTGGAGGGAAAGGGAAGGATTGGAAAAGGGAGAGTACAGTGGGATGGGAGGAGGAGAGCGAGAGGGGACATGGACAACAGCTCATTTTGTTTGTAAAATAACTTAATATCTAAAAATAAAAAAGTTTAGTGGGTTGGACAATTATTTCTTTCACATGTGTTGCAGATAACGCTCAGATTTTTTTTTAAATTAGCGTCAAATACACCTGTTGGTTTTAGAAGCAGCAGAAATGATTCATTGATCTGAATCAAGAGTTACACTCAGAGGGTAGAAAGAGCAGGACAAATCTCACACACAAAGGAAACTATTGAGGAAATCAACCTGAGATAACCACACAAGTGATGGATGAGATACAGAAAAAATAAGTGTGCTTTCAAACTTCTGCTATTTTTAAATACAACAAGCTTAAATATGAGTTGTTGGTTCTTTAACTTTTGTGGTTGAGTGAGAAATCATGACAGTGTTAGAGCAATGCAACTTCCTTGGTAACTTGGGAAATTGGGAAGGTTGCTGCCTTCACTGTAAGACCATAGCACAACAAGTCTCTTTGTGTATTTATTCCAATAAAAAATGGGTTCATATTCTGCATATCATTGGACCAAGTGTTTGTCCTCATAGTCACAAAGGCATGTCCATTACGTTTGTTCTTCTTTCATCCATCCCTTAATGGGTCAATATCTGAAACTTCTCCATCTGTTGCTTTGCAAAAGATGGCATGCTATGTTTGGTCAGGAAGCAAGTCTGTAGCTGCCCTTGTGTTTGCCCATTAACCTCTTATGTCTGGAGGCACTATACACTCACGCTTCTGTTAGCAGTAAAAAATGAACATTCAGGGGATTAGACATCACAGAAGTGAAAACTCTAGATTTTAGCATAAGAACTGATTCCTGCAAGATTTTTCTGGACGCTTTTTTTCTTCCTCATATTTCTAAGCCTCACATTCTGGACTTTGAATCCAGACTTGGATCACTTCATGGATAGTCAGTCTCCTATTCTTGGTTTTATGGTTCTATGTATTATGGTAAATATTAATTATATTTTTCACACAAGAAATAGTTTTCAAATAGCTCAGTACATTGCAAGGAAGTTTTAGATGTCGTATTTCTTCCCCAACACTATATAGTGTATGTAATATTTCAAAGAAACTATATTATCCAAGATTTTTAAAATTAACAGCTATTATTGACTTCATGTAATAACTTTGAGTGCTTTATAATGCTCAAACAAACATTATTTTGTAGCTACAATAGTCTGATACAGCCTCGTGGGACTATTACAATATTTTTGTTCTACAAATCCATAGGAAGATTCAAGGACTTGTGTAGAGTTTTGGAATTTGGGCTGATAGTTCCCTTTACTTAACAGAGGATTAACTTAGCATACTAATGTCCCATTCTTAGATTTTTTTTAACCACTCTTCCTATTTTATTTATATTCTTGAAAGTCTAGTCCAGGTCATAATTATGTCCCTGAATCTCAGGATCATAATGTATGCCAATTGCTTCATTGTAAATTAAATGTACAAAAGCCAGTTTTGCTTAAAGAGGGTTTTTGGAGCTGGGAAAGCACTTTTTTGAGAGTATTTAGACTGTACAAAATAAGACAAAAGTCATGGTTGGCTTAAAATGTCTAAAAATTTCTGCTATGATTTAAGCAGTTGACACAACAACATTTAATAGCGATGGAAGGGCAGAGAGAGGATGAGGAAGAAGAGAATGAGGAAGGAGAACAGAAAGGGATAGAGTTAGAGGAAAAGGCTTATTATTTTCTAGAATTCCTTTTCAGTGTGCATGAATACTAGTGGTGAAGGGTTTTAGAACTTTCTGAAGTGGTATGTACACCAAGACCCTCCCATTAACTCTGAGCAAAACAATGCTGAAATAAAACTAACATGTATAGATGCAATTAATGCATGTTGAAAGATTTTCCTTTCTCCATGTTACAGACTCAAGAAAGCAGCCTTTGTCAGAACATGGGGCTTTGGAGGACACTTTGACACAAACGTGCTTGTGTCTGAAATGAGGAGTTTATAGAACTAGTTTCCTTAGCGAGCTCAAACAGCCCATGACAATTTACAGACACACACACACACACACACACACACACACACACACGTATTACACCCTCATATTACAACTCCATGACTAACTGTGCTGGGTCTTCAGCCTGCAAATGACCAATCATGGACTTGAATTTCCATGTTCAGAGAACACTGCATAGGGTAACTGAAGGGATTCAAAGGATGCATGAGACATTGGCCAAGGGAAGGGACCATATTCCGTTCCATACTGAAAGCCAATTTCCTTGAACCTGGTTGAATTGGGCTGTTATTGGAAACTGAGCTCATTGCTTGGTTGCTTAGTCTAATTATAATGCTCTGCTTACAAATTCCAGAGTTCTGGATTTTACTATGAAGTAATTCTCAGTGCTCTTTTATTCCCCCATTCTTATACTAGCTCAGATGGCTCACATTTTCCCCAAGATAATTGTGTGCATCTCCTACCTCTGCCATTATCTTGATTTCAACCTTAATTTACCCATACAGGGCACCCAGAGTCTTCTGGACCTACAGAATTTTGAGATAATACATCTGCATAGTACTATTCCTACTATTCCATTAAATTTGTGGAATTTGTCATGACAGCAATTAAGAAATGATGCAGTATCGTTAGAGGACAAAACAGTTGAGCCCTTGGGAGATAATGGAATTCTTGGGTGAGGCCACATTAGGAGCACAAGCAGAAGCCACGCCAATAGAAAGGACATTTTCATTAGGAACGTATTAGTAGACAAAGCAAAGTAGTTGGATTTGTACACTGAGAAGATACTATTGGCTGGTGATGGATTGGGTATCCAAGGAGAAGGTAGGTAAGGCATAAGCTAATGACTGGTTCAGTCGAGGAGAAGGAGTCATTGGGGAAGGGGGGCAGTATTTATCTATGCAGGTGAGCTCCTGAACTGCTCTCCCAGTCCCTTTTACTTAGAACTGCAAAAATGTTCCCATGCCTATGTTATATTTTAACCTCAGAAAATAACAGATTTGCCCTTGGTTCTTCACGAAAATTAGCAAACTCTTTAAACTCATTTACTCACTCAATCCTGAAATACACATCTGCAGGCTAATTACAAGAAGAGATTAAATGTTCTTTTTAAATATGCAGGATTGCATATTTATTCAAAGAATTTCCCCCAAGTACCTTTACCTGTGGGAAATGCAATGGAAATCAACCCCCTGGTGCTCTCAGCATTCACGGTCCAATTTTCTGAGTTGAACAGTTGAATGCCCTATCAAAACAGAAGGCATTTCACTTGGCTTCGATTCTGATACCATATAGATGTGGAGCCCATGTTTTATGCAACGTTTTTCTGGCCTTGCAAACTCTGCTTGCTTTTCCTAGTGTTTTCACAGAACAGAGCAGTGTGGAGACAGAATAGCGCAATGGCTGAGGGGAGCTTCACTGTTCTTAGCTTTCACTTGGACTCAGGCACACAGATTTAGAGTTCAAGGGCAAACTAGACAACACAATGAGTTCAAGACCAGCCTGGGCTTCAGAGTGAGACCCTAGCTGTTTACTTTTTGTTTGTTTGACTTGTTTGGTTGTTTGCTTGAGCCTGGGTACCCTTCCACAGCCCTATCTCAGCCAGGCATCATGAATTATAAGTGTGTGCCACCATCCCCACAATTGTGGTAAAGTGATACAGCTATAACAGTTAACTAAAGCCGGGTTTTGTTTTGTTGTCGCTCTTATCCAGTGACGTGATATCTTGTAGCTGGAGTGAACTTATTTTCATTTGCATAATTATTTTGATATATAAGTCTGCCAACTTCATGTCTGGCAAACATTTGCTCCACATCTGGTCTCTACTGCATTGTTTAGGTGAATCTAGTTTAGCTGGTGTGCTTGTTCTTACCTCTTCTGTCCTCTTTGACCTTTTTTGGTTATGCAGTACGCATCTTTAATCTTCATGCTATCCCTTCAAAAATGCTGTCGTAACTCATAAACATCAAGGGAAATTTGCAGCAGAGCATTATTACCTACTCACCCTCCTGCCCTTTTGCCTAGTCAGGAGTTGTAATTCACCCCAGTAATGCTATAAACCAAGCATTATCTGGCACTTTTTAAGCTTCTTGCCTTCAATAAAGAACTGAAGAGCTTCTTAAAGGTCATATTTGGAGAAGGGAGTTTTAGATTATTCTTTGAAATTGTTTAAAATTCAGCTGTTAATTTTGTATCTGGATGTCTAGTGAGTGCTTCCTCGCTTGCTCTATTGTGTCAAGGATTAAGCCAGCCAGGGACCTGGTCTTCCCAGCAGGTGTTTACTATTTCTTTCATTTTTACTTAAACTGGCTCATTTGCACAACCTGATTTCACCCATGCGTTGGTAAAAAGCAACATTTTGAAGGACATTGAATTTGTAAACATGGTGTTATGGTGTGAATAGAAAGTAGCCCTGTGACCCCAAATGGCTTGGACAGTGATGCAGGCTGTATTTAGATATGTGTTGTGGTTGTGTGTTTTGGGGTAGTCATTGGTTCATGAGGATCTGCCAACACGGAAGTGTTAAAGTAATGATGGATGGATTCATAGTTTGGTTGCATTGTTGGGATGTCACTAGGGGCCAGTCTTCAGGAGCTGCGGCTTACTTTGTTCTCCTCTTGGATTTCCTCTCTCTGCTTTCTGACTCTTGCAAAGGAGGCAGCCTCTGTCACACGTCTCAAGTTGTCACAGTTTTCCTTTTTTTCCTTTTTTTAAATTTATTCAAATGTGTGTGTGTGTGTGTGTGTGTGTGTGTGTGTGTGTGTGTGTGTGTAGAACCATGGGCGAATTTGGGAACCACCATGGACCGCCTCCACCTCCCGCCCCGGGATTCACAGGCTCCACCCTACGAGGACCAGAAACACAGGCCACTCTGCTTCGGGCCTGGCATCTACATGTGGGGTCGCAAGGCAGAGGCTTAACCCCTGATCCACCTCTCCAGCCCCATGTTGTCATCGTTTTCTACCTTTCTCCAGCCTTTGGAGAAACCCAGAAAACCCCAAGCAACCCTTCTGAAACTGTAAGTCAAGACAGATTTTTAAGATGTTTAAGGTGGGTTTTCTCAAGCATACTGACAATGATAAAAAAATCTGATCTTTCTACACTCTAAGTTTGTTGGTCTACATGAAGCAGTGTTGGTGCTTTATATTTACTTGGAAATATTTTGCATTTCAACAAATGAGTTCCTGAATCACAAGACAAAATTCTAATGTCTAACAAACATTTTTAAAAATACTCTTCATCCCTAATCACTAGGGAAATGAAAATTAAAAACAACTCGAGATATCATGTTAAAAATTTATTCACCTCAATCTCAGTGTGAGGTGGGCCCAATTTACAAAATGGATTCTTTTTTGTTCATTGCCTTGTTACAGAAGATTTAATCTTCATATCTCTGTGTTCACAGCTTCAACATCACTGGTTTATAATTCTTCTACATAAATATGCATTATTTTATCTATTATGTATAATTTATAAAGATGCTAAAGTAGTTAGAGTTAGCTTACAAAGTTATTCCTACTATTTCTGATACCTGGGCATCAATTGCATTGGAATGACTTCATGTTCTTGATATAAGTGGATTAATACAGAGGATTAGTGATCTTTGTTAAAATGCAGTTTTAAGTGTGTAATAACAAAAATACAATTGTTTCTTCTGTGATGTTTCATTTTGAGTCCTTAATCAAAAACAATATGACATAAAGATATTGTGTGTGTGTGATATTTTAAAATTATAATTTTATATTCAAGTTATGGGATAATATTAACTCATGCTTCATGCAGTGAGAAAATCATAGTGTCTATGGAGCTTGCTTGAAAGACACAAGAAAAATTTAGAAATAACAGAAATTTTGATCACTTCATTTAAACTCTAACATAAGTCTGTTCTTCAATTGTGTGAGAAGGTTGTCCAGCTGTGGAATCACTTCTAGGGTTGTACTTGATAGTTCTTGTACTGAAGCATTTTGTTTTAAAGAAAACTTGTAATGGTTACTTTTAGTTATTTCTGTGAGAGAACACCCAAAGTCAAATAACCAAGGGAGAAAAGGAGATTTATTCACCTTAGTATTCCAGAGGGGAGATACATTCTTTCACAGCAGAGGTGACAGGATTGGTGGCTGAAGCTGTAGGCAGACTAAGTCATGGCAGACATCCATGTGGCTGGAGTATTCCTGGAGAGTCTCTCTTCTCTCTTCTGTTCTGTGGTTCCTTTAATCTGGTCCACTACTTAGAGGTTCCAATGAGATCTAGAGAGGTTCCAATGGGATCTAAGGCTGGTCTTGTATTGTAATGTATTGATTTGGATAATCTCTTCATATGGTCTGATAGCTAATCTTAGTTAATACCAGGTGTGATAAAGTTGACGTCCAGGATTAACTATCACAAAACTTTTCTCAGATTATAAAAAATATTATTTCAGTTTTCAAGGATAAGTAAACCTAGAGGTGATACAGTATTTACTGTTGCATATATATCTGGATATTATTTCTGTTTCATATCAGATAGTCCAAGAAAATGTTCCAGGAGGAAAGAAATTTACTCTTAGAAGTACTACATACATTTTAAAGTGAAATTTTGCTCATTTAGAATTGAAGAGAGGACATGTCAACATGTGTCCTGACAACAATGGAAGTCAATGAGAATGGTGGAAGCCCATGGCCAAATCTTTCTGAAACTGAGAGAACTGCTGTGTTGCATGAGACTGGGATATGAATATGCACATGCTAATGTACCCTAAGGATAAGACCCAGCAAAGACTGGGTCAGGACAGTTCCTGTGAAGCTGCCTATTGTCAATAAGATTTGCCATGTATATGGAGATTGCTTGACATTACCTCAAGCTGTTTAGCAATCTACACAAACACTTCTACAGCTGCAACAATAGCAACTACTAGTGCTCATGAAAATACACTTAAGTGTCTACATTTCTAGCTACTGAGAATGTGTGTTCTGCTCAGAAAATAAATATTGGCAAGCCAGTTGTTACTACATTTCATGATATTCCTATGTAGTCAAATATTTATTCCCCCCCCCCAGAATAGTAAGTATTGCATTATAATTGTATCCCCTAGGCAGGAGAGATTGCTTAGTAGTTGGTACTACTTTGCAGCCAAAGCTGCTGATTTGAGTTCAATACCTGGTATCTAAAAGGTAGGCAAGATCCAACTCAAAGTTGTCCTCTAACCCATACATGTATGCTACACACACACAAACACACACACACACACACACACACACACACACACACACACACACACACAATTTTCTCCCCTCTTCAGAAAGACAAAGTAGTGTTAATATTATAGTCACTTAACAATATAGTAATATGTCCAGAAGAAATAAGGGAAGTGAAGTTGTAATTAATACTAATCAAATAATTATGCCTGAAGTTGTAACATGGCAGATTATTTTATATGAAAAATAGTTATAATTAAGCAGATAGCTTCTAGAATAGGTCTTTATCAAAATTTCATCTCTGAATTATTTTTATTTGTTTTACAGAAAGCAATGTTTTTATGCAATGTGCACATGTACGTGTGTGTGTGTGTGTGTGTGTGTGTGTGTGTGTGTGTGTGTCTGTGTGTTCATAATAGCAGACTCAGGGAGTATGGACTTTCAATAAAGATGGGACCTCAGGTATGTGGGTCCCCAGGAAAATCGTCTCAAAGCACAGTAGCTCCCTGGGTGATGCTTGGGTTTACCTGGGCAAACAGAGAATGGAAGGGCAGATGGCACTATTTAGGAATGTCACAAACTGTGATTTTGCTTGTTTCCAGTGCTTTTCACCCATTTTTTATGAACATTACAAATATTAGAAGGGCTGTGGCTGAACAGAGAAGCTATGGTCTTTCCTTGACTTCTACAACTCTTTCAATGGGAAGTGTGTTCACTGACACATTGTGATCCCAGTGTATTCTGGATTGCCTTGGGGGTATGCAGTGTCTTGATAATAAGGATTTTCATGATCTGAACTGACCCGTTGGAACAACAGATTTTAGAAACAGAAGAGCACCATCTTTATGATTTGACTAATAATCTCAAACTCTACCTAGAAGTTGTTATGGTAAATTTGAGTCTCAATTTGGCAGTTGCAGGCTATCTCTCTCTCTCTCTCTCTCTCTCTCTCTCTCTCTCTCTTCTCTGTGTGTGTGTGTGTGTGTGTGTGTGTATGTATGTGTGTGTGTGTGTGTGTGTGTGTGTGTGTGTTGTGTGGGTATGTTACATTCTAGCAATTCTATTCTTCCAGAGAATCTTGACTGACACAGACATTCACATGTGACATTTTCTGTACTTTTCTACTTGCATTGAAACAACTCTTGGTATCTACCTAAGCCTGACATGTCACTTATAGTCATTTAAACTCTGATATGTGTCTTTCTACTGGCAATCTCCTCTCTCAAATTACGTATAGACTACCAGGAAAAAATACCTTTTGAATAGGGAAGGAGGAATTCATAATTAGAGCTTTAATCTCTTGTGAATATGGGTCTTTAGAGTCCAAGGGTATATTTTTGAATAGCTGTTTTATTATTTAATGAGGGGCATTCAGCAAATGACTTTTTCTTCCCAAACTTCAATTTCTTTATGTCAGAAAGAAGGATAGCATCTACTTTGTGTAGATTTCTGTGGAATGGAAATAAAATATAGACTTCATACATGTTACTTTTAGGATTTAATAATTGCTAGCAATTACCTTAAGGGCCATTTTCATATGAAAACTTTTCTTCTAAAGTATTAATTTCTAATTCCAGCTACAAAATATTCCCATAAACTTGAAGGTGTGGGCAGTCATTGAAATAATTACATTCATACACTTTCCTTCTGCCAGAATTTTGAATTGATTAAATGCATTTGCATATGCAAATTGAAATACTGTGTACTCATTAGTTTAAATATGTTTTTCATTAGGTAAATGAAATGCTTATAGAAGGTGATAGAAGGCTAAAAGCAGAATATTGCTAAAACAAGTTACAAAATGAATTTTAAAATACTTTTTACCTGAGTATATCCACTGGACATTGTGTTGAGATTCATAAAGTAATGTCATTAATGCTAACCATATTCATCCTTTGCTCATTTCCTCTCTATATTCCTTCATCACTTTTCCTAGTCTCCCTTCGCTTCCTTATTTCATCCTATGTAATATGATATTAAATATATGCAGGATTTTATGTATCTATGAAGATTTTAGTACTCACATATTAAGAAAATATGCTCTTAGTTTTTCTTTGGCTTTTCTCACTTGCAATGATCTCAAGTTGCATCCATTTTCCAAACATCATTTTATTCTAGCTTATGAGTCAATAAAACTCACAATTTCTTTTTTCATCCATCTGATAATAGACACGTAGGCATGTTCTGCAATTTGGCTATTCATGATTAGTTAGTGCTACAGTAAACATGGATCTATAATTATCTCTGCGGAATATTGACTTAGTGTCCCTTGGGCACAGGTCCAGAGGTGGGACATCTAAGTAATATAGAAGTTCTATATTTTTAAGAAACTCCATGTCTATTTTCATAGAAACTAGGACAGTTCTCATTCTCTCTAACAGTGTATTGTGTTCCCATGTCTCTACACTCTTGCCAACAATTGTTCTGTTTGTTATCTTAATAGCAGCAATTCTGATTGGGGTGAGCAGAAACCTCTATATGGTTTTAATTTGCATTGCTCTGATGGCTGAAGATGTTGAGCATTTTTTCACATTCATTTATCATTAGTAGCTCATCTTTTGAGATTCACTGAAACCACTTAATTATTGAGTCATTAAATTTTTGGTATTTAATTTCAGTTCTTTACATAGTCTAGATAGTGATCTTCTGTCAGATCTACAGTTAGTAAAGATTTGTTTCCCATTCTATAGACTCTCTTTACGTATAGACTCTCTTCCCTTGAAGATTCTCTTCATTTATTACCTTTGCTATGTAGAAGCATTCTTATTTCTTACAATCTTGTTTGTCAGTTCTTGGTACTTTTTAAAACTTTACTCATTTACTTACTTTGTGTGTGTGTGTGTGTGTGTGTGTGTGTAGCAGAGGGCACTGTGTGTCCCTATCGTAGTCCAAGAGTGACTTTGGGAATCATCCTGGGCTGCTTCTACCTCCTTTATGCTTTGCTCTGGGATTTCCCAAGCTTTATTCACCAATACCAGAAGTGCAGATGCTCCTATAATCTCTGCCTGGTGTTTTTATGTGGGATCTGGGATCTGTGGGAACCGGTTCCCACTCATGCATCCATTCACTCACTCACACATACAGCTGCTGGCTGTGATGAAAGCAGGTTCCAGGTGTCCCCACCTCCGCCTCTACCCCCAGAGACTCGGCACGGGAAGGGGAGATTGTCAGAAGCAAATCTCTCTTTATTGGGGGGAGAAAAGGAACTTTTATAGACAAAGGCCACCAAGGCACGAAACTGGCATCCAATTGTGTCACAAGGTCAAGACATCCTACAGGTGCTATGGTCAAGTTCAATGCCGCTCAGCACAGGGGGTAGGTAGATACTTGAAAGCCAATTAGGGTTCTCTGTGAAGTGATCAGGTTACGCCCAAGACCCTTGCCCTCAGCGCCATCTTTAGTCCCATGTGCTCGGCCATGCCCTGGGGCAAATCCTGGGCCGGCCCAACAGGATCGGTACTCAGAACTTTCCACTTTTGAGGCAGTCTTAACTCCTGAGCCATCCTTCCAGTTCAACTCTTCGTGTTTTTTCCTGAGCTATTCCAGTCCATTTCAAAAAGTCCTTACCTGTGTTTATATCATGACATGTTTTCCTCCAAAACTTTTGAGTACTAGGTCTTTCATTAAGGTCTGTGATCCATTTTGAATTAATTCATTTTCCTATAAAAGGAGAGGAATAATGGATCTTCATTTGAGATATGGCTATCCAGTTTTCCCAGTGTTAGTTTTTGAAGATCCTGTCTTTCACCAGTGCATGTTTTTGGCATCTTCGTCAAAAATTGGATTACAATATCTGTGAGTTTTTTTTTCTGGTTCTTCTATTACTGTCCATTAATCTATGTGTCTGTTTTTGTTAAATAGCTATTTTCTAAGTTCAGGATGACCATCTTTACTCTTAACTATGCAGGTTTTTGTATTCACTTTATTCAATGTTATTTTTCAGTTAATGTATTCATGCATAACTAGATTCCAGTAACAACTATCCTATTAATTAGTTGTATTATATGTATGACCAACAGTTTGAAATGTCAATTTAATTACAAAAGGGTAGATTGGATATCTTCTATATTATACTCAGGCAGAAATGAAGAAAATGTCATAGAAAATTGATTTTCAAAACCTAAAACCAATTCCTATTTTAGAAAAGGAAAAAAGACAGTAGATTACTCTCCTAGAATTTACTTCCACCAAAAAGACCCCTAAAAATCTTCCATTGTGCCTGAAATGTCTAGTTTTCATCCATCCTATGTCCCACAACACACTGTTAAACATCGTTTCCTGACTGATTCTGTCTGATCTACACAGGTCGATTGTTATGTGTGCATTGAAACCAACATCAGCCTAACTCTCTAGTTGCCTTCTCTTCTTCACTGGGGAGCGCCTCATGTCCTTGCTGCTGGTCTATGTACTGTTTGATGTTGGATCTGGTCCAGTGTTCATAAGATTCAGCCATCTCATGCTTCCCAGAGGAGAAACATATTTTCTTTTTTCATGTTCCTTGCTTTTTTTCCCACATTTTATTTTTTCCTAATCATGCAAGCTCAACAGTCACTCCCATCCTCTCCCTCCTCCCTCCCTTCCCCCTTCCTCACCCATTCCACTCTCTCCTTCCTCACTGTTTTTCACCCCCTTCCTTCCCTACCCTCTTTGGATGGTTCCCCCTTCCTCCCTCCATCCCTTGGAGCATCCCTTTATGTGGGCGCTGATCCTGCCTCTGAGTCCTCCACCCTAGTTAGGGTCAGAACTCAGTGCCATAGCCCAGAGCCACTTCTTGGGCTCCCCATTAGCATGGGAACTCTATTGTGACTGTTAAATCCCTACTCTTTAAGATCCTGATGCCTGGATTCTTTTGTCCCTTGTGATCCATGCTAGACTTTGAAGGGTCGTTGACACGTTAGCCATTATGCAGGTCAGTTAAAGTCCAATTCTGTCTGTTACAGCTCTAACTTGTGTAGAGTATTTTGCATATTGTTGGTCCTCCCCATCTTTAGGCTCTTACAGTCTTGACTCCCCCTCTTCCACAAGGTTCCCTGAGCTTTAGGATGGGGAGAGATTTGGCTGGTCTGGTTCTAGGTGATTAATGTAAGGTCTTTGGTGTTCTGAATTATGGCTTGTTGTTTTCAGTTTTGCTATTCTTTCACTGCCCTTGGCTGTATCTTGATTGGTATTGAAGGTCATCTCCTAACCAAAGATAAAAGACTATTTAAACAAAGATCTTAATATAAGAGGGGACTCAAAGATAGATGGAAGAATAGGAGTAAGACACAAAAGTGGAGGAGGGTCAGTGTCCCATTTGCCCTAAGGTTACTGTCTATCTGCCAGTCCCTATACCCTCTCTGATTGGTGAGATCAAACCTGTTCAGTCCCAGGTGACCAGGAAGGGAATACTTGACCATGGCCTATTTTCTCTTCTGAAGCATGTTCCCCTATTTCCTTTCTTTTGAGGTCCTCAGTCCCCTTCCATCCTGCCCCTTTCTTATCCCATGAGTCTTCAGCTGGCTGCCTTCTCATCTCCCACAGCAATGAGGGACCATTCCTTTGGCTTCACATCTCCCAAGTCTTATCCTAAGACAAGTAATGTTGTCAGGATTCTGCTGGGCTAATTTTATCTTACAGCACAATATAGGCAGAATAGATTCTGTGCGTTCTGTCAGAGGATAGAGTGGAGAGAATCATCTTTGCTCAAAGTCAGACACATGCATACACACACACACACACACACACACACACACACACTGACACACACACACATGAATCTTCTAAAGAGATCGAAGAGATGTCTTTAAAGGAAGTGATCTGTTTTGCTCAGCCGTAGAGTATCTGCTGGTAGGCATAAGGGCCTGGTTTGGCTTTATAGCACCACTAAACAAAATTAAAATTTTAAAAATTATTTGAGTAAACATTACAGAAGAACAAGTATACAGACTATACTTAGATCATGCTTATTTTTTTTTTCCAGTATTGGGATGAGTAGAACTATAGGCTCTCTGCCTCATTTAATTCTGGAACTGTATTGGGAATTTTAATCCTGCCAGAGCCTGAGGCATCTCAAAGTCATTGGCTGATAGTCTATCCTTATGTGAATACCTTTGCTTGAAATGCCTAGGGATGAGCACATTTTCTAACTTCCAAAGCTTTAGTTTAAAAAATGAGGTTATATCTAATATTCTCTAGATTACTACAGCTTTGTGTTCTTGAGCTAAGCCATATTTCATTGCAAAAGATAGAAATATATTGGCCTGCTACCTGGGATTTTAAAAATGATGGAAGTTTTGCATAGTTTCATAAAAAATCACCACTGCTGGATTTGATAAACTTGCTGAAACTTAGGTAACAAGTCTTGTATTTACTTAGGATGGCTGAAGATACAGAAAATATAAACTCATGAGAAAAAAAGCTCTATCAGGAGCATATGGGGTAAGGCCCAGAGACCTGATACTAATTATGAATTTGTTGGAATTTTTTACATACTTCTTTAGCTATGTGTTTTCAATTTTTTGATAATTCATTTTGAATTTCTCTTTAGTAAAAGACCTCAGAGTGGCACTATTTTCTATAAATTTATACTCATAAGATAAAATGGCCAAATTATCAGAAACAAAGTTGAATGAGGCAATTCATAACAGAAAACAAATGACACAATTGAGATTAAATTGAGGAGGTTAATGCATAGAAGTGCAGTGAGCATAAAAACAAAACGAGGGCTGGGGAGATGGCTCAGGGGTTAAGATTCTGTCTCACAAGCTGAAGGCCCTGAGTTGGGATCCCAGGTCCCACATAAAAACGCCAGGTGGAAATGGTGGTGACCAGTACTTCCAGTTTGGGCGGACCCTGGGGCATCCCAGAGAAAAGCAAGAAGGATATAGAAGCAATCCAGGATAATTCCTGAAGTCACTCTTGGTCCTCCACAGGAACACACAGTGCCCTCTGCTACACACACACACACACACACACACACACACACACACACACACACACACACAGAGTAAATAAATAAAACATTTTAAAAAGAAAAACAAAACAACAGCAGCAACAATAACAAAGCCAAGGAGAGTCCAGGAGTTCACACAGCAAAGACGGTATGTTGTGGTGACCCAGGAATGAGAGGTCTGGAGGGCAGAGTGCTTTGCAGCATGCTTTGAAGTCTGGAAGCATTATGAAAAGATATAGGGAAAGAGCAGAGTAAAGAAAGAAATTAACAAGATGCAAAAGAAAACATGAAAATGAGAAAGGAGATGAGATAGGAGAAAGTAGGGTAAAATCCAGTTAAAGAAAATAGAGAATGGAAAAATGCTGCAAAATGAAGAGCACAAGGAAAGTAACATTAATGTAACTAGAGAAAATAAAAACAAAACAAAAAATACAATTTGAATGTTCTTTCTAGCTATGAATTTACATAAGGCAATTCAAATGGGGGCCTCATTAGTCTCTCAAGAGGTGGTTCTGTGCCTCTTAAAAAATAGTTACAGTGCTATTCATGCATACAATACCACTAGCCAATTGTTGCAATCTTGGGCACCCACCGAGATCTTTGGGGGTGGGGGTAAGAGGCCCGAAGTCAACCGCAGAGACTCCTGGAGTCAGGCTCGCAGGATCGTTTATTGTGGATATTGGGCTTGCCTGTACACCCCCACCCAACATCCCATAAGTTCCAGGGGGAGCTTTCGCTGCTTTGATTTGTCTGGGTTGATCCTCTCAGTCAAGTGTTTTGATGTCAGCAAGGTGGCAGGTTCCAGTTTGGGGAAGTTGCATTTGTACATGTGTGGCCCATTAGACAATACAGGCCTGTCATGTTCCTCCTACAGCCGATGGTACCTTGGCTTGCTTGAGTCTAGAGCGAACATACAGATGTATGGCAGGAATAACCCCCTAAGCACCCTCTAGGTCTTTGGTCCTTGGGCCTGTGTGCTAAGCCTGTGGACTCCAGGGTGCTGCAGAGGGGGTGGAAAAGCCTGGCATTCTAATAGTGTTTGGTGTTCTCCCAGGTCTGACTCCCACAAAACCAACCTAGGCTCATTCCTAGTCCCACTGCCTGCGGGACCACCAGCCACACTTCTGCCACAGCCCATGCTCCCCACTGCTCAAATTGCTCCACAGGTCAGAACAAACCCTCCCCTCATCCATGGCTGACTGCCTCCCTCAACCTTCTAAGCCATTTAGTGCTTTGTAGCATCTGTTGGTACCCAGAAGGATTTGTTCACTAATAATAGGCTCCAATATGACTTCTACTTATAACCATCTCCAAGCTTTGGCTGAGCATTTAAAAGGCATTTTCCTCATTGCTAGTTTCTTATTGAGAGAAGGTAGTTTGAGAACAAATCCCTGACTAGACTTAGTGTTTGTTTGCAACTTGGAGTTTCTTCCCAATAGGGCAGAAAATCAGTTGAAAACCTTGAGGCTATTGTGCTATTGACCAAGTTTAAGTTGACCCATAGATTTACCTGCACCATGGGTTGAGGCCATGTTGTTTTGGGCTTGTAGTTTCTTCATTATTTGTTTTCCCCCCTTGCTGCTTTCATCAGATGTAGGCTCTCCTCTGAGGACCCTTCTCTTGATGCTTCTCACTCATGGAATTGAATAAAAGTGGCTCTTTCAAGGTACAGAATCTTCTTCTCCATCAGAATGAAACAGCTCAATCAAGACATAGGACTTCTGATATCCAAAACTGAAAGAGATGCATCTGCTGAAACTATCTAGCTCATGACACGTCATCGTATAGCCCTGCCATGGCTCATGTGAGCCTCTGTGAGCTTCATAGATCCTGCAGGCAGGAAATGCTGTCTATAAGACATGTGAGGCTATGGCTTCATTCACAGAAGTTTGTGAAAACTGAAAGCCACTAGTTTTCCAGATTGCTTAGATTGAAAGGAGGCAGACACGCAATAAACAATGAACACTCAAAATACTAGTGGTAAGTAACTCGTTGTTCAAATGCATGCTCAAAACATGAGTGTAGACAAAAGACAGACAAAACCAACTTGGAAATGAGAATTAGAGTTTCAAAGCCACAAAGAAGTAAATTTTTGTAATAAATAGTGCAATCCGGATAAGCCCAGAGAAAGGACCCTCAAGTGAACTGAGATCCCATCCTCCCAGCTCACTGATTCCAATCTGGTGAGTTTCTGAGAAGAGATTCTGGTCCCAGCACTAGGTTTTCTGAGCAAAGACTTAATGATCCATGTATGTTGCTTGGGCTTCTATATATTTGTTGGAAACTTAGTATACATTTTGGTATCAGAACACATTGAAGCAATTAAAAAGGGGGGAATGGACTAGGTGCTTTGGATTTATGCAATGCATAGAACCTGGAAGAATACCAAGATAGTGAAGAGAAGTTTCACAGTGCTTTAAGTAAACTCTTAATGGAAAAAAAAGACACCGTGAATGTTGCCAATAGGAATGAGGAGGAGATGAGATTGTTCTTGGAGGCAGAGGAAAAACAGACCCTCTTAACACACCTTTAGAAGCTCAGAAGAAATGCCTTCCTTTGACAGACATGGCAAGAGATGGATGTAAACCCACCATTTAGGAGGTTCTCAAGCAAATTTTTAAAAGTTAAACATAAAGTTTCCTTATTGCTGCTTTTGCTAACATGTGGGTAGAGGCATAAAGTAAGAGAAGAATTTCTGAAAGGAAATAGGATTTGATTGCTTGTTTTTAAAAATTCTTAGCCTCTTCAGGCAACAAAGCTAACCAAAGTAAAACAAAAATGTCATAAGTGAAACAAAGGATGAACGTACCTGATCTTTAGGAGATGCCATTCAGGTACTTTCACAGAGGACACTTAGACTCAGGAAGAGTCAAATTTATTATACTCTTGTCTCTGGAGACTGGGTTCTCACATGCCGTGTAGGGTCGTTCGTGTGGGACACAACACACTGTGTTCAGGTGGTCAGATAGGAGTGGGGGAATGCGTGGGTCACAGAACTTAGTGGCTTTTCTGTGGGAAAGGCAAGGTGTGGCACATCAATCTATTTGACTAGTATTTTTTAAACCTCCATTATGATACAGAATCATTCTGCTTATTACAAGTTTTACAGTGTTGGGGGAGACAGAAATATCTTTGATAAACGTATCATGTGTGAATTCTCTAAATGAATAATCAGGCATGGACTGTGTGCTGCTATGCACAGACACACTTGCTCTTTGTGTGTGTGTGTTTTGTTTTTTTTTGTTTTTTTCCCATTCAGGAAAACATTGTACATTGGGCACTAAATGTTATGCATCATATACATCATACTTGTATGTATAAAGCACATCCAATGTATTTATAAATATGCATAATGGGAGTTTAATGCAATGACATCAGAAGCTTACCACTTAGAAAAGATGCATTGCTTTCACTTAGCACTAGACACCAGGTCAGCGACTTTCAAGGTTGCAACAATACTCTAAAAATATTTTTTTCCTCAGTTAATTCTTAGAGATGTTAGCTATTGTTATACTTATGTCTACTTTATGTATGATTAATTTTAATTATTTAATGCCAATTTTTTTATGCAATGGCACTTGAATTCATTGTTACTTTAGTAATTAATTTCATGGGTTTAGGGCTGTAAGGGGTAATCTTTTCTTAATTCATATCTTATCCTACAGTGATGAGGCCAGAGGCACATTGCCTTCTGATGATTGGGGGTTAGATATGTGGAAGAACATCTGAGTTGAATAGGTTAACTTGCATAGTAGAGATCTATATCTGGTGGGAACGCTTCACTATTTTCTGAGAGTTCACAACCCTGCAGAACAGTCTCTACTCAGCCTTAAGAATTTAATATATCAAATATTATAATAATAGAAAAAGTGATGAAAATGTAACTACAGTCTCAGGCTAAATCCTCAGAAAGATCAAAGATTGTGGGTATAGATTGTATCCAGTAGTGTGAAAGCCAGTAAAATCCATTGAAGACCTTCAAGGTTGCTGTGTTTTTTTTCCCCCCAGGAAGAAATAATGCTAGTTCAGACTTCTTGATTTAGAGAGAATTTAAAATGGCCTAAAAGTCTGTGGGAAGCAAGCAAAGTAATTTTTTATACAAGTCCTATTTGGAGTTTTTGTTTAAAATTGAGAATGGGAGAACTAATTATGAGTTCACAAAGAATATGTCTAAATGTTGCCTCAGAATTCAAGTTGCAGACATCAATCCTATCAATCACAATATATATGTAATTTAGGCCTATTCACATTTTTAAGGAGCACCATTTCTTTGAAGTTAAGACTGTACATGGGTTTCCTATTGTTGAGATGGGGATCTCATGTAACTCAGGCTGGATGAGAATGGTCTTGAACTTCTGATCTTTCACCCTCCATCCCGCGTGTTATGATTACAAGTGCATGCCATCACGTCTGATTTGTGTGTTGCTGGGGATTGAACCCAGGGCTTCAGGCAAGAAGTGTGTCAGTTGAGCTACATCTCCAGCCCTATAAGTGTCCTGAATGTCTATTATGGACATGATGTGTGTCGTCCAATTTGAGTGGAGAGAGTTATGACTTCATGTGACTAATCAATTCAGAGTCAGATTAAGAGTTAAAAATCAAGTAGCAATACACAAGTTGTAGTCCCAGCCAGTTCCTTAGACGATATGGCTTCTGAAATTCTCATACAATAAAAACTACGCTGCTCCAGACACTTGTTTCTCCTCATGGAAAAAGGAAGATTTTGTGAGTAGGAACAATAATAGACTTGAGGACTGAACCTAGAGAGTCAGAGATTGATCTGCAATGTTGGTCATCTAGTCAAGAAAATACATGAATTTGCCCAGCCCTGTGTCAGAACTTGTAGTAAACAATTTGCATTCTGTTTTTCCTCCTTCAAACTATCTCTAGCAGTTTAACCTTCTCTTGTCTTACCATCTCATCTGTGTAAGCTAGCTTTCTGTCACTGTAACAAGATGGTCATAGTTAGATACAGATGTCAACTTCACTGTTAAGAGTTTGAGCTCTGGACACTTTTTTTTTTTTTTGATTTGTCTCTTTTTTATTACACATCTTAGTTTTGCCTAATCATACAAGCTCAATAGGTACTCCCCTCCTCTTCTTCCCCCCTCCCTCTCATCCCCACCATTTCCTCCTCTCTCAGTAGTGCTCTGGACACATTTTTAAGAATTAGTGGCTGAGTTAGGCCTTGAGCAAATTTTTAGGAAATTTGTCTAGTTAATGGAGAAAGAAAGGCCATGATGGGTGGGACTAATCCCTAGGCAGCTGAACAAGATGGAGACCTGGTTAGGGAAGTTGATGTTCTTCTGTATACTTGGCCAGATATGCTGGTCGGGCAAGTATGAATTGTCCTTTTTCAGTGGTCCTGTAGATATAATGTGGTCACTTCCCTCAGTTGTCAGCATTGGTATGAGCTCTCTTGTCAGTCTGGACAAAGAATCGCAACTAAGAATCATAAGCCAAAATAAAATCCCTCCTTCCCTTAAGCTATTTATTTGGTTCTGAACTACTGACAGCATGCAGAGTAACTGCCATGAAGATAAAAAGTTGAAATTTTTACTTTAAAAAGAAGAAAGGTTTATTTAGGTTCACGGCTGCATATTTTCAGTCCATGGTCATTTTGCTTTTAGCCTATGGTAGCCTGTAACATAGTATGCGATGTGGAAGAGAGGGGCAGATAGAGGAGACCTGCCCATCTACCGTGTCTGGGAAGAAAGAGAGAGGATAGAGAGGGACCAGGCTTTGGACCATCTATAAGGATGAACTCCCAATCAAACGTTCTTTCACTGGACTCCATTTTCCAAAGCTTCTATCACCTTTCAGCCATTTCACATGTGGAGACCAAGTTTTGTATCACATGAGACTTTATTGGATACTACAGATCCAAACCACGTCATCATCATATGGTGGGAAGAAAACCAGTTTCTTTAGTTTCCAGATCCTCAGATGGAGAGAATTTATTTTGTCCAGGAATTGAGCTTAATAGACTGTACCTCAGAGTTTCATGTTCTACCTAGTTTATATTTGGATGATGAATTCTTGGATTTGAGCTGATGAAATATATATGATCTCTTGGGGACTATTGGAAAGGAGATGACAGGTTGACAGTCATGACAGAACTTAAATTGGCAGACTTCCCATGATTCCTGTCCTCTTGTGAATGTGATTGGGAATTGCGTACTACAGTATAAAATTCACATTTCCATATGACAGTGCAGTTGTTCACAACAACAGTTTCTGTTTTGCTTCTTCTCAGTCTTTGAAAGAGTATCTTTACGCACTAAAATACATCATGTCCTACTGGCAAAACTCTGAGTCAATGTGGAAAAAAAAAAGGACCCACCTGACCCCAGTCTTCCATCTCTTTTAATGATGCTCCAAGGACACCAATGACAACCTCCTAGACACTCCAGTTAAGTTTCCAATGAATCTAGTTATGTAACATAAACAAAACAGCAGTTAACCACATCCAACTGAAATTCCAATGCAAGACATGAAAAACATACAAAATGCTTGTTGATAAAGACCATGAATGAAATGTGTAATGCAGAATGGACGTCTTGGAAGGGGATTTATTTTCTACAATGGGAGTGAGACTTTCCAGCAGTAAAGAGCAGCAGATCTGTGAAACCATTATATATTGACAAGGACAAAAAGAGGGAGAGTTAGTATGATTATGATATAGGTAGCCATGCATAGGCATCACCAAAGAGAGGGATAGGTAGTAAGAACCATGACGTAAATGGCTCTGCATAGGACTCCATGCTGAAGAAAATGTTGACCTGAGATTGGGGAGCATGATCATACATGGAGGAATCCAGTGGAATGAAAATTCTGACCTGATTCTTTTTCTCTTTGATCTCTCACTAAGCTTCTAAATGACCAAAGCTTTCCAGAAAGTGCCCATTATGAAAGTCCTTGGTTACAGTTTATACAAGTGGAGCTTCAGGAGTAGAATATATAGCGGTGACGAATGAGAGCTGTTCTGGTGGGCCATAAAGGAGAGAGCCATTCAGCTGACATTATTGTGGCTGTGATGTAAGATACAGTTTGTAAGACACCAGAGGCCAATGAATGCACTTCAGGAATGCCTTCTGGGAGAACCTGATATGTGGAAAACTGGCAAAACTCATGTGGAAAATGAGCTAGATAGGTGGAAGACTGAAGGAGAAAGCATTTACAGAGAAAGAACAGCAGAGAAAAATCACAGTGAAAAAAACCTATCAGATTTCTGGGTAATTAGAGGACAGCAAAAAACATTGATGTGCCATCAATGCTACTCAGGTTTGAAATGAAATAGGTTGCACGTCAGATTATTCAGAATATTCCATGTCCCTTCTGTTACATGAACATTCTCAAAGCTTTAGCCTTTGAAAATGGCATCATTAGAGGATGCTCTAGTTTTTGCTTTAGTACTTATTTATTTTACTTCCTGCTTTTAATAGGCGGTTTGTAAGTCAACAGCTATAAAAGTGAGGAAGAACAGGAGAGGCAGTAAGATCAGAGCACAGAGAGGTATCACAGTAGTCAGAAATGATAGGTAAAAGTTGGAGCCATGTATCCGGAACATTCCAGCACTGGAATTGCATTGGCAATGTCTTTTTTGCATGTTTAGGTGTGGATGTGTGCTTGTGTGGGAGTGTGTGTGGGTGTGTGTGGGTGTATGTAGAAGAGGGCACTGTATGTGCCTGTGTAAGCTCAAAGGTGACATTAGGAATTCTTCACCTCATTATTACTTCATTATGCATTTCCCATGATCTGTCTTCCAGGGAGGGAAGTGCAGACCCAGGTATTTCCACCTGGTGTTTCCGTGTGGGATCTGGGGTTGTGAACTCCAGTCCTTTTGCTTGCAAGGAAAAGGTGTAATCTTTCAGCCATCTCTCCAACCCCTCTTTTTTTTTTTTTTCTTTTATTTTGGCTTCTTTAACATTTATTTATTTATCTCACTTGGCACACTTGTGTATAACCGTGTGTGTGTGTGTGTGTGTGTGTGTGTGTGTGTGTGTGTGTGTGTGTTTAGATGCATGCAAAAGCAACATGCATGTGGAAGTCAGAGATAAACTAGCAGTAGTTGGTTCTCTCCTTTCACCCTGTGAATTTCAAGGTTCAAACTCAGATTGTTAGACTTGGTGACAGGCACCTTTATCTGCTGAGCCACTTGCCCTGTTTTTTTTCCCCCACAGTGTTTGTGACATACCCCATTTACTGCACAAGCCAACAGCCCCACTGTCTCAACTGCTGAGCTCATAAAGCAAAAACATATCAAATCTGCAAAATGAATGCAGCAACTGCAAATTAATTAGTTTCCTGTTCAGAAGATAAAAGTTAAGGAATACAACAAAATTGTTCGGTGTACTGCTAACGTGGCAGGAACACACAGCGGGAAAAGCCTTGGTTGTTCAACCACCTACCCATGGGTCTGTTTGCAAATACTTCACTTTACACACAACTTCCAGTGAAACCCAGCGAAGGCTTTATTGCCTTCCAGATTTAATAAACACTGCTGCTAATGCTTGCGCTCAGATGCAGGAGGCAGCGGCTTGTTCATCTGCTTGGGGGCTATTTTCTATCATCTTCCCTCACTCAGCCTTTGCGAGCCTCCATTGGCAAAAAGCCAAATATTCAACATGAGTTTCCAGAGCACTTACAAAAGGCCTGGACCATAAACACAATGACTGTGATTGCTCCATTAAAGAAGCAAACTGGGGGTGTTGTAGATTTTTGATGAAGGATTTCAGCCCGGAGCACTAAAAGAATCCATAGACAGAACCCAGAGGAGGGTTTGCGTTTTTATCTGCTTCCTCAGATTTAAACATGCCTTATCTATCCAGGCATTTTAGAATACTTTAGAACTCCTGTCCTATATCAGTTGAAACACGGCATTCTTTTATCTCTTTCACTACTCTGAAGGAAGGACATCTCTTATTTCAAATTAATTTTGAATGACAAAAATGATCCCTTGATTTTTATCTCAAGTGAATTTTAACCATAAAAAATGACCTATTTCGTGAAGGTTCATCTGCACACACACTTCCACATTGTCTCTCCTCTTGCTCAGAGTAGACCAGTTGTTAGGTCCAACCTGCTACCATCACCTTGGAAATGGATGCTCACATCAATTTAAAGAGCTCTAGAAATTCACGGTCCAATATTTCCTCTGGTGATCTATTCCTTGACTAGATATTACATCCAATTCCTTTTAATGTTCCTACAGATATATTAGAGGAATTGCAGGCAAGTTTCCTCACCTGGACCCTTGCTATCCAGCCATCAGTGTAAGATTTGATGCATTTCTCCATGAACAATACCTTCTGTGATTCTTACAGTGTGTAGCACTAGCTACCTATATGTCTATAGGAACCATGTGTCCTCACAAACATTTCTATGTCCTTTATTGCTATATGTGCTCATATTATTCTACATTTAAACCTCCGTTTGCATGTGGATATATGTTAATTTTTTACTTTTTCTGTCATGTATGTATATATGGGGTGTGTGTGGATGAGTGTATGTGTGTGTGTGTGCGCGTGCGTGTACCTGTGGAAGTGCAAGGATGATTCTGGGTTTCTAAATTAAAGCCGGAGCATGTAATTAGGGCTAATCTGGCTAGCCATCATGCTGTGGAGATTCCTTTATAAAACTAGAATTTTTACATGGATACCCCACCCACCCAACCTTTTTATTTGGGATCTGAGTATCAGAACTCAGGTCCTTTTCTTGCAAAGCAAAAGTTTTAACCATTCAGCCATTTCCTAGCCATATTTTTATATGGATAGCATATATTTCATTTATATTTCCACCAGTTATGTTCAGAAGTATCTTTTGTATTCTTATCAATCAGTACTGTGATGTATTTTTTTCTCATGGGAGAATCATACTTTTTATTGTTTTCCTAATAAAATTGAACAATTTTCTGACACATTTTTTGTTTTTGTAAAATACTTTTCAATGTTCGCTGGCAATTTAATTATCCTCAAGTTTACTATCAATTGAAAAGAACATGTTGAACAGATTTCTCCATTAATTTATTTACCATGCCGCTCCACAGAATTGAACTCTTGGTATGGTCTTGTGCTCCTTCCTTTGTGTCTGTAAATATTTCTCCTCACTCTGTAGTCAATATTTCTCACACATGTTCTCACACACAGTACTAGAGTTTCTTAAACTCTTAACGTGATTTCTTGGTTTACTGATCCTCTCAGTATAAGCACAGGTGAGTGTGTGTCATGGTGTATATGTGGAGGTTAGAGGATAACTTACAGGAATCCGTCCTCGCTTTATTTTTGAGGCAGGGTCTCTCTTGGTCTTTCAGCACATTCCAGGCTAACAGATCTGTGAGCATATGGGCATCTGTATCACTTTCCCATCTTGCAGTGAGAATATTGTGATCACAGTGAATATCAGCACATCTGGCTTTTTACTTGGGTTCTGGGAATGATCAAGCTCAGTTCACTAGACTTGCGTGCCAAGCACTTTTACAGCTGAGCCATCTTCCCATCCCTAATATAATCTTGTGATGACAGTTCCTTCGCCATCTCTTCACTATTACTGATTTCTACAAAACCCATAGCATTTCCCATGAAGTATGTTTTTCATCATTCACATTTCTAATGTATTTTATGCGGATTGCAATTAAAATTGAAGCAATTCTTCCCTAGAAGCAGGCAGTTTTCCCTGGAGCTTCTGTTAATATCCTGCTATTTTTTTGCATCTATAATCATTTCTACATTCCAAAGTAGTCATTGCTTAACATATTAAAATACTGACATAAGCAGATTTATATCTATATGTCAAGAGCTTTATATCCAAACATCATATTCTAACATTTAAAATTTCTGTAAAGGCAAACATTTACTTTGTGTTTTTTCCCCCAAATTCTTGACATTTACCTTTATCACATTTAAATTAGTATCACAAATAAAAAGTTGGTTATGTTGTCTCCCTTATTTATTTTTGGGTGGCCAGCTATGTTGGTGTATGTGTGCATAGATTCACTTTCCCATGCATGTGGGTGGAAAGGCCTCAGGTCATCTCTGAGTATCTTCATCTGTGGTTTACCATCCTACATTTTTTTTTACATTTTCTGTGTGTGTGTGTGTGTGTGTGTGTGTGTGTGTGTGTGTGTGTGTTTGGGCATCAAGAGGGCACCATATGTCCCTGTGGAGGACCAAGGGTGACTTCGGGAATCATTATGGATTGCTTCTACCTCCTTTTTGCTTTGCTCTGGGATTTCTCAGGCTCCTCCCACAAGGGCCAGAAATGCAGGCCACTGCCATTTCAGCTTGGCGATTTTATGTGGGACCTGGGATCTGAACTCAGGACCTTGTGATTGCGAGACAGAGTCTTAACCCCTGAGTCATCTTTCCAGCCCCTACCATTCTACCTTTTAAGACAGGGTCTTTCAATGAGTCCAAGGCTCACTATTTCATCCAGACTGAATGACTACTGAGCCCCAACTCTACCCTCAGAGTGCAAGGATTATGATCACTGGTACTCAGTCTTTACATGAGTGCTGGGGATGTGAAGTCAGACCTTCATGCTGTGCAGGAAGCATTTACTCACTGTGACATCTCCTTAAGTCCTTTTTCCTACTTTAATATTTTTATAAAAGCTGTACATGATAGCACATGGTTAATAATCCAAATCACAGCGAGGCAGAGGCAGGAGGATGGTAAGACCCACCCAGTCAAATCTGAATTTCAACAGGAGAATTTCCTACAGAACATGCTCAGGGCTTAACTCAACTACTAATTATTTATAAATATGCCCGGAGCTTGAGCTTTCAATTGTCAAGTTGACACCGGCTTTTAACTATGACACGTAGTCTGTCCATCCAGGTCTGTCTCAGTTCACTTTGTGATAATAACACATTTCTTGGAATGTATCCTTGTAAATGGTGCATGACCCCATGATTTCTGTTTTGTGTCACAAAAAAGGACACAGAAGAATTGGAGAGATGACTCAGGTTAAGCCTCTGACTCACAAGCAAAAAGTCCTGAGTCTGGATGTTGGATGGCAGTGTCCTGCACTTCTAGCCCTGGAAGGTGGAGTCTGGAAAACTCCACAGCCAAGCAAAGAGGAAGTAAAGCAATCCAGGATGATTCCCCAGGCACGGACAGTACACTTTGATTCACATACACAAAGACCACACACACACACACACACACGCACACACACACACACACACACACACACGCATACACACACACACACACACACACACACACACACACACACACACACACAACTAGAAAAGGATCCAGAAACTGGTGAAATAGCCACATAACTTGTCAGCGGTTGTTTGCAAAAAGACAAGAAAATATTTCAGGTTTGAAATAGTAAACTTCATATGCTAAGCTACTGTTATTTGTTGTTTGTAGTTTTGGGGACATTATGTGTGTGGTGCGTGGGTTGGTATGCAAGTCTGCATGTATATAGCTGAATGTGTGCAAGTAGATGTGAATATATTTATACGTTAATGTCAAGGTCAGAGTTTTACATTGGTTGTCTTACTTGATTCCTCATTACTTTAATGAGGCACAGTCTTTCGTTGAATTCAGAACTCACTGATTCTACTAGTCTGGCTAGTGTGGTTGACACAGAGATCTCCTGCCCCCACCTCTTGAACCCAGACTGCCATGCTTGGCCAGCTTTTTTATGAGTTCTGAGGACCCGAACTCTGGCCCTCATGCTTATGTAGCAAGCACTTTATCCACTGAGCCATCTTCCTTGCCCATGTTCAACATTTTAAAATGTGATAGAAATAGAAGTAGATGCCTTTCGAATCAATCTGTAGTTTTAGAGGATTACTCAAATATTCCACATCCAACTCAGAAAGCTGTGGTCAGTAATGTTAGACAAAATGTGAGCGAGGACATCCTTAACCACCTCTTCCTCCTGTCCTCTCCTGTACCCTTCTCCATCCATAGCTTCTTCCATAGCTGTTTGCATCCTCAGCTTTCTGGGACTTGTCAGTTTTTCTTGATATAACCTCAACCTTTTTCTTTATTTCTTTTTATTTCAGATTTATTATAATCAGGAAAAGGTAATACTTTGTAAATAAATATACACCTTAGTAAATGTTTCAAAGTTCTGCTAAGGTCTTCAAACACATTCCTGCTTATCAATAACCTTGACATGACCCTTGACCTTTCCCTTTCCATATGCTGAAATTTACACTCCTGGTCCTCACAGATAGCACACTAGACTATCTGTTTTCATCACATACCTATTTTAATTCTTTTTATTAGAATTATAAAAAGTGTTAAACATCTACCAAAATCCCTTTCTCACATGACATTTTCATCATCTGGTAGATAACTATGACACGGATGTTTGCTGCTACTTCTAATCTGTTCACAGTTGAAATCTTTGGGGTTTTCCACTTTTTTCTCAAGCAGAAACAGCTATAATGCAAGCAGCCTTGTAGTTAATTATGCAAAAACTTTGACCATATGCTTCATTATTTCCTTAGGATAAATCTCTAGTAATGGAATTTTTGGTTCATTGTTTATACATATTGTTACAGCCTTTGATATACATTATCAAATTACCCTATGGATAGTTTATACACATTTAAAATTGTTCCAGCAGAGGCTAGGTGTTAGTTTGTATTTTTTTCAAAGTCTTTCATTGTTATTTTACTTCTCATTTCACAGTAAGGTGTGAAATTGCTTAATAATTTTTGCCAAAAGTGTAGCTGGTTGTCTTGATAGCAATTGTTAATTAAACTAGCTGAGATTAAAAACCATAACAATCAACGTAGTGTGGCAATACATACTGAACCACACACAAAAGCTGTAGTTATTTCATGAGCATTAAATAACTACATCCTGCCTTTTCAGATCACTAGCTGATGACTTGAGAAATTAAACATATGAAAGCCTTGTCTCTGAGCACTAGTATTTTTCATCTAGTGTGCTGGTCTAGTAATCTGTTTCCTAGTCTTTGAGCAGTATATGTAACACACATAGAGGATCAAGAACACATTTCTAACCATGACAAAATAGAAAAGAATTCCAGCAGATATTTCTTAACCACACAAACAATGTGATCTGAGCCCCGCTCTCAAAATTGGAAAATCACTAATAGAGAAAATTTGTGCCAATAAAAGTGCTAGTGGACGTGGAGATCTTTATTTAATACATTTAGTCTATAATAACCACTTTGTAAATAAATACATGCCTTAATGTTTCAAAATTCTGCTAAGGTCTTCAGGCATATCTTCTACTTATCAACAATCTTTACTAACTAAGCCCTGCTTCACGCTTCCCAAGGTTTATGGGTGAGGGTTATATACCTAACTCCTGGAGACCATCACTTCCCAGAGGCTTTAGGAACCATGAGCATCCAGCTAGGACATAGCCCTCCACAGGTGGCACGGCACCAGTATTCTATCTATGAAACTCAAAACTCTTGACATCTTTTTCCCAGGGGAAAATTCACACAACTCAGGAAGATAAAAGAGCAGGTATCTCATTTTCTTCAATATATACTTGAATATATTAAAATCATAAAATATTCCATACTTACAAGAGTTATTCTCAGGTCTTCACTCATTTCCCTTGTAAATACTGTACTTAAAAATACCCCCTCTTAAATTGATTTAGCAGTTACTACTGTGAGCCTTTTGCCCTTGAAAAGGATGCCGTCCTCTTGAGAGTCTTAATTTGGATTTAAATGAGACCATTCATTTCCCATGTTTAATAATGCTTCCTTGCCTAGGAACAGACCAAAAGGACATTAATTCTTCATACTTTACTTGAGCATGTACCACAGGATGAATGAATTACAGATGTTTTGCTATTAATCAAATGCCGAAGACATGATCCAAGAAGGAAGAGTGGTGATTGACACATCGTGAGGCCTTGAGAAAATACTTCGGGCTACTCATTATAACTCCATCATCCTGACCTGAAACATGCTGTTTTTTTGTATCAATGACCTCAAGTGGTCTCCAAGTACAGCTTCAGAAAGTCCGTGCCATGGAGTCACATGTTACAACTGTGTTTCTAATTCTGGCACTTTTCCCTCACAAAATTTGTTTGTCACCCATGATGCACTCAAGACTCTGGTCACCTCTCCTACCTTGTATCTTAATCCAAACTTCTGTTTTCTTCTGTCCTCTTGCCTGATTTTCTATCAATGGAAGACATGCATCCACATAGGATAAGGAGCAACTTCAGGCCAATGTTCCATTTTTTTTTACCATTCATAATTGTGCTCTTTATGGGACCATTAATATATCCCAATGTGTCAGACAGAAAAGGAAAGAATTGTTTTACATCCCTCTTTCAGTAAGTGATGACTGCGTTAGAATAATTACGTCAGTGTATTTAGTATTTATTTCTGTAAAAGTAACCCTTGATCCATAAACATAAATTCCTACTTCACTTTCGCTTTTTATAATGAGGCAAAGCACTTCCGCACAATTTCTATTAACTATGCTGAGAACACTTATCTGTGCCATCTTGCTTTTGAAAAGTCAAGTGAATTTTTATTAGTTTCCATTTTTTGCTTAACTGAAGTTATGTTAAGAATTTCTAATTTTTCTTTTCCTGAGGTGATCTTATTAGATGGGTTCCCCAGCAGCATCTAAAAACCAGACCCAAGTTAGAGAAAGGGCAGGAAGGTAGGAGGGCGTGGTAGGAAACTCTGGTCGGGAGAAAGAAGTCCTTAATCCAACTCAAGTCCTCCTGTAGCACATGCACTTAAGTCTGTGACTCCAAACAGTGGCCTTGAGCTCAGTTTCAAAAATAGGAAAAGGATTTTCTTCTCCAACAGCACTTAATTTCCTAGTGAAGCAGTGGTTCTATTTAATGAGATGTCAGTCATATCATGTGGGCATATAATGTGAGTACAGAAAGAAAAAACAGACTTAGCCCAAAGAATTTGGCTCACTCTTTAGGAAGGAGCCTTCAGACGACTCTGAGATGCACAGCACAGAGGCCACATGAACTAACACGATGCTTCTGGCAATCTTTGTATGAAGACGTTTCCTCGGCAGGAAAGCAGAGTCAAAAGTTGAAGGCAGCAGGAATTTTGTTTCCATGCCACAGTTTACCCTCTTAGATGCAGATCATCCACGGGTCCTCTGGTTGCATCAGCTACCCTCGCAGTACAGTCTTGGGAACAGCTGCAGCCCCAGCTGCTGTTGCTCCATCTCCTGCAGCAGTGTTGGAAGCACAGATGCTCAGAGCTCACCCCAAACCTACCAGCTCACTCACTCTCGGGGACTGAAGGTTAGCAAGGGTTCAGTGACACTGCAGACAAGATTTACCCAGGTATTTGCTTTACAATTCCTCAGACTCTCATTGCTATTGCTATTTAAGCACTCCTGGTAATGTGGATTGTTGTATTTAACTCCCTCATTTGTTTCATGTATAATGCAGGGCTAAAAAGGAAATTTCAGCACAGAGAGGATTCTTACTCATTTACTACATTTCTTTCTTTTCGTGTGTCTAATTATTTAATTATTCATTTACCATTTAATTTACTAAGTCATTAACCTTCATCTTATGTGGTCTTTAGACTAAGAAAATAAGAAATAAATAAGAGAGTTTCTTCAATTTCAAACAGCAGTAATGAGTAATGGGTGGTCACACGTTCACGCCCATGATGTTCAATTTTGAATAAATTCCTGTCACAAACTTCCCCAGTTAAAACACTCAAGAAAGTATTTGCCTGATAGAAGTGACTTGACAGACTGTTACAGTTTGCCTCCATGATTGCTGACAAATGACCATCAAAAGGCTTAAGGGAACAAGGGCATTTATTGTTTCTTACAATTATCTGGTTACAGTTTTCAGTCCAGCTTGATAGGAGAATTCATGCCAATACCAAGGCCGAGGAAACTGGACACACCATCTCTATACAATGGTTGAAAAAGGGACAATTTTTACTTGCCAGAGCAGCATTTCTGGCCAAGTGTACAAAAGAATGCCCACTTCCTCAACCAACTCTCTGTATTTTATTCACCTGTTCAGAGCCTAGTCTCACCCACCATGGGCTGGGTCTGCCCCATCAACTAGGTAATTTCCTGCAGGTTCACTCTGGGCTTACCTCAACTACTAATTCTCCACAAATGTTCCCACAGCTCAAACCCTCAGCCATCAAGTTGACACCTGTACATAGCCATGACACAGACACATCAACCCTCCTCTGGACAAAGGCAAGTATGAACAGTTTTGTTGTTCAATACAGCGTGGTTATATTTTTATATAACTTGAGACAAAGATATAAAAGGTCCTTCAACTCTTAAACAGGAACTTTGGAGTGACACTCTGAAGAATATCCTTTATATCTGATGACATGTATGGACATTTGCATACCGCTGTGAGCGTGTGTGTATGTGCTCATTCCTCCATAAAGAAATAGTACTATTTTTAGACTTGTATTTGATCTACCTTAGATATGCTTGTTACAGAAAATAATGCCAATTTTATTTAATTTCATCAACATATTAATTTTAGTATGTTAATGGATCCAAGGAGGTATGTCCACATACACACACACACACACACACACACACATTCATGGACCATATTCTGACATCTCTCTACCACTGGCCATTCCTCATTTTCTCTCCATCATCTCAGTCCCTGGGGATCCATATTCTATTTTTTGGTCATGTTTTTCCTTTTAATGTTCATATGTGAGAGAGAAATGTTGGTACTGTTTAATTTTGCCTTGTTTCACTTAAAATAATATCCAGTTTTGTCCACGTTCATGGAAATTCAAGTAATTCATTTTCTGTCCAATATTTCCATGTATATTTGTGTGTGTGTGTGTGTGTGTGTGTGTGTGTGTGTGTGTGTGCGTGTGTATGTTGTAAGATTTTCTTTATTGATTCAACTATGGCAGGTCACAGGCAGATTCCAGTCTTAGCTGTTGGGCATTATGAACATTGCTTCAAGAAGTATGTTCATGCAGGTATCTCTTCTTTTTCCTTTTCATGTTGCATGTGGTATATCTGCATGTTTCCACGTAGGCAGTTCAACTTACATGTGTGTGTAAGCAGGTACATGTGTGCGTGTGCATGTGGAGGTCTGAAGGTGATATTGACAATCATTCTTAATTGCTCTTCCAACACATTCTCTTGGGATTGGGTCTGTAATTAAGTACAAAGCCCATCCGTTGGCACATCCTTGATGCAAGGGTTCCCAGCCTTTGCCTTCTGGGAATAGAAGTACAGACAGGCCAAAATTTTTACATAGGATCTGGGTGTCCCAGCTCTGGAACTTTAACTCACAAGGCAAGTGCTTTAACCCCTGAGACACCTCCTTAGAATTTCTTCTCTTAATAATCACTGTCGTGACTGAGACAGAAGGAAATCTCAAGATAATTTCAGTTTGTGTTTTCCTTATGATAGAGGATATTGAGAACACTTCTTCAAGTACTGTGTGATCATGCCATGGCTTTTGAGAATTGTTCCATTCATAACCTGTATACTGACTGAATTGCTTGACTTTCAGTGTTTAGTTTTATATATTATTGTTATTAATCCCTCTCTGGATTTAAGACTAGCAATTTTTTTTTCCATTATGTAGACTGTCTCCTCACTCATTTGTTACTTTGCTGTGCAGAAGCTGATTAATTTCATGTAGCCTCATCTTCTGAATCTTCTTTGTTTTGCTTCTGAACTAAAACTCTTATTTGCAGAAAGTTCTTGTCTATGACTATAACTCAAAGTGTCTTCCAAATATTTCTACCTGACATTTTTTAGACTTTTTATGTTACACTAAGGTCTTCGATTATTTTTTTAAATTTATCTATTAATTTGTTATTATTATTGTGTGTGTGTGTGTGTGTGTGTATGTGTATGTGTATGTGTGTGCAAGTGTGTGCATGTGTGTGTCAGAGGCAGCGTGTGTCTCTGTGAAGCACCGAGGGTGACTTTGGGAATCACTCTGGTTGTTTCTACCTCTTTTTTGCCTTGCTCTGGGATTCCCCAGACTCTGCCCACCAGGACCAGAAGTGCAAGCAGCCACCCTTTCTACCTGGCATTTTTACATGTTCTTTTTATACTAAGTATTGGTTTGGTCATTTGAACTCTTTGTGTTTCCATAAGAATTTCAGCATTGCTTTTTTCTATTTCTATGAAAAGTGACTTTGAGATTTTTGTGGGAATTGCGTTAAATATGTGAATCAGTTTTAGTTAAATAGAACATTTTACAATATTCTGTCAATTTATGGACATTGTAGACCTTTCTAACATCATCAATTTCTTTCTTCAGCTATTTTTTAAATTGCCTGTGTGAAGGTCTTCTGGTCTTTATTAGGTTTATTCCTAACTATGATATTTTTGGAAGCTGCTATCTTTCTTGGCAAGATCATTATTGATATGTAGGAAAGCTGCTGATTTTCATACTATAAATCCTGATTTTTTTAGAGAGTGTTTGTCAGTTCTAAGAATTTTCCATTGTTGAATTAGTCTCTTAAGTTTAGGATAACATCATAACTTGGAATACTTTGACTCTTTCCTATTTATTAATTTTTCTCTTTAAATAAACATAGAGAGAGTGAATAACCTTGACTTATTCCTGATTTTGGAGGTAATTAGTTTTTCCAATTTATTGTAGTGTTGATTATAAGTTTATTCTTTATACCCTTCGTAATGATGTATGTTCTTTCTATTTGTATTTTCTTTGGAGCTTTTTGTCATGAAGGGATATTGAACTTTGCCAAAAGTTTTTTTTTCCTCATGTTGATGTTAGATTTCTGTCTTTGTGTCATTACATTTATCAATTTATATACAGAAACTATTTTTGAATCCTGGAATTAGTCTGCCTTGATCATTGTGAATGATCCTTTTACTACATTGACAAATTCACGTAATAAATATTTTATTTTGAATTATAGCATTCTCATTCATCAAGAGATTCACCTATACTTTTCTTTTTGCTATTGTTTATTTACAGGTTTTAATAACAACATAATAATGTCTTCATGAGTTTGGTACTATTCCTTCCCTTTCTATTATATGGAATGGTTTGAGAAGCATAGGAGTTAGATTTTCTTTAAATGAATAGTAGAATCAGCAGTGAATCTATCTGGTCCTGGCTTTTTGTCAGTTGAGAGACTATTATTGTTTCAATTTCATTCCTAATTATAGATCTTTATAACCTTTGGTTTAATTTAGTAGGCTATCTGGAAATATATCTATTTCTTTTAGATTTTCCAATTTTTAGAATATAGGTTTTCAAAATATGCCCTAATCCTCTACTTTACTTTATGGTGTATTAGTAAAACATTAAAATTTATTTTCCAGCAGACAGCATCAGCAGCAGGTAAAATTACAGGTATCTCCACAGGTCAAATTCATTCACAAGTTGTGATTAGCTCTCTGAACACATGATAAGACATTGCTGTAATGATTAATGAGGAAGTAGAGAGAGAGGTCTCTTTCCAGGTTCTGGTTGGAGAATTATTTCTCTAATTTCATTAATTTGGGTCTTCACTCTCTTTCTTGGTTTAGGTAAGGGACTATCAATCTTGCTTATCTTTTTTCAAGAACCAACTCTTTGTTTTATTGCATTTTTGTTTCAAATCCATTAATCTCAGCATTTATCTACATTATTTTTTTCTCTCTACTTTGACTTGTTCTCTCTAGTTTGACTTGTTCTTTTTTTTTCTAAGACATTGACATATATCATTCAGAAATCTGATTTTATGTATGTATTTATTAGGATGCCTAGGTAGTTAGCTGTGGAAACATGAAATGCTTAATGTAAAAATCCTTCTTAGAGCCAATTCTACTCTATCCAGTGGTTTCTGGTACACTGCACTTCCATTTTCATTTGAGTCTAGAAAATGTTAAGTCTGTGTTTACTGCTGATTGCTTTGATGGCTCATTCATATGATTCAAAAGTTTTGTGTTTAAGTCCATGAGTTTGTATGCTATCTATAGCATCTTTTGCTATTTATTTCTAATTTTATTCCAAATACAGTCTGACAGAATATAAGAAGCTGTTTTCATTTTCTGAAATTTGTTGTCTTCTCCACATAAGTTAGGGCCGAAGCAATTATAATAGGACTCTGCATGATCTGCGCAATGACCAACATATCATTGACCCCTCAAATTCTAGCATGGACTAAAGGCACTAGGATCCTTAGAAGCAAGGGATTAACTGTCACAATAATCTTCCTATACTTAAGGGGAACACACGAAAGAGTTCTAGGAATTGCCACTGAGTCGTTACACCTCATCATAGAGGAGGACCCAGAGGAAAGTTTAATATACACATTAAAGGATGCTTCAGAGATGGAGGGAGGGGGCACTGGGAGAAAGGGAGGGAGGGGGAAAGGAAGGGGCAAAGGGGGGAGGGAACAGCCAGGGAGGGGTGGAGGGAGGGAGGGGACGTTTGTATGAGCAAAAAAATAAATAAATACAAATAAATAAATAAATAAACTATGGAGAAGCCCCTCCCCCCAAAATGAAATTTGTTATCTTGCTTGTGTCCTAAGAAAATGGCCCATGTCATGGTTTGAATGTAATCTTTCCCCTGCAGGCTCATGTATTTGAAAGCTTAGTTAATGTTTGGGAAGGTCATAGCCACTTTAGGAAGTAGAGCCTTGCTGGAGGAAGACGTGTTGCAGGTGGTCTTGAGGTTGGTTTGTCCCACCCTGTTTCCACTAATAGTCTGCTCCTGCAGTGTTCCGTTTGCTCTCTTGGCCTTGATGATGAATGTGGCCTAAGCCTCCTGCAGATCCAGTCATGCTTTTTTTACATGTGGACTGTATCTCCCCTCTGGAGATACAGTAAGACAAATACATCTTCCTTTCTCCCCTGAGTGGTATCTCATAGCAACAGAAGTTATAACTGTGGCTGTCCATTTTAGAGAAAGTCTCTTGGCCTGCTAAGAAGAATGTGCATTTTTTCAGTTGCTGGGAAAAACCTTCTATAAATGTCGATTTAAGTAATAATAATAATAATACATTATAATAATACAGGTCTACAGTGTCATTTAATTGTATGTTTCTTTTACTAATTTTTGGGCCAGATGACTCTTTCAAATGGAGACCTTAGGATATTTCAACACTCACTATTAATGTGTGGAGATCAGTTTATATCCAGTAATGTGTGTTATAAAATTGGTGGAATTAATATTGAATATAATATATGTTTGTAGTAATATCCCCTTAATAGATTTTTATCTTTAATCAGCATAAAGTTGTCTTTATTTTTTCTTTGTCATCTACTTTAGCATTAATACCTTAGCTTCTCATGCTTTGGTGGGAATTTCTTCCATCCTTTCATCTGGAGACTGTTTCTGTTTGCCAAAGAGGTATTTGTTGCAGAAAATAAATAGATGGTTCCAAGCTATTGTTTAATCCAGTTTGCTAGAGAATTAGAGACTTGAAGCCATTAACATTTACATTTGCTACAAGGGATCTGTATTAATTATTATCATTTAATAGTTGTTGCCATATATGGTACATTGATTTGTCTACCATCTTAAAACACCTGATTTATTTTTATTGCCTCAAGGATCCGTTTATCTTTTTCTTTCAGGGGTAAGATTCTTGCATATATCTTCTGTTATGCTTATTCAATTGTTATAAAATCCTCTATGTTTATGATGGGACGTTTTTCTTTCATTTCAATTATGAAAGGGTGGCTTGTTGGATAAAATCTATATTATCAGTTTCAACTTTTAGAATTTTTGCATAGGAATTTACTTCTAAAAAATTATCCTTTAGAGTTTCATACATGAATACAGTGAATTTATATCATTTTTTACCCTTTATCCCAATCCCACTTCCCTCTTTCCCCACTGAAACCCTTGGTTCCTCTCAGGGTCCTTTCTGAATTCATATCTTTCTGTGTGTGTGGCGCACTTGAATTTCATCTGACTTGCCCTTAGTGACATTTGACTGTACACTTGCTTAGACATGTATGATTTATCATTGGATGTCCCATTGAGGAAAGTCGCTACTTGAAAAATTTGCTTTTTCATATGGGTTTCCCTTTTCATGTGACTTGGTGCTTCTCTCTTGCAGTTTTTAATGTTTTGCATCATGCTTCAGGTCTGCATCAGGCAGACCATGTTCTCGTTGTTTTTCCCCATTCTAAATGTCTCCTGGATGTGTGTGGTCATCTCTTTCCATATAGGTAGAAAGCTTTCAGCTATGCTTATACTGTATGTATTATCTGTGTATTTAACTGACAGTTCTTCTTCCATGCCCATGATTCATAAGTTTGATCTTTTTATGATGTCTCATATATCTTACATGTTTGTGATTTCTTACTAGTTTGACTTTATTATTTTCAGAATGCTCTAATTCATATACCTTGCTTTCAAGCCATGAGAGTTTACCTTCCATTTGACACATTGTATTGGTGAAATTTCTCCTGAAATATTTATTCTTGAGCTTTTTATTTCCAAAATTCAATTTGATCCTTTTTCAGTATTTCTATCACTTCATTGAATACATCATAGATTTTCTGAAATGTCTTCCTTACTTCATCTACCAATTTATGTCTATTATCTTTGAGCCCTTTTAGTACTTTTTTCCTGTTTTGGTGATTACAGTTAAAATAATTCTTTTGAAGTCATCATCTGAGATTTCATCTCTTTCATTGTAATCTATTACTGTCAATTTTTATTTTTTTATTTTTTTAAAAATTTACTATTATTATTATTATTTATTTATTCAATTGTGCATGTATGCATGTGTGTGCACGTGCGTGTGTGTGTGTGTGTGTGTGTGTGTAGAACCACAGACGAATTCGGGAACCACCATGGACGCCTCCACCTCCTCCTTGTTTACTCTGCCCAGGGATGCACAGGCTCCGCCCTCCCAGGACCAGAAATGCAGGCCGCCCTGCTTCTGCCCAGCGTCTATACGTGGGGTCTAGGATCCGAACTCAGGACCTTCACCTGCAAGGCAGAGGCTTAACCCCTGAGCCACCTCTCCAGCCCCTATTACTGTCAATTTTTGCATGATTCATTTGCCTTGATGTTTTTTCTTGGCCCTTTGCAGTATTTCTCTTCCTGTATTGGTTGCCACACAACTAGCAGGTGTGGTTCATGGGTTTTGCAGTGGTGATTATTAGCGAAGTGTCCTTCTGTCCCTAAGTACTAGATAAGGTTGTCCACAATTTTCTACTTATATACCTTCAACTCTGATACCTTTAAGTATTTTCCATGGCTTGTCACTCTTCTAGGGACGCTAATAAATATGACTCATTTCATTTCTGCTGAGATATGCATAGAACATTCTGTATCTCTCACTTAAAGTGATACCTCATAAATTAGAGGGGTTTTGCAGGGTCATTCTCAGAGTATAACCTGTGAGATTTGCCCTGGATTCCCAAAGTGTGTTGTGCTAGAAAAGACCTTTGTTACCAAGCCCAAATAGCCACTGTCATCTCAGTAGTGAGTGTGTGTGTGTGTGTGTGTGTGTATGTGTGTTTGTAATTAAGGTTTATGTATATGATATATATGCATATGTGTGTGCATGTGTGTGTATGTGGTATGTGTACCTCTTCATGAGCACTGAGACTGGAAAAAAGATATTGGGTGTCCTAGTCTATTGCTCTCTGCCATATCCCTTTGAGGCAGTGTGAAACTTCAGCTAGGTTCATGGCCAACAAACCTCTTTGAATCTCCTATATCCACCTATCACAGGACTGATGCTGCAGTTCTATTTTTTTTTCCGTTGCAACACAACACTCATACAAAACTTAAGGAGGAAATAGAGATTTACTTGGCTGATGGTTCTGGAGGAGATGTAATTCGTTATTGTGGAAGTGACATAGCAGGAAGCATGGAGGGAGGCAGAGACAGGAAGCTGGTTCTGTTACCGCAGTCATCATAAAGCAGAGAGAACAAGAATAAACAGGATGAACAGGGGCAGGCCACTGAAACTCATGGCTGGCTTTTCTCAACCCAGTAAGGCTTTGCTCTACCCAGTAAGGCACCAGCTATGATAGGTACCTCAACCTTTCTAGCAAATATTAATAACAACTAAGGAGTCAAACACATGAACATATGGGGGATAAATCCCATCTAAACCATAACTGAAATTACAGGTTTGCATGTGGACCTGTGCAGATTCTTACATGGCTGCTGTGTATCAAACTCAGATATTCATGCGTGCCCAACAAGCACTCTTACTCATTGAGACATCTCCACATCTACCTAAGGAGTCTTTTAAACATCTTTCCTCATTCCTTCTGTACTTCAATACCAAGAAGAGGATAGAACTCTCCTGAGGGTTCAGTCTCTGTCCTTCTCCCCTTTGGTCTTCACATCTCCCCTTTTCTCACACTTGCCCCTGTCTCCATTCCTCATACAATACAGAAAGCAGAATGAGAAGGTGCAGCGCCTCCTTCTGAGGCTTCTCGCCTTGTCTCAAGCGGCAATCCTCGCTTCTGTAGCTGCACTCACGTCACACCTGAGGCTGAGCATTCCCCACCTGGGGGCTCAGTCCTCAGAAATGAGCTTTCTCTGCCCGTGTTATGGTCCACACCTTAAAACTTCCTTTCTTTGACAGTGTCGCTCCATAATCACCCACTTCAGAGTGCGGCTGCTGCCCAGCCATCTGTCTATCCAACGAGGATAGATAGCATCTGGTGCCAACATCTTCAACATCCGATTTTGCTTTGAACGTGTACGGGAGACTCCTTCTCACGTGATCTTGAAGCCCGTCTCTTACGTGTCAGTTTTTATCATCACAAGCTTGGCTTTGTGTTCATCAAGCACTGCAGTGCAACCTCCCAGAAGCATTTTATTTTATTTTTTTTTATTTTTCTGCTCATAAACGTAATAGGAACCCCTGTCCCCTCCCTCCCTCCACCCCTCCCTGGACCTCCCTGTTCCCTCCCCCCTTTGCCCCTTCCTTTCCCCCCCTCCCTCCCTTTCTCCCAGTGCCCCCTCCCTCCATCTCTGAAGCATCCTTTAATGTGTATATTAAACTTTCCTCTGGGTCCTTCTCTACGATGAGGTGTACCGACTCAGTGGCAATTCCTAGAACTCTTTCGTGTGTTCCCCTTAAGTATAGGATTATTGTGACAGTTAATCCCTTGCTTCTAAGGATCCCAGTGCCTTTAGTCCATGCTAGACTTTGGGGAGTCAATAATGTGTTGGTCATTGCGCAGGATCATGCAGAGTCCTATTATAATTGTCCCAGAAGCATTTTAGATATGAGTTATGACCTACGTAAACACCTGCCACTGGAGATGGGGACTTTCTTCCAGCAGACCAATCAGGGACAGTGTAGCCAATAGAGTGTGGAATGCACACCGTATCATTACTTCTGCCCTGGAAGGAGCAACCCTGACCTGGTGGTAGGGAACTCCTTAGGTACTGCCGATGTTGGCTTTCTTACATGCACGAATCTCTGGGCCTGATTACCCCGGTAATACTAAAGGGTCTGAAACATTTGTTCTCTGAACAGACAGTGGTATAAGCTAGGAACATCACTGGAAGATGCAGAAGTAAAAAGTCAAGACTGTCTCTGAGCTGCTCACACCTGATCCTCATAGGAGTACGTGGTTAGATAGGATATGTGACTGGCCAGTGTGAGAATCGTGTGGGTGTGGTAAGAGCAGGAAGCCTGTCACTCCTCTGTGGGAAAAACGTTTCTGCTGCTACTGAGGGAGTGGTTCCTATGACTGGGACCCTGCTCCATCCCTTACACGTGTGCCTAGGAACAGGGTGGTGAAGACTCCTCTCCCACTGTCTTATTCGGCTATGGTACCTGCTAGGGAACGAGCAAAAGCTGATAATGCAGGAGCTTGCAAACATTTCTCAGTGATTATCCTTGGACATTTGGTCCCTAAGGGACCAGGTGTCCTACTTCTCTACTCTTTAAGTTGTAGTGTTCTCCAGTGAGTGAGCAAGAGTTGGGTATGAGAAAAATAGTAAATTTTTTTTGGGGGGGGGAGTTCTACATCCTGGAGATGGGCCACAGCCAGGCTCCTGGTTACTCAAGCCTCTATCTACCCCTGCAAGCAAAGCGGTAGTAGAACCCAGAGTCCTTTCCTCCATCGTGTCAGAGGCAGGCTTGGTATATAACACAGGGCAGGGAGAACTCCGTGGGCGATTGCCTTCATGCCTGGCCTCTGCATGGATCGCCACATGACTGTCATCACACTTGTCTAACAGGGAACGCTCCCCGATCTCCCAGTTCTTGAGGTGGCACCCTCCTTTCCACTCCGAGTGGCAACACCTGCCCCCCGGTAATTCTAAACAGCCAGCAGATTTGAGTCGGAGTTCCTCTACTCGACCCAGTTTGGTTTGTGAGGCAGCAGCGCAGTGAGCCAGTGCAGTGGAACGTCTGTGACGTATCAGGTGGAAGAACACAGGGACTGCATCTCTAAGGTGGTGGACATATCCTTCCAAGACAGCATCTAGCTACAGCGCTCTGAGGATTTGCTAGGAGACGATATAAAGCCCAATCCCAAAGATGGTACTACAGTGTTCTTTCAGGTTACTCATCTAAATAGACTGCAAGTCCATGTGATAATGAAGTTTGCCAGTAGCCAGCGTGTGCCCCAATGGAATTTGCTTGGACTTGCTTTGTTATCCTTAAGTCCGGAAAGGGGAGACTTACCTACTCAGAGGGACAGAATTACAGTGCCTCTTGAGGGATAGAGTAGAGCTCACAGATGTAAGGAGCAGGCAGAGGAAAACTTAGAGGAACCACAGAGTTTAGTCATGATTTTCCATTTTGAGGTTTGCAAGGCTGGGAGAAAAAGACAATAACTACCACAGTAACCTACCCAAAAAGTCTCTGTTCTCACCACAGAACAGAAGGCAGCATAGCATAACAGTACTCGAGTGAGAGAAGAAAGCCAGAGGTATTAAGCAAGAGATGACTGCTACTAAATTTAAACTTGTGTTTTATCTGGAAATGTTATGACACAGAAGTGATAGGTACCTCGGATTCCTTAAAGCACCTAGGCATTGGTCAGATCTTTTGAGGTTTTGTTTGTTTGTTTGCTTGTCTGTTTTGTCTTGGCACCACCTCTTACAAATAAGATTGACTGTTCAGTGAATATGGGACCTCTGGAGTGGCAAGAAAAAAAAATGTCAGACTGAGGGTTGCACAACATTGTGAAGATTTTCAACCTGTTTGATTTGTTTAAGTGGGAAGTTTTATTTTTTATTTCATGATACACACAAATAAAACCATGAAAATAATCATCCTATCTTTACAACCCAAGCTGTGAGGGGATCCAAGATGTCACCCCATAGGCATGCTCATAATTCAATGCTTACATATTCATATATGTATATATTCATGTATATACCTGTATATATGTGTATGCTTATATATGTATATATATATATATATGGATCTAGCATTTTTGTTATTGTGCAAGTGGTCTAGATGAAGGAACAGTTTTAAACTATACACAGAATAGGTATGTGCTCAATATCTCAGTGACCCAAGGGAGAATGTGCAGAAAGCCTGTCGTGCCTGAATATGCAACAGAATTCCTGCCTCAGGAAAGAAACTACGATTTTAAAAAATGCAAACTGTACTTAGGACTTGCACACTTACATTTCTCCTTTCCTCTCGAATTAGATAGAGGAGAGAGAGAGAGTGAGAGAGTTTTATCCCTTGGGGTGTAAACAAATCCTCTCTTGAGACAGAGAAGACCTCTACACTAGTGTGCAAGCAAATGTCCTGGGGGAAATGTGCAGACAGGCTTCAGCCTCTACCATCCCTCTATGGGGCAGAGGGAAATACTTTCTGTGTTTTGATTCTTTGCATCCAGCTAGCTCCCATGGTTTAGAAGGCTGAACCTGCAGGAATATAGAAAGAGAAAAAGATTCCTCAGCAGCAGACTGCCTCCTGTGCCATTTTGTCTTTTGTCTGTGTTTGCATTCTTTTCCTCTTCCAGGGAGCTTACCACCTTCTGTGGTGTTTGGTGCATCTCTGAGCACTATTTTATCTTGTTAGCATCAGTGGGCTGAGCTTTGAGTACAAATAGACCTTGGAACATGCAGACAGTCTTTAGCCATTTTCAGTATCTCATGTAAAGACAAATGGCATTATACAATTTACAGGTCTATATTAATTATATTAAATGAATTTCTCATGTGAAACAAACTTTGATTCTTCTTCCTTGTTTCATTTGATCTAAACCTATTATGGAAATCTAATATTTATGCTCCCCCCAACTTTTATTTCTATGCTCAGGCATAAGAAAGAACAACCTTCACAGTTTTACCCTTGAAAACTGGCCAATATGTTTAGCATTGAAAAAGTTGGTCCAGAGTAAAAACTTTAGCAGATTTTTGAATTCCTCGCTTTTTTAATTGTAAAGAGGAGCTGAAGATGTGTTGCAATGGTATAGGTCTAGCACACACACATAAAGGATAAATTGAGCCTGCCATTAACAGTGGTAAAGTTAGAAAGCAAATGATTCGAATCAGAACAAAGCTGTTCTGTACTGACAGTCACTTCTTCCCAAAGATCTATTAAAATACAAGCAGTGCCTGACCAAAAGTTTGAGGTCAGAGCAGTTGGGTGAGGGTGTAGGATTCTTGATTAGCATTGGCTTCTCAGTGTTCTTTACTCTGGAGGAAATGCTAGGAGTAGTTTCGAGCTGTACATGCAGAAGTGGGCCCCCTGGTACCCAAGGCGTGGTTCCATCACTTTGGGAATGACGGTCCAGACATGTCTTTATTTCACTCAAAACCTGAACCACTTTACATAGAAAAATGAGAGGAATATTTACAGATCAGAACATGGAAAGTTCCAATTATTCAGGCCCAATTCCTGACCAAGAGGTTCCTCTTGTTTGATGAAGTGAATAGCCTTATTGTTAGAATTAACGAGAAGAAAATGTATAGAGACAGTAGAAAAACACTTGAGTACATGAAGCTCAGTCATTAGCCTTTTTTCCCCTATATAACATACAGTAATTTACCAGGAAGAGTTTTCATAGACTTTAAATGTCCTTTAACTTTCTAAGTAACTATCTCACAAGCCTTCTACAACATCAGTCTTCTATGTAACCATCTCACAAACCTCCTAACCTTCTAAGTACAACATACTTTTTTCATGGAAGGTGAAAAAAGGCTTAGATATAAGGGAATGCAGACCACTTACAACGGCAATGACAAAACATGTCAAGGTCACCAAGAATTTGAAAATCCATGGGCCACCTTGTGACCAGTGACTCTGGTGATCTAATTGGTAATGAGGCCAAATCAAGGTACAGTAACAAATGAGCTTTGAGCCTTCTACGACTCCTTGGAAGTCAAGTGGCTTAAGAAATTTAAAAAGGCAGGGAAGAAAGTTGGATGGAGTAAGCTTAGAGTGAGAGGTATCCATTTTAGAGGAGGTGGCGCAGAGATGAGCAGAAGGTTAAAGAGCGAGAGAGAATAAAGTAAAAAAGAGCATATGAGAACCCCTGTTTTATTAGCACAGACATCCCCAGAACATGTGTGAAAAAGTTGAGACCAAAAGAGAAAGAACTGGAGCCAAAGAGGCATCCCTTCTTCAAGATACAAGTCTAGTCTATTAAGATTAGAAATGACCTAAGTACTCTACTAGCATAGTTTTCAAGGAAAAAAAAAATACTTGCTCCAAATGAGGCTGCCTATTTTAGTGTGTTTGTGTGTGGTGGTGGGGGGGGTGCTCAGTGCACCTCAAAGCAAGTCAGGACCAAATAGACCAAGAAGGGAATGGGATCTTCCAGGATCTGGCTGGCCACGCTGTTTACTGGTAGAAGCCCAGCAAATGATGAGAAGGTTCTCCCATGAGCAAAGAAGAGGGTAGAGGAGAGTGAGAAAGGCGGATGGGGAGAGAGGGATGAGGAGGAACCTTAACAAATAGACTAACCTTGTGGTGGATGTAGAGGTCAGCAAAGGAGGTGGTCCAATGCCTTGGGGGTCTGGGGATGGCGGTTGGGCTGGTGTCTGAACTCAACAAGGTCTGGGAGCTGGAGAGCAGAGAGAGTGTTGCTTACTCCAAGGGGTCCCAAGTACCTCAGCACTGAATCACGATAAGAACCTTGGATTTGAATATTAATTGGTAGGATTAAGTCTTTAAATCCCCACTTTGAAAGAATTTAACATCACATAGTAATAGAAACATTCAGAAATCATTACACCTGAATTAAGTCTGAGGACTGAACATGTGTTGCTATTTTGGGAACACATGGAAAATAAAAGTGACAAACTGGCAGGAGGGCACAATCCTGAAGAACACTGGAGCCTGGCAGCAGGGCAGAAGTCTGGAGGGGTCCTCAGGACCTTGGCAAGAACACAGTGATATCTTTATTTGCAGTCTCATTAAAATCAAAACCACGCATGATAATTTTTTATGAAAGAAAGCTTATAATTTATCAGGAACAGTTCTGATCGACTTAAAATGTAAATTACAGTAGATTAGGTAGGCCTTTCTAATGTTATTAAAATCATTTTTGTAAGTATTCATACATGTATTTTAATTGATTGTGCCAAAAATATACAAAATGTTAGCATGCATTGGAAGGCAAAATTTGAAGAGGTCACAATTTGTTATTTCAAAACACACAAGCATAGTTGACAGACAGACACATGATAGACTTGCCTGAAATCCAGGTAACCAAACAACCAAGCAAATGAAATGAATACCATGTGGTAGGTGTCCCCTGCAGACAAGGACTTACTGGCAACAGCTATAAATTAGTAATTGATTCATGATACAGTGCAATGATACTCTATATAATTGATCAATGTTGGAAACAGACTTTGGCAAAGATTGAATCATTGAAAACAGTACGTCATATTAGTTAAGCACAGTAAGTTATAATCAAAATCAATGGATCAGACAGTTAAGACTCTTAGAAACACACACACGGCTGGCCAGCACAGATGACAAGACACAGGACTTACGTATGAAAAATATTATCAAAAACAGGATTAAACTTTTAAAAATACTATCAAAAGCGTCTAAGAAACCTTGCAATTAGCAATTACTGCAGTTACTAATGATGTATTATTTCTCTACTAAATAGTTGTTAGAATTTGAGAATATACTGGTAACCTGGAAAGAAATTGTTTTATTAAGCCAAATTAGAGAACATAAATGTTTTTCCTGTGAAGGAAAACATAGCGAGAACTTGCAAAGCTTAAGGGAGGAGAAGGAGGAAACCATATCGCCATGTTGAGTAAAGTCCATGTGGGAGCCGTGTTGGGTCCTGAATCCCAAAGAAGCCTGAGCTGAGGATCCTGATCACAAAAAAAGGATCCAAATCTAGTCTGCGCGAGGGAGCAGGACCCAGTGGAGTGATCAGCTATGAGACTACAAGAACAAGACATGGTTAACCATGCAGACTAGGAGAGAGAACGATTGCAAGGTAAAAACCTAGTGACTTCTCAGTGCGCACAATGAGGAGGGAAAACGGATTCCCTGAAAACCCCGCATTTGCCAAGAGCTATGCCAGTGATAAGTGGAGCGTGTGAGAGAGAGAGAGAAAAAAAAGAGAGAGAGAGAGAGAGGGAAGAGAACACGCTAACCAGGCAGTGGCATCTACCGATGCTGCATTGACATGAGAGTTTCTTATTCAAAATTGGGGTCCAAGAAGGTCTAAGTGCCCCAGCTTGGGTTTCAACACCCAGTCTAATTCTCCAAAGGGAGAAGAATAAGCGGGGTCTGAAGGTGGAACAGAGTGTCTATCCCTAGGAATGAGGGAAGGAACAAGGAGAGAGGCAACTGACCTATCCCCACTAGGTACCTGCCTTTTAAGTGCCTGAGAACAGTGACTGGTAAGCAGGACTTTATGAATGTGGGGTTTGGGGGTACCGTGAATCCTATACCTATTAACATGACAGACAGACGACAGGGCACACTAGAGATGAGGCAAAGCTTATATCTGACAGGAAAGCAGGCCAATTAGAATGATTTAGGCTTGATTAAAAGAGGTATAAGTCACTCATACATAGCATTTGCTGGCCTAACGTCATGCACAAATGTAGGGCTAGTATTGCTGTGAGAGAAAAGTCCAGCCCATGTATTAGTCATGCTCTTAGTCTTCATCTATCCCCATCTCAAGGATGTAGGAAAGATGCTGAATGTTCCAGTGGTCTTCAGAATAAAATGGGAGTCTGCAGAGGGAAAGACAGCTTTCCCATATGAAGAATATAGAGCATTCCAAGAAAAGAGCTTCCTTCCATGGTCTCTGTGTGATTTCACAGCATCTTTCTTCTTTACTTTTATTTTAAATTGGGGGGTGTAACCACTTTGCTGTAAAATTTTTAATTTTCAGAAGAAAAAAATGATTTCGTCATTAGTCTTTAAAGTATTGTGTGATAGAAATAATATTATAACCAGATTACATTACAAAAGTGCTTGGATCTTTTAGAGTAAATATTAATAACTCTGCTATGCTTCAGGCTTGTCTGAAGTATCCTTGCTGTGTAATGCTCACTGACTCAGACTGAACACTTCATAGAGATCATGTAATACTCCCAGGTAAATGGGTTGAGCCCTCAAAAGATTAGAAGAGAAGGTTGTTTATTATTTCTGCGAAGCAGGGAAAACATTTGCATGCCTACTCAGCATTAAATGCACAGTTATGACATTTCAAAGAAGCTCCATAGGCGAGGGCTTCGAAGTGCATAGATAGTCCTCAAGCAATAAAATGAATATAAACATATGTACGCACATATACATGTAGTTTCAGAAGTTAATTTTCATATACTTTTTGCAATATTTCATTGACAAGTTGGAGTATCAAGGCTTAATGCTTCATATAGTGTCTTAGCAACACCCCATTCCTTGGTACCTAATTCTGTTGAAGTGTTTCTTCTGTTGCTGTGATAAGATACTCTGATCCAAGCAAGTTAAGGGAAAAAGGGCCTATTATTTGTCTTATAGTCTGAGAGATAATAGAGTCTCTTATACTCGGGAGCATATGGTAGCAGAAACGATGGCTGAAACAGGAAGATAGTTCATGTTACATCAGACATCAGGAGGAAGAGAGAGAACCAACAGCAAGTGGGGCAGGGTTATCAACCTGAAGTCCTGGCCCTATGATGTACTTCCTCCAGCAAGCTATACCTAAAGATGCCATAACTTTTCTAAACAGTGGTATCATGGGGGATCCAAGTGATCAAGCATTTGAATCTATAAGGGACATTTCACATGAAACCATAACACAGGCACAAAAAGCAGTGGTCGAAACAACTCAACATAGAGGTCCAGTGGCCTGTGTTCAATTTCTCCACAAGATTGTTTAGGTCCTTTATTTCTTCATCTGTAAAATAATAAAAGACATCTCTCAAAAATGTTTTGTCAGACTTAATAACACTGTCTATCAATCCGTGAACCCAAAAAAAGTATCAAAAACATTACCTTGATCATTTTGATGTGGGCAAATTAATTTTGAGACAGGCAAATGAACATTGAAGTTAAGTCTGATGCTTTAGGCAAGAGACCATTGATAAGAAAACAGATATTCTCATGAAACAGTTAGCTATAATTGGTGATAACCCTAGGTCCTAGAATAATAGCACTGTTTTAAAAATGGAAGCTACTTTGCCAACAAATAACTAATAAGTCACCAAATCATGGCTGGACATAAATATAAATTGAGAAAAATATATAATGATTAATGAAGGCCTTTGCCCTGCCAACAGGGTTTACCTTGTAGCATTTTGTTTTAAGTTCTAGAAAGTGGGCGGCAAGTATCTCAATCATCTCATTCTTTTCGGTTAAAGAAGTAGCTCATGTTCTCATAATACAGTTCACGTGGCATATGGGGATTCATAAGATAGATCATAAAATATTCATGTAGGGAATATTTAAGGAAAACCATCTAAAGTTTAAATAGAGCATTAATCCAGGATGATGTACTATGCTCAAATAGTCTAAAATTAGTGTTTTATATTACAGAAATTTAATATCTTTCTGCATCCAGAACTTTGACAGTCCAATAGGATGTGTACACTAAGAAATATTTCCTACAGTTATGTAGTTCAAACTGCTCATTTATCTGCCTTTATGCTATTGGTTTGAGTTTGGAAATTTTCAAAAATTTGCAAAGTAACCTCTCTGTTATAGCGCCTTTTTATAATGAGAGACAGAGGCACAGAATAAACACATGTGCTATTTTGCATGAATGAAGGTCAAAGACACCCTTCAGGAATTTTTCTTCCTCCACTATGCGGAACGTAAAAACCAGATTCAGGATGCCAGATTTGTATATAGGTACTTGTCACTGTGCTATCTCACTGTCCCTGTAGCAACCTTTTGAAAGACAGCTAAGGAAACCAAAACTGTACCATAATTTTAAACAAAAATTTAAGGAAACATTACCACTTTTATAGGCTCAAATTCCACATCCAGAATCCTTTTAAATTGAGTTTTTCAAAAATATTTTTTATTATTTATTCAATTGTGCGTGTATGTGTGTGTGCACGTGTGTGTATGTATGTGTGTGTATGCGTATGTATGTGTGTTTGTAGAACCATGGACGAATTCGGGAACCACATGGACCGCCTCCGCCTCCACCTCCTCCTTGTTTACTCTGCCCCGGGATTCACAGGCTCCGCCCTTCCAGGACCAGAAACGCAGGCCGCCCCCACTTCCGCCTGGCATCTGTAAGTGGGGTCTAGGATCCTAACTCAGGACCTTCCACCTGCAAAGCAGAGGCTTAACCCCTGAGCTACCTCTCCGGCCCTAAATTGACTTTCAAAACGTGGCATCTTCTACTCAGGTAGTCTAGGAAGAACTTCAAAAGCAGAGTTCAAACATCCCTACCCTAAGACCTAAATTCCTGCTGACAATAGACTAAATAAATATTGACTGTGAAAATAGAAAGAGTTCTGAATACAATGCATGTGGGTGGGCTTGAATCCTATCTAGAAGCTATCGCCAACTGTCATAGTTAAGTACAGATGTCAACTTGATAGTTGGGGGTTTGAACTTTGGGCACATTTGTAGATAATTGGTAGTTGTGTTATGGAGTTGGTAATCCACCCAATGAGGCACAGACAAGTGACTAAGAAGCTTCTTTATTAAAAGTGGGTCTAACAGACTGAAGCTGCAGGACTCCATCAGAGTTCAGGACCTCAAAATGGAGCTTCAAGTAAGGGCAGGGTGCAGTTTTTATAGTAGTTTCTAAACCTGTACTACAGCTCAGCTAATGATTCTGGCTGGCGGAGCCAGGTAGGAGAGTGAGTGGGTCACTCTCAGGTTCTTTTGACTTAGTAATTGAGTATAGAAATCACAGACTTATGTGTAGGTTTAGTAGTTGTAGCTGGAAGCTCAGATAAGGAAGAAGGGAGGGGTGGGGGTCTTGGGTGGTGTCTTGTGGTCATGCTGACTCAAGGCTGTAACTAGGCTGTAACTTATGAAACCAGGTGGTGAGCAGATTGTGAGAGAAAGCTTTATCTATCTTATGTATAGGCATTTTATAGAAGCCAAGGGAACAGTTAGTGTAAGGTTAAAATTTTTCCATAGCACACATTTTTAACCCAAATTTCACAGAACACAAAGAATGGGGTCTTTCTTCTCATAGACCACCTCAGTTGAGCAAACCTGCAAGAGATTATCTAGTTAATGGGTCAGGCCCAGCCCATGGTGGGTAGGACTAGGCCTTAGACAGGTGACTAAAATACAGAGAGCTGGTTCAATGGGGCACAGTTGGCATTCTTTTGTACACTTGGCCATACATACTGGTCTGGTAAGTAAAGATCATCCTCCTCTCAACTGCTATATGGAGATGGTATGGTCAGTTCTTTCAGACATTTGCCAATGATACATACTCTCCTGCCAATTGAACTAAGAAGTATAACCAGACTATCATAAGAGAATAAATCCCTTGTTCCCTTAAGTAGTTTTGTCATGATTTTATCAGAAACCATGCAAAGTAACTACAATACCAAATATGATGGTCACCTTCACCTGTAAAATGGGACCATGCTACCCGTCTTGAAATTCACTGAAGGATAACATGGAAACAAATGCTCAGGAACATGTCACAATTTTTTATTCTCTGTACATGGAATACTTTTTCTTTTCAATCCTGTGCATCTTAGCCTCAAACCTTTTAAAAGAAAATTTCTGTCCCCTACCTTAATAGGATACTACCAAAGTACCCTGCATTAATCTGCATTTTCCTTATTGATCAGGTCAGTATTCATATAATGAATTCTTACATAATCTTTTTTAGCCAAATAATTTATTTTATTTTAATTTGATTTAAATTTTAGTATTGGGCTTTGAGCATAAGACTAAATGCTTGTTAAACATATGCTTTACCAGTGAACCATACTCTTAGTCTCAATAATTTAATCTACGGAGTACTCATTCTTTATTCAATCAAGTTAATTTTGCTAGAATGGAAAAAGTGAGTTTGCATTAGTTATATACCTCTTCCCTATCCTAGCTTCTTTAGCTGGCACTAAGCTCTCAAAAAGACCTTGGACAGCAAGAAATGACAGGAAAGAATAAATAAATCACTTGCCTAGCATCTGAAGTGAATCCTCATTACTTGCGAGGATTCTATTGGTGGAGTCTAAGTTCTGATTTAATGGTATAATCTTATGATCTCTTGTGTTGTAATACTTTTCCAAAGAAAGTGTAACACTGTAGTTATTGGCTTTACCCATTATTATTTCTATCATCTAGCATTACTTAATTGTTTAAATAAAATAAAAAAGTAAATAATCCTTGAAAAACATTTTGACTCAGTAGCAAAATATATTTTTAAAATAATAATCAGAAGAAAGTGTCAAACTTCAAGCAATAAGTGAAAATATACCAAGAAAAGGTAGCTTTTTGGGTCACATTCTTTTATTTCCTATAAATGTCACTGAAAAATATCATATCGAATCTCAAAGTAGTTATTTCATAAATAGCTTCTCTGCTAAAGAACTTCACTATCAGTCAGTGTAATTAGTTTAATTCCATGTCTGAAACTAGGTCTGAGGAAGGAGTAACTACAGCAAGAAGGTTGGAATCTATTTACTATTCATCAGTGAAGCATGGGAAGAAATGTGACCCTTGCAATGTCCTTGAGAATGTATGGACTATACCTCTAGGAATGGAGTTCTCATCCTTTGAATAGAAATGGCTCTGGTCAAAGATTGCTTGTAATGGGAAAAGAAGGAAGATAAATAATTATTCTTCACAGCAGGCCTCTCTGGACAGTATCATCCAAGTCTGGCATAAAATGAAATTGATAAAGAATTCTGCCATGTAAGATGATAACTTGTTACATAACTTAGAAACCCAGTCTTCTCTGGCACAGAAAGTGTGCAGATCATGCAGCAGGGTTAAAACCAAGGAGTTACTTTGGTTTCCCAGACTCACACCTCCTGTTTCTGAGCCTCTCCACTGAATTGCTTTATAAAGTTTTACGTGGTGCTAGAGTTGTCATTCACATGTGTGTGAATTGACAGTATAAGGTTTCTGGTTACCTCTCTTTTTATTCTTTCCTCCATCCAGAGAGATTCCCAATAGAAGTGCCCACATAAAGAGTCCTGTTTGGAAGGTGATATCCTCGTGTGCCTGAATATTTTGTACCCAGCTGGAGGTGCTGTTGGAAAGGTTGTAGAACCTTCACAAGGTGGAACCTCGCCACAGGAGGGTCCTTGAGGTTTTTCAGCTCAGCCTTATTTCATTTTCTTTCTGGCTTCCTGACTGCCCATGGAATGTGGCTGGGTTTCCTTTTCCTATCACCAGAATGGACTAGCCTTCTGGAACCATAAGTCAGAAAAAAACTTATCTCCGCTAAGTTATTTTTGTCAGGATACTTGACCCCACCACAGAAAGTAGCTAAAACATAAAGTATTCATGACCATGGCCAAAGAGATCTAAAATTAACTTATTCCTGTAAACATTTTGTTTCCCTGAAAACATGAGACATGCTACCAGGAAAATATTTTTGTGTCTGTCCTTCTGCTTTCCTATAGTGTTCATATGATCAGCAGAGATGCAGGTGCTGTCTTATTAACAGAGACTGTATTAATATTCATTTCTGAAGATTGAAATAAACATCAATCCTGCTATATAGAAGCTGCTGGAATAATGCCACCAGCTACCAATTTCTCAGACCTTAATTAAAGTAAACAAACCCGTTTAAGTTTCTCTCACCATCCTCCTGTTTCTTACAATGAAAAGAAAAGCATTCCCAGTTTATCTGCATACTTCAGTGATTTCAATTATCCCAGGTTAGGTGTTAGACGTTTAAATACATTTCACAGCATTACAGATAGAAGCACTCAAAACACCCATACCATTACTCAGAAATCTTAAAGATAATCCAGGTGTCTGTATTAAAAAGACATAAAAAAGTAAAACAGTGACTCCCTAGTTATGCTTTTCAACATTATCTACTGAATGGCTACTTACTCTAAATGTTCCACACGCTTAGGATCCCTCTGAATCTCTGTGAGGGTCCCACCCTGGCAAGCCCAGGAAATCAACAAGCTCTCAAAGTGACAGATTCTTGCTAAATATTGTCTTCACATTTAGCATACTTCATTAGATGAAAAGTTAACTTAACATTTTTTTTATTTTTAAAGCGCTTCATACATGGATATAGTGAATTTATGACATTTTCACACCTTAATCCCAAATCCCATCCCTCCTCCCCTTGCCACTACAACCCTTCTTCTCCTCCACCAAAGCCCCTTCGACTTTTAAGTCTTTATGCATATGTGATCCGCTGAGTTTCATCTGATTTGCCTTTGATGACTTGTGCCTAAGTACTTGCTGATGCATAAATCAAATATTGGTTTAACCATTATTTTTAATTCTGTAGTAGCCTAAAAGTTCTGGATAGCTTCTTCAGTTTCTTTTCTGTCTCTTCATTCAATTACGTGCATTTGGAATCAGAAAAAAAAAAGTGAATGAGATCGCTGTAATAGTGACTTCATAAAATTTTACCTTGACTTTAAAGTGGCGAAATGAATCCTCACTTCTCTTGTTTCTTCAAAATTGAAAAAAAAATCTTCTGTGTACTGAATATTCTTCAGTCCTTTGTGTTGGGAGAAGTAAATGAGAAGCTGGTGGTCAGACTTGTCAACACTGAATTGTGATGAATACTTGCCTCTCTGCCTGCTCATACTGCTAAGGGCATGTATACTGAAAGGAGCTGCGTTCCAGAGCTCCATTCATTTGGAAATAATTGAATCAAAACTGAGATACAAATGGCATCCCCCAAATGCCTAACTCATTACCTTCTCAGTGATGCAGAAGGCACTTTCTCTCTTGTGGGAGGACACATTTATATGGAAATGAGGATGAGCTGAGAAGTCCTCACAATATTCCTTTCTGCCTGGATATACTGACCCCAAGTTTTCCCTTTTTTTTGGGGGGGGGAGCTTCATCTCTCATGGCCACTGATGCTTTAGTGAAGCCACAGGTAAACAACTGAAGAAAAGGACATGAGCCTCTTACCTGGGGGTAAGGATCAACCATAAAGTTCCTTCCCTCATGCTCAGAAATACATTCTCACCACGTAATATAAATATCACAGTGCGGAGAGATCACATCAAAGAAAAACTGAAAATAATTTGTTTTAAATGTCTAGTTCTGGGGAAGATTTGAATGAGAAGAGAGTTTACAAGTCATCAATTCAAATGTCTTCACTTTACAAACAAAAATTGGGTAAAGTTGAGGAGAAGTAAAAACATAAATTAAAAAATAGCATAAGAGCCAATGGATGAGGAAATGCCAGCCCAGCGTTGGATCCATTTTATTCCTCACCACGTGATCAGATTTTTCCTTTTGCAGTGAGTACTAAACCTCCATGTAAGAGCTATGGGCAAGAAGAACACAAAATAAATAGTATCACCTCAATGAGGTAACTCCTCAAGAAGAGGTAAGAATAAAAGAACTATGCTTTTTCTGTGTCATTAATTCAATATCTGGTGTTTCAGTGGTAAGAACCGGGAATGTTTACTGCCTCTGAGCCACTGTCTGACTGTTAGAGGACAACTGTACCTCAGTTTGTCCTCAGTGAATCAATTTAAAAATATCAAATTTACAGCACAAAGTAGAAAAGGCAACTTTATTCAATGTGCCCATAGATAGAAAAAGAATCTCTGATGTTCAAAGTCTATCTTCTGGGTTTAGATGTGGGATTTGGGATGAGGGCAAGAGGTATGTATCATTGAAGAGTTCTGCTGGAGATGTTCCATCCAAAATGGGCTGACTCCAGATTATCTTGCAAGGAAGTCTTTTAAGTGATCAGAGCACCATGACATTTCTTTCAGGAGACAAACTTTCTCTTCTGGCTGGCACCAGATCTGAAAACTTTTTAGTATTCTGTGAGATCCTTCTTTTTGTTCCCCACATGAGATTCCTTGGGGGAAGTTCAATTCCTGGGGTTCATTGTTTTGACAGTCCCATAGCTAGGATATGCTGAGTGCACAGACTTGCTTTATAATGTCTATGCTGTTCAGTTACATGAGTGTCACTTGACTTTTGAGTTCTGATTTTTCTGATATATTCCAGTTTACCTGCAATGACACTGGTCTGCCTGATTACTCTGGGTGCTAATAAACACAGGTCAGACATTATTCAACAATTCTGGACCTTTGAGTGATCTCCATAGTCAGTCTCTAGACCTAGAGATTAGAAGTCCTAACTAGCTTGGTATGAGTCTAGTCCAGCTGTAAATGGAACATATTCACAACATATGTGAAGGTCAAAGTTTGAGTTTCTCCATATTTACTACCTTCCATGTGGCAGTTGGTTTCAGATATCAACTCAACACTTGAAGACATGGACCTTTACTTATGATGAACTACTTAGCCAAAGCAAGCCTTTGAGCATAACACATATTGTCTAAAGACATAATTGATGTGGGAAGACCCAGTCCATAGTATCTGGGACCATTCTCAGGACAGATGGATAAGATAGAAAAAGACCTGATTGTTCTGTAACAAACTGGCAAACTAGACAATATATATTTGTCTTTGACTCCCTCTCTTGGCATGAATATGTGTGGTCAGTTCCCTTTGATTCTGTTGGTAATTCTCCTGCCATCATGCTCAATTACAACCTGTAATCATGAGCAAATACCTAGTTTCTCAAATTGTTGAGAATGTGTAATATTTAGAGCAATAGCACGATGAAATCAAGACTTTATAATTTGATTTGTGCAGTTCCATAGTTCTATAGCCTCATTGCCTGTCCCTAGACTAATTCATTTTCTCCACTAGGATGTCACTCAACTCCGTGCATGATCTGCTTCATTGGGTAGAAAGCAGTGATAGTGCAAGCTTCTCACAATATTATTAATGTAATTTTCCAATCCTCACAATAAAGCTAATTAGTGTTAGGGTTATCTTTAGGGTAGATGGTTCTATCTCTGGTAGTGGCCTGCATAGCAATGATTACTACTTATCTTTCCAATATCTAGCATCCTCTTGGTCCTAAATAATAAACCTCTGTTTTTTTTTGTTTTTTTTTTTTGAAAATAGTGATGTTTCTAGCTGGAAGATATTTCCTAGACCCTAGTGAAGTTAGGGATCTCTATATGCATACATTTTGATTCAGAAAAATAGAGAGAAATGAAATAAATTCAGAAGTCTTCATAAGTACAAGAGATATTGACATGGGCTGCTTTTGTTATGGAGATAAGGGACATGTGAGATAAATCCACAGATAGATTCTTGGAAGGCACACACAAAGGACACAAGGAGAATGGAACAGGAGAGCTTGTCTGAAAAAGCACATGATAAGGCTCTACTCTTATCTATAATGGAACTCCAAAAGCGAGGCAGAATCCATGCAGCCAGGGAATAAGGAGGGATTACAGACATGTGCACAGTAGGAGTGTCATCCACTCTAGTACTTTCTGAGAACATTTTAAATAAGGCAATTAGTCCTCTGCCCTGAAATCATTGGATATGGACGTATAGAGAAGAGGGAACTAAATTATTTTCTGTTAAAAGATGAAAAGAGAACTTACATGATGAAACTTCGAAGGTAGTTGGAATGCCAACAAAACTGCCCGAGGAAATGAACAATGGCAAAGATTGTTGATCTTTCCTGTGATCTCATCAATCTGAGTCTCATGATCTTGAGATCAGTGGGACTGCCTTCTTTTGTTGCTTGGGTGTGTGTGGAGGGGTGTGGAAGGGCATGTAGAAGGAGGCATATGAGGGTATGTGTTTATGAAGGAGCAAAGGTGACTTTGGGAATCATCGTGAATTGCTCTACCTCCTTATAGCTTTGCTGTGGGGTTTCCCAGGGTCCACTTTCAAGGACCAGAAGTGTAGGTCACCACCATTTCTACCCAGCACTTACACTTGGGATCTGCAATCCAAGCTTAAGTCCTTTGGCTTGTGAGGCAAAGCCTTTAATCCCTTACCCATCTTTCTAGCCCTAGATAATTTTTCATATGTAGGCAAAAGGAAATTAGCTTTTAAAACAATTTCTGCTATTATATAGAATTATAATTATTGTCTTACTTCCTGAAGCTCTGGGAAATTTGTGGAAGAGGGGGTGGTAAGATTGTAAGAGCACAAGGATGGGGAGGAGCATCGATATGCAAGATACTCCACACAAGTTAGGGCCGAAGCAATCATAATAGGACTTTGCATGACCTGCCCAATGACCAACACAACATTGACTCCCCAAAGTCTAGCATGGACTAAAGGCACTTGGATCCTTAGAAGCAAGGGGTTAACAGCCATAATAGTGTTCCTATACTTGAGGGGAACACAAGAATGAGTTCTAGGAAATGCCACTGAGTCCTTACATCTCATTAGAGAGGAGGACCCAGAGGAAAGTTTGACATACACATCAAAGGATGCTCAGGGGATGGGGGGAAGGAGGCATTGGGAGAAAGAGAGGGAATGGGGGAAAGGAAGGGGAAAAAGGGGGAAGGAACAAGGGGGGTCCAGGAAGGGGTGGAGGGAGGAAGGGGACCGGTGTACCTATTAAGTTTGTATGAGTGGAAATAAATAAATAAATTACTTATTAAAAAAGAAATATAATTATTGTCTTACTAATATTCACCTTACTTCAGGTATTATTTTAATCTACAACAAGTTGCCACATTTAACTCTGTTCATAAGTATATGAAGTTAATAGCTCAATCATAATTTTCTATGTAGTTTTATCTTTTTAGCTTCCTGGTTTGGCAACTAGATGTAGTATATATCTGTTGCCAGACTGGTAAACATAGCAGCAAATATGTGCATAAGTTATTAACCAACTACTAAGGTATGAGTTTAATCTACCTAAAATAGAAGCAGCAACAATAGGTATATTTACTTAAATAAAATTATTTGTATGTAACATTAGTGATTCCAATTTTGATTTCTTCCTATAAGAGAAAACTACATGCTATAGTGTTGCAGATAGAAACTAATTCTAGACATTTGTGTAACTCTTTGATAGTGTGTTAGATTTGCATAAAGCAATCATGTATAAAAAGTAATGGGTTAATAAAGGGAAGATAATTATCAATTGATCACACATGTACCACATGCTGTTATTTCTTTCATTAAGACACTTTTATGAGTTTTTTTCATGTTATAGATTTTTGAACTGAAATTGATATATAAAATTACTTCTAATTTTTCACAGGCTTTATTGAAGCTGAGATGAGAAGGTAGCTTGTTAACTTTAAAGTCTTTGTTCTTCTCACCACATTAGAAGTATTAAGTGGGAGTGAGAGGGACACTATAATGTATTTGTTAAGAATTAATGTGAGACCCGCATACATAGAACTACACCTATACTGGGAAGTGGTGTAGAAACCTAAGGAATCGCCACTAATATTACAAGGAAATTCATTTCCTTTGGCAAAACAAAATACAGGGAGCATGCTACTGGGGGGAGTTATATGACAGGTAAAATCTAAGATGATCTCCATGATGCCCTTTGTCTAATATGATACACACTGGATAACTATCTGGCTTTTGAATCCAAGGAAACTCTTTCTTGTGTTTAATCAACCATTTATAGAAATTATACCTTGGATAGTTTACATTATGTAGCAAAGAAGAAGGTAAGATGACAGTCCCCTATAACTTATGGACATGGCTAATAGTCAGATGGTAAAGAAAGTCTGATAAATATTTATATATCTAAATACTTATGATGTATGTAACTGATAACAGAACAGATGAACTAGAAGCAAGACATGAAGAGAATATGTCAAATTTAACATAAACAGGAGATGGGAAATATGAGGAATGGCAAAAATGTCTCTTACCCCAGATATGAACCACCAACTTGGAGAAGAGACCCAGTAATACGTTTGGTCTGCTGCTGGGTGATGCACATATTGTTTGAAAACCTTTGGAAAAGGATAAGATAAAAGGACCATATTTTGACATGATCTATGATAGACTATGGAAAAATGCCTTAGCACTAATCTCATTTTTGTGATAACACAATGAAGAAAGAAATTAACACTAAATATAGCATTGAAATCAGAAATGAACCTTAAATGTTGCTATAAGCAAAGAGGACAGGCTTTTATTTGAACTGAAAAAGGAACAGAGTAGAAAGATGATACTGAAATATTACTATACTGTTTCCTGGACATAGAACAATGAGCTCATAAATAAAGCAAGAATTTTTATTTTCATTTATAAAGAAATAAGGGCCATTTTGTTTTATCGTAAATCTTTCTGTTTAAAATATCATAGTTCTTTGGAGACCTGAAATTTCTATCTTGCAGATTTATTCTGACACTTTAGTTAAATTGCCATGCAGTCTGTGACATGTGACAGAATAACAATGGATTGGAAACTTCCCCAAATGCAGGCATAATTAATTTCTCCCATTCAGAATATGTAAAGTCCAAAGAATCCTTTTTTCTTTCACATATACTGGTCCAACGAAATGTCAGCTTCACTTTGTTTCAGTATGTGCTTAATATCAAAGATTAAAAATACACGACCTCTCAAATAACCTCTATGTGCCACTTTCATTGTGCATATGGTGAAGAATTTTCACATTTTGAAGGTGGGTTGCTCTGAAAAGTCATTTTAAAATCTTGAAATTAGACAAATATTGGTGATAAAGTGAATCAATTTCAGAGCATAAAATCTAGGATAGCTCACATCACGGAGTTCACAAATTACTATTACATGATTTATGCAAATGACTTTTAATATTAGAAATCAGAATACACGTGCATCTAGAATTCTTTCTGTAGCCTTGAGTATTTTAGATATTAAGAGTATTGATCATCCTAAGTCTTACTTCATTCTCTAAATAAAGTATTTTTTAACTTCATCATCATAGACCTTTTTAGGAAAACTTTTTGATATTCTACCTCAGAGTTGTAAAAATTAAATTTCTATTGTTTTTAGTCACCAGGCTATAATATTTTATCATGAGAGACCTAGTAGATTTGATACCAATTGTCAGATCTTGGTTTGTTTAAGCTAAATCTGGTACAATAGAAGTACTTAAAAGTTATTTGTAGAATGAAGCAATAAACACAGAGATCACTCAGTACTTCATATATATGTGTATAAATGTCTTTCCATCTGGAGAACTTGTAATAGAAATCAATATGGAGATTTCTTAAAAATCTGTCATGAAACAGAATTACCATTCCTGGGTAGGTTCTCAGAAAACTTCTATGTTAGCCTACTGTAGAGACACACATCCATGCTCTTTTTTATTTACAATATCCAAGTCATGGCATCAGCCATGATAAAGTAAATGTGTCATAGGTACACGATGGAATTTCATTTCATCACTAGAAAATAGATGAATATGAAGATCATCATATTGACATGCCACTATAATATCATATTTTCTCATTTGTGAATTTTAGATTTTATATAATTAGCATAACACTTTTCAACTGTATGTATGAACAAATGGATAAGTTAAAAGTATCTATGACATGAAACCTAATAGTCTAAGGAAAGACAGATGGGAGGGGTCCTAGAGAGAAACATTAGGTGAGGGAATGATTATGATGAGAGTATATGTTCTGCTTGAATGAAGAGAACTTAAATCCAACATACAATGAATATGTGTCAATAATTCTTTAATTATCTTTCACATTTATTTTATATTTGTATCTATTGTGTGTGTTATGTATGTGGAGTGTGTGTGTGTGTGTGTGTGTGTGTGTGTGTGTGTGTGTGTTTGTCTGTGCACATGAGGAGGTCAGAGGATAACTTGTAGAAGTCAATTCTCTCCTTCTGTCACATAGGCTACAGAGTTCAAACTGATATCATTAAGCTAGGAGGCAAATGGGAGTGTCTTAGGTTCTATCTGAAGCTGAAAGTTACCTGTAAAGCTTTCTTGTAGGTCACAAAAAGAGAAATCCATGAACAACTAGCAAACTTTACTTTTGCTGTTTTTTTGGAAAAAAGGGTAGTTTTGTTTTATATTATTTATAAGTGATAGATACTTAAAATATGAAATCATTTTTATCATATTCAAATTGTAAGTGGAATAAATCAATGGAATCCCTCACCAGGGATTTGAATTATCCTTGGGGGTCTCAATACCATTTGAGGAGCTGGGGTAACTAGGCAACTAATCCTTGGGGCCTAAATTGTGTTTGTTTCTAAGAACAAATGTAGGACTCTGAAAAACAGCATGATTCAATATCCATTTCCCATCTTGACTTTTATACCAGAAGTAATGTCAGTTGCTTGCTCTTAGAGTCTATTGGAAAGTCTAATCATCGGAACCCATCTGAGTGTAAAACAGCTCAGGAGTATAAATACCTTAATTGTTGATATGTTTCAAGAGTTAATGACTATTTCTTGGGCACACTCTGATAACAAATGTTGTATCAAGCAAAGTTTGCGTAGGAAGTATTTCTGGAATTTAACAGAAGAAATTGTTTGCTTACAGTGTATTTATTTACAAGGAATGGTATTGTCACTATCAGAAAACACCAAGATTTCAGGAAAGGCTGGAGTCCTTTGAGCCTACAGTACTGAAGCTGGTGAGTCCCTGGAAGGATTTGAAAAACTCCACCTAAACTCACCTGTGCATCTGCTGAGTCTGCACCTGGCTCTGATTCCCCAAGTGTAATAAAAATCCTGCCACTGTTTCTTCCCTCATATCTCTTGGCAGTCACTCTCAACTCATAGACTGTAATCTAGAATCCACCTGACAGTAAATTCTGGGAAAAATACAATACTTGGCAAACTTTCAGCTAAGTCCCTGAAGTTCACACAGACGTGTACAAGCGAGTGAACATGGCTGGTTACTAAACAGAAAGCCAATACCTGTGTGAATCACCCTGTAATTGCCTGTAGTTTCATTTTGGCTTTCACTTTCGAGAAATTCAGGGTTTTTCATTGCATTTTGTTTGTTAATCTTGTTTCTGGTATTCAATGAATATGAATAAAACCTATTGTGCTTTGATTAGTGGAATTTGAAATATTTAAAATATTTTCATGTCAACTTTTTAAAAAAATTTTATTATTATTATTTATTCAACTGTGCGCATGTGCGTGTGTATGTGCGCGTGTGTGTGTATGTGTGTGTGTGTGTGTGTTTGTGTCTGTGTATGTGTAGAACCATGGGCGAATTCGCGAACCACCATGGACGCCTCCACCTCCTTCTGCCCTGGGATTCACAGGCTCCGCCCTACCAGGACCAGAAGCGCAGGCCGCCCCGCTTCCGCCTGGCGTCTATACGTGGGATCTGGGATCCGAACTCAGGACCTTCCGCCTGCAAGGCAGAGGCCTAACCCCTGAGCCACCTCTCCAGCCCCATGTCAACTTTTCATATATTCAGTATTTAAAATCTTCATGTGTAAAATACAAATGTTTGATGTATGGTCAAGTTCCACAGTTAATTTCTGTTGATAACTTCCAGTGCAGAGTAGAGAAAATGATTTGCTTTTCAAAGCAAGTTCCAATGCCTCTACCTCTGGAAAAAAAAAATCTAAAAACATAAATGAGAAATGTAATGCCTAGTAAAATATTCATGGTGTTTGAATACAGTTTATGCTGCCCTTATTCAGAAGTTTGTTTGGATTTAGGTGAATAATTATAGTATTTTATGAGCAAGCAGTAATGGAATTCTATTTTTATGTTCAGTATTTTCTTGAACAATTAAAGTACAAAGTGAGATTTATGATTGAATGATCCCATTTGTGTGATAAACAAAAATATAAAATAATTAAGAATTCGCTTACCAAAAGCATATAGTATTTTGTGTAGAAAAACTTAATGTGATTGGTCAAAAAAAAACCCAACTTGTTTGGAGTCACATCCACTGAAACTTATGTTTTCATTTGCCCTGCACAGTTCATTAAATGTCTTACTAGTTACTCTCCCTCTCCCTCTCCCTTTTCCCTCTCCCTTTTCCCTCTCCCTTTTCCTCTTCCCTCTCCCTCTCCCTCTCCTTCTCTTTCTTCATCTCTCTCTCCCTCTACCTCCCTCTCTCTCTCTCTCTCTCTCTCTCTCTCTCTTTCTCTCTCCAAACCCCAGGTATCTTTTCTGTATGTTCAACCTAACATATGAACAAGGATAGGCAGTGATTTTTCAGGTATGGTTAGTAGAACACAACAGACCAGTGATTATCTGGGATGTAACATGGAATCCTAGGAAGTAAGGCAGTCGTGTGGGGCCTGATGAGGTTCATGGCAATCTGAGTTTCGACCAGACTATGTTGCACATACAACACAAATCAGAAAGGAACGGGGTCAACCCACACAGTCTTGCTGACATAACCCTGCATTCGTGGGAAGAAAAATGGGAATAAGACAAGTAGGAAGAAGAAGATGGAAAAGCAGTTGAAACAGTTCTATACTGACATAGGCAATGCCACTAACAGATACTACAACAGTCCTTCCTAGGTTATGTGTTTGAGTATGTCTGCCTAGTTCAGACTGATAAAAAAAGTCATAACCTGTAGGAAAGCAGATTCATAACCTTAAGTAAGCAGATTCAGAGTCTTATAGGTATTCAGAAATAAGATTCACAAAATATAGAAGACAGAATTCACAAACTCAGTCTACAAAAGTTAGTAAAACACAGCATCTATTACAGTAGAAACTACAGATTCTAACCAAGGAACATTGTTAGAATTCAGGGTTGTTAAAGCATAATGTCTAAAATACCCACTGTTCAGAGAAAAAATATGAGAACTGTAAGGAAAATCAGCAGGATCCCAAAGAATCAATAGAAACTGACTTAGTGTTCCCACATTTTGGAGGTAAATGACAAAATTTCATAGCCAGTATTGTGTGTGTGTTCGAAGAACTAAAGACCACATTCAGGGCTAATCTAGTGGAAAATTTTAAATGGAAATTGGTAAGGTGAAAATCTCAGTAACTGACACAAAAATTATGCTAGAGGGACTCAACTGCTTAGAAAAATCAAAAGAACTTCCTTCCCCTTCTCTCCCCCCTTTCTCTCCTCCCTTTCTCTCCTCCCTCTCTTTTCCTAATCTCTCCCCCTATTTTCTTCGTCTGTCCTTTCTGCACTCTGGCCTTTCCTACCATCAGACCATCAGAGCAGCTTTCTCCCTATTTTCTCTGACCTTTAAGTTCTATCTTCTGTTATAAATGTTCTCCCATCTTAAGCCTAAATTATGACTCCCTTGACCACCAGCCCCCCCCCAACTCTCAATAAACTCTTCTTTCTTGAAAAAAAATCATAAGAAAGAATCAAAAAATTGGAAAATGGAGAAGTAGAAATTACCTGGTCTAAAAGGAAACATATAAAAAGTTTAGCACCCAGCAGTTTAACAACTGACTGAATAGTGATGATGTATCAACTAGCACTTCATGGTGACCCGGATGGATGAGGTTTTCAGGAAGCCAGGAAGAGCTCCATAAGTAAAGTAGACTCACTGCAGTTCCAAGTGTCAAGACAAACTCAGTTCATGGGCTGTCTCAGTTTGTCCTCATTACTGTGAATAAAGTCACAGCCAAACAGCTTAAGGGAACAAGAGGCTTGATTTTGGCATATGACAGTGCAGTTTCAGTTCCTTGTCCAATTTGGCAAGATAGCCCATGCTATCTTCAGTTGCCATGTCTAGCCAAGTATAGCGAAGGATGCCAGCTTCCCTAACCTGTTCCCTCTATTTTAGTCACCTTCCCAGGAACCATCCCCACCTAACATAACCTGGTTGCTTTCCCATTAACTACACTGTCTCCTGCAGGCTTGCATGTCATTTAATGCAAGCACTGTTTCTGTACGAATGTGCCCAGAACTTGAACCTTCAACCATCAAATTGCCATCTGTAATTAAATATGACATAAGCCCAAGAAGCTCCACAAAGCAACTCAAACAAAATCCACCTGGACACATGAAAGGGATCTTCAATAAGATCAAAGAAAATTTACCTTTCAGATATAAGGGAACAACTGTTCTTTGATAATTGACAATTGTCAATGTAACAATTGACAACTGTCACAGAGGCCAGAGAGGTGGGATGACATTCAGTTTTGAAGATAGGCATAGGGAACTTGAAGTAGGAATTCCATATTCATCACAGTTACTTTTTTTTTGAAAAATTAAAACAGAACCAACCTTATCAGGTAAGCAATCTGAGATATTTTAATAATACCATAGAGAGCTTTTCCTATTGGTACCAGGAAAAGGCAACCCACACACTGGGTTGATAGTCCCGGCATGGCAATCATAGGAAAAAGAAAATGGTATATTGATTTAAAAGTATCGATGAGCTGATTGATCATCCTCGTAAAATAGAAAATTCCTAGAAAATCTACAAATAAGCTTTTTGAACTTTTAGGAAACTGTAAAAAAAAAGAACACAACGGATCACATAGGAAGATAATTGGATCTCTGTGCATGAGTACAAGCAATTTAGAGAACGGAGCTACTACTGGAATGTGCATCCACACCAGCTTAATTAATTAAACTATTTATTATTTAATTTATTTTTTGTCTTCTGATAGCAGCCATTCTGACTAAGATGGCTGGCATACCACTCTGGTCTTGGTTTTCCTTTTTCTGGTCGTTATGGTCATTTATGGACTTATTGATCATTGTATGTTTTCTTTTGTTTTGGAGAAGAGTTAGGACTCACTATATAGCTCAGATTGGTCTCAATCCTTAAGCTCCAGTTTTCTGAGTACTGAAATGAGTTACAGAAGTGTGCTAATGTTAAATTCCATATGTTCTTTTAAGAAGTGTTTAGGTCATTAGCCAGTTTTTAAATTGCATTATTTGCTTTGAGATATTCAGCTTTTTTGACTTCTTTATGTATTCTGAATATATACCCCTTATTGCATGAAGAGCTTGCAAATATTTTCTTCCATTCTGATATATTCTTCAAAAAACACTATTTATACCAGTATCTTTAGATAGTTTCCCTATGTTTTCATGTGGAATCTGATAAATTTAGGTGTCAATTTTAGGTCTTTGGTCTATTTTAGTAGATATTTTCTCTATCATTCTTCTGCTTCTATATATCCATTTATGCTGTTTTATAAAGACACTGTCTTTTCTTCATTATATATTCTTGGAGCCATTATTAAACATTATATAGTTATTATGAATATGGATATAATTTTGAGTTCTCTACTCCATTGCATTGTTGCATGTATCTGAATTGATGCCAAAGTCATGCTGTTTTGCTTATTATAGATTTATGGAATATTTGAAGTTTGCAATCATGATGACATCAGAGTTCAACTTTTCATTTTGCTCAAGACTGCTTTAGTAATCCTGCATCTCAGGTAGTTCTGTATGAATTTTAATATTATATTCTGTTTATTTGGGAAAATCATTGATATTTTGACAAGAATTGCATCTATAGATCATTTCAGCAAAATGATCATTTGAACTACCTAAATTTTTATGATCCATAAAAATGAATTATCTTTGTCTATAGTTTATTTCATTATTATGTCAGTATAGAGTTCATCTACTTTTTAACAGCTTTTTGATGTACCATTCAGGCTTTTATCATTATATACAAAATTGTATAATCTGAAAACATGGGCAGTACATCCTTACAATATATTTTGTTTCTTTTTATTTTTTTTTGTACTCATTAGTTTTGTAGGACTATATCAGTTGAGAATGATGTAAATGGACATCCTTATCTTATTTCTGAACTTAAAGCTTTCCATATTCTGTGTGGTTGGTAAGTGACTATCAATATAGGCCTTCTAAACCCAATTCATTGAGTTGTTGAAAGTTTCTTTTAATCATGAAGAGACATAGTCTTATTAAATACTTCTCTATACCTATTGAAATGACTTGAGTCATTCATTCTGCTGATGTATTGCATTAGATTTATCAATTTGCATATATTAAACCTTCTCTGGCATGAATCCCACTTGATCATTGTGTATGGTCTTTATGGTTTGCTATCAAATTCAATTTGATTACATTCTATTGTGGATTGTTTTATTTATACTTATTGATTTTTTGTCTGTTGTACTTATGTGTCTATTTTGTTTTGATTTGGGGTTAATTTGGCCTAATTCAAATGTAAGAGGGACCTTGGCTAAGACATGTGAGGATGATTACAGTTGGTATTTGGACTTGTAGTACTTTCATTTATTTTTGTAGAGCTGTGGGACCCAGATGATACCTTTTTCTAGTCACAGTGGACAGGAAGAAGTGACCCATAGCTTTTGGTAGAACAGTTGCCATCTTCAAGAATTATTTTTCTCTGCAATTGCTTGGATCCTTGTGTCTAGAACCTGAATGTATGAAGGAATGATCATGCACACACAGATTTGTGTTGTAGATATGTACATGTGCATACATGTAAATCCATACACTGAAACTAGTATTGGGGTGCTACAGAATGCTGTGCTCTGGGCGTGACATGACTGGTGTCCTCTCGAACTCTCAATAGCTGTGATTACCCATAGCCCATTACAGGGCCCACAAGAAGCTCCATTGATGTACAGGCAGTAAATGGCTGTGCCCTAACGTTCTCTGAGAATATATAAGGTTAATGGTTGCCAGGAGAAAAAGATTATTTTCTTTGGAATTTAGCCACCCAGGAGTTATCCAGGCTAAACTCGTTGTTTCTCCATTCCTAGACTTGGATGAAAACATTCCTTTTGTGCGTCATTGATGCTATATCTAGGGTGAATAGATGTTTGTTCAACTCCCAGTGGAAAATTCACACAATGATTTGTGAGAAGAAATGAAAGATGACCTAAAAGTATAAAACATCGATGTGTCCTGCTGGACTGGAAGATTCAGTATTATCGTCAAAACTACAAAGAAACAGTCATTAATGTACAATAAAAAAAAATTGAATCTGACAGAGGTCTAAAACAAGTATCAAAGACTATATAGTCCATATCCAATTCATATGAAATTATAGAGAGTCTCAATTACAGTGTCAGAGATCAGACCAGTAACCATGTGATCCTAGAGAAAATGTTAAGATATGGCAGAGAAACCTATTTGAGTGCTGAAAATGTATATCCATAGTACTGGTGGTGACTACATTACAGTACACATTTAGCAACAGTCAAAAACTTGCTCACATCCAGAGCTGGATGCCATTAGCTATAAATAGAGCTGTGGAAGTTAATATCCCATATACATTACAGAAGTGTGCTAAGCTATTAGGATATAAAAGTTCATTGGAGTACTTTAATACAGCATAGCTGAATATCTGTCAACAGTAGAAAAACATTTCAGATTAATACAATTCTCAGAGTTGAATACTATATGAGCATAAAGAATTAGGTATCTAGGTTGTTTATTCTTGCATAGAAAACTTAATATATTAAAATAATACCAGGTATCATGCTACCTTCAGCATTGTGCTGTCTCCTGAGGGTGACTGGTTAAGGGCTTTGTTTTTCCTTCAGTTTTCTCCACTTCTATCAAGAATGTAACTGGATGTGGAATCTGTATCTCACTTCTGGTAATACAGCCAGTTTTACAATATTAATTTTATTGGTATCTGAGTTTGGGAGATTTTTTTCATCTTCTAGCATTTTATTCATTTTCTTTCTTCAGTGTCTTAAATTTTCATCAAAGATATCTTTCAATTCATTGGATAGGTTTATTCCTAAAATGTTTTGTTTTCAGATGATTGCTAATATGATTTTTTCTAAGTCCTTTTTGAACTAATTCATTATTAGTAGAGAAAAGTGCACCTTATTTTTGTACATTTATTTTGTATCCTGCTATGTTGCCGACAATATTTATTTGAAAGCACATATTTACCAGATTTCTAGTGGAATGTTGAAGGTCTTTTAAGTAGAAGATCATGTCATACTAATTACAAATAGGGTAATTTGATTTTATCTTCTGTCTGGTTCTTTTATTTCCTTCTCTATTGCTGTAGTTAAGACTTTAAGAATTAGTTATAAAGAATAGAGGGAGTGGATACTTTTCCTTATTCTATATTTTAGATGAAATAATCTCAGATTTTCCCCATTTAGTATAATTATGGCTCTGCATTTGTTAAAAACGAGCTTCATTATTTCTAATCCTAGTTTCTCCAAGGCTTTTATCATAAAGAAATGTTGAACATTATCAAAAGATGGTTCTGTGATTTTTGAGGTGACAAGTGATCTCTGTCATTTACGCTATGTCATATTTTTTTTTGTCATCTGGCTTTGGTGTTTGGACAATAATGGATTTACAAAATGAGCGTACCAGTATGCTGTCAGTTTTTATTTTTATGAAACAGTCAACAGTCTGGGGATTATTAGTGTTAGCACCTCCTGAAAGGTTTGGTAAAATTTACAAGAAACTGTACAGTCCTGATTTTCCCTCACAGGGAAACTTTTTTTTTTTTTTAATTGCTTCATCTCATTGCTGGTCAACAGCCTGCTTAACTTACATATAATTGCTTGACTTTATTTGATAGTCATGTCAGCTAAGAGATCCATTTCTTCGACATTTTCCAGTGTCTTGGAAGTAATTTTTCCATCTATTCCTTGATAAACTTCTGGAATTTATTGGAATCACATTTTTCTTCATGAACATGTTGCTAATTTTATCAGTATGGTTGTTCTTATTTGGTTTTGCTAGGGCTTTTTAGTCTCGCTAAACTTTCAAAAATTCAAATCTTTGATTCATGTATTAGTCTGCATTTCTGCCTTGATCTTCATGAGTTCTTCATGCCATTTACTTTAGGATTTGACGTTTTCTTTTCCTTCTTTTTTGGGGGTTTGTTTTCTAAGGAACAATCTGGTGATTCATTATGCTCTTTGACATCTATCTGTGTGTTTAACATAAGGACTACCTACTTTGCTTTTAGCTACATCCCAAAAGTGTGGGGCTTTCCAGCTTTCCCCTCAACCACCGTCCTGCAGCTGTAAAGGGAAACCCTGCCTCACAAGACTGATCCGGAAAGGTAAGGTTGCCGGGCAGAGAACACACACACACACACATCCGGGAGTTCTGTCTGAGCAAGAACTGCTTTATGGCACAAGTGCAGAGTAGTAAGAAAGGCAGGGGTGGAGTGCAATTATTCAATCAGCAAGGCAGGGGTGGAGTGCAGTTATCCAATCAGCAAGGCAGGGGCGGAGTGCAGTTATCCAATCAGCAAGGCAGGGTAGTCAGAACATGAAGGGCAGCCATATTCCCAACTCAGCGTATGCCGCCTCCCTGCACCGGTATGGGTATGGTTTCTTGGTTGGGTGAGGGGCCGGGTGGCGTGACCAACTTCTCCCTGGGGCTAAATAGCCGTACATTTCCCCCTTTTCTTTTATTAAGCAGCAAGTGGCCCTGTCTTAGGTCATCCCCTCTTCTGGGAGCACCTTACTGGGGAGTGTGCCTGTCTTAGGTCATCTCCCCCTTTTGAGAGATCTTACCCGTCATTGACTACCACTCCTGCGATTCAGGTGGCTCAGGGGATCTTACCCCGTCATTGGCACCACTTGAGCCAGGGAGGAGAAGTGGATGTGGAATCTATTTAGACTCTGGTGCAGCCCCTCCCTTGGCTTAAGATATATACCCTCTGTGGAGGGCTGTAGGCGGACATAAGCATAATGTTGGTGGGCTACCATTAGTTGGAGTGATCTGACTTGTTGTCTTATTGACCCCACAAGGGCCGAAGGTGAGAATTAACAGGATGGTAACTAGTGGACCCATGAGTGGGAGGAGAAGCTCTGGTCGTTTCAGCGTCTTTCTAGATCCTCTTGTAACCTCTGGATTTTATCTTTGACAATGCCTGAGCGGTTGGCGTAAAACCAGCACTCTTTCCCCAAATATAGGCAGAGAGTCCACCATGGCCTTTTCATTCCTGTAGGAGAGAGAACATTATACCTCAAGAGGATGGGCTCTTGGGCAAGAGTGTAGTTATTTGGGGTATTCGCCAAGGTATCTTAAATTTCTAGCAGGAACCCAAATGGGGTTGGGCTCTCCGACTGGGAGGATACAGCCGAATCCTCTTCCAGCACTTATGAGTGGGTCAGGGCCATGCCATTGACCGGTCAGTAGATCTTTCCATTGAACCTTGTCCTTTGTACATGGCGTCCGATCACCCCAATGTCAGTGGAAAGCCGTTAGGGGCTGATCTTTTGAAAAATTTAAAATATTTAATGTCAATAAGGCAGTTCTCAGTTGGTCATGGGGGTTGTGTCCCCCTTTTTGTTTTTGTAATTGAATTTTAAGGGTTTTATTGTGTCTTTCTATTATAGCTTGTCCTTTTGGGTTATAGGGGATGCCTGTAATGTTTGATATTCCATGTATGGAAAAAGTCTTTCAATGACTGGCTCTGAAAGCAGGGCCCATTGTCTGTTTTTATCTGAATGGGTAGGCCCAGGACAGAAAAGCATTGTAGGAAGTGGCTTATGGCACGTTTGGCCTTTTCACCTGAGTAGAGTGTAGCCCAACAGGCATGCGAAAATGTGTCAATAGACATGAAAACATCTTTTAGTTTCCCAAAGGTGCCAGATAAAATTGGGTTGTAGTCCCCTTGGATTTACTCCGAGGATTGGGGGGGGGACCTGTAGGAAGGGCATGCATGAGTGGAACCTCCTGGTAATCTCTTTTAGATCTTTTATAGGAATTAGAGGGAACCTGTGATGTAATCCTCTCCAATTTAGATGGTTCAGCTCATGAAGGCCCTTAGCTAGGGAAGGGTCTTGGGAAGGTTGTGTTGAGACGAGTATCCCAGATGTAGCCAGTTGGTTTGCTATAGAGTTGCCTTGTGTGAGTACCCCTGGCAGATTTTGGTGTCCCTGCAAATGTTGGAGGAATATGGGGGAGGCCCACTCATTTAATAGGGACCTTAACTGAATCATCAAGGGAGTTATGGGGTTGTTATCTAGTTTGATATAGGACGAACTTAATATGGGCAGCAGATTAATTGCATATAGGCTGTCAGAAAAAAGATTCATGGGCTGTTTCATGTGAGACAGAGCCATGGTTAGAGCATATAGCTCCTTGAATTGTGCCGAGCCCATGACCAGTTCCAAGTAGGCGATGGCCTACTTCAGTTCCGGAGGGTATAAAACCACAGCAGCCCCTTCTTTTCTTCCATCTGTGAACAGATTTGCAGCTTGTGGGAGTGGGGTGGTGGATAAAAGGGTGGGGCCTTTCCATGGAAGCCTCGAAAAGGAGGAAACCCACTTGGTTTGTCCAGTAGTAACAGCTCAGCTTCCCGTGGAAACCCTCAAGTGCAAGGGATACCCTGGTGTTATTTCTTTGGAGCCATTCAAAATCTGCCAGGCGATAAGGGATGGTTACGGTGTCAGGGTCCTTCCCATAATGTCTGACACCCATATCTCTACCTTTGATTATTATATTGGCCATCTGGTCTAATTGAGAGTATATCCTAGGTGCCCCCCAATGGTTGCATAAATCCATTGGAGAGGCTCTCCTTCTTGGGTTAGAGCCGCTGTGAATAGTTGGGCACCTGGGAGAACCCACAGATACAGGGGTAGGGCAGGTTGATATCGAGCTGATAAGGAGGAATTAAGGGTACATTGGACCTTTTGAAGCATCTGTAGATGCTCGGGCAACAGGGAGATTATGTCAGCAGGGTTTTTATCTCTTAGTAAATCAAACAGTGATAACAGAGTTTCTGTAGAGATGGGAAGTCAGGGTCTCAGCCAGTTGAGTTCCCCCAGTAGTCTCTGGAAATCAGTGGTAGAATATGAACTGCGAAGGAACAGCTGGGATTTGGGGGAGCAGACAGCATCTAGTTTGAGTTCCGCTCCCAGTATCTTAAATGGTGGGATAGTTTGGATTTCGTCGGTAGAAATAGATAACTCTCCTTTGTCCAATAAACCCTTTAGTTTTTGAATGCAGAGCTTAGGAGGGAGGGGTCAGGGGCCCTGAAGATGATATCATCCATGTAAATATATAAGGTGATATGTGGCATCGCCTGGAAAGGGAGAAGGAGCTGAGAGACAAAGTGTTGGCAGAAGGCCGGGCTATTGGCCATGCCCTGGGGCAATACTACCCATTCATACCGCTCTCCGGGTCCCTGATAATTAATCGAGGGAACTGAAAAGGCAAATTTCTTGCAATTGGCAGAGTGGAAACGGAATGGAGAAGAAGCAATCTTTGAAATCAATAGCCAAAAGGAACAGGTCCTAAGGGATGGAAGAGATCCAAGACAGGTCTCTTAAGGGGGTGCCTACTGGAGTCATGCGACCATTGATCTTTCTCAGGTCTTGGAGCATCCTCCATTTCCCAGAGGCCTTTCAATAATGAAAACAAGGCTATTCCAAGGGCTCATGGGGGGTCGGATATGTCCTAGTCTCAGCTGTTCTTGGACTGTTTCCCTGAGGTGTTGGAGTTTATCTCGAGGCAGTGGCCACTGTTCTGTGAGGTTTCATCTCCATTTGATTATAGGAATTTACACATTCCTTCATCATTTCTTTAATGACTCACTTTTCATTCACGGATGTGTTGTTTGCTCTGAACATATGTGTGCAGTTTCTCTTGTATTTTTAGTTTTACTCCAATGTGATCTGGTACAAGATTTTCTTTTCAAGTTTGTTAAGAATAGCTTTGTGATTTCTTTAGACTATGGTCTGTTCTCAAGAAGGATTCCTGGTTTTGCTGAGAATTTGTATTGTGTAACTGTTGGATGGAAGTAACATTTTGTTGATATCTGTTTAGGTCATTTGATACATGGTAAAGCCTCTTTGCTGGATTTTAGTTTGGATATCCTGTTTAAAGATGTGAGTTGGAATTGAAATCTGCATATTTTATATCAGAACCTACTTTTACCTGTTATACTTAATAGTGTTTGTCTTTGAAATTGGGAGATACAAAATTCAGTGATTGTACAATATTGTTCTGGAATTCAAGTTTAAATCAAGAGTTTCTACATGATGTCAAACAATCTACCATTAAGTTACATATTTCTATAGCTACTACTGATTTTTCTATCTTCTTCATGAATTGTTCCATTATTTTTACTAACTTTCTTTGTCTCTTCTGACTTAGTGTGGTCTATTGTATATTTTATTAGGCTAATCAAGTTGTGAGCTTATTTTTCTGTCTTATTTTTGATAAATAAATTGACTTCTGTTCTTTTACCACCAGTCTGTGGTTTCCTTTGTCAGTGAGGTGTGATTTTTAGAAGCAACAGTTAGCTGGATCTAGTGGTTGAAACTAGTCAACCAGTTCCTATCTCTTTATTGGTGAATTAATGTCACTTATGTATTTAAGGTTATAATTGACAGAATTTCTGTGATTTTGTTGATTTCTTCTGGTTGATTGATTGGTCTTTCTTATTAATGTTAGAGGTTTGCTGATGTACTGAACTGGACACCATGGATCCCTTCCTAATTCACTTTTGTTCATGTTACCTGCACATGAGATTTATTCTTTCTTGTACTTTCTTTATTGAGGCTGCTTTTCTTTATAGATAGCATTCCACTAAGTATTTCATGGTCATCAATTGTCTTAATTTGTGCTTCTTTTTAATGTCAGGATTCTCCATCCAGTTTAAAAGTTAGTTTTATAAGATATTGCAATATTGGTTGGAAATAATTTGTTTTCAGGTCTTGAAATATACTAGTCCATGTTTTCCTGACTTTTAAGGTCACTAAGGAGAGCTCTGATGTTATTCTGATGTGTTCGACTTTGTATATAACCTGCCATTTTTCCCTTAAAGTTTCAAATATACTTTACTTTTATGTTTTGATGCCTTAAATATATCTTGTTCCTATTCCTGTCTGTTGGAGTTCAAAATATCTGATGTGTTTTGGTATTTATTTCTTTCTCTAGGTTTGGGAAATTTTTGCTATAAATTCATTGAACAGATTATGCTGTCAATTTTTCTATCAGTTCCTTCTACCCTTTATATTCTTAGGTTTCAATTCTTCATCATATCCAGAATTTCTGGAATCATTTTTTTCTTAATTAATATTTGAATGTAATATGTCCTCAATCTTGTTCTCCATATTCATTATCTATCTTCTGCATTGACGAACCTATCAGTGAAGTTTCATTGTTTTCCATCCCCAAGTTATCTTTTCAAAAAGAAAATCATAATTTTTATTACATGTTGTTAACTTTTCATTTATATTGTTGTTTTGTCATTAATTTTCTATCATTTTCCTATATTATTTATCAGAATATAATTTATTGTCACCAATTTTTTTATTTCCACTCATACAAACTTAACAGGTACACCAGTCCCCTCCCTCCACCTGCCCCCTGACCCCCCTGCTCTCCCTCCCCTCTCCCCTCTCTCTCCATCCCCCAATGCCTCCCCCCAATCCCCAGAGCATTTTAATTTGCATGCCAAACTCTCCTCTGGGTCCTCCTCTCTGATGAGGTGCAAGGATCCAGGGGCATTTCCCAGAACCCTTTCCTGTGTTCCCCTTAAGCTTAGGAACACTACTGTGACTGTCAATTGTCACCATTTTTGTATGATCATTTTTTTTAAATTTGTCTAATAGGAACCACACAAGTTTATCCCTGTTTTTGCAAGTGTGTTAATTTGGAGTTCTGTGTCATATTTCCAGACCAACTGAAAACTTTCTAGAGTCTGTAGTCATTGTTATTCTTCCAAGAATTCCATGTGCATTTCAATGAAGCACAGTATTTTAGAGTTAAGTTCTGGGTGCCACATGTATCTATAACAACTGAGGTGTGGATCCTTGCTTAGGTTTTCAGCAGAAAGGGAAAACATGGGATATATACAAACACAGATCACATGGTTTATGTATGTACTTAAGTTGGAAACAAATACTTCTCGCTGATAATTCTTTTGTGCAACACCATAGACTTTCTTCTTGGTTCCCTTGTCATATTTATTCCTCTCCTTTCAGAGGGAAACTTGGTTTCTGTCTGTGGCAGCATGTATGTCTATCAGTCCCCTTGTATGTAATGAGTCTTCCTCTTATTAGCTATGTGTCTTTTTACCCATGTCCTTTTAACCTGGTTCAGCCTCTGAGTCACAGACCCTCTTCCATGTATTTCCTTTTGTCTCTTTTAGGACAAATACCAATTTTATACTGACATCTCTAATACATCTATACAGGATATTTTTCCTCATGTAGGGTCCATTATTAACAATCAACAGAGTTCAACTGTTGTTTAAGATGGGGAGGTTATGAGATTCCCCTTATTAGGTTGAAGAGATGGCTCAATAGTTGTCATGGTGAGTACGATTTGCCATTCATAGGCTCATGCATCATTAGTTGTTATTAATATCTGAAAAGTATATGGCACCTTTAGGAGGTGCAGCTTTGCAAGAAGAAGACAAGGCCTTAAAGTTTGGTGACTTAGATCTGTGTCCTGTTCTCTGAGTTTGTTCTTGCTTCAGCTGCCTCTGTGATGTGGCCTGAACCTCCTTTCTGCTTCTGCCTCCAGCCCTGCCTTCTGCTATGTGCTTCCCACCATAGTGGACTTCTATGTTTTCTCTGGAACAGCAAGCAAAATAAATCTCCCTTTCTCTTTCAAGTTGCTTGAGTATGAGTATTGTCTCACAGCAACAAAGAAGTATAACTGCAACCATTGTGAAAGTTCTTGCCTTACAAACAAGAGTCCCAAAGTATGGATTCCCACATAAAATTTCATGCAGGTATTATGACCTGCTTCTAATTACAGATTTGGAAAGCAGAGACTTGGGATTCCCCAGAGTAAGCTGGTTAGGGAGAGTCATTGTATCAGGAACTATAGGTATGATGAGAGACCATCCTTAAAAAATGAAATGGGTGAAAATTATTTTTGACATCAACCTTGGGTCTACAAATACTCTGCATATACATCCACCTCACACACATAGGTCCACACATATTTGAATATGCATGGATGCATGCATGCTCACCACACATACACATGAAAATAAATAAAGAGAATCCTTTGTGTCTAGAGAGACGAAAAACATATGATACATTCCTCCACTGAAGCGTTTTAAAGGATGGAAAATGAAGTTCTGCAATATGCTTCAACATGACCAAATCTTGAGGAAGGATGCTAAGTGAAATAAACCATTCCTACATGAACAAATACGATATGATTCTATTCATACATGATCTAAAGAATTCACAGAAGTAAAGAGTAAAATGGAAGGCAGGTAGTAGAGAACTGATATGTCATAAGTACAAAGTGTCAGTTTGGTAAGATCTGCTAGAGCAAAATACCTATAATTTGCTATACTGCACTGAATACTTAGAAATTATTCAAGAGGCAGATCTTGTGCTTAGTTGACATGTGCAATAAATTGAATTAAACTGAGGTAGCTTCCTTGTTTCTACATACCATTTGCTTGAATGTCCCTTTTTAGCCCTTCCCTGAGTTCTGTGAGCCATTCCTTGGCATCCTCTTTATCTTCCCTTGTCTGAAATTCTCTGAGAGAAATATTTTGAGACAAAACCCAAGGGGTTATTTATGTCTTTTTATGTTCTTCAGTGTCATTTATTATCCTTATGATTTGAGAGGAATAACCTAGTTCTGTACAATTGAAAGATAAGAACTCCAGTAAATGTTGGACGTAAGGGGAGAATACCTACTGAAAATTATAGGTAGCCTTTCCTACATATGCTAGACATCTCTTTAGAGCAATTCTACCCTAAAGATTATAATACTCATTTTTAAAATGAGAAAAGTGGCAGATAAATGTTCCTAGGGTTTCATCATGTATAGGTATTAGAACTTTGACTGACAAGTTGGTTGACCTACCTAATGACAAAGGTCTTGATCAATGCATTATACTAACATCTCCCATGAACTGGATTTCAACCTACAGATTTCACTATGCAAATTAGTTCCTAAGAATTCACATCATTGATGAACTCAATTTCAATTTGTTTCTGTCTCCATAAAGGGGCTGGAGTGATATGTAATATATTCTTGTAACACGCCTTTTCGACAGATTTCTACAGAAGAAAGTGTGATATAAGCGCTTGCTAATTACTAATGGCTAGGATGACATGTGACATTACTCATGGCAATGAGTGGTTATCAACCCAAGGCCAGAGAAAATTTTTGAAACATTAAAGACTTACATTCTCTTCTCGAACACATCTGTCAGGTAGACAGTTAGATTACAGCAATTAATGACAACTCATGCTGTTTAAGAATAGCTATGAAACATTTTTCTACTTTTTTTCTGCTCTGTAACATGAGATCTTGGCTCCAAATTGAGCTTCATAAGTGTGTATTTAAAACTGTTCTGGCTTTAAAGATATGTACTGTCTGCATGTTCTCTCTTGCCTCTCCAAGTCTAAGTAAAATTATTATGTTATCTAGATTAAATAGATCAGATGTTTTCTCCATGTTTTTTTCCTATGAATCAATTTCCAGGACCCATGCTTTTTACTTGTTCATATTATTCCTTGTAACAAATTTGAACAACTCTATTTCTATCAAAGATAAATATCCCCTGAACTTGATTTAGTATTAGTAGATATATAACAACCCAAATTTATTATTTTGTACATTATAAAATCAGAGTATATTCTAAGCTGAAAGATCCTGTTTTAGGGCTGGAGAGAAGGCACAGGAGTTAAGACTCTGCTTGAAAGAAGAAGGACCTGAGTTCAGATTCCGGGTCCCATGTAAAAACACCAGGTAGAAATTGTGGCCTGCACTTTTGGCCCTGGTGGTTAGAACCTGAGAAATCCCAGAGTGAAGCAAAAAGGAGATAGAAGCAGTCCAGGATGATTCCCAAAGTCACTCTGGTCCTCCACAGTACCCTCTGATACACACACACACACACACACACACACACACACACACACACACACACACAATAAATAAATTCATAAACAAACAAATAAATAAAATATTAAAAAGAACTTTTTTTACAATGTTTATCAGTTTATTGTTTACATTTTATGATATTGAAACTTTTGACTAGGCCAAGAGCAATATACAACATCTTGAAATTTATATTTCATTATGTCCAAGATTACACTAGGGTTGGTAGTCTTGGAAAGAATGTTGAGGAGCTGTATTCTCCTGATCATATCAGTGGGAATGTGAAATGAGCAATGATTCATGATGTTACAATCCATTACCTAGTTAAAATAGCATACCAGATTCCTTAGTTGTTAAAGTTATTTTTCTTATCTTTGCAAACACCGTTCATTAAGATCTGGTCTCCAGGTTCAGTTTACAGTCTTGGGAAGATAATTAAACTCTCTGTCCTGGAGTAAAGGCCATTGAATCATGTCTGAACTTGAATTAAGAAAACACAGTAATATATTAAATATTATGGGTGAGAGATATTTGAAAAAATTCAAACAACACTATTTCTCCTTTGCATTTTCTTATTCTTTGCAGTTTTAATGTTTATAACTGATAGTATCATGAAAAAGAAATACTAGTGTAACCCAGGACTTGAAATCCCTGGAGATAGTGGCCAGCAACCGTATAGTTGTTATATTTTTCAGATGTGACAATTGAACTCTTTCATTTCATAATTATTTCTTCCAGTAAAATACCACTGATCTTATTTTAGGAAATCTTGTTCATGAGACAGCATAGAATAAGGTCCGTCTGTCTCCCACAGTCATCTGATATTCTCATTGTACCATTTGAGTGCTCTAATTGGGCCACTAGAGGAAGAGAGATAAAGAAATCTAGTATAGGGACTGTGTTCTCCCCTTGAAAGCAAAATGGATAACGAGAAAATTAACACTGGTTTCTACAGCCCAGAGCCTTATACAGGGCAATTGTTAAGGCTATTGATATGACCATTGCAAGCGCTGATTTTAACTTCAAGGGTGTGGATAATCCACATAAGAACAGACTATAAAGCATAGCAATTGTGGAAACTGACACAAGCTTACAGAGCAAAACTGGAATTTGCTGTACATGTTAGTATATCCTATCCTTCAGGGACTCCTCAAGATACTACATTACATATCAGCAGATGACCTGGAAGGATAGGAACCAAATGAAGGAATGTGTCTTCATGCTATGGCCATTAATCAGTGCCACAGTGAAATTCCCATGATCTGACATTCCCAGACTCAACATTGAAAAATTGATTAGAACTTCATAATCATAGAAAGCTGGGATGTTTTGATCCAAAGCAAAATTATCTCATGCAATCTCTAGTCTCTTTAACAGCCATTTATTGCCACTTCTGTGTCTGACTTTTCAACTATCAATTGAAACTTTAGGAACATATTAACTTAGCAGACTAGTCTCTATCATACCACAGCAAGTATGTGATCAGAGAGCATCTGGAATCTATCACAGTGGTTTTCCCACTTTGCCATAATTCACTTGATATTTTGCACTGATGCATTTGAAAAATCTCCATTTATGGCTCTTTCTTGTGTGTGACTAAAAACATAGAAGTAATGCCCCTGTGTTGGTACATGATTTTTAGGCAAACCTGGATGCCTGATCTCAGGCCATCCTTATTCTAATTTGGCTCAGAGTAAGTCATCTCTTATTCCTTCTGAGGTGAGACTTGTGTTTTGTATCAACGTTGTGCATTAGGTAGATGCTGTCAAAGATACCTCATGTCAGTAGATGCTAGACCAGCATTGATACCTTCAGTCTTCTTGCTTTCTTTTTCTAGATTCTAGATAATTCATCCTATTTAGTAAGAAATTTTATAAGACTAGCGTGTCTTGTATTCGTCACCTAATGCATTCATTATAGTGTGTATTAAGCATCAGCTGTGATAGAAATCATATAGAAACTTGAATAAAACCATGGAAAAATCACACATGACATTTGCCTCCTTATGAAAAAGAATGAGTACCCAGGACCTTGAATTTTAGTACAGCACTTGACATATATTCTAAATCATTAATAGAAAGTTCACTAGATAAAGGATGATTTTGATAAACCTGAGTTTTTTTAAAATTTTTTTTTTATTATTATTATCATTTATTCAACTGTGGGTATGTGCGCGCACGTTTGTGTCTGTGTGTGTCTGTGTGTGTGTGTGTGTGTGTGTGTGTGTGTATGCGTGTGTGTAGAACCACGGACGAATTCGCGAACCCCCATGGACACCTCCACGTCCTTCTGCCCTGGGATTCACAGGCTCCGCCCTACCAGGACCAGAAGCGCAGGCCGCCCCCGCTTCCGTCTGGCGTCTATACGTGGGATCTGGGATCCGAACTCGGGACCTTCCGCCTGCAAGGCGGAGGCTTAACCCCTGAGCCACCTCTCCAGCCCCAAACCTGAGTTTTTTAATTTGGCTCTTCAAAGTCACCTTATTTTCCCAGTCTTGAAGATGATTCAGTTTAGTCTGCCTAAATTGATGCTGTTTGAAAGTCATCGTGAATCATCATTTTCTAATGATCAAGGTCTGATTTAGGTCATGCAGGGCTTATAGTTTATTTGATTTGAAGGTACTTCTTTTTAAGAAAAAAATGGAAGAAAATAGATATTAATAGAGTATTTGTTTAAGATGAAAATTAATCACTGGAATTTTTCTGGGTCTTAAAATATCTAGGTTTCTTTACTTGCATTTTTCTTACAGACAATTCTCCAAATATATGTACAACCTGACCTCCCCCACCTGAAACATTTCCCCCCTTTTAGAAACCTGTACCTCATTCTTGTGACTTTACTATTTATGAGCTCCCTGTGAGAGCACCTGCTGCCAGTGGAGTCTCATGGGAGTAGATGTGTCAAAGGGACAAAGACAGAGTGAAGTGAAACTAAGATGCAATTTTGTCAGACTGAAAGTAAGAACACAGCTGGGTCACCAGAACCACATCTATATGAAATGAAGGTGATCTTCCAAATGAGAGGAGGTGAGATGTGTGACTTCCTTAGTTTGTGATAATGCAGATTTCCCAGGAAACTGGTTTCCAGTAGGCAGCTAAAAGCAATAAACAGAAGAGCTTATAAGGCAGTCTGGAACTCTTGGGGCGATGGTTCGGAAGGGATGCTGCAAAGTCAAGGAAAAAGGACAGGAAGACCCTTCCACCTAGTCAGTTCTGTGTTCTTGAACCTTAGGGGCACTTCCTGAGCCACTGGGTACCTGACACCTACAACACTTGCAGTGCCCTGAGGTATTAGAGTCAGGCAAGGGAGCCTTTTCTCTTCTGTGTTTCTTTCTTAATCCACTGTACACTTAGTAAGACACACACTGGATGCTTGAAGCACCACTCCAGAAAAGCAGTGTTTCCCAGAGTTGCAGACTGCCTTCTAGCACTTCTGCTTATTGCTTTAGCTACCTACTGAAAACCAGTTTCCTAGGAAATCTGCATCATCTGAAAATGAATTCACTTCATGAATAAAATCATTCATGAGGTCAGGTAGATGGTTTTATTGTCTGAGGAAAAATATGCATTCTATTTGAATACAAAAAGTAAAGTATCTAGAGTTTTTAAGAGAGCTGGGGATGGAGAAGGCAAAACATTGGAGTAAAGGGAAGAGAAAAGGTAAAATAGCAAGGAAATGACTTAACATAGGACCTATGTAGAATTCTAGAAAGAATCACCATCAGTGAGAATATTTTTGTGGCAGCAAGAGCCAAGTAGTTATTTTGGAATATCTTCTAATACGGAATGTAAATTTTAATTTTCCTTTTTGCTAGCAGCTGCTCATTGGTTGTTTTCAAATTATAAGTAAAAGCAAACCCTACTCAACCTTGTATTAGACAATCACCACTGTAAGATGGATGAAGTCGTATCCAGAAATACAGGAGGGAGAAATAAAAGTCAAGTCTACCTATTAAGTTTATATGAGCGGAAATAATAATAAATGTATTAAAAAAGTCAGAAGTATGTAATAATGAAGAAGTCGCTTAGGGGTGGGTTTACACAAGAAAACAATTCACTACTATCTCATCAAAACAGCAGAGGTTTGAGGGAAAGTTCTGGACTTTCAATTATGCAGTGCAGAGAGACCTTGTCCCAGAAAGTTTATTTATACTTAAGAAGTTTAATTTCTCACAAACAGTTACCTCAGACCCCTAGAGAAGTCACTTTCATATCATGAGAGGCTCAGAATCTTCATGTGTACAACAAGATTGTACACAAGATAAATCCAGTTCTGCCTCTTGATAAAGTTAAATTTGTGGTATTCATGTAATAAAAGTTCAATGTTTCCTTCTACTTAGATCACGAGGATCTAAAAGCATATTACTTTCAGTCAGTCTTAAGAGCTACTGAAGTTTGAATCCTCAGTGTCAGAAGAATTAAGTAAAAGTTTCAAGTTATTGATAGAACTCTTCCTACATTAACTGCTGACATGTGTAGATAGTTTGTTTCAGAAGGAAGCCAGGGCTTTGACTATGACGAGGTAGAGGTTTTACCTGGAGTGTTAGAAGGGCTTGCATTTTCATCTTATTTTAAAATTGTAATATGTAGATTATTATAGAGAAAATACTGATAACTATGACTTTTGCTCTGTTTGGAGTACTTTCATAAGAAGTAATTGGACTTGTAACACAAAAATTGACAAAATGTATAAAGTAAAATATATTATGGTACATTTACATAATGATAATGGCTAATGATAATAGCTAGCCTCTTCTGCCATGTACTTTTGTGTTTCCGGTATCAAACCACTTTAGTCTTACAGCCAAAGCACTAGAATCCTCAAACATTAGAATGCTCCAAGGGCATACTCAAACAACTGTTCAGTTTGACAGTATTCTCTTACCTAGCCAGACAACAATTCTGTTAAATGGAACTCTTCTGGAAATTATAATAGAGATGTACATTTCTCTAAAGTATATATAATATATTGGAGATAGAAAACCCAATTATATATTTCATGACCAGATGCATAGATGTCTGTGTGCTCATATCTTCATACATATATATCAGTCACATATAGAAAATGATTTTGTAATCCACCTGTATTCTATAAGTTGTGACCTTAAACTTTTATGCTGTTGGTAAATATGTTTCTCAATATTAACTATAAAATGTGTTAGCAATTAAATGATAGCTCATATTAATTTCTTGGGTTATTTTTCTGGTGTTTGGAAGATCTTAACTTGAAAATGATTTATACTTAATTCTATGTGCATCTTATGCTATGAATGATCATGTGACTTCTTCATTAAAGCATTCCAAAGTTTTCATCTTTAATTTCCTGAATAAACAGCTTCATGGAATTTCAGTTGACAGTCATCCTGGTTTGCTAGAGAATGAGGGAAATCTGAACCAGAGGTGTTCATTCCTGAAACTAGGAAACTACAAACAAACTAGGTCCATTGAACTGACTTAATAGTGAAGCAAAATTTATTAACTTATTCCTAAAAATAATAGACATATATGCTTATGTATGAGTACATGGGAATAAAGGCATTTTGTATAAAAGGCACAAGATGTATGAGAAAAAGAATGAAAGATTAAATGGAAATAATCAGATGTATATACAGGCACAGGTATTTGTGCAAATTATGAACATATCAAAGCTGTACACAGAAAAATCATGTGGAAATATGTTTATAAATATTACCAGGTGAACAGCTGAGAAAATTGCCACTTTGGTATATAATTGATATATAATCTGCACAATTATGAATTACATCTGAATTTTGATTTTCTTATCTGTACAGTGGCCATAATAAAAAATTGTTATGTACACATTAAATGTTCAAATATGTGGTAGTATATAAATTTCAAGACTTTTATTTATTTATTTACTATTTATTCAATTGTGCATGTATGCATGTGTGCGCGTGTGTATATATATGTGTGTGTGTGTTGTGTGTATGTATGTGTGTGTGTGTGTAGAACCACGGACGAATTCGGGTACCACCATGGATGCCTCTACCTCCTCCTTGTTTACTCTGCCCTACCAGGACCAGAAATGCAGGCTGCCCCCGCTTCCGCCTGGCATCTTTAGGTGGGGTCTAGGACCCTGAACTCAGGACCTTCCGCCTGCAAGACAGAAGTTTAACTCCTGAACCACCTCTCCAGCCCCAAGTTCAAGACATTTTTGAAATATATTTTAACTTCATTTTAGTTTCATGACACATTGCTGCAGCAAGATGCCTGATCCAAGCAACTTAGAAAAGAAGGTTTTATCTCAGGTTACAGTTCACCATACATGCAAGTTAGTAACCAAAGGTCTTGTCACATCATGTCCACAGCATGGGCAGAAAACAATCAATCTGCATGCATGCTTTCTTGCTTGCCAGTGCTTTGCTCTCTTTCTGTATCTTTTGACATTTCCTACCTGCCTAGGGAATAGTCCTACGCACACTAGGCTGGATCTTCTAACAACAATTATGCAATTAAGACACTCCCTCATAGGAATCCCCAGGAGCCAGTCTGAAGAATTCATTTCAGGTGGTGCTGGAGACCTGCCTCCTGGGAGTTATTAACCATTTTTACTATTGACAACCACAGTTGACCAATAACATTATCACAATTTTATTCTTATAATTCATTGTAAGAATATCTAGCCACAAAATTGTTTTCTACCAATGTTCAGGGCTTACCTAATGTTCAGGGCCTCTCTTTCCTTACTTGGATTACCCATGAAACTAACCATTCGAAGGAGCCATGGACTCATAGAAAGTCCAGCTCATAGGTCCTCTGAAGTCACCCTGGCTTCTTGTTCCTGGATCCCTGGGTAACACAAGTCCACATTGAATGCTGAGAGTTCTCAGTGTCTCCATACCCCCAGGGTCTTCTCTGATGACCTCATGGAAAATAACTGAGTCAAGCCCAGGACTAAGAGTGGAACCTTTTGTAAATATCCTAGTAGCAGCTACCCTACATCCCTGTGCTTTTAGGGTACTTGGCAGCAGGGTTGAACTAGCACTTCTGTGGTCCCCACTGCATTTTACCTGCCATTCTGGTTTCAGGCAACAGTATGCTTTTGACAAAACCTCCAGCACTTTCCCACCCACTTCTGCAAGCACCACTCTCATCTACTTAAGGAGCCAGGATTCTCAAATTTCTGAAGAGCAAAGGTCAGTGCTCAAAGACAAAAATTACCAATTGTCTCTCTCCATGGGAACTTAATTGTGTATTTATATGATAGCTAATTAAAATCAAGTTCTAGTTTTATAATGATTACATGGCAGTTTCTCCAAAAGTGACATCTGTTAATTGATAGATAAATTAAACTCCACTTTTACTACCGTTATAAAGTAGATATTTAACAGCTTCAGTAGCTTTTTCTCTCTGACCCTTGTACACATGTGTCTCTGCAACATATTTGCCTCCTCTGAGAACTAACTAATGAGGAGACACTTAGGCAGGAAATAAAAATGCTCCCTACATATCTATTAGTGTAAACAAGATTTTAGTCACCTCGGTGGTCCTGAGAGCAGTAATTATTCATTCAAGATTGTCTGTTATTAAAAAAAAGCACTGGTTCCATTCAAATTTATCATCTCTTCTTACATGGTATAAAAATAACTTCCCTGTTTGAGAATCCATTTATGGACATGGTACCAAACCACTTTCTCCATATTTATGCTTATAACCAGAGGTCTGTTCTGTTCTCAGCCTTGGCCAGAAAAAGCTCTGTCTGCAGCGGTTATGGATGATTCAGAGACTCATAAACTAGTCATCCTGCTGAGAACAAGTGACTCTTGAGTGTTCAGTCCTAAATGGGGCATCTGTATCACTGCTCCAAGGCTCGGGGCATTGCGGAAGATGGGAAGGGAAGAATGTAAGAGCTAGAGGATGGGAAGAAGGATGCTGTAGAAAATAGTCTTGTGGATATATTGTGGCTGTTAACAACTCATGAAGTCACAGCAACAGTGGCCTCTTAAACAGGAGTTGAACGAGACTGGATCTGTCAAATTTCATCACGGAAAAGGGAAAGTTGCAGAGGGAAGAGTAGCCAGATACCTCAGTGTCCAGTCACTGGTACAGATTTCACACTCAATCAAATAATGCCTCCCCGAGCCCTGTTTCGAGCACATGCTCAGTGACCCCAACTAAATCAGTGGGTCACAAAACCAAAAAGTGAGATATGTGAGTGGGAGGAGCAGGAAAGTAGATCTGGTAGGAGGGGAAAGGATGAGAGAGAATAAAGGAGGTTTTGATCAAAGAACACTATGTGTGAAATTGTAAACAAATAAAATAAAATCCATGTAGTAGAAATATTTAGAGAAAAAATATTGACTTTCTAATATTCTTGGATACCCAGTAGTAAAGGAGTGAAAAGTGGGAATTACACTACAGAAAAAAATATAAGATCTAGAAAGTCCTAGCATTGTGATAAGATTAAATAATCCAGGTAAAGCAGAGCAAATGGACAATTATTAATGGGGACCAGAAACATTTCCACTCTACCCGGAAACGTGAAAGTATTGTCCTGTCTCAGACAGTTATGGCTGTCGGGAGCTTAGACCAAGGAATGTGATGTTTACTTCCTGTTTGAAGCTTTGAGAATTAGCCTGCAATTTGCTGTCTCAGTGATGATAGTGTTCCTGACTAATGATGATTCAGTTATCAGAAGTCCCAGAATAAAGCCAGTTTGGGGCAAAGCACTCACTTGATCCCAAACACATGCATGAATGTGAAGGGCACCATTGTTTTAAACCTTGGAAAAACAGGGGAAAATTACGATTATTATATAAGTAGCTCTTATGTAAAATTTATGTATGTATTTACTATGTAAAATGGCTACAATTGATGTCATAGTACTCCTTACCTCTGTCTCCTGGGCACAGCTCCCCTACTTTGCCTTCTGTTTCACAGAGTACTTTCTGCTTTTCTTTTTTTGTGTAACCTCATTGTTAATTTCAGTCGTCCATGTTTCCTCTCTCGCCATTGTAGTGTTTGTCCATTTTCTTCCCAATGGTGCTACATAGTTATTTTTCTAGTGTTAGATTTCTTTCTCATGTTTTACCTGAAACCAAATTGTTACACGCACTAGCTATCCGTGACAAATTCTCAACTTGTCTCAGAGGGTCCTTTAAGCATTTTCAGACCGTTTCAAATGATTAGTCTAAAGTCTTTTGTGGAAATCACCGTTGATTATACCAGAGTCATAGTTAGACACAGGTATCAAAAACAGTTGAGGGTTTGAGCTCTAGGTACATTTGAGAGGAACTGGTAGTTGAGTTAAGCCCAGAACAAACCTGCAGGAGATTGTTCAGTGGATGGGGAAGTCCCAGCCCATGGTGGGTGGGACTAGTACACTGACAGGTGAATAAATGGAGAGAACTGTTTGAGAAAGGAGGCATTCTTGTAAATATTTAGCCAGACATGCTGGTCTGGCAAGTAAGGATTGTCCTCTCTCAGATGTTATGTGGATATGGTATGGCCAGTTCCTTTGACCCTGTTGTTGGTATGAGCTCTCACATGAAACTGGAATAAGAACTGTTACCAGACTATTGTAAGAGAATAAATCCCTTGTTCCCTTAAGCCACTTGTTGGTGATTTTATCAGCAACTATGCAGCAACAGTCCCTTTGTCATTATGCTGTATCAGAAAATTACTGCAGTCAGAGCAAGTTGGGACAATTTCCATTTTATTAATCAATGCGATACCAAATTGTGAATGAACTGCATACAATTTCAAAGACATAAAAACCTGGCTAACACACACACAAATGAATAATAAAATGAATCTAAAAAAGTGAAAAAAAAAGTACTCATAAATTATCCTTATTTCCTTTATTACACACAGATCATAGCACGTCATCTCTCTTACACATTTTATCACCACTTAGTGTTTGTTGTTGTCTGACTTAAAACGTCACCCATATATGGAGCTCAGAGATGGAAGTTTGATTTTGAAATACAGTGAAGAAGAACAAAGATCAAATTTAAAAATGTCTGAAGTATCTGTAACAGAAAAAACAAAAGCTAAAATGCCTGAAATATCCTGTGGAATGTTAAACTGAAAACATTTTAATGACTGTATGGGATTGGGGGGATTCATATGAATGGATGATATGGTGTCACTGTGAAATGGATTGTGATGATTTTGGAACATGAAAGTTTCATTGAATTCTCCTAAAGCCACCAGATTTTGAGAGATATCTGAGTTAAAATTCAAGACATAATCTTAAAGTGCTAAGTGACTCATTTGATTTTTCTCAATGTGTGATATAGACATGCACATCCATCAAAACAACCATCTCTCACCTGTGTTAGGACACTTTGTGATGCACTCTTAAGCTTAACCATCCTATTCCATTCTCTACACAGAAGCAAGAGTCAATCCTTCTGAAAGAAATTCTCAGCAGAGCCTTCATTTCTTTAAAAAATTCCCCAGGGATATGTCATGGCATTCAATTAACACCAACCTCCTATTATTTCCAAGACTAAATGGCCTTGTTAGAGCCAATCTGCCTAACCTCAGCCTTTGTGGTGAGTCCACTATAGAGAGTCTGCCCTTCTTTTCCTACTTAACATATCAATCTTCCTTCAAGTCAAACCTTCTATCTGGATAATCCTGCCGAGGTTTCATTGTTTAGTCCTATGCTGACACATAGCCATTGTGCTCAGACGTTCATTTTTCAGTGATCCTATGTAAAACTCTGTGTACCTGATGTTCTGCATACTTGTGTGTTCTTAGGGTTGTACCAAAATCTAGTCTTGTGCCAAGAAGGACCTTGTTTGTTTCATCTGCCATCAGACTTGATTGCGCATATAACACATATGGATACTGATCAAAGGCATTGGGGAGGAAGGACAGAAAGCCGACCACATGAACACATTTACCTGTGTGTTCAAGTATGGAGAACTGTTCTGTCCATCCTTTCTACCTAGTCACTTTTTACAAGAAAATTTGTCCATGTCAGCTCTGAAGGATGAGGCCAGTGAATTCCGTGAGTAAAATCATGGCTGCCTCTCCCACTGAGGAAGAACCAGACTTTGTCAGCAGTGCCTTGTCATTTCATTGATGCTGCCTGTCTCTCTGCCTTCTCCATTAGAGTTGGACATGAATACCTGTTTAAGTTGTGCTCTGGAGAGGAGTAATAGCTAAGGTTATTTTGTTAATGACAAAGAGAATTCTAAGCTCAGCCCAGTAATCCCATGATTTTCATGAATTTTTTCAAACTACTTCAAATCTATTTTTCACTGCTACAGTGTTAAAAACAACTCTTCAATTGGCAGTACTTTTCATGGATGGTTTAATTTGGGGAATTGCCCATCAAGTAGTTAAGTAATTGATGAAAGATACATTGACTCTGTGAAGTAAAAAGGGACAGTCAGGAAAGTTGCCATTTGCCCCTGAGCAAAAGGGAAGTTGTTACAGTAACTTGGTGCCGTGAATAAATGAGTCTAATCTCTGGAAAATAGGCTTCAGGGAAGAGAGCAATATTGTCCTGCATCTTGTAGCGGTCTCCACAACACTTGCAGTGCAAACAGCTGAACGAAAGACTCAGTTAATCAAACCAAGGAGGCATGGCAAAGATCAAGGGGAAATCTCTTCAAGGAAAAAAAAATCTTTGAAAGTATGTACTCTTCAGTATTGTAAGGACACGCATCAAAGGGATCGCTTTCACAGGAATTTTGAAAAGAATTATCTAAATTAGACTATTTAAAATTACATAAAACATGTCCATTGCAGAAAAGAACATACTGAAAATTGTGTAAGATTTCAAATGCGTTAACACTGAAATAACCATACTTAGTCTGTTTATTGTTTCCTTCAATAGCTATATTGAGAACATATTTTCTTTTAAAGTCTGATATTTGAGAACCTTTATGGAAGCAATTTTCCTTTGAAGTTTGGTACTTGACAGTTGAATACTTCCACATTTTACTTTGGTATCATAATTTTTTCTTTCTGTAGCTGCATTTTTTAGGTTTCTTCTTATTGACTTCGCTATGTGTCCTGCACACAGGCATAGAGGAAAGAAGGTTTGAATGAAGCACAAGGCATACAAATTTCTTAGGCTTGCAAAATTAGGTTTCACCTCACAACCCCTTAATGGAAATGCTATCTAATGCTTTATCAAATTTACAGAATTGAATAGATTTTTTCATCATTATGCAAAAATACCACAATGTCTATAACTATTTAATTTTGTTATTACTTACATTGTAGTAAATATACTATAGTCTAAATTAATGTGGAATAACCTATAAACAACTGCTGTCATGAACTGTTTCAACCATATAAAATAGTACTCATAAATACAATGGTATTTGTTTTATCTTCCTGTATATGTGCAAATGAATTTCCTATTTATGCCATTTGACCATGAGTTCGCTGATACACAATATTCACTGAAGTGTCAGACTGACACTTTTGTTCTCTGCTTCATTTCCAAATTGTAGACAATGTGCACTATGAAAGCAGCTAATGTTTACCAGAGTATTTAGGAGAGTAGACTTTCAACACATATGTTGTAAGCAAGCATTTCAATTTCATCATATACCTCAAATTTTGTAAATATCCAGTTAAATCGAGTTTCTTTTGGGAGGAGAGTGCGTTTCTTTTATTCTTTTTTTTTATTCCTAGAAATTCAAAATTGATTGAGTGAAATTGGCACGTATAAAAAACTGATGTAAATTGTATGCGTCTCATTTCCTTGGGCTCTTTCTTTACCATGACAATAGTAGTCTTAAATTTCTGCTCATTTTCTTCTTCCTGTGTTTCTGGGATATCACTTATGTTTCACTTCTTTTTCTACCTTGGTTTACATAATCCAATTCAGTATGTATAGTGTAACACTTTAAATTATATTTTAAGTTGCTCCTCATTCTCTTCATGTACTTTGTATTTGTTTAAATAGCTTTGCAACTTTTCATTCATGTATTTTCCAAAGCATTTTCAATAAATCTCTTACTTAACAGATATATGTATGAACTAGAGGCCAGTTTTTTAAAAAGTGACATTTTTCCATTGGGAGAAATTGAAATCCTCAGCAAATTTATTAAATTTGGGACTTCTTGACTTCTATGTCAACATAATGTGTATTCCTGTAAATATTGCAATTGTATTACACTTAACTTATACTTACTTGTTTATTATATTTCATCAATGGGCTTACAGCTGAAATTTTCATTAAACTCATGTCCTGACTGCAAATTTTTTTTTCTCAGTATGACCTTACCTTGGTCACATTTGTATTTGTCTTATTCCTTTCTTACTAGTACATCTGACTTATCCACATTAATAGTATGATAATAGAAAACAAGCCTCTTTCTTTAATATAAATGAATTAAGATTTAGCTGCCCTTCTTGCATTCACCATTGACTTTTTTTCTGCTAACACAACAGATATATCCACAAGCTTAACTATATGCTTTTTATCCAAAGAACAGATCATCCATACTATATGATATTTGCCATCTAGGAAAAAATCATACTGTTAAATGAATCAAGAGGAAAATATCTCCAAATTGCTAAATTCATCTGAGACTGTACACGGTGATTTTTTTTAAATTAGACTAACACTAGTTTAATCAATCTAAACACATTTCATTTAGGTTCTGTGCATATGTGTTTACCATAATGACATTGTGTGAAAGCAATTTCCCCAAAGAAGGTTCTATAAGACATTAATACAGTAAATTAGGAAATTTTCTTAAGGGGATACAAACTTTCTTGATTCAAATATTTAAGAAAAAAAGGGAGATTAGTTGACAACTCTCATCTTTGCTTATCTTGCCCACTTCCAACAAAGATACCTGACCCTGAAGTATAAGGAAATAAGGAAATAAGAAAAAAAGCAAGCAAGCATGGACTCCATCTTTTGTATGAAGCTGTTCTTAAGATACTTGAACTAACAGAACCTCTGTTGGAGTTGGAGAACTTCTACCTGGTGACCCATGAGCACAGCTCATCTGCAAAACCACATGGTTTGGCAGCTGATTCCTCTTCAGCATATAGCTTATGACCTATCTTTACCTCTGGACCACCAGTTGAGCTCTATCTGATATCACCCAGCTCTTCCAGAGAAGTCTTGCTTCAGGTAAAGACATCAAGATACTGACTGAGTCATGCATGCACATAGGATCCCTCTTTCCATGTTTCCTTGTCTCTTTCATCTACCAAGGTTGAGGCATATTCCAGCCAGACTGGTCTTTCATTTTACCCAATCTCTGTCTTTCAAAGGATAAAGATACAAGAGAACTCTTACAAAGATTCTCTGAATGTCTTGTCCTTGTTTTGATAAGAGAAGACACCAATCTTTCTGCATCTGAAAAATCAACACAGAATTTTGCTGGAAATTCATTTATAAGAAATAATCCCTGCTTTAGAGTTCCCATTTTTACAACTGCTGAGGATTGAGAAATGGCGCCTGGCAAATCCACATATCCTTCTTGGTGATCTAAAACTTGCTGTACAAAGAGGAAGCAAAACAACTATTGAGGTAATCTTAAGTACTCTCAGTCAAATTTGAGAGTTTCATTTGTTAGACTATATATATGTACATATGCTATAATGATATATTTTACTACATAAGATATAACAATGAACACTGTCATTTACTGATCTATTATTATCACATATGAATGCACATGTATAATGATTTAGTGAAAAATTATTTGATCTTGAAAGCTCATTGTGAATATAATTCTTGGATAGGGAGAGTTCCCTTTACTTATTTTTCTATTCACATTCATATTCCCATAGCTAGAATTTTCTATTGCCAAACCATTTGTGCTCATTTGTTTTTCCCTGGAGAGACATAGATTTCATGGAAACTTCCACAGTAATAAAGAATGTCTATGCTGTTGAATAATAATATTTCTGTCTTTGTGATCTATATACCTTGCTTTCTCATTTTTAGTCAATGCACATAAATATACCTTCATCTTTGAGATTTATACGTTCACAATTTCTATTTCAAATATGTAATTTCTGTCCTTGTCTTTCATATCATTTATTTTATTTTTAAAAGTAGATTACCTTGTTTTGTAACTTTCTCAGTTGAGCTTTAATTACAACTTTTTCTCTTTTTAATGTCTCAGGGCTTTAATACTGAGGTTGCATTTAAATATAGCTTTTTATGATTTCAATGACTTTTGCATTTGATTTTGATTTTTCAAATGCTCTTTAACAGAAGGTTTTATTTCCCACTTGACACTTTTTATTTATAAGAGCAGAATCATTTGTGATTTTAATGTTTTCTTAAAATTCTACTTTTATCCTTTTAAACTGTTGAAGAAATATTGTATCTTGGAGTAGAAAGGTAGGAAATTAGATATTTCTTTTCTTCTAACTTTAATATTGTCAAAGGTATTGCTTTTACTTTGACAACTCTACTTTTATTCTTTTCAGCTACTAGTTCTGCTGTATTTGTTTCTTTTAAAAATTCCCCGTGACTATCTCTCTTACATTATGACATTCTTACTGACTGGATTCCAAACTTTTATTTTGATAGAACAGCAGATAACTTCCACAGTGTAGCTCTGGATCAATTCTTATTTTGAAAGAAGTTGCTCCAATTAATCTTCTGTTGTGATATAAAAACATGACAAAGCAATTTAGGGGGATAACGGATTTATTTACTGCTTACAATTTTTCATTACAGTTTTTCAACTTGGTAAGGGAGTTTATAACATCATCAGAGACTAAGGGAGCTACTCATAGTATACTTTTTAGAAGAGTCAAGGGAGAAATTAATTGGCCAGTCTGCCAATTTCCAACCAGCATATCTCTCATTCCTTATGTATTATCTACATTCCCAAGATAAGCTAATATCCACTATGGTTGGGTGTTTCTATATCAATGAAATAATCTCCTACAAATTTGCTCAGAGTTTTCTTAACTAATCATTCATGGATGTGCCTAAAGGTGCAATTCTTAGTTGTCAACTTGACAACTAAACTTTTATGTGCATTTATTACAGTTCCTATTAAGATATTTAATTATCTCTCTCCCTTCTTTGTATGTAGAGATTTCTCTAAAACCTGTATCTAACAAGGGTTGATAAGGAAGAAGACAAATACATCTTCCTCATCTCATTCCTTCTAATGATTATATGTTTTCATAAAAAGTCCTTTCCAAACTTGGGCTTGGGGGCTAAATGATATAATACCATCTGGGTGTCCTGGCAACATAAAAGGAATGGACAAAGATTCTCATTATGTTGGTGCTCCTGAACTAAGGACAATTGTTTTCCTGTTTTTTTATTGGGGGGGGAAGAAATACTGTAGCTATGTGTAATTATGGATATACTATAGGTGAGAATCTTTGGTATCCTTCCTGTCACTTCTGATTCAGCATAAAAAATGGTGGTGGTAATGATTTTCTAATATTGTCTTATGCATACAGGAATTGTAAACAGCCCACGATATTGGCAGCATCCAATCCAGTTCCTGAGTTCTTTGGTCTGCTCTCATTCCTTTCCCTTGTATGATCCAATTTCTGAGTGTACTGAATTAGTGCTGGGATCATCTTCACTTATTCTAGAAGATTCTACCTTGTTGAAGCATTACTAAAACAATTTCCTCATGAGAAAAAAATGGTAAGATAAAGTTTAGGGACACTCTGACTCTTGCAATATTTCATCTATTCTATGTACTGTGGCATAAGTTCCTTAACTTCTTTGTCTTGATTCATTATCTTTAAGATGGGATGATGAGAAAATTGACTTCATAGGGTTAAATAAGTGAATGCATGAAAATTTCTAACTCCATATGGATTCTAACTCCTTATAATTGTTTGCTTTCATGATAAGGTCACTGTTCTTGGGTTTCAGGGTTAAGAATTCTTTCAAATCTTTTCTTCCTTTTTTCTTCTCCTTTTCCCTCTAATCATTCCAGGATTTGAACATGGATAGGCCAAAACCAATATACAAATAATGAAAGAATGTAATCTCTATATGTGTCTATGCTGATGCCAAAAGATATGAATACATATCAGCACACTTTGATATTTATATTGACATAAATAACAGTAATGAAAAATTCTCAATAATTTTAATAATACATGAAAAGATTTACAAAGCCCTTCATCTTTATGATGGCTTGTATACCAATTACACATGTGAAAGTTATTTTCTAATAAATAATAGAAGATGAATTTAGAGTTAAGTAGGTCAAAATATTTTAAATGCTAGATTACTCTAATTATTGTAAGTGACATGATATAGTTGCACAGTTAAAAAGATTAGAAGGCAATCTGGTCAAATATTAATAGTAGTTATCTTCTGATGGTGACGTAAACTTTTCTTCTTATTCCAACTTTGCATGTAATGTGTATATTTTTCTAGTTTTAAATTTTAATTTGCATTGTGATAACAGATGTCTCGTGGGCCCAAATCAAAATTGCATTTTAAACACAATCTTACACATTTTAAACACAGTGTTTAAAAATGCACAAGGCAAGTGAAAAAAATTAAGAGCTCATGTGATGATAAAACTGCATATTTTATCCACTCCCAAAAAAGCAATGAGTAATGTCTACAATTTTCCTAATAGGCACACTGATTGACCAAACCATACCATTTCTTGCATTGTATAATCGAAATGAAAGAGGTTGTTCTTAACAAAGTAAGTTCATAAATTTTTTTACATACCTTATGCAGTTTTTGGTTATAGATTTTTTTAACCTGCACCTGAAGAGATTGTAACCCAGAGACATGTTAACCGAGAGACAACCATTAAACACCACTTAAATGTTTATAGATCCTATGAAATGCATTCATGACCTGGCTGTTTCCTTATGAAAGAAAAAAAATTAGTACATTTTATATCAGCTGTATAGTAGAATACTTAATTTTAGTTTAAGAATAAACAGGAATTTGCATAGCCTATACATTCAGTATTTAAAAAGAAAATGTCTTAATGTGTGAGAGTTTGATAGGGTTCTGAAAATTATAATTGAAAAGACTAATAATGTTGTAAATACACATGCCCTCAGACAATGAAACATGCAAAAACACATCTTATGGTCCTCATATAGTTCTTAATTAATTCCTTATTTTCATTATTTAAAGTAACCCTGTTAAGAAAAAAGTAACTAGAGGAAATAAAAAATGCAAAATTACTCCTTTTCAAATCTCTCTGTGCAGACATAATCACAGCTTTGGGTGGTTATCTCTTCTTTTTCAAAAAGGATGTTTTCAACATTTTCAATTCATTTTATGTTTTCTAAAGCTTGAGAATTTTGGACAAGATCCTACCACTACACCTTTCTAAATCAAAAAACAACAGGGAATGCTTTGCAGCTTCTCAGGTTATCCACAGCCAAGAAAGAAGGTAGGTTCTTGTGTCTGTGCTTTATAGATGTTGTTTTTCAAAACAGGGGTGTGTCTGGTTTCCTACTTAGTTCAATAGCTTCTCATACGTTTAGTTTGAAGGATGGGGAAATAAGAACAGGTTTAAAAGTAATTATTTCTTCTCACAAACTTATTTCTTTCCATATGAAATTGAGACTTTCATATACTTTATGTCTAATCAGAATCAATATTAATAGTGAATACTGTAAAACAAATGTGTGTGCTCAGAAAAACAGAATGGATCATACCAAACAAGTAAAATCCTATGTAGAATGAAAACTCTAGTTTACAGAAATGATGTTATAAAAAACAATTTTATTATGAAAACTGTTTGTTTTTCCTTGTATATGTAACCTTAATTTGTATTTCATTTTTAATATGTTACTATTTTTCAAGTCTTTGTGAACACTTAGTATTTGCTATTTAAACAAATGTCATTTGCTTTTATTTATTTTGCTCTCATTTAAATAAATGATCTTGATTTTCTCATGCAAAAATGGTCAGTACAATTGTAAGAGACAGTTGAAAAGGTTGAAAGGTTTGTCAGTGTAAGAAAAATTAACAAGCCCCAGGTTAAAGCTGCTGTGAGAAGATACTGGTGGAAGTCATGAACCTTATTGTAATTTATATTTGGAAAGTTTTTAGCTTATCCCTCACTTACACAACCAAAATGAGTAAAGTTACTTTTTGGTTCACAAAATCACATTGATCTCTCATTGTAACTGACTATTTAATATGGAGGAAATAAGTTGAGAGATACGTGCAGAAAGGGAATGTGAATTCCCGGAATCAACACAGGCTTCCACGGAGTTAGGATATTGACATGAGATTAAGATTCACTGCCACAGACAAAAGTCACAATGCAAAAAGATTGCTAAATTCATGTAAAAGGTTTTAATGTGCATTACTATTAGACCTCCCCTCAAAGAATCTAGAGATACAATGGAAGTAAACTGTGGTGGGATGGTGAAAGATGAGAGTCTACTCTAGTTTCTCTAACAATAATTCCCTAGAGTACTGGGTGGCATTTTGGATGTATTTTTAATAAGATAATATTTATTCTTTGGAAGAAAAATATCAAAAGCACAAGATGTTGTTTTTCAGTAATTGTATTAAGTAACAGTTGACAATGTTCATGTACTCTTTCCTATATGACTTACCTGTGATCAAAACCATATTATTCATTAAGAACTAAGGACAGAATGTGAACAATTGCATATTTGTGAAAATAAAGGCCAAGGCAGTTTATCGCATATACACATCATATTATCTCAGATATAAATATATATGTATGCCACTGGTAAATGCAGTAGTTTATTAAGTCTGCAGTATATGCTTGGACATGTGTGTGTTTCATACAACAGGGAACTGTGGAGTCTTAAGAGTAATTTCAGGTATTATCCTGGATTATTCTACCTCTTTTGGACTTTGCTCTGGGGTTTCTCAGGCGCCGTCTTCCAAGGCCAGAAGTTCAGGCTGCTGCCTTTTACACTTATTGTTTTTATGAGACATCTGGGATTTGACCTCAAGTCCTCTTGCTTGCAAAGCAAAGGATTAACCTCTAAGCCATCTGTCCAACCAATGTATAGGGGTTTCTAAAGTGAGATTTTTGTAGTCTTCTATCTGTTTCATCTGAATAAAAGTAACCTATCTCCAGCACTCTGTTTGAGAAGAAAGTCCTCACAGGAAGGTTGTGAAGAATCTACTTTAGGAGTAGCTATGAAGTTTTCCTTCTGTTGCTTTTCCTATAAAAGATAGTCAAATTCAAGTTCTTTCATGTTAATGACTTTTAATTCACCATGTGTATAATCTCACTCTGTGTGTAGATTTTCAAGCTCTTAAATTTCAATTCATTATAAATGATGCCATAAGGATGGTTTTCCTTAGTGGCTTATCAGACCTCTAAATACATTAAAAATAAGTACAAAAGTGAGAGTGTTCTCCCCATCCCCAACATTTGATTTTTGTAAACCTCTTCATGGAACCTCATCACTTTGAAATCAAACACAACTGAACTTTACTGCTTTCGATGCAAGAACTGCAACATTTCACATTATTTTATTGAAGACTAAAAAAGAATTCAGACTTTGAGATGTTAACCAAAGGAAATTATTTATAGAAGAATCAGTGTTAGTCAGCATGGTGAGCAAGGAACATACTAATATTTATATATCAAAACAGTGATTACAACTGAAATTAAAACCAGTAAGTAAATACTGATTTTTATTGTACCCAAAGTTAGTATTATTTTGAACCATAATAGAGAAGTGTCTATAGAGAAAATTTTAATTTGCTTATAGAGAGTTTATGTCAAAAGTTTGAGTTGTGTCAAGTGTGGTGGTACATGCCTGTAATCCCATATCTCAGTAGGGTGGATGTGTTCAAGGCCAGCCTGAGCTACAAGGCAGGATTCTTAACAAAATGAGTTTCAAATAATCGAGTGCATTGGCACATGTGTTCTACTATTTTGCACCTACTCAGAGTTTATCTCCTGTTTCTGTGAATGGAGAATAATGTCAAAATCTCATGACTGTCATGAAAACAATTTTTCTTTTTTTCTGATAAACTTTAACATTTAAAAAACTGAATCATACTTTCACTTTTGATCCTCAAGATTTTGGACTGGGTGTTTCTTGGCCATCTCTTTTTCTAATGACCTGTCTTTGGCGAATTCAATTTTAGCATAACCATAGTAAAAATCCTGTTTCTCCATGGTCATGTGATACTACAAATGTTAGTCTTTTCCATCTATTTGCAAGACTTAGCGAGAGAGATTTATAGGCATGGACTTCGTGGCGAGTTGTCTTGGAACAACAGAATAGAAGTTGGCCAAAGTCTGATACTGAATAGATAACAAGGTGTTTGACTTGGAAGGAAAATCCAAGATGAAGTAAACTATTCACCATAGTTGACAGATAAAGTCATGGAGCTGGTCTTTATGTCTAAGCAAGTTAGAGGCTTTACAAAGAGGACTTTCAATATAACGATTTTCTCCTTCATTTCCAACAGTAAGAGCTTGTTTCTTTTCAAACAATTCTTCTGTCATTGGCAACAACACATGTGCAAATCAATATAACTCTTCATGACCAACCTTATGAATGCACTACAAGCCTCTTCTTTATTTTACCAAGATGATTTGATCACCCTTTTCTGTCACTGGGGAATCTTGATTTAATGTACAGCACCCTTCCCCACCTCTACACATATAGTACCTTACTGTAGTTCAGTGGATACCAGCTGTCAAAGACATCTGTTTAGACATCTGACCAAGGAGGCAATTAAATTTGTTTCAAAAAATACATTTGAGACAATTATACACTGTGGAGACAGAAATCATTTACACACATCATTTAATTTTCATTTTAAAGAGAGACTCTAGCATATTCTAGGATGTTCTGAGTTTTCTAATCCAAGGATATTTCTTGCCTAAGAAAGAGAAGGAACCAAAAAATGCCTGTGTGGTCAAGGTGTTTCCAAGTTAGTTTTCCTAGTTGAGTAAATGTTTTGATTTCATTGGCATTCCATGAGGTAAGCAATTGATATTTGTCAAATTAAAAAAAATCTATGAAAATAACTACTCAAATTTAATCTATACACTCATATTGTGGGTGTGATTATAATCACAGTAGGAAACATTATTCAAAGAGAAAAATGCAGATCTTGGGAAATGAATGTCCTCCATTACCCTCAGTATTTCTTTAAAAGGGAAAGAAAGAGTGGAGGGAAAAAAGGGAAGAGATAAAGCTTAGCTGAAGGCTTCATTTCCCGGGCACATTGGGATGATTAAAATTGAGAACAGCCCAGAAACCTCGTGCTGGTCTTGTCTAGGGAGAACTGAGTTTCTGAAGATACAAACACGGTGTAGACATGCTATCCATTGAAAACACTGCACTGAATCTGTACAATTCAATAATAAAAAGTATTCTTTATATATAAAATGTTTCCCAGATACCAAAAGATCAAATAAAAATCCCACCCCACCTGCTGTGTTCCTAGGTATACAATGTACTCATTGAAGAAATGTTTCTTAGCACTTATCTCAAATTCATGGGGCTAGTTTCTGGGTCACCATCCCCAACACGCACACATTGGGGAGTCATGGTTTCATATAGCACCATATGGCAGGATAGGTGTGGGTGATGGCTACAAAGGTTGAATGTATTCTAGTGGAGTCTCAGTCAGGGGCACCTGAGCCCTTCTGAAATTGTAGCCATGATTCACACCAGAAATGAATAAGCCTTTGAAGTTGGCTCGGCTCTTCTGTTCTTTTTGGTAAGTTCTGGCATATTATGATCAAACCATATTAGTCTGTGAAGTCCTGCAAATGGGCATTCTTCAACCTCCAGAAATTCTTGCTATTGTTATTAAAATTATGTAAATCATTGGAGATACATGATGAAATCACTTAAATGAATAGCAAGGTAGATATTGGGCCAGAATGTGATGGATATAGTGTTTAATATACATAGGGCATCAAGAAAAAAACTTGAATCTCATCCTATAACATTGTTTTCCACTGTTATCTAGTAACATAAGAGTGGACACATTGTGAATGACAGCATTCCACACTAGTCACCAATAATTTAGACTAATAAATGCTTTTTAAATAAGACATATCAAGATGATTCAAAATAAAAAAAATAATTCAGCCTCCAGTGGAAAATGACTGTGTGCAGTCTATTAAATTACAAATCTCCAAAAATCTAGTCATATAATAAAGACAAGGGAAATGGAGTGAATCCAAAGGTGTCCTTTAGGAACAGTACTTCCAGGTAAGCATACGAAGCTTGAAGGACAAAGGAATGTTCATAGTTGCCTGTTCAGAGTGATTTTGGAACCTGACACTTGTCAACTGAAGCTCAAGTGTACTCTTTTAGCGTGGATACAATTCCAAAGGGAGACTAGGACCATGAAGATACCATCCAGATGTGTTTCTCTGGGGGAAATGTTGTCTTGAGTGTTCAAGGAAGTGACAATACCTACAAACTTCCCATCACACTGCCAGGGACCATGTCTGATGTTCACACCAGAACATGCAGGCGAGAGGAGTTTTCTGTAACATCAAAGGATATATTATCCCTCACTTCTTTAAATACAGTGCTATGCTTACAACTTGAATTTCACTGATCTTAAATGTTCAGAAGAAATTGCTTATTAAAATTACTTTAGGGTGTCATAAATTATAATTGTTAGCTATGGATGGACTGTTTAGATTAAGCAACACTAACATTGTAATGGCAAATATAACAAGAACAAAGGTTACTCCGAAAGACTCACATGGCCATCTAGTTCCTTGATAATTGTGATACATTTCAATATAATGCTATCTGGGATACTGTACTCATGGATTTTTATATGACTTTGGGAATCTTCTAAAGTTTTAATATTGATAAAAATATTTTCAGTTGAGGACTTATATGACCTAGGGAATACTAAAAAACCTGTAAGTTCAAAAGAATCTATTATCTTTCCATTAAAACAAACTTATAAGGGAGCAACTAACAAATATTACATAAAATATTTCTCCACCAATGTGCTTTCAACATTTGAGGCCTTGACTTTCTATTAAACGATTGTGATTATTTTTTTAGTGATCTCCTTTTCCCTGGATGGCCTTATATATGTTATTAAAGCATGTTCCCAAAGAACAATTTGCAACGTGTTTTCGATAGGAACAACTTAACCTGAAATAAGAATTGTATTTTTCACTGTTTGACTCAGAAACAGTCTATGGTCTCCTTCTGTGGAATGCGAGTCTTTCACAAAGAGATTTTTTAACCAAGCTTTTCCCAAACTACAGTAAAAGCAATCTTTTATGTACTTTCAAATACTGTGCCTTTTTATTTAAAACAGTGTAAACATAACAAACACCACCAATAATTGAAAAAGACTGGGTATGTGAACACTAATTTCCTTGAATGCCCCATGAAAGTAAGGGAAAATAAAACAGACGAATGTTCAGGAGAGGTTTTCAGTTCACCTTAGCAGTGGTAAAAATATTGCTTTATTCCAAATGAACATACAACACAATTTATTGTTGGGGGGCATTTCTTGTGAACTGAATAATTAGGGCTTCGTGATTTCAACATTTCATTTCTTCCTTGTTAACCATGGAAGCCAATGCCTTTGTCCACACATAATAGATGTGCTTTAAAATAGCAATGAGGATAAAAAGAAAGAAAATGTTTAGTTGTCAATTCGATAACTGGCTTGTGTAAATAATTTATGTCGATATGTGATTCGAAATAAACACATCCTTCGTTAATTCACTTCGTGATACTGATAGCCATCAGTAAGTCAAACGTTGTCCCTTTCACATCAGAAAGTGGTCTAGACATTCTCAAGAGTTTCATAGGACCCCCACCATGCAAGATACCTTGATTTAAGAACTCACTAACCAAATGTTATATTTAATGGAAAAATTTAAAGTGAAAAGACCTAAGAGGGAAATTTATTTCTGAATATTAGATTCCCTGATGTTTTAGAACAAATTTTAGCAAGCTTAATACGCACGCACATGCACACACATACACACAATGAACACATGTGCATATTGCAGATGTGTTCTGGTGAGCAAGCCCACACGTCAACATGCTCGCCCACCCACACCCATGGGCACATAGGCACACGGGCACACGGACACACACACACACACACACACACACACACACACACACACGGAAAGGCTCCTTTTGAGCCTCTGAACAATCTCCAGGAAAAAACATTTTTGTTAGCATGATTTTAGTGACACAACATTGTGATTTTTTTGTCTCATTTCTAGAATAATCTCATACTTCCCTCCGAGATTCTGTGCTTTCAAATTTCAGAGGAAGATGGAACACACAAGTAGCTGAGATTGCCCCCAAATGTTCCCTCCATCACCTGTCTGCCTTCTTGTTCCAGTCTTTGCGCCATTTTTTAAATCAAATACAAAAGACTACGATCCTTGACATGAAACATCCTGTGATGAGGGTGTTGAGGAGCAGAAATTTAGGAATTGAAACAAGATAGCCACATAGTCAGGACCCCTGCCCACTGGCACACCCATCCTTCGGGATCCAGCTTGCCTCTTTGAAATCTAGTATCTGCCAATGCCCTTTTGTTTCAGAGACATTGACACTATGAGTCAGAGGATCTGAATTGCCCATGTCTCCCAAGAAGCCAAAGAGGAGAGTGTTGGGACTAACTGAAATTGGATTCCCAATTCTACCCCCAAAGCTTTAGTGGTAAGCTTTATCCCTCCTGAAACGTTTCTTTCCCTTTAAAAAAATATTTTGTTAAAAAACACTATGATATGAGGGCGATAAGACTATTTGGTTTCTTCTAAGTAGATGCTCTTAAATTAATGCATATAAATAATTTGTATTTAATTTCCTCTCTTTCCAGTGGAGCAACGCATAGAATGCACAGATTCCTATATCTCAAGTCACTTGGTCAACACAGAGTCTCTTTGCATTTCATTTCTTAAGACAAATTGTGCCTCGCGTTCTGATTTGGCCGTGGGGCTCAGAGGGAGAAAGGCTGTGTTTTCGCTCACACTGTCCTCCGTTTCGACGCTGGCCAGTTCATAGTCTTCTGACCGTCTGGCGTCAGTCAGAATTCGGATCTGCTCCTGAACAGTCTCCAGCAATATTTTCACTTCTCGCTGTTCTGCTAAGAGACAATCGCTGACGGGAATACTCACATTGACCCCGTCAGCAGAATAGTTCTTGTACCATTTGATGCTTTTGACATCAGAAGTCCCTGGCATTTGCATGCAGGGGTCTTCTAGGCCCACTGAAGGGATGATGGGCACAGAACTGGCCCTAGGGGAGGGATAGCCCACCAGGTCCTTTTGATCCAAGCTATTAAAATAGGGGTTTGTTTCTCTTGAAGGCAGTTGCATATGTATTGATACATTTTGTTGGGTTCTTAAGCCACTGGATGAATATCTGGAAGAGAGAAACAGAGTCACGTAGTTTAGCTCCTGCTGTGCCTCTCCAGAGATGAATCCAACTAAAGAAGCACTTTCCACATGCATCATCTCACTGACTTCTCACAGCAACCCCATGAGACGGACACTCTGCTCCCACTTAAACAGAGAAGTAAACCGAAGCTCAGATCGGTGAAGTGACTTGCCTAAGGTCACACGGAAAAAAAAAATAAGTGACAGACTGAGACTCAAACCCAGATCTTCTTACTTTAAATCCAGGGGTCTTTCAACACACCACAGCTGTAAAGGCAGGTGGGATATAGTCTTCCTGACCTCTATCCTAGAATACAAAGTAAATGGGGATTGAGCAGGAAAACTGTGGCCGCCCCACCTTGACATACAGGACACCATCAGGGAATGACTCCATGCATTGATTCAGCCCCCCCTCTCAGCCCTAGGTTAGTGGAAGGCAAATGTCAAATGTGGGCCACCGTAACTGGAGGCTGGCAGGAAGTCCAGTGTCAAGCACCAGGGTTTCTGCTTTCCTTGACCATCAGGGGCTATGAATCCAGTAGATTCAAAACAATCCTGTAGCAACTGCCTTACCGACCCATTGCTGAGGCAAAGGATACAAGTGGGAGGTACATATTGGATTCCTTTGCCTGCCCAAGAGTAAAGTGGGGTGGCTCATGTAGGAACCGGCCTAGCTAGCAGTTTTCCTCACATAGCTTTCGAAGCAAGTTTGGGGAGGTGGGTTACTATGCATGACTTGACAAGAATAGCAATTTGCAATTCCAAGTAGTTTGAAGACGTCAGAATCTGTCTGTCTTTCCTACTCAGGGCTGGTGAGTTCCCTCCTTGAGCTTTTCAATGCCGAAAAGTGGAACAGGTATGTCAGACTTTCTAGAAAGGCCACTAACTACCTGGATAGTCTGTTTCATTCTGTTTCTTTGTTATTTCTTTTTAAATACTAGGTACCAACCTTTGACCATAACTTAAGCATCTAATTTCCATATAATGTGTTTCATCTCTTTAGCTTACATTGTGATGTAAATAAAAATCATATTTATATACATAGGGAAGAATTGCATTGCTGCGTATTGCATATTCAGTAAACGACTTTAACCGGGAGGTCACAACAGGAGCAATTTCACCAGAATGAGGAAAGATCAGGGACAGATTTGGGTCTTCCCAGTCCTGTCTTTCCTTACTGTGCTTAGAGTTGGCCGCCAATAAATCCTGACCTAATGAGCACATTAATATATGAACATATCTTCTAGGAGAGCAGTCTCCCCACATTTCCATAACTCATTTCAAACAGCTAACATTTGCACAGCGAGTTTGCAAAAGCAAATGCACCTCCAATTAGCTCATGAAAAACATTTGTAGTTGATTATTTTCATGTGATAGATGAGTATAGAATTCTACTGGAGCAATCAAATAACTTGCCTCCAAGTTACCAATTTAGTTAAGTGGCAGAAGAAGGATTTAAACCCAAGTGATTAATTGTTACAATTAAAGCCAAAGCTGGATAATGGATGGACATCCTAAGGTAAACTAAACTAGAGCATTTCTTGGTATCTAGCCACGTGTAAGAAAATTCTCTGAGGGAGGCCTAACCGCCATTCTTTCTAGGATTCTATGAATGAAAATCTGATTCTGAATTCCTGATCCTTGAATCAGTTTCGGTTGTGGTAGCTAGCACATCCACAACCCTGATTTCCTCAACCAGCACTACAACATCAAGCAAACATATCATAGTCATACTACGTGATTGCCTTGGTAATGCCCTGAGGTCTTTCACCAGAGACACAGATTAATCTTCACTTCCTCCCTGGAGATGCTGCTGTGCATGGACCAGCTCTGGAATTTCCCTCAAATGTTTAGAGCTGCATTTTCAGATGTGACTCAGACTGACCAGGTTTTCAAAGTTCTGCACCACTTAGATATCAATACCTCTGTTGCAGTCAGCCTGCATGGCTGCTGATAAATGACTATCAAATAGCTTAAAGGAACAAGAGGTTTATTCTCTTACGATATCTGGTTACAGTTCTTTGTCCAGCTTGACAGGAGAGCACGCACCAACACCAGGGCCGAGGGAACCAACCACACCATCACCGCATAACGGTTGACTCTCGGACAATCCTTACTTGCCAGACCAGCATGTCTGGCCAAGTATACAGAAGGATGCCAACTCTCTCAATCACCTCTCTGTAATTAATCCAGGGCCTAATCCCACCCACCATGGGTTGGGTCCCCAGCTGCTAGACAATCTCCTTCAGGTTTGCTCTGGGCTTAACTCAACCATCAACTCTCTATAACTGTGCCCAGAGCTCAAACCCTCAACAGTCAAGTTGACACCTGTGCCTAACCATGATAATCTCTTTCACAGTTTGATAACACAGCTTCCCACTTGTTGACTGATTGGACTGCCCTCCTCATTCTCCCAGAAAAATCACAGGTGTGCCAATCCCCATGAAAGTCAATAAAGATTGCAAGGAAGAGCGGTTTGGTCAGAAGTGTCAGATCAGGGACATGGTTTCTCTAGGTGACTCCGAGACCCAGATCCTGATGTGTACATGGCCTTGGAATAAATCAATGACTGTGGAGTTGTAAAATTAGCTATTCAATTTACACATTGGACACCAGCAGTGTTTTCTTCCCAGCTCTTTCCTGGCTTTATGGTTTGTTTGGTAAGAAAGCCAGTTTTCAAATTTTGCTTGTTATCATGGGACTCTCAGTCTCACTCTAACGCTGTCCGCTTCAGCTCTGCCCTCCTTATAGCATCCACAATAAATTTCCAAAGAAGACCAGAAGTGTATCAAGGCGCTCACAAAGTGAGGCAGGAACTCATTGTATTTTGGATCCTGACTCTTCCGAGATGTAAATCTTGCATCTCTGTGTGCACTTCATTTTTATCAGCTTACAAACATATTACCTTGTTTATGTCAGACAGGCCTGGTGCAAAGCTCAGTGAGTCATGACCGTGGCTGGCACTGACCAGGCCTTGGATCAGAGAAAAGTCTGCTCAATCTGCTCTAACCCAAGGCTACACTAAGATGGGTGATGGGATCAAGCTGGGCAGAAGTTCCTACCCCAGAGAGAAGCCACATACACAGGGAGTTCATCTAGCAGACAGCGACCACATGCTTGGCAAACAAGCAGCAGATGGCTGATGACTCTTGCAAATTCATTCACTCCCCTCGCAGGCTTGGGCCAGATTTGAAGAATGTTTAGCTGTGAAATTCTATTACCAATCCTATTTCCAGTCCTGAGAGACAGTCAGTCCCCCCCCCTTGCGATTGGAAAACAGTGGTTTTTAAGAACTGAGAATGAGATTGCCCCCTGAGATTCACTGGGCTGAGCCCCCAATGACTGGTACATAGCATCATCATTTATCAACATTGGGTGCATATCACACATGGGAGATACATGTCGCCAACCAGCTGTAGAGAATTCTCTCAAGCTTATGGTGTCAGAGCTAAAACAAAATCATCCTCATGCAGCTCCACAGGGTAAAGGGCAAAGCGTGCAGTGGAAGTCTCTGAGACCCGGAATGTGTAGGAATGTGTGCCTCAAGCCTGAGCCCAGCACAGGATCAGAGTGTCTTATACCTGCAACATGATGCCCAGAGAAAGGATGGCATCAGAGGTCAGAATTTCTATCCACTCACATTTCCAAGGCTGATTTTCACTTGCTTGTAACTCTTAACAGTCACTTCAGGAAGAAAGAAAAAGTGTGTACACACATATCCTTAAAAATCATCATTGGTGACTGAGAAAGTAGTCATGAAGCCATCCAATAAATCAGTTATAACCGCAGACTAAATGTCATTCGCCTTTCTGAGATGAGGCCCAGGGAAATTCAAGCAGGCTGCTGCTTCCCTTGCATTTGAACAACTTGGCTGTAAAGCTGAATTTGCAGTTGCTACCCTAAATCTGTACAAATGCATTTTGTGGTCCACTTGGAATTGATTCGAATTTACAAATCCTAGCCACAGGCTATTTATGTCCTGTCTTCCTGTCTTCTTAAAGAAACCTATGTTGAGTTTAATCAGATAGAGCAGCATTCAATCCATCCATCCCATGCCTAGATGAAGAGAAAGGGAAAGGTCCCTGAGCTGGACTTCCCACCTCCTTTGGTCTTCAGTTTAGGCAGTCTGAAAAAAATCTCCCAGATACAAACCATATAGAAACTCAGTCTGGTCACTCAGAAAAACAAAAACTAGAAGCAAGAAGAAGCTGATTCTAAATTTATAGGCAATATCCACATTCCAGTGCTCTTGAAATCAATGATAATTTGGTAATCGACACTTCTGGAATTATTATATGTTCAGCACAAGTTCTTTCACTTTTTTCTGAAAAACCTTCAGAAGGTTTAAGTTCAAAAGAAACAGGCCTAGACATCAAATTCTTGTGAGATTAATGAAAGTACTAACGGATAGGGATGCCATTTGAGCATCAATCACACTATGGTACTTCATGTTTGGTTGAGCTACTTATCCCAAAAGGATAATGATGGTTGGATTCTGCCTCACAATTAATTCATTGTGCTTTGAGTCCTGTGAGGATCTGAGTGCACCAGAAGACACGGATGCTAACAAATGGAAGAAGTAGCCATGGGGTTTTAAACCCCTCCTGTCTACACCACATATGATGAAGATGATAATTCTGAAGTTCCCACTTCAAAAACAAAGTGGTTTTCTGCCCTCAATTCTTTATCCCATAATGAATACCAGGTGGGACTGGATACTACCTCTGTATTAAAAGTTATTATTTTATTGTTTGGGTCATTCAAGTCAGGAAGTTATATTTTTCTATAATTAGTCAGATAATGAAGAAATCAATGACTAAAATCCCCCTCCCCAAAATATTTGACTCTACATAAAGACATGGCTTTAGTAATAAGCTGTCTATTTTCTATTGCTTTTAAGACTTACCCTTGGCAAGGTATCGTATCCTGGTCTGGGATCCTGGATTCTTCTAGTTGCTGATATGCTGGTCCCACAATTCCACCCAGTCGACTTCGGGGCGAGGGAGGTGTCCTTCTGAAAGCATTCCTGTGAAGCATCCCACTCCTTTGCCCTGGACTGCAGCATGAAGAGAGGCTCCTGCCAGGTGGAAGAAGCAAAACAAAACCAACAGACCAGAGTGACCACAGTACTACACCCTCTAGCAGGAGGCTCAAAGTTTCTAGGCATTGACTCCACACCTCTGGTCCTCAAGGCTAGACCCAGAGCCAGCCGGGAATGAAGAGTGTGCTCTTGAATAGGTGCCTGATTCATTTAGCTCTGGAGATGCTGAGACGAAACACAGCTCCTGAATTTCTGATGTTTTAGTTGAAAGCACTGTGGATAAAAATAGTCGCAGCTTCTAGCCAAGAGATAAGAGGTGGGTTTTCAGAAGTCTCAAAACTCCGATTTCCATTCACCTTTTTCTCCCAAACCAAGTTGTCTGTCTTTCTAATTGCAATAAAAATGGTCTCATTAGACAGTGACAAGAAGTAGACCCAGGAAGCCCAGAAGGAATTTTATGGAAAAATTTTCATTTCTTCATGCTAGTATAAACAAAGCTTACTTTAAGTGGCTTTCTTTCCTTCACATACATGTTAAATTCTCAGTTCACTGTCCAAGGTTTTCATCAATCTTGAGTACCTAAATTACTTTCTCCTTTGACTTTGCTTTTAATAAGCAAGTGGCTAGATATTTCACTGGGTGCATACCTCTGAAATACCCAAGTGAACATACATTTATAAATGCCACCAATGAGCAAAGGGCACATACATCACAAAGCAAAGTCCCCACGGATAGATTACCTACACAGAACTACCCTCTATGAAGATGAAATGTTATGTTGACTCATTACTTGTTCTATAGCGATTCTCATCTCTATCTCACTGATTCCTTTGCTAGATTCTCTGTGAGATGCCAGTTTATGGGGCCAAAATGCTTCCACAATGTATACATAATAAGTGAACACAACTCAATAGGTGAGGATGAAAACCATCTTCGAAATGCAGCAGGTTTCTCAAGTACTAAAAAGGACAGGGTCTCACAGCAATAGAACCCATATTGCCATGTTAATTAGGTTATGTATTTTTTCAACCAGCATTACTGTCATTCCTACTAAACAAACATAAAATAAATTCCATAGGTATTTGAAAAGTAACTCTGAAACTGAAAGTTGTGTGCTAATAAGCCACATTCCTGGTATTGGCAAGCTGGTTCTTCAAAGTGACATGAATTAGATCATTGTCCAGCCATATCACTTTCCCTTGGTTGTTTATTCTGGTGCTGTTTGGGTCCTTTATGATGAGAAACATGGACATCTACTTCAGTCTGTAAGCCAGCTTCTTCAAGGAGGTCATTAACACTCCATTTGTTTTCTTCTCTTTGAAATTCTGCCTACCCTCCCATAGCAATTACAGTCTAGGGTTTTACAACTTGGGGACTAGATTTAGCCACATCAGGGTGTAAGAATGTTGCTAGCCGAGGCACTCATCCCAGAGTCCAGGAGAAAAACAAATGCCACTTTAACTTGCATAATTTGAGGAGATTTGAAAATGGAAATGGCATAGTTGCTGTTTTTAAGCTGTAAGATACATTGTCATATCTCAGATATGCTACAAATTGTTACGCTCCTCTGATCCAAGGGACAAGAAAAGGGAACAATTATCAGAATGGAGACAGTACTGGAAGGACAAGGTCAGCTGACCACAGAAGATCACAGTGAGACATAGTAGAGACAACCAGAAAAGGAGGGAGGGACTGGAAGCACCACGACCTCACCGCCACCCGCCCTTTTAGTTGTGACCTGAGTCTCCCATAGAACCAAGGAAGTCAGAGAACTAGGAAGCTGGCAAGTCTGTTGGCACACAAGGATTAGCACAGAAAGTGTCCCAATGGATGGGATGGGATGAGAAAAGTGTAAATGGCAGGCTCAAGTACTTCCATTGGACTCATTCTGGAGGTTGAAAAGCAAAGTACACAAACCATCTAATGTGCTTCCTGCCATATGCTACTTGATACTGTAAGTTTTCCTGCTTGCTGTATGAGTGCCACGACTATAAATTTGAAGGCTCATCTGGATCAGTGAGCTCCTATTACTGTGGGAAACTCACATATGTGTCTTTGGAAGCAAGTTTGAGTGCCAGAATATAATGGAGGGAAATGGTAGGTCTTCAGAGATTCCTTTTTAAAACATGTAGGGTTCTGACCAAACATTAGACAAAGGTTTTGAATTAATAGCTTTGTTCCATAAATAAGTTATCCAAATGAGTCATATTTTCAGTGCACAAAACAGAAATGAATTATGCATTGCTTGTTAAATTGTCACAACAATGAGGAGTACCAGTATGAAGTAGTGACCTGTCTTAAAAAGTAGTGATAGACCTATTGATCAATCAGGGACTCAGACCTTCCAAACCAGCAGCACTTGAGAAGTTATGCAGCAGTCTGAAGGATACATAAATCACTGATGAGGTATCAATCATGAGCATGCTTAAGCCTATTGCATGTTTTACAAAACAAAAGCTATGATATATTGAACTACAATTTCCAAAGTTCTGAAAGCACTGTATAAATCAACCCCTGCCTATTTATCAGTACATAGTCTGCACCAACAGATATCTAAATGTGTTGAAGCAAACATAAAAGGAAAGTCTCTTGCAGACATCCTCATGTAATCTTTGAACTCTAGAAGCCAGGTTCACGATCAAGTAGAGGAACCAGCAGACAAGAACTAGATGTAGGGATGCTGTAACTCTGATATTTTAAAATCTGTGGGTTTAAAATCCTCAACTTTAAACTGTTATAGCATAATATCATGTACAGTGATGTTAACACTTTTTACTTCACAGGATACCATTATTATAAAGGGATGTTAGAATTAGCAGGATCAAATACTGTTCGAAGCAAACTATATGATTCACAAATGCCAGCAAGTTTGGAGTTATTTCCCTAAATAAAGCAATTTCCATTGGGTCTAGTGAAGTGAAATGCTGCCTTCCAGGAAGGCATTCTGTAAATAACAAATAATAAAATCCAAAACTTGCCCATTCTAGCTAATGCAAGGATCTCAAAGCCATTGCACTCCTAGGTTGAAGACATTTAAGCCATTTTTTTTAGGTTGCCAGAACCTGATAGCTCAGTCTTTGCTAATGTGTAATGAGAAGAAAACTCAACACTGACTGTTGAGAACTGGGAGACAAGGTTAAAGTGACTGAGGATTTCAGAATACATGTGTCCAGGAAAGCAGAATCTTCTTCATGAGTTTCATTAAGGAGAGGAGGGAGGGAGTCTGCTCCCTTTCTTGTTTTTTATTTTTTCATTTATTGTTCCATACACGAATACAGCAAATTTATGATAGTTTCATGCACTAATTCCCGGTACCATTTTCCTTCCCTTTACGCCACAACTCTTTTTGCCTGTTAGCTTCCCTCTTATTGTTTTTCCCTTGAGTGTTCATTTGCTTGCCTTTGATGGTTTGTGCCTGAACACTTGCAGAAACATGAATCATACATCAATAGGTATAATCACTGAGGAAAGCATTAGGATTGATCTTCATCATTCTCAAAGGTAGGTGGAGGACCACGTGCGTTCTATATTCTTTCATGGTGACATGTTAGTAGGACAAGTCTCATGCAAGTCCTATAGAAATATATATGTAGCTGTTTTGTGTTCATGGATGTGAGTGTTTCTGTTGTGCTGGTGTACAAATGCTGGAAATTGCGGAAATGAAATGTCACCAACGTATATTTACTTATAGAAATAATGTATGTATTTTTATACTGTACTAGTCACTCAAGAAAGGAAGACTCAGTGTTTGGACAGTTCCTGAAAATGGAGGATAAGGATCTGAAAACACAGGAACACGATGTCTATTCTTACATTAGTCCCAAACTTCATCATTTGCTTTGGACCATATGGGCTTGATATTTTTTTAAAATAGAAGATTTCTCATTCAAAAATCACACAACTGTGAACTGGAGGATGCTTGAGAGCATGTTCAGCTTGAGAATGTCTTGAGATATATTAAATAAGCTGCTCTTCTCCTCTAAAGAGTTAGTTTCTGCGATCAGAAGTAGCAAAAATGATGCCACTTCCCTGATAAACAGAGCATTTCATAGTCCCAAAGAAAATTCTCACTGGGATTTATCTCTGGAAAGTTTTCTTTTGTGTGGTCCACTTTGGAAGACTTAGAGAATATTACACCAGCTGCCTCCAGGAGATTAAACATTAACTTTGTAGACAGTGGTAAGGCAGGGTAAAAAAAAAAGTCATGTTTTTAATGGTTTTACAGAATGCAATTGTTTCCTTCACTGGTCTGCCTGTGGCTCTGATCAATGTTGGTAATAGCTCCTTCAGGCTGTTGTATGCTGTCTGTCAGAGAAGCTGGGTCTTGTTTTGTTGACTGTGAACTGCCTGTACCTTGTCTCTATGGAGAGGTAGTGCTATAGAATCTATAACAATTGCCTCCGGTAGACTCCTGGGCCCTGTTACCGTGTCTTGTTCAGAAAATACACCCTAGGAATATACCCACTCCCTCTGCGATGAGCTATCTGTACCTGTGGTGTTTGACAGGCTGGCCTCCTCTGTCAGGAGAAGGAACTTCAGGGAATGACTGGGGACCAACAAAACTTGACTCCATCATTTTCTCCAGTGCAGTCACGGGATGCCTTTCCGCCTTTGAATACTGTGGGAAAACATATGCAGACAATTGAGCCATGGGTGCTTTAAGAAAGGTGGGCAGATCCTTGTATAGCTTCACATGCCAAAGTTGACCTTTATCGAGAGAGAGAAAGAAAGAGAGAGAGACAAATAGAGAGAGAGGAGGAGAGAGATGACCTGAGGTCTAGGTATTGAAAAGTTCTGCAAATGATAGTTTTCTCTGAGTATCTGACCAGGAGAATGAAAGAGACAGCTAGTATATCTCATTTATCATGCATTAAGTCTGTATCTCTAATTCCTCCAACCTATTTGGGTGTTAAAATATATCTTTTTGTTTTAATCTATACTCATACACTGTGGTGACAGCCAGAATGTGGATGAGGCGAACCTCACTACATCCTAAGAGTTGAGGTGGGTTTGCTTCACTGATGCTTCACTGATTCTGCCTTTCATCCAGGTAATTAACAGGTAATTGCCACAGCTTGAGAAATCTGTAAGCATGTCAATCTGTGTAGTTCCAAATTCTTGGCTTCCCCTTTGAGTATAGTATTTCCTGAGACATAGGAACTTTAAGAAGGGTATAGAGACAATCAGGTGCCTCTTAGACTTTCCTCAGAAATGGTATTTCATTTTGCTAATCAAAGGGAGAGAATAGGGATTTGAGAACCTGAAACAAAAATAACAACGAAAGTATGATCAAAACACAAATGTCATTATTCTGAGCAATCATAAAACTAAGTTTTCTGGACTAGCTTTACTCTGAGGAAACTGGAGCTAGTATGAGGGAAATAGAAAACACAATGTATTTTAATGTCAAGTCAGTGTGATAGGATGATAAAATCCCCCCTATACAGGATTCTTGAAAGCTTATGGAAGCAATACTTGATGCTGTTAAAGCAGATCAAAGGAAGGGTAGGTACAGTAAAGGTAAGGACACTTTCAGGTGAGATTTTAGGCTGGAGATGCATCTCACACCACAGTATTCTTTCAGCACACTCAAAAAAATGCCCAGGAGCAAAAGACTTGAGCTGATCCACTTAGAACCTGGGTACAAAATTATACTAGAAGTAACAGGAATCTGGCACTTCCTGATAAAGTGTTAGTTAGAGATGTTTTAAAGGCCCCCAAACATTAAAGGCTTTTGCCATTGCTCTTGGTTGCACTCCAAAAACTTGTCAGTAAGATGCAACATAAATGGATCATAGAACATGGGCAAAATGTATCAAATGGACCTGGTCTGAGGACTTTCTCCTTGTTAGATAGCTACATAGTACCAAGAAATACTGTAGAAGGTGCTGGGGGAAAGAAATAATCACAAGCTCCATCGACAGCAGAAGATCTGTAAGTTACAATATAAATCACCATGGTAATAGGTGACCATGTGTAATACGTGTAATAGTGGCACAAGTATCAAGGAGAAAACCAATAGCTTTCTGATTGGATTCAGGACCTGTTTGTCAGGATGGTACACATCCCTATACTAGAAGAAGAACCTAAAAAAAGGAGGGAGATAGGGAAGACAGCCAATAAACCTATAGGTAGAAAGACAGTACATCAAACTGCTCTGTAGGTAGCTGTTGTTATACCCACGGAATGGGAACATACAGTGGAAACCTTTGGGTCTAAAACTGGATGAGTGAAGGGAAATGCACATACCAGTGGAGTGGCCTAAAGAGAGGTAACTTGATATGTCATGGAGGAGGTCTGGGCCCCCATAGGAGTAGACAAGCCAGAACAAACCCTGGGGTCCACAGAAGCATACAGACAACAGGATGGGAGGGAGTAGAAGAGAATGACAAAGGGAAGGGAGGGAAGAAGAGTGAAGGGGGAGAGAAGAAAGCTAGGATGAATACTCAAATGTTTGTAAAAGTAGAAAATAAATAAATAAATAAAACGGGGGTGAATTCTAGTTATTTAATTTCTGAAAGAACATGTTTACATACCACAGAGAACAAAGATCAAGACTAGTCCTATAATTCCATAATTCTAGTACTCAAGAAACTGAAATAAGTTCAAGATTAAGCTGAGATTCCAGAGGAGGGGACAGTCTTCCAAACAAAAATAAACCAAAGCAAAGTCACATAGAATGGGAAAAGATACTTCTTGAAAGTTATAGGAGAAATAAAACAACAGTAATAATAAGTAAAACATAATTTGATGCTTCTATATAAAAGACACAGAAAAGGATATTACATATGAATAGAAGTAACCTGCCAAGTAATAAATATTTGTAAACTGTTGCTTACTTAAAAAATAAATTACAAAATAGAAGGCAAAGCTTCCCCCCTCCCGCACAAAGCCCTGGAGGGATTTGGTCATAATGACAGTTGTGGTTCCATGATAAACAAACACATGTGACATTTCATTCTGAAGGAAAATTGCAGAACTCAATGGGAGGGGCTGGAAGAGTTGTTTTTCATGAAAATAAAATTGACTTGCTTTATTTCTTCCAAAGATAGTCTAGTTAATTAAAGAACTACATATAAACAACTAAACAAAAAAGGCAATATTTTAGGAAAATATATAGGGAGAATGACATTCATTTTGAAAGCCTCTTCCAATAGATTGAAGAAATCTACATCACTAAAGACTTTTGTGACTTAATTACTATATCAAAATTAAAGGAAAGTATACTAAAAAGATTCAGTATGTGCGTAGAATCTGTATGATAACATACACAATTGTGAGTAATAATAAAGTATGAGATTATTCTGCATTTTAGATTTTGAGGAATGGCTATCTAGTGAGGCAAAAACTTTATGAAAGGTCATTTTTATGACCTTTAGAGAAGAGCACTTCTTACTAGGACACAACATCTATAGAGTAAGGGGAAAGGTGTCAAATTTAATTAACCATCCATTTAAATAATCTGAGTACCAAAAATGATTATTAAGTGAACTCAAATTATTAATGAATGAAGCTTAGAAAAACATATTCTATTACTGGCTAAGAATGCCCAAGCTATTTATATCTAAGGCTGTTCTTAGAAATCAAAAGAATTCTTGATCGTATTAATGCATCAAGACCTTTGATGGTATATAAAAAGAAAAAAATGCACAAAAATCAGCTGGGAAAGCATCAGACATAACAGTATGTTCCCCATAGAAAAGTAAAGACAGATATGTAATGTACACACAGGAAGATGTACAACTCATTACGAAAGAATATCTAGTAAACAGAAAGATCTAAGACAAATAGAATTGGTGCTCATTTTCTGGGTAACACATCAATAAGAGGTTACAAAAATGGGAAATTGATGTCAGTGGAAAAGTGGCAAATGACATACATTTTTGGGATGATGAGTAGTAACACCTTGACATTTAATAACCAAACAGAAGCAACCCCAAAAGGAACAATTAAAACACTAGAGAATTTCACAAATGAATACAGTAGCACGATTAAAAAGAATAAAGACGAGATGCCAAAGATACTGTCCATGTGAAGGCATTTGTGCAAATATGGAAAATAAAGAGAAATAGGTTAAATATATATGAATATTCATAGTTTTTTGTATGTATACATAGATTGGTAGATTATAAGTGGGGGAGTTGTGTGTGCTTATGTGTTTCTCTCTAAATGACTCAGGATGTAGTTTAGTTTTTTTTTTTTTAAAGCAAGTTGTTTACTATTAAATTGAGGTATTTTTTCCTTGAGGAAAACTACATTCAAGTTCCATATAGCAATATAATATAATAACATGATAACAACAACTGATTAATTTATAGGCTTATTTATTTGCTATACTTACTAATCAGTTTTTAAAATTTTTGGCACAAGAATTGAATCTAGGCCTCATGTGTGCTAAGTAATCATAGCACTGGGGACAGAGCAGTATTCTTAGCCTTTCTTTTTTTCAGATAGGTCTTGTTAAGTATCCACTTACGATCCTCCTGTCTTAGCTTCCTGAACAGCTAGATTTACAGATGTATGTTGCCATGCCTGGCTCTAAACATTACTTTGCAATGTGTGCTCTGCATATGTGTGTGTGTGTGCACATGCGCATGTGTGTGTATTTGTATGCGTGTATGTACATGTATGTCACAATGCAGATGCATGGTCTATGTATGTATGTGTACATGCATGTCACAATGCAGATATATGCTCTATGTATGTGTGTGTATACATATGCATGCATGTCACATCACATATGTGGAGGTCAGAGGGCAACTTATTAGAGTAAGTTCTTCATTACACCACATGAGTACTGGGGATTGAACTCGGGCCATCAGGTTTTGCAACAAGTGTCTATCTGCTAAGCCATCTTGCCCTCTAGTTTACCTTTGAGTCTTTTGTTCATGATCTGTTTGAATCTTGAGAGACAGACACTCTGTTCAAAAGTCCTGAATAGAATCAGCCTCTGCATTGTTCTGCTTATTGATAGTATTCAGAACAGATGTTTCTAAATCTCCCAAATGTTTAGAATTTTTTTATTACACAGCTGTTTTCATTTATGCTATTGTGCTCCATTCATTATAAATTTCTTTCAAAAATTTTGTTTCATAACTTTTTCAAAATTTATTATTTTAGAACCGTTCTTTCACATGGATCATGTCATGTATCCAATCACATTCAGCCTGAGACTCAATACTTGTAAGGCCAAAGGAGGAGGATTGCTGTATGTTTGAAGTCATCCTGGGCTAAAGAGCCCCAACTCAAGAGGTACTCAATATAGGCTAGAGAGATGGCTCAGGGGTTAAGACTCTGTTTCCCAAGCAGAAGGACTTGAGTTCTGATGCCAGGTGGTCCCATATAAAAAAAAAAAACAAAAACAGTGGCAACTTGCACTTCCTGCCCTGGTGGGTGGAGTCTAGGAAATCCAGAGCTAAGCAAGAAGGAGGTAGAATCAATCCAGGATGACTCCCCAAGTCACCCTTGGTCCTCTGTAGGGACACACAGTTCCCTCTGATATATATACACATATATACACACATACATATAGACACATAAATTAAATAAGTAAAATATTTTAAAAATTTTAAAAAAGTACAAAATACACTTCTTAGGTGATAGAAGAGTTCTACTTTCCCCATGCCAGTATGGTGCTACTCTATTAGCAGTGTGGCCACAGTCAAAATGAGTTTCCAGATGCAAACTCTATTAGAGGCCATTAAAGAAACCTAAACATACCAGTAGAGACAAAAAAGTAAACCCAAACTAGGAAATAAACTCTAAGGGATTTCAAAGTCCCTGGAACCACAAGTAAACCAAAGTGACCAGAAACCAAACCAAAGTAAACCAGAGTGACAGCAAGTGTTGAACTATTTGTATTATAGCCAATCTAGTTAACAAAAAAATGAAGCAAATAAAACATGACGTCTACTAAAATAGAAAAGGTAAGTACACAATTTGAAGAAGAAAAGTGAGCATCGAACTCATAGCCAATGCTGGGGAGATAACAGAATGATAAAAAGCATTTACCATTTGGGCAAAAGATCCCTGAGTTCAAGGTAAAATGCTGGTTGGGTGTCAGAGTTTGACTGTGATTTGTCCCCTACAGGCTCATGTGTTAGAATCTTAGTTGATGTTTGGGAAGGTTGTGGCATCTTTGCCTTTTCCACCATGATGGATCATGTCTCCTGGTCAACAATGGGATTGTTGTCTCCCAGCAGAAAAAGATGGTAATTGTTTCAGAAATTGGTACAGGGAATAGGTGTGACTGATTACTTGCAAAATGCTCATACTCGAAAAGGAGACAGAAAAAAATAAAGGCCGAAGAGTAGAAAACTTTGCAGATGGAGAAAAAGAAAAGATTTAGAAATAAAGTGGACTTCCAATTAGAAATCTTGTAAACAAAGACAAAAAAAGATTAATTAAAAACTCAACATCTTGTAAATCTATCTCCACTGAAATTATTCTATAAAATGAAGAAATCATATAAACTTTCCAGAGAAATTACAACCTAAGAAATTCCTGAAATCAATTCTAAGTGTTGTTCAAAGAGAAATAATATTGATATTAAGGCAGAAACTCAAGTGCACAAAGATAGCATCAACTGATAAATAAAGGTAAGTTAAAATACTTGAATAAATAAAACTGAAAAATATTTTAAATGGTAATCATCAAAATGAATTGCATGATATCACAAAGTATTAATTGATACTTTTTTTAAAGAATAAGAGTAAAAGGAATACTCTAGTAGTTATTTTTAAAGCACAAAAATTAAAAAAATCTGCTAAAAAGTACCTTTAGTAAGTACTCAAGTATCTACAGTAATACTAATAAATTGCTATTTGAAATTATTTGAAAATTAGTTGCAAAATCTCTATTGAATATTTTTTGGGTAATCACTACAAAATAGTCAAGAAAGTAGAATAAAAGTCATTCTAAACTAGAGAATACAATGAACATGTAAAAAGTAAAGAAAAAAGCCATATAGAAGATATTAATTGAACTATATAAGTAATCACTATAAAATTTGTTTTAAAGAAGATACTACAGGTTTTTCACATGAAGCACATGATAAGTATGAAGACTAATAAGATAAAGTTGAGGGACTGCAAAGAATGTTGTTTTCACACTAATCCCCCCCCCAAATAACCTCAAACAATGACAATAAGATAAAGCATATTTCAAAACAAGGAAAATTATCAGGGGAAAAATATCAAAAAAGTGTCATTAGAACAGAGGTATAGTTCAGTGGTAGGGCTCTTGCCTATCCTGCACAATGTCCTGGAATTGATCACCTACAAAAATAAAAGATGGAGAGAGAGAGAAAAAAGATCCAATTTATCTAATGATAAAGAAGATAGCACCATAAGAGAATGAAATAATTGTGAAACAAACTATCAAGCACAAAAACATATAAAGCACAAATTGAAAGACCTGCAAGAAAAAAAAATAAATGAATTCCCTGTTAACTCTGAGAACTGAATCTCCATCTCAGTAATTCACAGACTGGACAGAAGTATCACTGAAGATACCAAGCTGATGTGATGGAAGCTTCTAGAACACTTCTTCTAATACAGTACATGACATATTCTTTTCCAGTTCACATGGTAGTAAATCAATAGGAATCACATGAAAAGTATACCTTATGAAATTTAAAAGAATACTGATTGTGAAAATTATGCTGTTAGCTGACATTGAACTAAAAGTAGTTATGGAAATATAATTGAAAAGAAAACACATATTTAGAGATTAAACACACTTCCTTTTCGGGGGAGATGTTGTTTGTGTGTGTGTGTGTGTGTGTGTGTGTGTGTGTGTGTGTGTGTGTGTACGTGTGTGTGTGTGTGTGTATGTGTGTGTGTGTTAGAGGGCACTGCATGTCCCTGTGGAGACCCAAGGGTGACACAGGGAATCATCCTGGATTGTTCTATCTCTTTATTGCTTTGCTCTGGGTTTCCCAGACTTCAAACTTTTCAAGACCAAAGTGCAGCCCTCCACCTCTTCCAGAGATATTTTTACATGGAATCTGGGGATTCAAACTCAGGTCCTTTTGCTTGCAAGACTTAAAGGCTTTAACCTCTGAACACACTTTTTTTTAAATTTTTTAACATTTTTTATTATTATTTCAGCTCATACAAACTTAATAGGTAGACCAGTTCCCTCCCCCCTCCTCCTCCCCCTGAACCCCCTGCTCCCCTTCCCTCCCTTCCTGTCTCCCAGTGCCTCCCCCCCAATTCCCAGAGAATCCTTTATTGTCTATGCCTAACTCTTCTCTTGGTCATCCTCTCCGATGACGTACAAGGACCCAGTGACATTTCCCTGAACCCTTTCTCGTGTTCCCCTTAAGCATAGGAACACTACTGTGGCTGTCAATCCCTTGCCTCCAAGGATCTTGGTGCCTTTAGCCGATGCTAGACTTTGTGAGGTCAATAGTGTGTTGGACATTGCGCAGGGCATGCAAAGTCCTATTATGATTGCTTCAGCCCTAACTAGTGTGGAGAATCTTCAGATCATTGCTCCTCCCATCCTTTTGCTCTTACAATCTTACCGCCCCCTCTTCCGCAAATGTCCCTGAGCTTCAGGATGGGAGGAGAGTAGGCTGGCTTAGTTCTATGTCTGAACACACTTTTAAATAACATAAAGACCAAAGAGTAAGTCCAATAGAACTTTAAAATTGCAGGCAACTAAATTGAAATTAAAGTACAACTTATAAATTTGAAATAATAACTGATCCAAAACAAAGTTATGGTATTAAACTCTTGTGTTTGAAAAGTGATCTAAAATCAATATTCTTAATTTACATCTCAGGTAATAAGAAAATGAAGAGCAATTTAGGTCTACAGCAAGATGGAGAAGTAATAAGAAAATTAAGAAGAAACTGATAAAATGATGGAGAAACGTTAATAATAGTAACAATGATTCTTCAAAAAGAACAGTAATGATTAATCTGTGTTCTTTTCATTCAGGAGGAAAATAAAGGTTTCAAATTGGCAGTAACAGAAGTATAAGAGGCCTAAGTCTAGAACTCCAATGAACATGGAAATAGTAAGAAGGACCCTGTGAATACTTCTCTGCCCTCAAATATGCTAACTTAGTTATAATGGAATAACAAGCTACCAAAATTCACACAAAGGAAAATAGGTAACTTTAATGGACCTAATCTATTAAAGCAAGGCAGCTAATACATAATAAAGGCCTTGTAGGAGTCCTGATTCTGCAAGCAATGCAGACTCAGATAAGGGAATGGGGCCTGTCAATGTGCACCATGGGAAGTGGAAGGAAAGGAGCCCTACAGTCTAAAGGAATTTTGGAAATGTTTAGATTCTAAGTTTAAATGTGAGAGGACTACACGTGGACCATGCTTAGCTGTCAAACGTAACATGTAGCAATGCAGAGTTAATTGCATGTGCATTCTGATTGAGCCACTGAGTAAGCGGATGGTGCATGGCAGAGCCAGGCTTTTCCCTAGCAATGGGTGGAGGCAAGAATTATCACAGGGTGACTGAGCAGTGTTTGGGAAGATATTGGCATGAGCTAACATTTAGATACAGATTGGCAACATTAAAAAAGTATAGATGCATGTGTCAATCTGTGATCTCCTTGCCCAGGGGTCTAGAAGCAAACTCATCCACTGCCAAGGAATACCTCTAGTTCCAAAGTCTCGTTTCAAAAAGCATTCTGCCAGGAAAGGAATAATTTCAGAAACTTGCCTGATTCTAAGATTGGGGAAGATAATAGACAAAACAAACCTAGGGTATCATTTGCGTTCAGTATAAAAACTTCCAAAGCAGATAGGTTTCTGTCAAAATGTCATGGGCAACTGGATTATTAATCAATGGCAAAGTTAGAATTGACTCTGTTACCAAATAAAGTCATCTTAAAACAGACAGATAGAAGATGCTTTTACTAAGATATCTCCACACTTAACGTTCACAGGGCAACGAATTTCAAGATTAAAGCCTGTCATCTCTACCTTTGGTGCTGATCTTTACTTTGGATCATTTGCTTACCTCTGTATGTAGGCATGTTAGTTGCTCAAAAAGTGCCTGTCTAACCTACTTCATTCCCCCTTCAAGGATGAAGGTACAAACATAAGTTATTTTCCCAAATCAGCAGTAAGTATGAACTCTGGGGATAGCGGAATCTGTGGGACGGACGCTTCTCTTGCTCCCAAGATGAGGGGCATGATACCAAGATTGCACCCTGCAGTCAAAGGAATTCTCTCAAGCACTGGAACTGCTGTCAACAGTAAAGGTGGCTTCATACCTCTTACAGAACCAGAACCAAGAACATGACCAATAAGACCCTCTCTAAACCAGACCTGCTAAGTTATGCATAGCTCTTGCCCATGTCTTCCTCTACTAATTATAAAGCTCATGCACAATACTCCAAGGCAAATGTGGGATCAACTGCCCCCATTTATTTTTCTCAAGGTGACCATACTGAATAAATCTTCACTCTTTCCTTTTCCTCTATTATCCATCTCTTTAGTGAGTATATTGGGTTGGTGGATGAGTCTAGCCATTGTGGTTTGTGCCTTCAGAAATCCAGTTACAATATATAACTCCTTCAATAGTACAAATTATTATGGAATAAATAAATGACTAAGCAAGAAAAAATAGACCCTTATCCATGCAAATGAGCTATGTAGCTTTGGCTAAAATTAGGAATTGAGATCATAATTCCTGATTCCTTAAATGTTATTAATGCAATTCCATTCTTCAAGTCTGCATTCCCTAGAATATTCTGTGCAAGGAATAAGGAAAAAAGGAATACCTGGATGATAAGGGGACCTAAAACACATGACTCAATAAAGATCCGCAGTGAAAAGTCATATTTACAGTGTTCATGCTTGATAGGATAGAAATGGTACTTTTCTGTCTCTGAAAAGGAAATGTTTCCAATGTAATGACAAGACAAAGCAAATTCTACAAGAGGAGGATCATACAAAGGGTATGATTTCAAATATCAAGATGAGCAAGATGTCCTTTGGTAGGAGGGCTGACATATGGGGTCTGACCAACATTATGCTGTTCTTAGCATCCAAGCTAACTGCTGATTTAGGGCAATGATTTGTCTATATGCCTTTACCCCTGAAGGGGGATGAAGCAGGTTACATAGTGTCTTAACCAAGAGGAACCCAAAGATTTTGGACAACTAAAAACAGTACAACTTCTTTCGATAGAGTTGGAGAAAAAAAGTGATAGGGTTAAAAATTTCATGGTAATCCAGGCAATTATCATGAAATAGCTAATGACTATCCAGTCATCAATATTAGTAAGTAATTTTCATAAATGTAACAGTACAATGTACAATATTTATAGGAAAAATTAAACAAAGGCTATTTAGAAATTTTTTCTAGTATATATTGATTTTTCTGTAGAACAAAACCTATCCTTGAGACTTTAAAGAAAAAAAGCAAGAACACACATGCATATACACAAAGAATTTAGAGATGAAAAAGAGAATTTATCTTCCACTCAGTTTCCTGAGGATCTCAGTTGTGTGCTTTTAAAATTCATACCATTGTCTACCAAATCATTCATCTGTACTAACCCTTCTTACAAGTTAGTTTAGCGGACCAGGATGAGAGCTCTTGGATGTTTATAGTCCATGCTGACAACATTAATTACCATTTCCTCTAAATTACTTAGTCACACTCCTGGGAGGAGTTAAGATATGCAAAGTTCCGTGCTGGTGAGCTCCCCTCAGGAGGATTCTCTGTGCCCTCTGAACAACAGAAGTTTTGGCAGTTGATCCCATACACATTGCTTCATGAGTTTTGGGTGCACGTTTTGTTAAGGTCTGATTTGGCTGAAGACATAGACTATTGCTTTGGTAGTGAATATAAGCAGACGTGGCCGCCCGTGCACTGGTGAATACACGAGTCTAAGTGGATGTCTTCTCAATGTTGCCTAAGGTTCTGGGCAACATTCTTATTTCTTTTTTTTATTTTTTTAATTTATTTTTTCCACTCACACAAACTTGATAGGTTCCCCATTCCCCTCCCTCCCTCCACCCCTCCCTGAATCCCCTTGCTCCTTTTTCCCCTTCCTTTCACCCCCCCTCCCTTTTTCCCAGTGCCCTCCCCCCAATTCCTGGAGCATCCTTTAGTGTGCATGTCAAACTTCCCTCTGGGTTCTCCTCTCTGATGAGGTGTAAGGATTCAGTAGCATTGCCTAGAGCTCTTTTTTGTGTTCCCCTTTAGTATAGGAATACTATTGTGGCTGTTAATCCCTTGCCTCTAAGGATATTAGAGCCTGTGATCCATGCTAGACTTTGTGGGGTCAATGACATGTTAGTCATTGCGCAGGTCATGTGAAGACCTATTATGATTTCTTCGGCCCTAACTTGTGTGGAGTATCTTGCATATTGTTGATCCTCCCCAACTTTAGGCTCTTACAATCTTACCGCCCCTTCTTCTGCAAATTTCCCTGAGCTTTGGGATGGGGAGAGATTAAGCTGGCCTGGTTCCTGGTGATTAATGTAGGGTCTCTGATATTCTGAATTATGGTTATTCTTTTTTCTTCTCTTCTTCCAGTTTTGCTGTTCCTGCACCGCCCTTGGCTCCATCCTAATGAGTATTGGATGTCACCTCCTAGCCAGAGATAAAAGGCTATTAAAGTAGAGTCTTATTATAAGAGTAGATTTAAAGGTAGATGGAATAAGAGTAGGAGACCCCGGTGAGTGGGGGGTCAGTCTCCCATTTGCAGGATGATTACCTTCTATCTACCAGACTCTATGTCCTCCCTTTCTGCTGAGATCAAACCCCATCAGTTGCAAGTGACCAGGAAGGAAAGTCTGTGAGCTTAACCAGATGTATCATTACTTACTTGCAGTACTTGATAATGGCCTGTATTCTCTGCTACAGCATGATCCCCTCTCTCCTTGTTTCTGGAGGTGCCCTCCTTCCCCTTCCCTCCTGTTTATAATCTTTGCAATTACTGTAGGTATTACAGAGATTTATCTTTGAGTGTGTCACTAACTGGGTTTGGTACTAGGATCTACCTATTAAGGAGTACATACGGTGCTTAATTTTCTGTGTCTGGGATACTTCACTCAATATAATTGTTTCTAATTCCATCCATTTCCCGGCAAATTTCATTAATTCATTATTTTTGATGGCTGAGTAGTATTCCATTGTATAAATGTACCACATTTTCCTTATCCGCTCATCAACTGTTGGACATTTGGGTTGATTTCATGACTTTTCTATTGTAAACAGTACTGTTATGAGCATGGACATGCTTGTGCTATCAAGATTAATGTTTGCTGTATGGGGGATTATTCCCAAAAGTGGAATAAAGAATCGCCACACTACTTGCCAGAATGGTTGTGTGAGTCTACATTCCCACCAGCAATGAAGGAGAGTTCCCTTCTCGACACATCCTCTCCAGCATTTGGTGTTGTTTGTATTGTGGATTTTTGCCATCCTGACAAGGGTGAGATGATATCTCAGGGAGATTTTGATTTGCAGTTCCCTGATGGCTCAGGATGTGGAGCATTTTTTAAGATATTTAAAAAATGAGCCTTGGAGCTTAAAAGAAACTTTACCAGGGACAAAATTGAAATGTCTAAAAACACTCTTATTTCTTAGGGGAAGCCCTCATCCTAATCTGCCTCCCGCACACCCCACCTTGTGAAGGTATTCCCTGTGGGCCCTGAGAATGACCAGTCCTGCTTGTCCCCTGAGGGTCTGGCTCATAACACACTGTTGGTGGCGTGTCGGAATCAATATGCCTGTTGAATCAAGCAGCTCGTGTTGGCAGCAGAGCAATGGTATTGTGGTTTTCAGGTTCTGAGTGTGCCCACAGTGGGAGCCAGGAGGTTAAGTGAAGCTGGGCCTGTGCTGGAAAGCAATGCTAACACAGCTCATCATCACCCGTTCTGGAACCTCAAGTCACAGAGGCAAGAGGGAGAACAGTTTAAAAACAGTTCCAAATGGATGCGTGTCTCTCAACAGTTGCTCCCAGCTTATCTGTGAATATGTCAAAGAGATTTTTTTTAAATTACCAATATGACTCAGGATGGCTTAGCCCTGAGGATGGAGAAATTGAAAGGCTGTAACATATGAGAGAGAGAGAGAGAGAGAGAGAGAGAGAGAGAGAGAGAGAGATATTGCATGTAAGTAATTTAAAAAAAATTATCAGTGTCCCTTTGAGAAATTTTGTATCCTGCATCATAAGTACTCTAATGATTGCCTTCTGGCTTTTGAATGTTTTCTTCTAAAGAAAAATAAAATTGCAGCCCTCCTCTAGAACCCAGGGACAGCAATCTTCTTCCACCCACCCCCACTCCTGCCTACTTTGAAACCATTTCTCCCTTTAGTTAGTATCATAGCTAGATACACGTGTCAACTTGACAATTAAAGGCTCTAGTTCTGGGCACAGTTGTAAAGAATTAGTACTTGAGTTGAACCCTGAGCGCTGCAGAGAGTGTCTATTGACTTGAGGGTCCATCCCATGGTGGGTAGGATCATTCTCTAGGTAGGTGGAGAAGGTGGAGAGCTGGTTGAGGAAGCCGGCATTCGACGTTCTTCCCTGTACTTGGCTATGCATACTGGTCTGGCAACCAAGGATTGTCCCTCTCTCAGCTGTGATATGGTATGGCCAGTTTCTAGGCGGCTGATATTGATTTGAGCTCTCCTGCTAAGCTAAATAAGTATCTGTAACCAAAAATTTTGTGAGAGAACCCCTCCTCCCCCGATTTCCCTTAAGCTGTTTGGTTATGAATTTACCAGCAACAACAGAGAGTAACTGTAGTGGCTAGGGTGGCTGAGCATGACGGCTGCTTCCACTTAAAATGAGCTTTGCATTAACTCTACAGCCTGCTGTCTACAAGCCCATTTTCCATTGGCTGTAGGCTGCAACACACATTAGGTTCTATATTTGTAGGATTTTTTGCTTTGCTGTTTGGATACCTATGGGTGCCAGAGTGTGTGTGTGTGTGTGTGTGTGTGTGTGTGTGTGTGTATGTAGATGAGGGCACTGCATATACCTGTGTGTGTGTGTGTGTGTGTAGATGAGGGCACTGCATATACCTGTGTGTGTGTGTGTGTGTGCAAGTGTGTGTAGAAGAGGGCACTGAATATGCCTGTGAAGGGTGACTCTGGGAATCATTCTGGATTGCTTCTCTCTCTTTATTCCTTCCCTCTGCATTTCCCAGAGTCTGCCTACTACGGTGGGATGTATGTGTCACGACCATGTCTGCTTTTTTTTTCTTTTTTTTAATGGGATTTCAGATCCAAACTCAGGTCCTTCTGCTTGGGAGGCAGGTCTTAATCCCTAAGCCATCTCTCCAGCCCTAGATTATTTTCTTAATACGTATCTTCTGTGGTTACAAGTATATTCTGAGCACTAGAACATTTCACTTGTGATGAGAACTTTGAATTCTAACTACAACTCACTGTATCCCAACACTTGGTTTGTTGCAGTCCGCCTGCATGGTTGCTGATAAATGACCATCAAATGGCTTAAGGGAACAAGGCTTTATTCTCTCTTACGATTCCTGGTTACAGATCTCAGTCCAGCTTGACAGGAGAGCACTCATCAACACCAGGACTGAGGGAACTGGCCACAGCATCACCACATAACAGCTGAGAGAGGGACCAGCCTTACTTGCCAGACCAGCATGTCTGACCAAGTGAACAGAAGGATGCCAACTCTCTCAACCAGCTTTTTGTGATTTATTCCAAGGCCTAATCCCACCCACCATAGGCTGGGCCTTCCCTATCAGCTAGACAATCTCCTTCAGGTTCGCTCTGGGCTTAACTCAACTACTAATTCTCTACAAATGTGCCCAGAGCTCAAACTCTCAACAGTCAAGTTGACAACTGTGCCTAACCATGACACTATTAATATGCATTTGAAAGCAAAGACAAATGCATGAGGATATTCAATCAATAAGTTAGCAACTTGATATGTCAAACAAAAAAATCAGGTTTTAAATTAGAACTATTCAAAATTAATTAATGTTAGAAACAAATAACCTATTCTGACCTATTCCTTCCAAGAAATTCCATAAACTTCAACTAACTGTCACCATTCAATTAAAATGTCACCTTTTTGAGGCAGCATTTGGACATTTTTCAGAGGTCATTTTTCATCCTGTGAGAACATGTTGGCTTAATATAGCCACATCATAACCTAGGATGTATTGACATGTCATTAGAAAATCTAGACTTTCTAAATAAGTGGGCCCTGCTAGAGAAGTCTGAGAGCTGGACAGGAAAACATTATGTAGCTACTCACACTTCTGCTGCCCACAAGGTCAATAATCAGGTCTTACAGCCACACATTAACTACATGAATGGTCCCTCTCCTGCCACCTTTGCCTGACTCTCAATCGCTATCATATAATATAAGTCACATATTAACGAAGGCTGCTTCTGGTTGACGCAGGACCTCCCTTTCCTCGGAAACCTTTAGGATTAGTTGCCTTGCTTTGTCTGGTGGGAACAAAAGCGCTTGCTCCAGACACTCCACTGTACTGCTGACTACAGAGTGAATTGGTTGTCTGAGAAACCATTCAACTCAACTCGCACCTCCATCTTCCTCACTCTTGAGGCCCCTCCTCTCTCCCTTCCTCAAATCTACCACATATTGTTTTCTCTACCATGAACCTATGAGCATTCTAAGGTTAGGAGCAACCTGTATTATTTTCTTCTTTAAAAAAAATTTGTGCACTTGTGTGTGTGTGTGTGTGTGTGTGTGTGTGTGTGTGTGTGTATCTGTGTCTATGTATATCAAAAGGCACCATAGGTGCTTTGTGGAAGCCCAAGAGTGACTTCAGGAATCATCGTGGATTGCTCTACCTCCTCTTGGCTTTGCCCTGGAGTCTTCCAGGCTCTGCCTTCCAGGACCAGAAATGCAGGCTGCCATCATTTCCGCCTGGCATTTTTAAGTGAGATCTGAGATCTAAACTCAGGAATTTTCTGCATGCAAGACAGAGGCTTAATCCTGAGTCATCTCTCCAGCTCTTTTGTTTTCTATTTGAAAGAAGGAGAGAGAGAGAGAAAAACGGGTACACCTGAGTCACGGCAAGAATGTGGAGGGAAGAGAGAAGAGCTTTCGTAAGTCAGTTCTCTCCTTTGTTTTGCAGTTTTAGGGATTGAACTCAAGTCACCAAGTTTGCACACAGGTTTTATTTTTTTAATTAATTGTGTGTGTGTGTGTGTGTGTGTGTGTGTGTGTGTGTGTGTGTGTAGAACCACAGGCGAATTCAGGAACCACCATGGACCACCTCCACCTCCTCCTTGTTTACTCTGCCCTGGGGATTCACAGGCTCCGCCCTACCAGGACCAGAAACGCAGGCCACCCCAGCTTCTGCCAGGCATCTATACATGGGGTCTAGGATCCGAACTCAGGACCTTCCACCTGCAAGGCAGAGGCTTAACCCCTGAGCCACCTCTCCAGCCCCACACAGGTGCCTTTTTCACTGAGTTAACCTGTCAGCTCAGGAATAACCTCTTGGTTAACCTTTCCATGTAGTACCCCACACAGAAATATGAACCAGCATTATTGAATAAATATGCAACTCTACAAGTTATTAAGGCTGAATGAGGCATTAAACCCTTATTAAGTTCTTTAGCATGCAAGTTTTTAATTCTTTCTCATTAAATGCTACTTCCATCCATTTATTTCATCAGATGGTCATTAGAATGAAAGGTAAGGATATGTATTATTTAGGACATATATATATATGTATATGTATATATATATGTATGTATGTACATATATGTTTTCCTGCTTTTCAGTGAGAAGAGATCTCCTTTCTTTTGATGACTTCTTTCTTATCAGTGAACTAGGCTGAGAAGTCTCACGGTGTCCTGATGGCTTTAGAGGTTAGGATTCTATTCTCAGCTCCTTCTCACTTAGGGCATAGTAAATGAGCAGACTTCATCTTTGAGTCACAAATCCTTCACTTGTAAATGAAAGTAGATGGTTCCAAGGCTCTGTCAGGATAATCTACTCTCGTTTCTGCCGTCAGAGAGAGACAAGTGCTTCTTGTTCCTTCTTCACTTGACTGGATGTTTCACATCTTGTAAAGTGAAACCTTTCCCCATGAATGTTTAATGAACTTAAGGGAATGCCAGACAGAGGCGATTCATTTGTTAAACACTGCAAATTGCAAAGAATTTCAAATAGTTAACCTGGACTTCCAGATAAAACAAAGACAAATTTGCCTGCTATCATAAGTGAATAGGCTATTTTTTTTTAATCCCAGGACTGACTGTGGGCTTGGATGCCCTGTCACCTTCTTGGTAACAGAAATAAATATAAGCAGCAGGAAGCTGGTGATGGAATGGGGTATTGACAAGTCCCTTATGGTCACATTTACAACGTAATTCGGGACTGGCATTCTTCACTGCCCTTGACATTTGGGGAAGGTTAATTTTCTGTCATGTATGTAGCTGTGCACTGTAGAAAGTTGATCATACTTCTAGTCTGCACACACTGGACTACAGCAATGTTGTCTTCCACATCCTACAGCCAGTGTTTCTAAACTTTGGCAAATCGGGAGGAGGAACAAGCTGCCCCCTGCTGGGCACTGACTGCTTAATCCAGATGCTTGGTTTGCCTGTGAGATATGAGTTAGCTGGGTCCTAGAAGAAGCAATTTTCTCAAGATCCTAGCATGTTTACCCCTTCTGAATACTGTAGATGTACATTAACAATGCATAGTGAAGGAAATGAGGCAACACGCTGACTGCCTAGCATCACGCCAGGGGTGTGCTCGGCAATTGTTTGATGTCATTTCATTGATCATTTTTGTTATCATTGTCACAGATCTTGTGGCAGGAAAAGAAGGAGTCTGTGAAAGGGACATCAAGGTTATCATGCAAAAAAGTACCTTCGGCAGAAAAAGACTAGAATATCAGCCCCCTCTTCTGCTAATACACAATAGAGCATGCTCCAAACAGACAAACAAACAAAAATGTACCCTGATATACAAGCCAAGACTATGCCATTTTCAGAAGGCTTCCCCCACCCCAAATTGAATGTGGCAATTCTGGATCCTGCCACACTTTAAAAAAAAACTTTATTTATTTGTTTATTTGTGTGTGTGTGTGTGTATCAGAGTGTAATGTGTGTTCTTGTGGAGGACCATGGATGACATAGGGAATCATCCTAGATTGCTTCTACCACTTTTATGCTTCACTCTGGGGATTTCCAGCCTCTGCCCATGTTTCCTGTTTTTTTATGTGGGACATGGGGATCTGAACTCAGGACCTTCTGCTTGCAAGCAGTCTTAACCACTGAACCATCTCTCCAGCCCTACATCCACACTTCTAAATTCTCTCCCCACTTTAATCGATTTTTGATGACCTTCCCATTCTCTTCCCCACACTGGAATTCCATTAATCTGTTGACGGCTGCCTGGGCTCTTGTTTCCCTCTGTTGGCTGAGTGTTTCCCTCCCCACTGCAGGAGGCAAGTCAGTCTCTTGCAGTCATCCTAGACCATCTTGATTCTTTTACCCTGTCAACCTTGCAACAGGTGCTTCAAAGTTCATGCCAGAAGGAAACTTTACACACAGAGAAAAGAATATTTTTCCAATATTCTTCAACATATTCCCATTTTAATGTGCATTCAGACGTTCTCACTAGGTCCTTAGTCTTTTCCCAAGAACAGCCGTGCTTCCTGACCTCCAACTGTGTAGATTCTCTGTGCACTTCACTTGATATATTTCAAAGATAACATTGAAGGAAGGTATATGTCTCTAAATTTTTCAGTCCCATTTTAAAAGGATTATTAATATCTACTCTCCATCACTGTTTTCTCTCAAAACTTATAGCAAATGGAAATTTGCTTCCTGTAATAAAATCCTGAGCAAAGGGTATCAGCGTGTAATTCACCAAGGAGGAAATCTGAGGAGAAATGTGCGGGCAGAGATTATACTTGACTACCAAATGAAGAAATGTAAATTTCAAAGAATACCCATTTCCTCCTATTAAATTAGCAAAGGAAATGCTGATAAAGATATAACTAGACTGGCAGTAACCCCCATGGCCTTCTAGGGCTGAAACTGACATATGTCTTTGGGAAGGAATTTGTTCTTCCAATCTAGTCTAGGTAAGAGCCTCTGCTCTTTTAACTCCTTGAACCCCAGTCAGACAGCACCAGAATGCAGTAGCCTGGTGCATCCATTTCTTTACTCACTGCCTGCTCTCCTCCCAGGGATTTTTAAGTACCTTCCTTCCATGCCCACTGATTCCTGGACTTCCAATTTCTATTTAGACACTGACTCTGATCATTTCTTGGACCTGTGCTATCCTCATCATACTATGTCAGACACAGTCAGCAGCGAGTCTTATATGTAGAAGGATGTCAGGATATATTACCTCAAATATGTGCTGTTTTGGCATGTAGAAATGCTACCTAGAGCCTAGAGCAGGAAGATGGTAGAAAGTCTCCTCCAACAAGGGACAGAATTCCCTTTTGTGAGGAAATTTCCAGCTGTAGAAACATCTCCCTCTATATAACAAACCTACCAACTATTGTATTCCAAAGCTTTCCTGCTTGCTTTCCTAAAACCTGCAACTCCTGTCCTGAAACCAACTTCCTTTAGCATAAAATAAGACAAGCCTACAGGCTAAATGTTCTTTGACTTATGAATTTCTTGATACTCTGTGCATTATAGGCATGATATTTGTTAGTGAAAGAGATTCTTTTTCTTTTGTTAATCTGCCTTCAGTTACAGATTTCATCAGAGAACCTAGGATACAGTCAAACTTATCTCCTCCTATTTTTTATTTCAATTCCTTCTTTATTTTACACACACATGCACACATACACACACACACACACACACACAAACACACATAGACACTTGAAGAAATATATTAGGAACTTAAGTCAGAAATTTAATATTAAACAGAAAAAATGGTGACTTAATAGGTGATACTTAGCATAACTTAAGCACAGATGCATAATTGTGAACTTAGACTTTTTAAAAGATGGGATAATTTTTCTTATTAAGAATATTTGAGGGCTGGAGAGGTGGCTCAGGGGTTAAGCCTCCGCCTTGCAGGCGGAAGGTCCTGAGTTCGGATCCCAGATCCCATGTATAGACGCCGGGCGGAAGCGGGGGCGGCCTGCGCTTCTGGCCCTGGTAGGGCGGAGTCTGTGAATCCCGGGGCAGAAGGAGGTGGAGGTGTCCATGGTGGTTCGCGAATTCGTCCGTGGTTCTACACATACACAGACGCACACACACACACACACACACACTCACACACACACACACACACACACACACACAAGCGCGCGCGAACATGCGCACAGTTGAATAAATAATAATAAAAAAATTTAAAAAAAAAGAATATTTGAAAAAAATATTTGAAATGCTATAAAATGATCAGTATTAATAATGGGATAGGTTAATAGGTCTAAAAGCTTCATTCTGACACTAGTATCATTGACATAACCTGAATACTTTCTGACAATATACATTCTCAATCTATTTGCCTATAAGTTATTGAATGAAGAATAGCAAACATGGAACTTAGCGCTTTTTTACATTCTTGTTGTGTTTTATGTATGATTATAGTAAAAACCCTTTTCTTATGCACCTGTCTTAAACTCAGAAATGGCCCAGTTGAAACCCTTGTTGGGCTGTGACAATGTAGAAACTATTAGGGTCAGGTAGGTTGAAGAAGAGAGAGAGAAAAAAAGTATAAGTAAGAGGGAGAAGAGTAAAGCTAAACTCATATGCACTTACAGTCTTTCAAATGTTGGGAACTCTGTAATTAGGTTTGTCTACCTTAAAATTCTAGTCAGAAGGTCAAAGGGAGACAACCTTAATGAAGGTTTCCTTTTAGACACTGCTGAAAGTAGTAAAAAGCAATAAAGGAACTTTAATATCTATGAAGATGGGGACAGATGAAAAAGTTGTAAAAGGGTCCCACTGTGAATAATTATTTAATGATTCAAAATGAGTTTGTGTTGATCACAGAGGAATGAGGAATGGTATTATTCTTATTGGATGAACAAAAAGCATGCAACACTGTGTGTGGACATGCATGTTATTGTGTGCATAAATATGAGTGTACAGCATTTTGCGTATACATGTATGTATGAGAGAGCAACATTGTGTGGATGTGTGTGTGTGTGTGTGTGTGCCTGCGTGCATGTGTGCATGCATCTGTGTACATAGATATCTTTAATACATCCTGTATAATGCATAGTGAGTGTGACTTTTTACAACCAGGCCCAGTCTTTGGCCTGAGAGAACTATAAACTTTCACAAATGCTTTGATCCACTTACTTCTCTCCAACCCACACTAAAAAGTCTTAAATACTTAGCATCCAATAGCTCAACACTGCTTTCCTAGGATGATCCTTATAGAACCTGTCAGTAAAATTTTTTATAACTGAAAATAAGCCAAATGACCATAGAATTTACTCTCACAAGTACTTGATGATAAATCCTCGACTTCCCTTCCTAAAGAATTTGCTAAAGAGCATTTGCTTATTTACCTATTTTTCCTGCTGGAGCAGTTTTTTATAAGAATATCCTTCTTTGAAATGTACTCAACAGGAAAGGTAGAAGAGCATCTGTCTCCCAGTCCTGTGGAAAGCTACATTTCTAACTTCGGCAACTGTGAGCTATAGACAAGCTGCCTCAGTGCATTTGTACTGGTTAGCCCTCTACATTCTGACTTCTCCACCTTGCATTACCCCTTCCACATCCCTGTTTCCTCTTTTTCCCTTCCAAAGGCCCAGTGGCAGCTGAACTTGGTGAAGTACAGTTCACTCGGCAACATTCTATTACAGCTGTAAACTACTCCTGTGACTTCTGCAGGTGTCCAGTTTTGTTTATTGTTCTCAGAGCCAGTTGCTAAGGAACTAACACCCTCATCATTGTCGTTCTTGAAGGTGCCGGGATTATACTCATTAGAAACCATTACCCAATGCATTCTTTCTGCGTCTAAAAAAGAACAATCTATGCAGAGTGCCATGAATTAGACTTTAAGGAAACTTGGCTGGGAAGCAATTCTGATTTATGAATTTCACATGGAACCATTTAAATGCATCTGTTATACACATCACAATGGTAACTTCTGGTGTAATGATTTCTTAGAATCATAAACGACATGCAAATTCCCAGCGATTTAAGCATTTGGAAGGGCATGAATGTGTCTTGGGTGATTGCCTATTATACCCAAACACTGGGTTTGTAGCATGGCCTTTGTTCTTTCATTTCCTGCTTCAAAATCTGAAAGTGTAATCTCACGTGGGGGCGAAGAATTGCTACCCTAGGAGGAATAGCGCAGCATGTACTAGTTAGCATTCAATTGTCTATAAGTTAATATTTTGCAATGTATCTTAGAAATGATTAATTTGTCTTACAAAGAATGCAGCAGGAAAAGTTTGCATTTGCCTTCAAATGGTAGAAGAATTGACTTGGAGATCATGTCTTTCCCTTCTCGTTCCTCCTTTACCCCTGACTCGGAAATGTCCTGAACATACAGTTCTGGGATTCCATGGTCTCATATATCTGTGTGTTCTAGTTTGTCATGCTTTGATGATTGGCTGAGCCATCCCTTCACGTCCTTTGCAATCCAGGTGGAGCCTCACCATGCGGTCTGGCGACCTCCAAGTTGACCATCCTCCCCTGCTGGCTTCTTCAGCCTCTACCGCAGCATCCAGCATCTCAGCACACCCTCTCCTTGCAGTGCTGGTGATGTCTGGATGCATTGTCCCTCCCATGTCTCTGGTGCAAATGAATGATTCTAAGGTAATTATGGGGAAAATATCCAAAGTTCTTATTGCTATCAGACATCAAGTTTGATGAAAGACCACAGCCATCGCCCTTATGCATCTGTGCGTGTGTGGACACCACACCTGGAACTGAAAAATGATTTAAGCACCAGTCTCTAAGCTACTAAACAAATCTACAAATGTGATTACGGGCTCCTTATGGCTCTGTGTCTAAAATTCTGAGGCAGACAACAAATGGAAATGTGGAGACAAGCAACTTACATTTTGCAGCTGGACATGGCTCTTCACCAAGCTCTCTGACTTGCCCATGGTGCTGGGGGCCTTGAGGCTGTAGTTTTTCCCATTCTGCGACTCTTTCAGCTGCTCTTGGATTTGTTTAGCTTGCTTCCTACAGATAGGAATGTATATGTAACCATATGCACATGTGTACAGTGTTTTTAATTTCTGAATGTCATCCACTCCCAGTATCTGGTATTTGTTAAATCTAGATGCGCTCAGGTAACAAAGAGAGCCCTTCTAATTTCAACCGCACTAGCAAACACTTCCCATGATAGACAATCTGGTACCATTAAGTCACATACATAGATTAATAATTGGCAGTACTCTAAAGACAGACAGGAATATATTGCATTGCCCTGGCCCCTATTTTCTCATGGATATAAGAGATGTCTACCACCAAGTACTCAACAATAAAATGTTGGAAATGCCACAGAGAAGTAACTAAGTTAAAATGTGAAGCTAAGACTAGTCTAATATATTTGAACTGAGAGTTCTGTATCTCAAATATGTGTAGCTTCCAGTGCATATACAGTATACATATTTATTTATTTCTAAAAGCCCAGAGAGATACCTGGTAGCTTTCCTTTCCCAGATGTTTCGGCACAATTATTTCTCAGCACAAGACTCGGTGCTCATTAAAACAGCTACAGAATCATGTCTGTGGAGTTCCTATCTCCCCAAGTTCTCTGTAAAGGACAAATCTATAGATGGAGCACATTTCCTATGGGAAGCTTCTGAGTTGGAGACTCTTTAGAGCATGGGCTATGGAATCTGAAACTAGGGTCAACCATGTACCAGTTTCACCCCCCTAATAGTTTTCTTTTCCATGAGTGAAGTTATAGTCCATGTGTACCATGGCCACTAAATGCAAGCAGATGTGCAAAGTTTCATCCAGCATGCTCAGCCTTGTGGGAAGATGCTGCACAGAAACTAGAATATGGCCCCAAAGATAAAAGAAAAGATTGCACTAATTGTATCTTTCACCAGACAGCAGCATTTTTCTAAAGGATTTGGAAGCAATGGATATCATCCCATTCCCCTTTGAATTTAAACCACTAGTATGAAATGGCCGTTTGCTTAAATAGTTCCTTTATCTTTTCAATTATTGGGGGGCTTTTATCTCCAAAGCTCTAAATTGCTTTCATCCAGTTGTAGTCTTTCATCTACTTTATAACAACAACTCTGTAGCCTGTTGATAAAAAAAAAAAGTCTCTCATATGAACATTTAGGAAGCACATTGCAGGCACAGAACTAGGGTTTTTTTTTTTTCTAGAAATGAACAGGAAACTAGGAGATGATAGCCAATAAAAGCATCAGGAAGTGGGAAAAAGATGCTTAGCACAAAGCACACATTTATTTGCACTCTGAGAATTAAAATAGTAATGATGCTATCTTTTTCATAATCCCATATTTTGGAATCTAGGACCTGTAAACTTCTAAAGAAAGATTCCTTATAAAAGTATCTGACTATAGTTCCTGAACTCTATCATTTACCCTTTTTCCCTTTTTTATCCAGCAAGCTCTGACTCAGTCATATTTCTAGATAAATAACCTGTTGCTTGGATTCTGTCTTCTGATCTTTCCTGTCCTTTCTCTCTCCCAATCCTCTTTTGTTTGTTTAATAAGCACAGTTCACTCAGCAAGTAGGAAGAGAGCAAATGGCCAGCATTGAATTGAATTGATGTCTGCACTATCAAGAAAACAGTTGCTGTGCAGAAAATGAGGTAAATATAATGCACTGCACTCTTCGCATGACTGCCCTGTAAGGACAGGGCGGAAACTTTGCAGACCACAGCGCTTTAAGTTTCTCTGGCCCAGTGCATCAGAAAGGAGATGTGCTTGGTGAAATACCAGCCATCATGAGCTTTGTGTCAGGCATCATTTGTAGTGTCAAGGATTGAGTTCCTGAGAAGACAGAACCTGAGAGGGACTCTTGTTGGGCAAATTTTAGTATGGTGCCTAGCGGAGGGCAGAGGGAGAGCTGGAAGGGAAGGAGTGAAAAAACCAAATGGCATACAACGAGTACCCCAGCAAACCCTACAAGAGCTCTGAAGCTGACTTGATCTCATGCTAGATTTGGAATAGGTCTGATCTTCAGACGCTCACAGTGCTCTACCTGGGCAGGTGGGCTATCTCAGAACAGGCTGTTGGAGCTCTCTTCACCATGTGTTCTGACCTGGGGTCTAAGGCCTTCATTGCTGAAGAGGATCACAGTAGTGCGCCCATCCATTCCCTTGAGTCAAAATCTCTCGCTGGGAAGATGAAACAGGCTGGTTGCTGTCACATATGTGTGTTCTTAGCAATATAAATTCCCTGTTTTCCTACTCAGTTTTCTTTCCAGTTTTGATAACTATGGGTCTGGGATTCTATTTCCTGAAAACCTCCCCTTCAATTCTAATTCTAATTTGAGGCTTGAGGGATGTCTTTTCTTTTCAGTCTACTATGGACCTGTATAGTTAGAGTTGCCCTTCTTTTCTGTATAAGTAAAAGGTAACTGTGTCAGTTCACTTGCATGGTTACTGATAAAATCATCATCAAACAGCTTAAGGGAACAAAGCGTTTATTTTTTTACCATAGACTGATTACAGTCCCTCATCCAACTTTGCAAGAGAGCTCACATCAACACCAAGGGACTGAGGGAACTGGCCGCACCATCTCTACATAACGGCTGAAGGGATGGTCCTTACTTACCAGACCAGCATGTCTGGCCAGGTACACATAATCTCAACCAGTTCTCTGTATTTTATTCACCTGTCCAGGACTTAGTCCCACCCACCATGGGCTGGGTCTGCCCCATCAACTAGACAATCATTTGCAAGTTTGCTCTGGGCTCAACTCAACTACTAATTATCTACAATGTGCCCAGAGCTCAAGCCTTCAACCATCCAGTTAACGCCTGTATCCAACTATGGCAGTAACCAAAGCCCTTTTATGATGTACAGTTTCCAATGAAAGCTATATTGCTAAACTTGGAAATGTTTAATTATTTTTAATATAATTTGTAGTAGTCAAACATGCAAATTTTGGGATTATTGGGAATTATGAGAATTTCATTCTGTTTTTTAGTATTTCTGGCTGCTTCAATAAACTCCAGGACAATCCTCTAAGATGCTGTTCATGAGTTCCTTATCATCTTCCTGTCCCTTCATTTTTCTTTTGGCCATAATATCACTTTACCTATTGGGTTGCTATGAGATTGCTGAGATTGCTTTTAATGAGACCATACAATGCCAAGCATAACAAGAGAAGGGACACAGGCCAAAGTTGCAGAGTCTGTGTGATCATTGTATGTCACAGTGAGCATAAGGAAGTCAGAGAACAACTATCAGGAGTCAGTTTTCCACTTCTACTAAGTGGGCTCTGGCCATCAAACTTAGGTTGTCAACTTGATGGTGAGCACCTTTATCACCTGACCCATGGCTCAGGGTTTTTTTTTTAATAAGGAAAAGTGAAACTTAAAATATTATTAAAATATCAAGTTGAAGTATCAGGAGGACTAAGGCTGGGAACAGAGGAAATTTTGGGTAAGTCCAAACTCTCTTTTGTCCGAACTGTGCATCCAAGTATGTCCTGGTAAACTTATGTAGATAGCGATGACAAAGGACTTAAAATACTGGAAGATCTGGGCTTCCAAGATTAAATTAAATAGCCGTATTTTATACAAAGAAATCAGACCTTTTTGACATGGTTAGGATGAAGGGATTCACCAAAGTAACCTAACAGGATTCTGTAAAAACTTAGTATTTTTTAGCTAGCATAGATTTAGTGCATGGTGTGGAATTTGCCTTTCAGGTTAAGAAAAATAGCAAATGGATTTTTAGGTTTCTGATGGGAAGTGTGACAAGTAGAGAGTATCCAGCTTTTATTTTTGTTATTTTTGCATTTACTAATAAGAAATTTTCCTAGTGGTGCAGATAGAAGCCAACACCCAGGTGGGTGCCCCTTCACGGACTTGGTTCTCTGGGCCACCCATGAAGAATGTGACACCAAACAGCATTTCCAATAAGCACCCTGACTGTCATGGAGTCCTTGGAACACCTGTTAGTCTCAGAACTTCCTAGTTGTCTGTTGAAATGTGGTTGATAGTCCTGAAAACAGAAGTCTCTACTTACCTAACTGTGCTCTTTTCTGCGATTACCATAATCAGTGTTTTGTTAACTATGGTGCAATAAGCAATCGTTATTGAACAAATAAGTGATTGGCTTCTTCCTCCTCGTATAGGGTATTGTAAGCAGGCCCTTCTAACATACTGGTTCCTGGTGGGTATGACTAAGCTTTGTAGGTCCCATACTATTCTTAACCTGGTAACTCTATCTGGCGTCCAAGTCCACAGGAGGAAAGCTATGAATGTTCACAGTAGCATTGCATCCCTGTAGAAATCCTGGATTTCTTGTTTAAAATGCTATGCTATGCTCTCCATAGCCTTGTCTCACTCAGTCTTGAACCCAGATCTGTAAGGTCCATCCAAATAGAGGATTTTTAAAGGAATTCAGAGCTAAGGAATACAATGAAAATTTTCTAGCAGCACAATAGGTCAATGGTAGCTTGGAGGTCTGAATGCATCTGTGGTTGGTGGGTGTAGACTCCTCATCATCACTACACATGGCCTTGCTGCTGGCCTCACCAGAAGAGGAAACTTCTGATGCAGTCCGAGCAGCGTCACATGCAGCAGGAGAGCTGTGTCAGTCAATATGGCAGTTTACGGGGTGGGATTTAAAGTGGAGCTTCTGTTGAGATGAAGCCCTCTGTCTGTTTTTCCATCATGTCACTTTCATAAGTGAATACTTGATAATAAGTGCCAGTGCCATCTTGCATAGTTTCAATCTGAAATGTCCCCAGAAGGGGCCTTTGTCTTATTCCCCAGCTTAGCACTCTGGGAGGTTGCTGGGAGTGACAGGTAGGGATTGTTGGGAAGTCTTCCAGACTTTGACAATGTGCCTGAAGGGGATGCTGGGGGGTCTATCCTTTCCTCTCTTCTCTGTTCCTTCACCCCCTGCCATCAGGCAAAATGGATTTCATCTGCTATACACACACTCTTACCATAATGTGCTGTCTTACCACCTCACCGAATGCCCTGGGGCCAGTCAGTCATAGATAAACATCTATAAACTGTGTTTTTATAAATTCATTATCTTGGGTCCTTTTTGTGGAAAACTAGAAAACTAACTAACACATCATCTGATACAGGCTGTGAAACTGCACTTCTGGGGCTGTTGCAAGGATTGGGAATTAATGGACAATAATTCCAGTGTGCCTGGCAAAGAGTAAGTGGTTCAAATGTGAGAAGTACGACTGCCACAGACAAGAATCACAGAGGATATGTGACAGAGACCATAATGTGGGATCCTGGAGAGGGCCTGTAGTTAGAAAAACAAGTTAAAAAATATCTAAAGAAATCTGAAGCATGGACTTTTGTTACATAATACAATGATGGTTACAAGATAAACCTACTGTTCCAAGATCCCATCAGGGAAAACTAGGATTCTAGTATGTGGAGATTGTCTATACTATTATTCTAGCAGTTCTGAAAATCTAAAGCTATTTAGAAATAGGTTATTAAAATAATAGCTACTAATCCTGTAGTCACAGCTCTATTTTAGTACTTAAAGCCTTAACTGTAGCTCTCTTTGAACATGACTTACAGACAGGTATTACAAACTCTCCCTGGAAATTGATCCATCTTTGAAGAACAAACAGTTAGAAAGATAAAGGTCTAAATGAAGAGCAATTACACTTGGCTTTGTTCTCAGACAAGCTGTAGGAGCAAAATTTGAACCAATGTTGTTCAGCTCAAGCATTCAATAGACTAGTGTTTTCACCTGTGTTTCTTAAGTACTTTTACATCATTTATGTAAATGGCTCTTTCCAAACTCATCCTTGAAATACAAATATGAATACAATTTTGTATATACATGTACACACATATTCTAATTGATAACTCACTCATAATAACTAAGAAGCTTAGTTTCTTGATAAGCAAATTTACATCATATTTCAAGTGGCATGCCAACTGGTTTAAAATTTTCTTTCAACACTTTTATAAGTATCAGCCAAGAACTATCTGCTTTTTTCTTTAGTTCATCTCCCTTCCCCCCACAAAAGACTAGACAGTGGCTCACAGCATTGAAGCGTCTCACATGTTGAGAAGAATGGGGCTTCTCATGACATGCAGACCCTGGCCCTTTAATGCAGACAGGTAATCAAATCATGCAAATAATTGCTAAGCACATCTGAGATGCCCACCACCTCGGCTGCTGCCTGCACACGTTCACTGAAGTCTGCAAAAAGTTCCAATTCATTTGCTGATTGTTGGTGGCTGAACCCATTTGCAAAGAATCCCTCTGCTTGCAGCTAAATCAGAGGATGCAAAGGTGTGTGTGTGTGTGTGGAGAGGGAAGAGGTGCTTTCTTTCAGAAGTAACCTTTTAACACCAGAAAAATGGTCTTACTTGCTTTTGAAGTAGAATGCTGCACAGAACATGCCCACGATGACAATTCCAAAGATGATACATGAAATTGACAGCACCTGCCTTTGGTAAACTTCTTCGCTCTCTGTGAATGTGAAAAACAGAATTAGAATGGATGCTGGCGGGACACAGAGGCAGCAATCTCCATCTTTGTGCTTCTGAACTGTAGGAGCTTTTCAGTGCCAAGGGTTTTGTTCCTCTCCTGAATAGGAAAAATCATGAGGAAGACATTAGGATTCCATTTCTTTTCAGAGTTCTATAAGGTAGCTGCTTGCTGCCTTTATATATATATATTTTTTTTTTCTTTTGGCACCTGGACAGTTAAATCAGACTCTCACACACATGTAACAATTATAGATCATAAAAAAAATTCTGTGACTTTCAGACATATAAGGATAATCTATTTTGGAAAATGAGATGGAGCTCAAATTCATGAGCTAGAGAGAAGAGACGTGTTCATCAGGATTGTCTAGGGCAGTGACAGTGTCAGGCTTGCATATTGGGATGCTGATCTCGCTCCGTGTTTTGATTCTGATTTCTGATGATGTCTGTCCACTATTCATTCTCCACTGATTTAGTTGACATCACTCATGAAAGAGAATTTTAGTATGTACGTGATTACCTATTCAATAATTCTGTAATCCTCTCATTATCCATGTTCTGGCACAAGACCCTTCTGTCTCTACACCAGTGGTGTGCCTTGTCATCAGAAAGCATGAAAACAGCTTAAAACATTGTTTTACTTTCAGCCACCGCAACTTAAATACCAAACTCCTTTATTAAAAATATGCTTACTGAAACAATTTTCCATCTTATCAAAAACTTTGGATCCCTAGACTCTACCACTTTCTCTGTAAATTATCACCCTCTCTTTTTTTTTATTTCTGTCATAAAGCTGAGCTAAGACCATGGGACATGACTACACTCATTACTCATGGATCATCTGAGTATACTTTTTCTCTTTTACCATTTGCCAAAATATCTACATGTAATTTCAAAGTCCCGCTTGTCACACCTCTACTTCAAGCATCCTGGAACACAGGGAGATTATGCAACAGGACAGACACACATCAGTGAAGGGTGACAATACTTAAATGTGAAATTTTGAAATGGGAAATTAAAATTTAGAGAAAAAAATGAAAGAGAAAATTTAGAGTCACTGCTTTAGAAAAACATATTTAACTCCCCTGTAAAAGATACAAAATATAAAATGTTTACAAATTGATTCTTTGCTTTGAGAAGCATTTATAACTTTTGGCCTTCAAAAAATACTGTTATAAGAGTGAATGGACGAAGCATATTCTAGGAAGAAATATTTGCAAACTCTTTATTCAACAACAGACTGAAATCTGCAATATACAAGCATCTCTCAAAATTTAATAATAGAAAGCAGAGAAACCTAAAAATTGGCACAAGATTTGAACAGATATTTCCCCAAAGACATAAGAGGATGATAAATAAGTACCTAACAAGATACTCAGCAAGATAATCAACATAGACATTATTAGATTTCAAATTAAACTGTATTGAGTTAGATGGGACTCTTAATAAAACAGCTAAAATTAAAAACTCACTATACCAAGTTTTGACAATAAGACTAAAGTATGCACATAATTCTAATACAAATGTTATATTTAAAAAATTAGCTTCATAGGGAATGAACATATTTCATGATCCAGCAATTCAATCCTAGGCATTTGACCAACTCTAATGAAGGCATAATTTCACTGTGTACCATATTTCCATCAAAAAGTTTTATTTAGTAATCCCAAACTGGAAATAAGGCAAATATCCATAAACAGGTTGCTGGAAAAACAAATTGAAGTATGTCTATGCAGTAAAACATTGCTCAGCAATAAAAACATGAATTATTGGAATAAAAAATGGATGAAATTCAAAATATAATTAAGCTGTTAGAAATATCAGAGATCCATGCTGTGCTAATCTAAAGAAAATTTGGAAAAGTGGAGACTGTTGCAAGAGACATCAGGATGTGAACATTAACAGCTAGAATAAGAGAAGGTGAAGGAAGATTACTAAGTGGCATGAATTGTGTTCATTGTATCAGTTAACAGCGTTTGTTTAATAGATGTGTAACTACATTGGAGCATCCCATATTATACGTTAGACAAGGTTTATTTCATTTTAATTACAGCTATAAAAATATTAATTCTGGGGGAACAAATGAAAATAGAGAAAGCAACTACTTATTAAAAATGATACCTTGCCACTTATGTTTTAGCTTGCTTTTAGGATGACTCTCTATAAATCCTCAAGATGCATCAGGTGATATGAAATCTTATAGAAGATAGGGGTGAAATTGTAAGAGCTTGAGAATACAGAGGGGTGATGCTACATGGTATCCTCTAGTCATGACAGAGCTGCAAGAACTCATGCAAGGGGTATCTATTTCCACAAGACCTGTGCAACATTTGGTCTATTGACATTTCATCATGGAAGAGGGGAAGAGAGATCTCAAAACATACTGCACCTCCCTGAGAGATTGTGAAAGTTCATGCCAGACAGGAGAAGGAGAGCATCTTTATTCAATGCTAAATCACATATGCCCCAATAAGTACTCAGCCAGTGAAACCATCCAGATGAAATCCAGTGGGTCGCACACGTAAAAAGAGGTGAAAGTAAGAAGGAGACCGACTAGGAAAAAAAAAGTATGACGTAGGCTAGGAAGAGGGATGGGACTGGGTATTAAGGGGTGCGAACATGTAAATTTGTTGTAGTCATATATGAAAGGACCAAAAAGTAAAAAAGAAATCTTTGTTTTATAGATTAAGTTATACATATGCTTGTGGATATTTAAATGGAATCTGGGAAGTTGGACTGTGATACTTTTTGCTTGTGAGACAAGTGCTTTAACCATTGAGCCATCTCTTGTACAGGGTACATCCTGTTTGAGATTCTATTAGCAGTTTCTGTGTTGAACTTATAATAATATCCTAAACATTTAATATGACTTAAAAGGACATAGTCAAGACAACTATCTTTTTTTTGAGAATATCTATTTTTCATTTTTCCATCTGGATGCCTGCTCTTTTCTTTATTTTTTCTTCCTGCTCTGTAGTATTAGTCTTTCTTTTAATAATCTCACAGATTGTATTATGATAGAGTGCTAAAATGGTCCTAGTTAAATATATTAGGTTGGATAAAAGCACATTACTGAAATCTATTTTGCTTGTGGTGTTTGTTATTAAAATATTGGGAACAAATATGTCATTTCATGAATACTAGGCAAGTGTTCTGTCACTGAGATGTACTTCTATACTAGTCCTTCACTTGCACCATTTTGACTTTTTAAAAAATGTGGTCACTAGAGAGTTTTAGATTTTTGAATACAACCCAGGGAGCTGTGGGTCAAAACTTACCTCCCTGTTGGCTTTCTAACTTAAGCCCTTCAGAGGCCTTGCCTGACTACTACCACCTCTCACAAGTTTTATTTTTCAATCATGATTCATTACGATGTCAAATTAAATGTAATTAACTCAAAAGTCTTGCACTATACTGCAAGTCTCACTGGGTCAAGAGACCTACGTTTTATTGATTTTTAACTGCTTCCTCAGCTCTTTTACACAGCAGGCATACTGAGACGCGCTAGCTAAATAAACAGAAGTTCTTGTCTTTATGGGAGTCCACCGATTTAAGGTCTAAGTGTTATATCGGGTCTAACCCTAATGTGTTTTAAGGCTTAGCATCTCTGCTGTTCTTGCCAAGTCACTCCAGGTTCTGAGCAGATCTGCCTCTCCGGAGCTGTGTACCTACTTCTGACCCTACCCACTCCTTCCTCCTGGCTCTTCTGTCATCGGGGTTTTCCCAACTAACCTGACCTCCTCTCTGTGACTCTACACTTCCCAATCCTCTTCACAAAACCTAATTCCATAAATGAAATTGTGAAATTGCTTGTCTCATCTTCAGAGGCTACTTGGTGTGACCTACTAAGAAGACACTCTATTCATTGCTACATTGGATTTGTAGACTGGTCTCAATACGCTCCATGCACTGGTATAAAGCTTGATTTGACCTTTTGGCTGGCTATTCTTTTTGATGCTGACTCACAGCCAAAAAGCAAGATGCTGATTACCTCAAGGACACAGAATTTCTCATGCCATGACTCTGGAATTTTTCCAAACTGTCCTCAGAAGTTTCAAGGTCCAGATGAAATAAACACCTGGTGTATAACGTTAGTGAGCCATCAGCGCAACCTATAGCACTTCATCATTCATTAAACAAATAGATACCAAACCCATCACACCTGCATCAAAACCTACAGATACAGAGGCTAAATTCTAGAACCTGCTTGATTACATTTGTGGAGACCTTGGCCCATAGACTCATTTTAATTACAGCAACCTTATTTCTAGTTCTTTGTTCTTTGAGGTGCCCTGATTTTTCTTTTCTTGGCCTTTATTTACATTTTCCAAGCTGGTTCAGATTGGAATTTCAGGCATGTAAATAAGGTAGGCCTGTTTTATGAATAGGATGAGAGGGAGCCTTCTGTGGCCCAGGCAGGATTGGATGGACAATTTGCATTTGTTGCTACTAAAGCTAAAGGATCAGAATGTGTTGCTGAGGTCTTGTTGGGGCATATTTTCACCTTATAAAATCTTCTGCATTTGTAAGCTCATTCCGTTTTCCAGCTGACCTTGGAAAGAAACAGTTACAGTAATTCTATTTCTGAAGGACTGGGTTTCCCAGGTGAGGAGAGAAAGAGAAATGAAAGGAGAAAAACTACAAGAAAACCCGCTCCATCCAGCCATTGTCTATAAGAGATTTGAAGAAGATAAGTGATAATATTCATTAGCACAAGATAAAACAGGGCACATGGCTTAAAGCCTTAGTCTTGCAAGCAAAATGATCTGAGTGGATCGCAGATCCCACATAAAAAATGTCAGGTGGAAATGGCAGTGGCCTGCAATTCTGAATTAAGGTCCTGGAAGCAGTTGCAAAGCAAGAGGGAGGTAGGGCAATCTGGATGAGTCCCAATGTTACCCTTGGGCCTCCATAGGCATCCTTGTTAATGTGTACTCTTACACACACACACACACACACACACACACACACACACACACGGGCACTTGAGCAAAAAGAAAAGGCAAAATAAAAAATAAATCTGCTTCTACTTAATGGAATGTTTTTCCCTGTCTGTGTGGTATGTTTCTTCTTACGTGAAGCTAGTCAAAAGTAGCCTGGGGAAATGCAAGAAATCAATTTTGAGTTTAAATCAAGAGTGAAATTAAAATTGCAAAGGTTGCCAGTGAATTTATAGAGCCTAGTGTATTTAAGGTGACAGTACTAGCCACACCTCTGATTCACAGAATGTTGGTGCACAATTTTCCTGCCATGGGGCTAGGAGCCATGCAATTTGGAATTTTGCTTTACTTTTGAACACTATCAATGAAGAATACACAGTCTGTTTCCACACTCAAAGCATTGATGTTACTTATTAAGAGTATTGAAATCGTGTTATAAGGATTTGCACGAGAATATAATTCATAGTAAACCATTTAATTCCTTCTGGCTTCATATATTTTTTAAAAGCTCCACCAAAAACTGTAATATTTGCCTTCTAAAAGACACTTTCTAGCTTCATAAGGAGTTAAATTTTATATGCAGGAATTGAAAACAGCTTCTAGGTTTTTGGCCAGTTTAGTTTTTGCCAATCTCTTGTCACCGTAAGTTAGGATATATCAGAATTCTGTAGTAGATAAACTGGGAGATACAGGGAGATTTTAGTTCAAATCTGAGCTTTGCCATTTTTCTTGTGTTGTGTGTGCGTGTGTGTGTGTCTGAGCATGTGCATGCTCACATACATGCATCTTCATAAGCCTCTGTGTACGAACTATGACATGTGAAGATAAAGGACAACCTCTGGTGGTGTTCCTGGGTTATCTTTCAGGTTGTTGGAGACCAAATCTTAACCATTGCTGCTGTATAAGTCAAACTGACTGCACCCAAAGCTTCTGGAGAATTTCAGATCTTTTTTCCTATTGTACATTTCCTATTGGGTCTAGTATTTACATGCGTTTTTGGAGAATCCAAACTCTTGTCCTTGTGCTTGTCCATCTCCTAAGCCCCTGCAATTTTTCAGTGATAATACTTTGGACTGTTTCTTGGTTCTCAAGCAGAATTACTAATAGTTTTGCTCCACATACTACTAACACAATGATTAAAAAATGTGGAAGCTTTTCTTCTTTTATATATAACATTTTTTTATTATTATTTCTCCTCATACAAACTTAATAGGTACACTGGTTCCCTCCCTCCCTCTTCCTCCCCCTCCACCCCTCTGCTTGCCCTCCCCTCACCCCTCCCTCCCCATCCCCCAGTGCTTCCCTTCCCCCAATCCCCAGAAAATCCTTTAATGTGCATGCAAAAGTCTCCTCTGGGTCCTCCTCTCCGATGACATACAAGGACCCATTTCCCTGAACCCTTTCCTGTGTTCCCCTTAAGCATAGGAACACTATTTTGGCTGTCAATCTCTTGCCTCCAAGGATCTTGGTGCTTTTAGCGAATGCTAGACTTTGTGGGGTCAATAGTGTGTTGGACATTGTGCAGGGCATGCAAAGTCCAATTATGATTGCCGTGGAAGCTTTTCAATACATACTTTTTCAGTAAAAATTCTTCTAAGGTAGAAAGCGGCACATTCTAAGTTTTTTCTGTAGTTAAGAGCCAAAACCATCTATATGTTAAGCTTTACCAGGGAGGATATTAGAAAACCTGGCTGAAGGTGGAAATTTCAGAGTTAAAAGTCAGAGAAGTAACCACAAAAGACAGAAGCCAAATGGAAGTATTCCAAGTCCCTCAGGACAGCAGAAATTTTCTAGCTACATGATGGTCACACTCTTTCCCTGGGAATCTACTCTTCCATGCAGCTTGAGAATTCCTGATCCTTTAATGACCTTAATGACCTCATGGGTGAGGGATAGGGTATTTTCTCCTGATCCTACAAGCTCTTGAACAAAGTCCTCCTTATTTTGTCTTTAAGCTAGACATATTTAGTATATGTAATCAGTGACTGCATTTCATCTGAGTCTAAGAAATGTAAATATTTTTATCCATATTTTCAAATAAGTATTTTAATACCAACTTTATGAAGACACCATGTCAGGTGCTCGGGGTGAAAGAAAAAAAAGAGCTTGTCATACATGCCCCATCATGGGCTTAGGCATCCTCTAGTGCAGATAACCTGTGACTAAATGGACAAAGGAGGCACATTAAACAGAACCCCATCTTTTCAGAGTTCATGGACCAGATGCAGGAGGCAGTTGTAGATTCCAGGTAGGAAAAGGCAGAAGTGGTCCAGGGAGAGAAAACAACTTGAGTAAAATGCCTGGAGTAACAGATAAAGTAGGGTGTCTAATCCTTATGGTTACTTCTATGCCCTCCCTTCTCTCAACTGAGCAGGCAATGGATCAGTGACAATTTTAGCTATCAACTTTTCAATTGTGTAATGGGACTCTGGGCATACCTATAAGGAATTTAAGACAGTTAATCAAGTTAATTAATGAAGCTAATTAATTAAGGATTTAATTAATTAACAGTTAAATGAGGAAGTTAATTAAGGAAGTTAAGACAGGCCTCTGGGTAAATCTATAGGGGATTTCTTCAATGGAAGTGGGAAGGAGAGGGCTGAAGGGGAAACTTATCCATACTAAGTGGGACCATTCTGGGGGGCAGGCCCAGGAAGAGAGAGCGATAATAGGCATTTGGTAAACTAGCATGCTAGAAAACAAATAGGCAACATTGGTCCTTATCCTCCCTTCCCTCATTCTCTCTGTACTCTTGATTTTGGGTATGTTTTGGCTCCTGATGGTAACTCTCTTGACATGATAGACTGTAACTTAGAGCTTTGAGCTGGAATTGCTCCCTAAGGAGTTTGGACCACGTGTTTACTACATCTGCACTGTTACTGAACTGGGAAGGAAGACAGGCATAGATTGTCAGTACCAAGGCAGGAAGTTACTGAAGGACTTGGTAACAGGGGCACTGGGTGAGATGATTGTATAACCTTCTAATTTGGAATAGAGGGGAAAAGCAAATTGGCTAAAATGGCTTCAGAATCCAGAATTTGGAGGGAAGAAGGATAATGCATCTCAGATAAGTGGAGATTTGCACAACAGCTAGGATGGAAAAGGGAACCAACAGGACTGAACATCAGGATGAAAGACTGAAGGGGTGAGGTAGCGATGCTCCTTACTAGCATGGAAGATGAACAGACCTTGGTGGAGAAACAAACTCCATTGTCAGCTCACCAAATTCAGAGAGCATATAATGGATCAAGGAAGAAAACTCATTGAGTTGGGAAATGTTGCCAAAGTGCTAATATGCAAATGGTTTGGGGGTGGACATATGCTAAGAACAAATGTGTTCTGCTCATGAAAGAACCTCATTCAATGAAAAGAAAACCATAGAAAGATAGAAGAAGGATCTGTAATATGGAGATTGGGGATACTCTAAATTCACAGAAGGATTCTGAAAGGGAGAAAGAAAAGGACCTGTAAACAAAGGAAAAATAAGAGAAATGACAACCGACCAAGGTGCCATAATGGAGCCTGCTAAATACAGACTTTTGAATGCTTTTAGGACATCAAATTGGATAAGCCCTTTTGATTTAGGGACATGGAGGCCAGTAAAAAGCCTTCATTAGCCCTTTTAATGAAACTTTAGGAAGGATGCCTAGCACCCGTGGTTTCTGTACTTTTTTTAAAAATTTTTTAACATTTTTTATTATTATTTCCGCTCATACAAACTTAATAGGTAGACCAGTTCCCTCCCCCCTCCTCCCCCCGAACCCCTTGTTCCCCCTTCCTCCCTCCCCATCTCCCAGTGCCTCTCCCCCAATTCTCAGAAAGTATGCCTAACTCTCCTCTTGGTCCTCCTCTCTGATGATGTACAAGGACCCAGTGGCATTTCCCTGAACCCTTTCTTGTGTTCCCCTTAAGCATAGGAACACTACTGTGGCTGTCAATCCCTTGCCTCCAAGGATCTTGGTGCCTTTAGCAGATGCTAGACTTTGTGAGGTCAATAGTGTGTTGGACATTGTGCAGGGCATGCAAAGTCCTATTATGATTGCTTCAGCCCTAACTAGTGTGGAGAATCTTCAAATCATTGCTCTTCCCATCCTTTTGCTCTTACAATCTTACCGCCCCCTCTTCCACAAATGTCCCTGAGCTTCAGGATGGGGGGAGATTAGGCTGGCTTAGTTCTATGTGGTTGATATAGAGTCTCTGAAGTTCTGGATTGTGGTTTGTTGATTTTCTTTTGCAGTTTTGCTGCTCCTGCAATGCCCTTCACTCCATCCTGATGGCACTGTATGTCACCCCCTGGTCAGAGACAAAAAACTGTTAACTGGAGTCTTGTTATAATAGCACATTCAAGGGTAGATGTAATAAAAGCAGGAAACCTCGGTGAGGGAGGGGTCAGTCACCCATTTGCAAAATGATCACCTTTCATCTGCCAGACTATATGCCCTCCTCTTCTGGTGAGATCATACCCCCCGGTTTCTGTACTTTTGATCTTGGTAAGTCAATGAAATTTTAACTACTTCTGAATGTCCTGCCCAGAGGTTTTGGGATATCCAATATAATAACCCTTCTAGGAACATGGCTGTGCATTCCACAGTTTCCTTAGATGCAGATTTAGAGAAGGACAGAGACTATCTGTACTCAGAGATATGGGATCCTTGGGTAAGGGGTCAGTGTGATAGTGATGTGTAGCTAGGAAGCCTATGTTGGGATTCTGTTGCCTGGCAGGCAGGTAAGAATTCTTCCAGAAACTGTCTTTAGAATACTAGAAATCTTTCCACAAAATCCTGTTAGGCTATGGTTTGATACATAGAAAAAAAATGGTAAAATGAGAAACTCCCACTTGTAGCTCTGCTTTACCTTTCCCTTCTTGAGATTTCCATATTGAAGGTTGGTATGTGGATGTTAGTGACAAGTCCTAGTTAGTTTTAGAGCAGCCATGTTGGGACCATCTTTGAAGGTCTTCTGATGGTCACCCCAGGGCTGGGATTATCCTGAAGAAACACTCTTTACCCTGAAGGAATACACCCTATTAATCTGAAGGAACTGACTTTAATCCTTCACAGAGATAAAGTTTCCACCTTCCCCCAATCCTCTGTTTATGAAAGGATATGGAGATTAGCTCTCCAATGTTGATAAACCCTACCTTGGACTACAAGATCAACTGGGTTAAGCCCCAATATGAACAAACCAATGAGATGTAAAGGATCAAAAGTTCCAGTCAGGTTTGTAGAAACCAGAGTTAACCAAAGAGGAAAAAATCACTTTTTCTGGGCCTGCCTAACCCTATAAGTAAACCTGACCCTGGCAGCCATCTTTGGCTCCCTTGTTCCTCACGGACTGCATGTTTGTGGGTGTCTTTCATTTTTTTTTTTACCCCTCATGGATTCTATGCCTGGAGTCTGTTAGTCCTTGTGAATTTACGTCCATGAGTTCCATTCTTTCTCTCCCCTGATAAACTAATAAAGACATATGTTCTTCCGAACACAAGAACCTGGACACATAGAACCCCAAGAAGCTGCCAGCATTTTGGAGAGCAGGTCCAGGAGATCAAAACTCTTCATCGCTAGTTCCTGTATGTTGGAGGAAAGAGGAATATTCTCAAGCATGTCTGTGTTTCACCTAGGTGTGGGGCCTTGGAGTCCATGTCTCTTGTGGACATTTCTTTCTACCACAGTCTCTAACTATGTGTATAGGGCAGCTTAAGCACAGCAGATATGGAGCTAGCTTAAAAGTAGGAAGAAGTAATTACATAATGCAGCACCCCCAGCCACAACACACACACACACACACACAACTAAGTCATGGACAGCTGGACGGCTGTTTTCTCAATATATGCAAATCAGACCCTATGTGGTACCACTAGGTTGTAACAAGATGAAAGCCTGGTTTCTCTGACAGTTATTTTAAGTCAACCTAACAATACCTCCGCCTGGTTTCCCTCTTATCCAAATACTCATTATCTGAGGCCTTGCCGTGAAGAGACTCCACAGAGGAGCAGAAGTTATGATAACACAACAATATTTACTAATGAAGCCACACTTTATGAAGAGAGCCTGCATCTGCAATTATTCTGCTACTTCTGACATTCATTTGGATCTATTGAGATGACCTCCTAATCCGTATAGGTCAGTCTCTCCTTGATTGCCATATTCTGACTTTTGTCCTTACTTTCGCAGAATTAGATTGAAGTGGATTCATTACAATGTTAATTATTCCCAGATAAAGAAGGCATCCTGAATTTGGTTCTTAAACATCAACAAATTACTAGGGCTAGATTACAATATCAGGAGCTTAAAGACAGCCGCAAATGTATGTTAATCCGCAAAGACATTGAAAGAATATTTGCAATGCTTAGAAACTGGAATTTGCATTTTTTAACTTGAAACCAAAAAAATTGAATTAGAATTAAATGGTGATAGATGCAATGAAAGCTATTTCGAGATGTAAGAGACATTGAAGGCATGTGAAAGGGGTTCTTGCTGAGTTCCCACATGCACAGAGAGGTCATAGCTTCGGAAAGTATAGAATAATGCTTGTGCTAGCTTAAAAGTAGGAAGAAGTAATTACATAATGCAGCACCCCCAGCCACAACACACACACACACAACTAAGTCATGGACAGCTGGACGGCTAAAGCCTTTGCCTTGCAAGCAGAAGGACCTGGGTTCGGATCCTTAGATCTCACATAAAAACATGTTGGACAGTTACGGCAGAGGCCTGTAATGTTGGCCCTGAGAGGAGGACCCTGGGAAATCTCCGAGCAAAGTAGTAAGAAGATAGAGAAATCGAAGATGTTTCCAAACGTCACTCTTGGGCCACTGCACACTCAAGCACACTCTTGAACACATGCTGGCACACATATGTACATTCACACACACATACACACCCACGATGCACACATGCACGTATGCGCACAAACACAATCATGGGAGAAAACCACAGAATGATGAAGGCAAAGATCAGCATTCTTAAGTCCAAAGATGACCAGAAAATGACTAGGACCTAGCAAAAAACAAGGGCCAGATTTTTGTTCACATGATCAAAAGAAACCAATCCTGCAGTCTTCATCCTTCCCAGCAAAAGAATTCTCTCCTTTAAGCCAATACTTCCTGACAGGCTGCCACGGCAGCCCTAGCAAGCCAAGTATTATGCCAATCCAGCCATTACAGCTGAGGGTCAACACAATAATTTGAAATTCTCAGTCTCTTTCAACCTTTTCCATAACTGTATTATTTTGTACCCAATGTGCACATCACTTTCATTTTTCTGGATTACAGTTCCTGGCTAGGGCTGCTTCTACACTAAGCAGCAATGATACTCAAAAGTCAGGAGGGGATTGGCCAGCTTCTGGCTGGAGGTCTAATGGGAAATTACCAATGTTTCTTTGCTTGCTGGGTTAACAAGAAAAAGAAGCACTTTCTCAAAGGGAGAGATTCCATTTCCCTCAGGGTTCTGTTGCTCTTTGTCATTGAGTGTGGCTAATGTACCTTTCAAACTTTTTGGAAAATAAATTAATTCTAACGGAATGTGGATGTTAAATTTATATTTTTCCATTCTTTCCATACTCTCAGATGAACATTATCCATTAAATCTGATATTTTAAAGGGAAGTGGCAGCTGAAATTCATAAACTCATTTTTTCTTAAACTGCAATTTCCTTTGCTCTCTCCAAACTCCCTAGCAAATATGGACTTTCAGTGTAATAGCTCTTATCTCATTCCCTCCTTTCCCAAGAACTACAGCTCTGGGTGACTACAGATAAGTCAATACTTTAAAGCACAGTTTAAAGAAACAGGAAAGCCTGGCATTGCAAGAGGTATTTCTTCCACAAATAAATTATAAATAAAAAGCAAAGTGAACCAGAACACATCTATTAGTAAATTCTCAGTGCCAAAGTGAAACCTGTCTGTGGTTTCTGACTTCACTTTTGAAAGGTCTGAGAAGTCCATTTGCACTGAATGCTTACTGTTACTCAGTTCTCACCCTGGGCATATCATTTAGGATTCCCTGCTAGCTGACAGCCATGTTCTTAGGGAAGAACATATGACAGGGAATGATAAACTTCAGTGTTCTTGGTAATGGTTTGAACTTGACCCAGAAGTCTATAGGAATATTGTAGCAATTGACCCATTTATATGATGGGCCTCCACTGTTCACAGTCTTTGGGTGAGATGCAAATGTTTTGCTCCTGATAATAGTGATGATTCTGTGAATCTTCCTCCACAAGGGTAGCTCTTTGCAAAGCATCTCTGGCAAAACCTTGTGATCCTGCTCACTCTGGGCTTATGTCACAATTATCCCATCAGTGGCTGCTCTGAGTTAAATGAGCATAGAGCAAGTGTCTTGACTCCCCAGCTATATAGCTATATAAGAAATCCATGATCAGTGATAGGACACCTACATGACATTGGCCCATGAGGTCATGATGGAGCTGAGAAATTCTTATGGTGTAATGACACTGTGGCTCTTGTCATGTCACAGAGCAATGCATTCCTTACAGCTTAGTATGATACTGGTGTAAAACAACCTATAAACTACAAGAATATAAAGGCATAGACTATTACATGCAATGTACATTATTTGATAATGAAACTGAAAAGCTATGCTACTGACATATAATTTCCATACTATGCAGTCATTTTTAAAATGTCAGGGAAATCATGCTTGACACTATAAATCTATCTATATAATGTAGAAGGGAAATAAATAGGCAGGATGAGATATCCTACTATTAACTATAAAAAAGTGATAATAAGACACCATTTAAACACTCCTTTTCTTAACCTTTAGATAAGAAAAGCTCTCAGAACTCAAGCAAATTGTACCCTATTACAGTAGAAGACTAGTGAAGGCAGAAAATCATATCAGACCAGAGTACAGAATATAGGTGAACCTCCTCGAATACTTAACCCTAATCAGGCCATCAAAATCTTATCCTCTACTTAGGGAACCTTGCAGAAGAGGGGACAGCAAGATTATAAGAGCCTAAAGGTAGGGTGAGGCACTCCTGACCAACGCACTCCAGCTAAGACAGGGCTGTGCTATTCACAGAAGGCCACGGTGATGAAAATTTACACCACCAGATCTACACCAGATCAACATTACCCCAAGGACAATTAAGATCGTAAAAAGAGCAACTGTTCTCAGAGTGTCTCGGGGCAAGTGCTGGACAAGGGAAGAGGAACCTCCCCACTTGTGACTTTATCTACTGAAGAGCCAACAGAAATAAAGTTTAACAGAAATCTGACTCCCCTTACCAACACAGGCACAAGCAGATAGACAGGAGGGGGTGGGTGGGATAGAGCAGGATTTCTGAAGGGAGGGTAGGGTAGGAGAAGAACGTGTGGATGGGGAGGGGACAGAAGAGAGGTGGATGGGGTGGGTGGGTTTGGGCAAAGACATAAACCCAGTTTGTTTGAAAATAAATTAAGTTTCAAAAATGTATTTTCATTGCCTGGAAAAATGGCTCAAGGGTTAAATTTATGCCTAGCCAACAGAAGGACCTGAGTTTGGATCCTGGATTCCATGTAAAAAATTGCAAGTGGAAATAGCAGTAGCCTGCAATTTGGGCCTGGGAGGGTGGAGTCTGGGAAATCCCAGAACAAAGCAATAAGGAGGGAGAGAGTCCATAGTGATTCCCAAAGTCGTCATTGGGTTTCCATGGGCACTCATAGTACCCTCTTCTACACACACAGACACACACACACACACAGACACACACACACACACACACACACACACACACACACACACACACAGAGGCACCTAAACACAGTCATAAAAGAAAAATGAAAGTATTCCCTCCATCTACATAAAAATTATGACTCTAATGGAATATGGTATGCTATGTCATCAGCAGCCACATATGTCTCATGTTTACTACTTCTGAATTCCATCTCGATTAATTAATATCAATGCCATTTTTATTACTAGTACACTCCACATAGTAATGTGATCCTGAATGGTAAACAAGATACTCTGCATATCTCAAATGGTATCAGTTCAACAACACATCACTAAAAAACACTAATGTAGTATTTTGCCTTTATTGTATTTTTTTACCAAATATTTTTTTACCAAATATTTAATTTTATGTGTGGATTTCATATCGTAGTCTATTACATTTCAGTCTAGACCTCCACAAAATGCTTAATTACTTATTCCCTGTTTGTAGAAACCATGAAACCATATTATACAGTATAGGTAGAAAACCCAACAGCCCATCTATTTAAGGACACTTTCTCCCTAAATTTAATTGTGACTCTATGCAATTTTATTTAATCTGTGACTCTGTTTTTAATATAAAACTATGTTGATAATCATAGTATCCCCCTTATTGGTTTCCTTTAAAAATCAAAGATGAGATGCTTTGTGTAATCTATTTACTGATATACATACATACATACATATATATATATATATATATATATATATATGGTTTCATCTATGTGTTCATAAAAGAAATACTTCCTATTACATTATAATTATCAATATTATTTTAATGTATTGTGATTGAATGTGCTAAGAAAATCCACTGTGGAATTTGGATTTTGGGATAACACTGAAACTAAGTGAAAACCAGCTTCTAAGTCTTTGTGTGCATAAGTAAAATAAAGGTTGGCATTATAGCTACAATCGTTGCTTTCTGGAGCTGAGTCACATTGGCGCTCCTTGTGATAATGACAGTAATGACACCAATAAATATGCATGATCCTTTATCAACATCACTGCTCTCAATGTGCACCATGATCATTTTTAAATTTGCTTTTGGAAAGCTTATTTGAAGGATGTGTTTAAATCAGAACTGGAAATAGATATTTCAAGGCTGATCTGTCTCTTCGGGTTCTTGTGGCTTCGGACCCTTCATGGTCTGGATTGTTCTGACTTTATCACTGGCTTCCTCTATTCATTCACTTTTTCTGTTTCTCCAGAAGTCCACCTTGCTCATGACCTTGATTGTCCACGTCTCACCTTCACCTAAGAAGCATCTATCACTTTCTGTCTTTGCTAATCAGTAGGTCGGTTTCTTATGTTTTTTTCTCCCCTAATTTGGGACCTGTCCTATAAAATAAAATGTGTATCCAAGTGGATGACTATAAATAACTATAACTCATTAATTACATAGGGACATTTTTATCTCAAAATAAACTGGAATCTTAACAAGAGATGAAACTTGACCAGTTCCACACAAGAAGCCTGGGCATCCCTTTTGGAGCTAAAAACAGTTTTTATGCAAACATACCCATTAGCCTGATTTCTTGTACTAAGACTTAGTTGGGCCCATTTCTGAATGTTTCATATATATAGAATCAAAACATATCTTCTTTTTATGTGGAGCATTCTGTTAAGTATTACGGTAATTTGATGGAGTCCTGTGGCTCTATGCTGCTATGACTTAGTATACTTTTAAAAACTGGTAATAAAGTTAAAATTCTGGGAATTTTCCTAGGTGTGTTTCATCCTTTCAAGGGTTTGTATGCTATTCCATCATATGATACCAAGTCATGTGGACATTTATTTTATTTTCAATGTACCATAATTATAAACACTGCTGTGATGAGGAGCCATATAAACCTCTAATAAGTTCACTTTAATAGAATATTGACAAACCGTAGGGACCACATGGAAGTACAAGAAAAGAAAGTTAAACAAAAAAATGAAATAAAATGCCTATGGCTATTTAGAATGTGTGTTCTTCCCTCATTCTGACATTTGTATATTTTCTAATGGCTCTCTAGGATCTTGAGTCTATATAAATTTCATCAGTGAGTTTTTCTTATCAGATAATCCTATCCAAATGCCTCTTTCTGCATTCTCAAGGAGAAGGAGATATCATTAGCAAACACTATTACATTTCTTGACAGAAGAAGCCACCAGGCAGTTTTCATTCACAAATATGAATGTGAAGCCTGGCTTTCTGTGTTGGCCAACAAAACTTAGTGATAAACTTCCAGAATGAACTATGGAATATTAACCCAAATGGGCTGCTAGGATGAACTACAAAAGTAACCATAATATATCTGACTTGAGTTCTTCACTAATCCAGAGATTAATAATAAATATTTAAAAGGTAGTTTGATAACCATATCCATTTAGCAAAATAATAACAGTGGGTTCTCATCGAGGGCCTCTGACCTCTCCATTCACACCGTTTTAGCTCGGTTTATATCATCAGGTATAAGTTCACTCCTGCTGGGAAGGTTTTAAATCCAATCAGAAAGTAGTTGATTACCTCCATAATGTCAGGTCATTATTGCGTGGCTATGCACATATTGCTGGGCTGTTTTTTAACTGTAACTCACAGGACTCATACCGGGGTAAGTCTGTTGATGGCTTTTCTTCTGCAGCAGCCTGCATAGCACCTTCTGGTATTTTAAAAGGTAGCCAACAAAGAGGGAATTTTCAGGTCAATTCCAGTGTCTTGTGATGGACAAGTGTGGTGTTAGCAGCAATAGGGTCTTAATTATCAAGTTCTGGTGGGCAGTTGGGATCAATGACAATAGCCTATATTTTGGGGAATTCTCTGGAACCTCTCTGTTCACATAGTGGTTTCTCTCAACTAGTATTGGGAGACTTTTTTTTTTCAAAAATATCATTGATGACTTTTGGGTGGATCATCTCAAAGCAATTTCTCCTAACCCTAATCTTCCTCTCTCTGTGTATCTCTCTGGCAATCCTTATTAAACATAGGTCACACACAAAATAGATATATAAGTTGGAAGGAAAATTATTGGGAAGAAGAAGAGGGTTCCCAGAGGGAGAAGGAGAGAGATGAGGTAGGGTAACATGAGGAGAAAATGAGAAAAACTTTCATTTTTCAACTGAAACTGTCAAAGGATAAAAAAAGGTACCTGACCTATTTTACAGATTTGTGGCAACTTCTGGCATTTAATACTGGGCATAACAGCAGCAAAGAAGTTCATAAACTTTAATGTCAGGAAGACATAAGACAAGGTCAGGAAGACATAAGACAAGGAATTGCTTGATCATTTAAAATGGTGTGACTTTTGATATCATCCCTTTTACTTATACAAAGAGCATAGAGTTGATTAAGGCCCAATGGTTGGATGCTTCAGACAGATAAGCTAGAAGGAGCAGGGTATCAGCACCAGTGATGTAATCTTGATGCATTAGTGTGGCATCACCAGAGGTGTAATGATAACTATTCCTCCAGAAGGGATGAGACATGGAACTCATGATGATGGTGGAGTAAGTCCAAGAGATCAGGACAGTAACGTTCTGTGGACTAGAACCATAGAAGTGGCTTGCTACTCCAAGGATTAATGCAAGCAAAGAGCATCTGGGATGTGTATCCAGAGATGAGATATTCTATACCTGTTCCTTTAGGATGGTGATTTCAGCATTTGCTTAGAGCTAAGCTGAATACAATTTTAAGGTTTCTGGGAAAAACTCAAATCTTAATAGTTTCTTCACCCATGATCTGCATGTAAGCAGAACACTGTTTTGATTTACTCTTGTAAGAGCAATAGTTCTACTTAAGGCATCTGAGACAACTGTTCTGCCAACAGTCAAATCTTGGCATCTGTGAGGATCTTTGACTGACCTATGTGCTCATTCATTTTAAGCGAGACAAGACTCTCTTTAGGCATCATAGGCTGTACTAAACAAGTGCTCATTTTCCCCTTTCTGATCCTGGGATAACTGAGTCCATGGAGGGGTTGTTTTCCCCAAACTTAAGTCAGTTCCCAGAGATGATAAGCTGCTGTCCCTGAAGCTTTTAAAACAGCCCAAGCATTCCCATGTCAATCACTTCCATTATCAGCTCTTGTGGCCAAGAGCCACTTCCCATGATGTCACCCAGTGTCAGGCCCTAGACAGCAGGGACATGGCTTATGCCTTAGAGTCTTCTAAAATCATTTACACTAGTCATTCTTTAGCCTGTACCAACTGCTTCCCACAGAAACCACAGCCAAGGCTCCTGCCACAGCTGTCCTTCCTTCCTCACGGCCTCCTTGCTGAGCCTGGTGTTTCCTCAAGAGGCCTTTCATAGTATGGCAGGACCCCATCCTGGATCTCTAACAAACTATCCTCTCCTTGACAATAATTCACAATTAACCAGTTGCTTTTAGCACTTAAGTGTGTGCGTGCATGTGTGCATGTGTGTGTGTGCATGTATGCGTGTGTGCATGAGTGTGTGTGAGGGGGGGTGTACTATATGTGTTTGGAGGTCCAAGGGTAACTTCTGGACTCATCCTGATTATTCTACCTCCTTTTTGCTTTTCTCCGGGTTTGTCCTGGCTCTGTCATCCAGGACTAGAAATGCAGGCCTCTATCATTTCCACCTATGTTTTTACATAGTTTCTGGAATATCAACTCAAGTCGTTTTGCTTGTGAGGCACAGACTTAACCCCTAAGCCATCTCTCTAGCTCCATAATACTTAATTTTTATTATACTATTATTTGGGGACATAGGTTATTATAATGATCATTTCAGAAGGTTTGTGTGTCATGCTTAAAAACCTACATCAACATTTAAAATTTTGAAAAATATGCCCTTCCAAAGCAAGGAAGATCAGTCCTGTACTTCTCACTTCCCACTCAAGGACGTTACAAAGAATTCTCTTCCTGAGAAGATGGAAGTTGAAGCAGCTTTACTTACTGCCTTCTCTGCTGTATCCACAGGGGGCAATGCTCCAGAATGTCTCTCTGTAAAGGGGAGCAACACAGACTTTTCACAAGGTCTGAAATCCAAATGGAGAGCAGAGTTGGTGATTAAGACGTGTGAGGCAAGTATGATGTGCACATCATGGAGCAGAACTGAATGCAAAGCTCCTGCTCTACCTGAAGAGATGGGAAAAGACCGATGAAGGTCAGAGAAGGCACTGCGAACAGCTTTGGAAGAGAGGGACAGCCCTGCTGATTATGAGGTCCTGTAAGATGTAGTGTTTGGCATGCGGTATGTGTTGCCTTCCAAAGGGCCAAAAGTGAAAATGAGCACCACTCTATCCACCCTGTCACCGGGGTGTGGGGTGAGATGCCCCTCCACAGATATCGGTATTTTTATTCTTCTTTGGAGGGCAGTGCTGAGAGGCTCCCACTTACTCTACTTTCAGGGAGACAAAGGTTAAGAAAATGTCTTTCTTCTACATTTGAGTTACTCAGTGTTGGTTTTGTACTTGAATCCTAGGTCATTGCAAGATTTCTGGGAGAAGGACAGAGGAAGAAGAGATAAAAGAAGCAAAGAGAGGAGAGGAAGGAGAAAAAGGAACCAAAAGAGAAGATGAGATAGGAAGGAGAAGCTATAGGGGCTGGAGAGGTGGCTCAGGGGTTAAGCCTCTGCCTTGCAGGCAGAAGGTCCTGAGTTCGGATCCTTGACTCCATGTATAGACGACGGGCGGAAGCAGGGGCAGCTTACATTTCTGGTCCTGGTAGGGCAGAGCCTGTGAATCCTGGGGCAGAGTAAACAAGGAGGAGGTGGAGGCGGTCCATGGTGGTTCCCAAATTCATCGGTGGTTCTACACACACACACACACACACACACACACACACACACACACATACATACATACATGCACACACACACGCACACACATGCACAATTGAATAAAATAAAAAAATTTTTAAAAAGGAAGGAGAAGCTATGGGAGAGACAAGGAAGAAGCAACCACCCTCCATCCTTCCTCCAGGGCTCCCGTCTAGAGGATCACAGCATCTCTGGCTAGTGACCTTACCCTTCCCTTGGAATACTAGGAAGCATCGTTGGATTTCTTCCACATAGACAATATGGTTTTCCTGGTCTATGCAAAAGGTCAAGCAGTGAAGAGGCTGTAAGTAATGCCAAGTCCTCCACTGCGAGCTTATCAGACAGAAACAATCAGTGATTCCTGCCTCATCTGGTCCTGCTGAGTCTGGCTGTGTCTATGTGGAGTTCCACTGACAGAAAGGAAAGGTTATCACATGCATACAGAGAGAGAGAGAGAGAGAGAGAATACTTGTCTATATGTAAACTCTCCTGTTACCTATACCCAAATCCAGAGACCAAACAACTACAGTACTGAAGACCTTCAAACAGTACATTAGGTCATAAGGACAATTAGTGACATATTATCAAAAGAACGAGAACAGGTGATATCTCAATCCAGCTAAACAGACTTTATCTAATTTTTATTCTTGCTAAAGACATTATATGGTTAACTTACATAGAAGGGTCAGTGTTGATAGTTTGACTTGGGCAGTACTTTTTCACAGGAAGAAATCCTTGAGAAAGTTCAAAGTCAGAACTGTATGTAAGTTTGAGTTCATGTTTTTCTCCTGAATATATTTAATTACTTACTCATGAAGATAAATCTGACTTGTTTATGGCCTTTCCTTTTCCCAGAAACAGGGGTCTTTCTGTGGAGACACATGACTGTGGAACTTAATCTAGTGGTGCTGGTGAAGAGGCAGGTGGGGCGAGAGTAACTTTAGGCATGAATATCTAAATGTAGCAGTGAAAGCAGTGTTAGAAGGCAAGCAGGATTCTGAATCATCACTTCCGGCATCTACAATATGAGGAGAAAGCAAGCAATCGCCACACAATGAGGACTGTGAACATGTGAACATGTGTAGGGAAGCCCATGAACTGGGGAGCTGATGTGAGATGGTTTTAGGAAACCTACACTCTCTCTAGAGACCTGCTCACGAGAGGGAGAGAAGTGTCCATCCAGGCGAATGCCCAACTCAGATCATGTCAGATGCTTAGCACAGAATGACATTATCTTTCTGTTACAGAAGAGAAGACTAAGTTTAAAAAAAAAAAACAGATCTGGGAATCTAACCCACACTTTCCATTCTAATGATTGTAAGTTGGCTCTTTTTCTGATCTCCTCTAGTCCTAACCCTGAGCAGCTGAATATGTCCACAGTGTGGACAGACAACACAGGACTCCCACACAGCTTCAAGTGAGCAGAGGAAGAGACAACATAGGAAAATGTTTTTACATTGAGGAGGAACAAGGGGAGGACCAGGAGGATGAAGAGGAGGAAAAGAGGAAGAGGAGGCAATTACCACTGCCTTCATATAGTCTTTGCCCACAAGTAGCTTGAAAATGAAATGTAAGAAATAATGGAGTTTAAAAAATGTTTAAACAGAGATAGAGGATCTAAATACCATAACAGGATGCAGCTCAGTAGGCTAATAAAAGAACAGTGAAGAGAGCAACAATGATTAGCCATAATACAGAGTAACAGCAACCCAGCAATGCTCACCCAGAATCAGGCCAACCTATCTCTCCTGAGGCTTAGGAAACCTTGTGGAAGAGGGGGCAGTAAGACTGTAAAAACCTGAAGATGGGAAGATCCACTTTTGGACAAGACATTCCATTCCAAGCAGGACTGCTGCATCCAGGAACTCACTGAGGTGAGATTTGCCTTACCAGACCTGCATAATGACTGACATACCAATATGTCCTCTCAATGAGAAGGAAATAAAGAGAGATAAAAACATACAGTGGAAACCTTAGAGACTAGAGCTGGATGAGTGAAGGGAGATGTTCCTATCAGTGGGGTGGACTGAAGAGGGACAACTTGGTATGCCACAGAGATCTGGACCCCCACAAAAGTAGACAAGCCAGAGGGAACCCCTGGGGTCCACAGAAGCAGACAAGCAGGATGGTGGAAAGAATTGGAATATATTGATGAAGGGAGGAGGATGGAGAGAGGGGAGATGGAAGGAAAAAGGAATAAGTACTCAAAAAACTGAAAAAATAACAAAATAAAATAAAATAAATAATCTAGAAAAGAATGTTTTAAGACAGGTTCTGAAAGATGAATGGAAGCCAGGGTAGAAGCAAGGAAAAAGAAGGCACCACTATTTTGTGCTGGATGACTCTGTGACCAGCTTTCCAAGGAGCTTGCAATTTACTTCTTCTGTCCATGATCTGAGGTCTCAGGATCTCAGCAGAATTCTCCAGTGCTGCACAGTCTGAGAGTAAAAGGGAGGGGGGGACTAAGAAGTCAACCCACGCTTCAAGCCTGGGTGTCTCACTCCTCAGCATTTATTTCTAACCACTAAGTTCAAAAGCATCTTGAAACAACTTGTTATATCAATGAAAGAAGGGTAAGTCTATGACCGGAATCCCCAATGTCTCTGCCCACCCTTGGGGTGTGTGAACTAAGAAGGACTCAGGAAGAAGGGACATGTCTCCTCAATGTTTAATCTGGACGGTCTTGCAAATGCAGGAAGAAGAGAAAACAGGGCTGTGGAGTGAAGCTTAGGGTAAGTTTTGTTCTCTGATCCTAATATATAATCTGGAGGAAGCGGTACAGTCTGAATGCACCCAGAGCTGGACTGTGCACAGTCACTAACTGTGACTGGGCTCAGGCAATAGGGAAATCTATGTTCTGAGCACTGTATATGCCAGGACATTCAATCAGCGTGCACAGTCAAGTTCCTCACTAGGCACAGAACAGGCAGACTGTCCATTCTGTCCCTGGGTTCTGATCCACAGGCTACTCATCAAGTCTCTAGACTTTTTGTCTAAGGTCTCTCATATTTTACAGCTATTGCTATCCACAGTAAGAGTGTCAGCTCACTATCTATTTAATGTCACAATCTGTCTGATGTCACAGATACCAAGAAGGACAGAAGTTGCTACAGGAGGAGAGACTGAAAGACACAGTTGGCTCTCTGGTTCTGCAAACAGTGGGACCGAAAGGTACCAAGAGGCTCTGAGTGATTCTCTCTTTCAACATCCCATGCTATGAACATCCATAATGACTTTGAGAAAAACCTCATAGTGTGGCCTCTCTGAATGAATCCAGCAATTATGAAGAATATAAAATGGCAGGGAAGCCCATGATTCAAGAAAGAGAGGAGGGGAGTAAGGCGGGGGAAGGGGTTGTTTCATGAATTGAAATATATCAAAATCCCCTTTTGTCTTACACAAAGGTTCATTTCTGCTAGAATCAAATAGTCATTGATCACTTATGACAGGCAGAAAGCACACAGTAGCCAAAAAAGACAAACTTGCAGGGGAAGAATGATTGTGGGAAGACTTAAAATAAGTAAGTCACAGTTGGAATACAATCCATCCAAGTAAACAAGCCCGCAGGCTCTGTTTTGCAGACCTACCATTTGGGAAAGAGAAATCGGATACCTGGGGATTGTTTTAATATTTGCTTTCTGAAAGGTAAAATGGTAGGAGCTTCCCTTAGGCCATAGAAATGACAGCCCCGCTTTAGAGAGAGTGGCTCAGAAGACGACTTCATTTTGAGAGAACAACAAAGGGAAGACGGTTGTCAAGGTGGAATGTATTATGAGTCCTGTCTCCCCCCACCGTACAAGTACCCTCCCAGAATCTCTCAGGGTTGGCAGGAGGGGATATTATCGTTCTGATTTTCAGCAAATGTCTGTGCCTAAGCAGATATGTGTGCTCTGCGTGGCAGAAGTGCCACTTTATCACTTCTTGAAGAAAACATTCCATTTTATAACACTGAAAATTTCCCCCCAGTGCATGCATTGATGTGCATGACTCTGAGGCATCAGTTCTCCTCTAGGAGATTCATATATTGTCTCCACCTTAAGAGACCCGGAGAGGGTTCATGACAGAGGAAACTCCATGCAATTCCCTTAAATAGGCATCTTCGGGCGTGGTGAGCTGTGCAGGGCAACAAGGAGAGGAAAGAGTCAGAGATGAAAGGGGGGAGCACATTCAGGAAGGGGAAATGGAAGAATGCAAGTGGTTTACAGATAGAAAGCGATTTGTTTGGAAAGGCTTAAAGTGGAGGGGGAAGATAGGATGGGAAATAGAGAAATAAATAGCACCAAGAATATAAGAGAAAGACACATGGAAATCTACCACTTTATTACAGGGGACAAACATGACCAGTGATGAGCTATCTATAGGTGTTGCAGTCCGCCTGCATAGTTGCTGATAAATGACCATCACACAGCTTAAGGGAACAAGGAGTTTACTTTCTTACGATAGTCTGGTTACAGTTCATAGTCCAGCTTGACGGGAGAGCACGCACCAACGCCAGGGCCGAGGGAACTGGCCACCATAACGGCTGAGAGATGGACAATCCTTACTTGCCAGACCAGCATGTCTGGCCAAGTATACAGAAGGATGCCAACTCTCTCAACCAGCTCTCTGTGATTTATCCAGGGCCTAATCCCACCCACCATGGGCTGGGTCTTCCCCAGCAGCCAATCTCCTTCAGGTTTGCTCTGGGCTTAACTCAACCATCAACTCTCTACAACTGTGCCCAGAGCTCAAACCCTCAAGAGTCAAGTTGAACCTGTGCTTTAACTATGACAATAGGGTTCCTACAAACAAACACTTATGAACAATGGGCACTCGTAGGTTCAAGGTCTGTGTGTGGAAGGGGCATGACTATACCTAGTAATGTACGCATCAGGCCCCCGGAGAAGATCCCAACCCCAGAATCACACAGGGGGTCTTGGTGTGGAACTGGCACACACAGAACACAATCCAGAAAGTTCGAACGTGGAAGGAAGAATAAAAGAGAGGCGGCGAAGGTGAGGAATGGAGGGAAACGAGAGATCAGAGGGGAAAGTAAACAGAAGGCGTGAAAATGTCAGCAACCCAAGAAGCACACAACCTTAGTGTGAGGAAGTGTGTAGACATTGAGTGCATGTGTATAGGGAGGATCAGGGGCCAGCGAGCTACAGCAAATGCAGTCGTGTTTGCAACCAGATTGCACCAATACTGTAACCACATCTACCTGTCTGTGTAGTTTCTGTGTTGGTCCTTGGACCTCCATGGAGAATTAGGCAGTTGTAGCAAAGTGCACAAAACTTACCTAATTGCCAACTTCTAGGAGAGATGAAAGTGAATTCAACAAATAAATATCCCTAAAGCAATCTTGGATTTGTCACAAGACTAGGTTTGTTCCTTCACTGTATTGAGTAAATAAGAGACTGTCAACCAACGGGAAGCATCGACCCGCAGCTCCAGCTAGTGTATGAGTTCCATGATGTGTGTGTTTTCAGTGTCTAGGAATCTGTGGTAGGGACTCAGCTTCTAAGGTCCAGCCCTGAAGATCGGTGGCTGCGAGCATGTGCACATACATGTCTCTAGAAGCTCTGAAAGTAGAAATGTTTCTCTGTAACAGTACCAGTGCTGGCGAGTTGTGTCAACAGGAGTTACTCTCTGTAAACTAAATGGGGGACTGAAAAGGAGAGGCTAGAGGTTGGTGAGACCTGGTGGAATCAGATAATAGATCCTGAAAATAAGAACGTTCAATAGATGTCCAAACCCAAACAGGTCTCTATGTAGAATTCTTCACAAGTCACTATAGGAGATTGTTTTCATCCTTACAGAATCATGCTTGTCACCCTACATTTTGTAAATAATAATAAGAATAACAAAAATAATGCTAGGCCTTCAGATCAAATCTTTATTACATGCCACTTCACTTTCTCAGTTTTTCCTGGGTGCATTAGTCAGCGTTCCTGAGATTGTGTTTTCTTTGGTTTGCTTTAATTAAATAAATTTAACAAAGAGAGATTGAAATGTGAACAATTTCCCATGAGGAAATAACTACTCAGTGTCTCAAAATGAAACTAAGATGAAACACCCCCAAAAATGCAAGGGATCATAAGCGTTGCTTCAGTGATGCACCAAGCCTTGGGTACCTACGCAACTGTCACTTTTCATGGGGTTTCTACTGCCCTGGCCATCAGAATGTTCTCTGATAGCAGGAGCTTGTAATACCCAGTGATAAATCTGGCTGATGCAATTTAGTCATATTCCAGTACTTTGGAACCAGTGCCAAGCTTGAAATGTAAGTGGATAAATGACTTTTACCTAGAAATTAAATAAATATATATATATATATATATATATATATATATATATATATATAAATAATAAAATTATTTGAATGACCTGCCTGAGAGCTCAAACTCCTTAAATGTGTGGGCAGCCCAACTCTGTGTATCTTGCCACCTGCAGTAGTTTGGTGATTCTGGCTATGCTTGCAGCAACAAACACATGGTTGCCCACTTTCTAGGAAAGCCTAGGAAAGACACTAGGTCCTATCCTCAGTTTATGCTGCAGTTTCTGTGCACATAGACCAGCAAATAGATGCATGATCACTACTCCAACCAGCCATGGAAGGATTCAATTGTCTTGATGACTCATGGGTTAGGGATAACTGCATCTTGCCTTACAATCAATGTGGTCACATGCTCTGTGGAGTGGTAAGTGACAACAACTACTTCACGAATAGTCCTGTTTCTCTGCCACTGGGACTTGGGACAGGAAGTGATATGACAGTTTCCAGAAGACTCTCCTTATTCTGTACAGCTGTGCCCAGTAAAAATCAGCCACGCAAAAGCTACAGGGAGTTCCTTGAGTGTCTGCATCATGAAGCTCTTCACAAGTACTTAGTCATTTAGCATCTTGATATATCTCAGGTCATTACTAATCTCAGTTGCACTTGAAATTAAGATGCAGAGAAACTGAATTACATATTGTTTCAAGTTTAAAGAAAGTGTATGTCTTCACAGACAGCCAGATTCGAGTGTTCGTGCTTTTAATGATCATGTGTTATTATCTGGCAGGGAAAGAAGCAGGGTCTTCCAAGACCTCAGAACTGGGAAATCAGACCTTAACCAAACCAAGAGTCTTTCAGGGGCGATGGTATGTCAATGAGGTCACGTACACCAGTTCCAAATTCCATTAGGCAGGCAAACCTTGAAGAAAAGCTTCATCTTTTCTAGTTTCAGTCCCCTTTTGGTAAAATTCATATTCATACCTTCAACTAAATGATACATATTATATTCTCATCACTGGTCTGACATACAGTAAATGATCATTCCCAAAACAGTACTACTGTTCCACTTTTCTGCTTTGATGACATGGGAGAGGTCTCCGTTAGTTCTATGCTCACAGAAGATCTTTGGTATTATATTATAGAAAAGACTAAAACCATGGTTTTACTGAGTCAATGAACATCTATAAAACTTGGGCATCCCAGATACCTGAGAGAGAGAGCTTATCTATCTATCAGGATGGATAGATCAATTTTATGAAACTTAGTTAATCTGACCTGTCAAGTTGCCCCTCAGGAGCTTTCCAAGATGCTAAAGGGATACATGTTTGTCTGTTATATGATGGTGACCCCAGATAACATAGTGTCTGTGAGATTATGTGACCTTATTATCTTCAGACAGGTCTTAGACTACAGAACCTGCTCCTCATGCTAAGAAAGTCTCATGCATGAAGGCCTCCACACACAAAGATTGAAATGCCTTCCACAGATCACTCAACTGTTCTCAAAACTGAACTGACACCAAGACCTGCTCCCCTTAACAGGCATAGCTGGATTTGTGGGAGTGGAAACATCTGGTCAATTTAGATGGTTTTCCTAGCTCTTTCTTCAAGAAGCCACTCTAGATTCTCAAACCTTTCTTTTTTATTATTATTATTATTTATTCAGTTGTGTGTGTGTGTATGTATGTGTGTGTATGTATATGTGTGTATGTATGTGTGTGCGTATGTATGTGTGTATGTATATGTGTGTGTGTAGAACCACGGACAAATTCGGGAACTATCATGGACTCCTCCACCTCCTCCTTGTTTACTCTGCCCCGGGATTCACAGGCTCCGCCCTACCAGGACCAGAAATGCAGGCCGCCCCTGCTTCCACCCGGCATCTATATGTGGGCTTTAGGATCCGAACTCAGGACCTTCCGCCTGTAAGGCAGAGGCTTAACCCCTGAGCCACCTCTCCAGCTCCTAGATTCTCAAACCTTTCATGTGTAGACACATCAAGTAAAACTTGTGCAATAATACCTTAACAAGGCTGCCTGAATTAGTAGAGTGAGAGAGTTTCAGTGAACAATTTCAGAAGTAAAAGTGGAGTTTCACTCATTGTAGAGGGTCAGGATCAATGCACACAGAGAGTATAGTTCATAATGATAGTATTTATCATGAGTACTGCAATGTATAGTTTATGCAACATTTTCACAAACATTGCATTATTGCTAACTCTAAATCAAGGAATGTCAAAAACTCTTGCTAATTTCCAGATCACTTGCATTCCTTAGCAAAAACCTTATGGAATCCTCTTTTGCCTCCTTGAAACCAAGTTCTATAAATCCAAAATGTTGGGA